>OW285197.1:5364849-6587349 GCA_935421135.1 Bugulina stolonifera | reverse complement strand
TCAGCAATGGTGAGGGTCCGGATGACTGATCAGGATGCAGAAGATCAAGGTGCACTAAATGTTAATGAGACTTAAAAGGACGAAGTCAGAGTACAGCACTGGCTTCAGGCTGACATCTGCCTACAGGTTGTAATCTTGGTGCCTGCAAGCCATCGCTGCTGATCTGTATCCAATGACAGGGTCTCAGAGCAAGTCCAGTCTGACGAAGGCTACCCATTTCAAACATTTGATCATAAACTTTTACAACTCAATGACTGAGTCAGCCAAGATTGAGTTGAAGTAGAATTAACATATTATTACAACCACAATGAGCTCTACAGTTGTTTCTGGTACCAACAATACTCTAGAGGTCTCTGTTGTGTATCTATAAAGGATGAGCCCTGAAAGCCCACTCTTGCTTTGTTTTGAGAAGAACAGCCGAGTTCCAGAAGAGCAGCAGGATTCTATTGTGGTTTATGACCACATTATTAAAGTCTGTTATTGCAATCTGAAGATACCTCCAGATCTGTTTGGGGGCATTCAGTACAGTACAGTAGAGTGCTGCGCTGTCTTGGTCAATGGTATTCAAATGTGTTGATCATAGTCAATTGATATGGAAATGTGCTGTGACAGCCCTAGGGCCTCGATGTATTCATTTCAGTTGAGCTAGAGCTTCCACAGCAATTGTAATAAAATCCGTAATGAAGCCTATGGTTTCCATATTGCCAACCAGGTCTACAATCTTGTTGCTGTAAATTGCTGTTCATGATTTATTACTGTGTTGTACATTTCACCAACTAGGCCTATAGTTTGCAGTCAGAAACTGATGAAGCAGTAGCATAGGCTATATATATTTGCTCTTTTTGGTTGATATGGAAGCAGATTTCTTCTTGCTCCCGATTCAGTAGCTACTAATCAATCATCTGCTACCATAAAAACCTTTATAGGCAGAATTAACAGGCACTTGGCAAAAGAATGAGGGTTGCAGGACTGCAACAGGGCAGGTATAATAATAATTCCCATGGTTCCAAACATGGCAATGGGTATTCTCCAGTGACTTGATTGATCATTCATTGATCATATCATTAGCATTAGTTATCGGATTTACAGCAATGAGCAAGCGTTAGTTGGAAGCAATAGCTAATAAGTAAGTTCACTAAATTTAATACCAATCAATAACAACATGAAGAAAGCATAAAGACATGATAATTATAATTAATATTAATAATTTAATACATGTGATGATGGCGAAACTTCCAATTTTGAATTTAATAAATATTTGTTCAATACATACATGTACACTATGACTATTTAGGCCTTAAGTACTATAACTACTATAGATATACTAATGAAATGTAAATAATAATTATCATACTATGATATTTTAACCAGTGAAGTTAAAATTTAAATTAATAATATTTTTAAAATATTAATAATTATAATATAATTTAATATTAAATTAAATATTACATATTGATATTTTATATTAATATTATCCTATTAGGCCTACTTTTAGTGATTCAACTGATTTCTACCTGATATTCTGATCGCTTGATTTCGAAATCCTAAATTAAAATTAATTAAATTGTACTACGCTTTTCCTTCATTTTAGAGAGTAGGTCATGAGTAGAGAAGTATTTTCTAATGATGCATGTTGGATTCACTTTAACCAACAGGAACGCTATTGCATTGCAAATAACAATACTCGCTAGCTTTGATTTCTTGCCAGCTAAAATATCAATCTCTAAATTAGGTAGCTGATGCAAGTTTTGTTCACATATCTAGGTGCTATCACAAAGCATCCTAAACATCAGTCTAAAATAATTTCTATGGAATGGAAATATTATGAGTTTCACTTTGCTGGGCACAAGAGAAGACAACTCCAATTACACTGATAAAATGATCAAGAGAAGACAATCACTGCAATAAAGGCTGACTCTTGGAAAATATCACAATTAGCCAATGAAAAAGTCACACATTGTGGCCTTCATCATTGATGAATCATGCTTCAATGATTATTAACCCAATGCCTACAGTGGTAATTCTTTTAAAATAATGCACCGCGTTGTCATTTCAGGGGACCCCCCTGAAATGACAACATAGCGTATTGACATATTTTTGCAATGCGTACTGTAGTTGTTTTTGGCCAGGGATGGGCTGCTTCTGTTTCTACGGTGAAATGTTCAAATTCCTTACGAAGTGATATTTCTTGTGAAAGCTTTTGCCTAATAGATGTTACTCTATCTCCGATGACTAGAATATTCTTCCAATCAAGTGTGGACTGGCTAATCACTATGGAGTCAATCTTGTTTTGCTGACAGGTTCTATAGAATGAAAAATAAATCTTTGTTAGTACCATAAATGGCAAAGCGAACATAAACTATAATCTATTCTTTGTGTTTCTTCTTTGTGTAGGCTATTTTTTTGAAGTCAAAAAGCTTTAAACACCCATATAATCCGGATATTAAATTGAGTTGGTTAGCAACTTCACAGTGTGTAATAGTTAAGACGTCTAGAAATGGCTGCAGCGGCAAGGGCACTAGCTACTAGCTACTAGCTACTAGCTACTAGCTAATAGCAGATTGGGCTGAAAATAAAAGCGTATTGGTTGAAATGCTATTAAAAATTGACAGAAGTTGACAGAAGTTGAAAGAAGCGTGTCACAGCTGTTGGCGTCGCAGCTGTTGGCGTCGCAGCTGTTGGCGTCACAGCTGTTCGCGTCACAATCGATCACCAACACTCCTGCCTGGTAGGGGTAACATAATGACTATGATACATGGTTTTCCTCTTTTTTCCTCACTCCTTTTCCAACATTTTTGACCACACACTTTTATTGTGCAGGAATACAAAGTACATGTACACTTTGTATTGTTTCCACCTATTGCCAAGCTTTGAATCAGGCACTTTTCTCTCACACATATCACAATTGGTAAACTGGACTTATATTATGGTACCAGTAACCAACGTCTCATGAATTCCTATTCTATTTTTGTGACTATTATAGACATAAAATGTATAAGCAGGCTACCAAGCTAGCAGCTCATGCATTTGATGTTTATATGATATAATTTGCTTTGGAGCTATTTGACTTATTAATGCTATGCAAGCTTAGTCTCTTCAACTATATTATAAATGAAGAACTTTTGTTTGTTTTGCAATGGATAGTAAATGGATAGAATGTAGTATCTCATGGTCATACACAGTATCAGATAGTAATTAATGTTCTTTCATGGTCTTTAATAAATCGCCTCAAAACACAACAGTGACCAGATTGGTTACAAACAGTCAGTATGTGTAATGTGAGTTATGTGACAGCCTCTAAACTAATTGCAACGATTTAAATTAATACTACATGTATTTTATCTTATATTATCTTCACACTTATATGAGACATCATGGTTGCCTTTGTCTGAGACCTAGCCTGTATTCACTAGTTTTGTGCTGGCAAGCAACTCCATGTACTAGTATTTGTAGCAACCTAGTACATGTACTTGAAGCAAAACATTTTTCACCAGTTTAGTTTGTAATTGCAGACAGTCCATAAAGTGTGGTGCTCATTGTTGAAAAACATTTTAGGTATTTTAGCAGTCAAAGAGTCAGTGAGGGTTATCTCACGGATGTAAAAGTCTCCCTCTTTGATGTCAGCCCAACTTGTCATGTATGCTTTTAGTACATGATGCTTCTGAGTTGTGAGAACCCTAGATACTTTCAAAGATCTGTACAATAGTCCGTGGTCTTGGATATCATTATGTAATATCTATATGGCTTGTGAATGTGTGAAGTTGGTAAAATTTCGCAAGCTTAATTTTACATTGTAACTAGGAAGCCCAATAGCTAGTAAGCCTAGATTTCTCTCAAGGATATATCTGCCAGAAGCAAGATTCAAAATTTTAAAATGCATAGAAATTTATTGTAGATCATTTGCTGATTATACAATGAAAGTGTTTGGCTATTAAAAGCTGAGAAAGTCTTCTTTTATCCTGAAACAAATTTCGGTACAACCGCCTATGAGCGAAATAGTGATAGAAAACTAAATGTAAAATTTTGTTCGAGCTACTACATTGTATATAAAATATTGTAGTTTGAACAAACTGATTTGACAGATAGCAGAAGTTCTATTTCATTTCCTTATACTGCACCAGAGCACTGTTACCATATTAAATATTGGAGAACTGCTGTGACCTACATGTATGTGGGGTTAGAGTTCAGAGATTAATGGTGCATAACGCAATCACCTATCGGGTTCTGAGATTGGCGTTAACCAATAGGATTATTGTACGATATTGAGGCTTGGAGTGCTAGAGTTGAGGAGACATTTCTATACATACTATCGGTGAGTACGGACATATTTGTTAAACTCTATCCTGTCCATCCTATACTTTGACTTGACAGCCTAGTGGTTATGGCTCTGGACTTCCATGTGGGAGTCTCAAATTCAATTAAAAACGTCAATTAAAAGATCATTGGTGATGTTAGAAAGAGGATCAAACCTTGCAATTATCTTTTGCTGCTTCAGTTACTTTACCATTGGTGAAGTGCCCCTTCTCCACCCCAAACTAGAAAAATGCAGATCTCTTTAGATCGTTGCTTTAAATACCTGGGGTTATTTGTGGTAAGTAAAGTCGGTAAGTTTTTACTATATTAAGTATCAATTTCAAGCCAAGCACATCTTGTCATGCTGCATTTAAATTAGTCCAATGATCTTCAAGACTCTACACCCACATTATTGTTCTTACATGTACTACATGTACATGTATATTATGCTTAATCTGCTTTGTTACCTGTAAATAAAATTTCTTAGTTGCCTGGTAACCGTTCTGTCTTCTTCTGTTGAACTCTGCTTAAGAGGAATTTCTGTCCTCGATCCTCTAACTGTCTTCTTAACAGCATTGGAAAGTATTCTCCAACTTATGTGCAGGAGCTCCTTTCCTTTCAACACTGCAATATTATGCAGCTGTTAACAGAATATGGATATTCTAACAGATGACTTTCTTCACTTTTCCCGGATATGTAAATGTGTGTCCATGGTTCTTTATGATTAACAAGCTCTTCTGTTGTACAGGGTGTTTTCATGCATGTAATTTTCCATTGTATCATCACGATTACTAGTATAATTTTACTAGTATAATTTTTGAGGTTGTATGACAGTAATAAAACTAGCTCACGAGTCACAGAGGCTACCACTAGTTGCTTGCAATAATATTTTACATATTACTCATGGGTAACCGCTTATTAAATTGGCTCATCTAAGTTAGAAAAAGGTAACCCATTGAAAGATTCTTGATTGATACCACATACACTACCTTTACTTGTAGAAAAGGCCAAGTAAACTGCTGGCTGTTTAAAGGACCAAAAACCTTGGGAGCATGCCTGTTTACATTCCAGCTATTTCAACAAAATGCTTTGAATGAGCACCTGGTTTCAATAAAGTATTGAAAATAGAACAGAATATGATAATTACCTTGCTCTTCTATAGAACCACTGATGATCAATAAGCACAGAAGCATGTACAGTAGGGTAAGCGTTATGGCCAAAACTAGTAGGATGGAATATTTTATGACAGCTACAAATACATGTATATATACACATATATGACTATAAATATTTCATGCACATGATCAGCAGTTGGTTATGGTAACAGGTAACCAGCCTCGAGTTGAGACACCACTGTTAAAACTTTGTTGAAGTAATGATAAAATCTAGAATTAATTTTTTACAACCCATAATTTTTTAGGAATACCCAACAAGCTACAGTAAAAGATACATACATTCACCAAGTCTATTAAACATAAGGCATGGACAAAACCTAAACTACAGAATGGTGAATAAAGTAATAATATTCAAAAAACTGAATAGAAATAAATGTTGGCACACAAGATGCACTAATAAGACAGCCTACAAGTAAATGATAGTGAAGCAAAGAAAATCAATAGAGACTCACTTAGGCAACATTGCTATAGAAACATGGTGATAATAAGTCAGCAACTTACCGAAAAGCAAAAGTAATAAAATTAGTATTAATTTTATTACAAACAGCCAAAGTTTGCACATAGTTCCAGTGAGAGATTCTACAAAAGATAGTAGACAGTTTGGGACTGCATTCTCCTGACTCCACACTGTATACAAATAATATTTTACTGGGCTCATCTAATAATGTATTCTGGAAGGGAGAAGAGAAGAAAGCGTCTCATGCTTTATTTTTGGTGAAGAACAAAGGCTATCTCAAATTTCTCCACTTCTGCACCTAACTCAAGCAGACCCTCATGTAACTGAAGCCTGGAAACCTGGAGAAGTTGAAAAAATGATATGAGTACTTCTTTGTGAAAAGGTGGCACCTACCTTAAATACATCAAAGTTGACACAATGGTGTTCGTAATATGCATCCACGTTATATAATGCTATTTTCCGGAAGCACATAGATGTAGGCTACTGCAAGCTGTTTGCAGTGTTGATAGGCTCTATTTCATAGAAATTATGTAATAGCTGGTAGGATTTCTACTAAAAAGATTGACTTATGACAAGTAGTGAGTATTGGCATGTATACCTTTCAAAAAAATTATTCTATAACCAGATATACATGTACATGTAGCTAGTGAGTTTAGGATTAAATACAAATATTGCTGGTTTAATGTTTAGCTCTTAATCTGGCATATTTTATTGCAAACCTTCACTGTCTAAACCTATTATACCATAATTGAGTTAGGCACAAAAGTGGAGAGACTTGAAATAGCTTTTGTTGTTCTCCAAATTTTGAGCAAGAAAAATTGTTGATTACGTATTATTTCTATGGTTGAACCTCCTGACTCCAAATCCCAGTCACAAACAAGGTCTAAGGCTATCCAAATTTCTCTACTACTGCACTATTCATATAAAAGTACATATTATGCTCTTTTTTTGTTGCTGTTGCTGCTATTGATTCGTGATTGCCGGAGAGCTGTAGTATACCTACCACTCTCAAGTGCAGAATTTTCTTCCATGTTTTTATCTGCTTTTAGTAGTCGGCTTTCTGGTGACCTTCGAGCACGTCGCTTGGGCTTCTTAGAGAATTTTGGAAAGCCATAATTCTCTTTTTTCTTTCTGTTATATAAAGTTTGGCCTGTTTGTGGATATAAACCACTTTCTTTTTGTGTAGAAATTTCTAAAAATAGAAGACTTGCTACAGGATCATTTTGAATAATTTGATGCCTAACGCAGGTGTAAGTAGTGTTACTGTACAAACTTTTTCAATGATTGCCACAACCTTAATCATTATATTATTACTTATAAACAAATAATGTGAAGCAATATGCATGTATTTGCTACACGCATAGATGTTTGCTTCAATTCCTTTTTATTTTTTATGTTTTAAATTCACACATAATTATGAAAATCGTGCTGCACAAAACTGTAAAAGAAACTCGGAGCTGAAATGAGTCACAAAGCCATATCAGTGTATAACATATCACCACAAAGACACTTACACTAAATTATTAACACAAAAAGCTAGCTTTTAATTTATCATAAATATGAATAATACACATGTACATGTTCATTGCATATGTGTAATGCACTCAAATTCCATTGTTATTGGAATTCTACATGTATGTTTATATTATATGTATTTATGTCTAGAAGTAGTATTTCCTATAATATAAGGCTGTGTCAATATAATAATATGATTGTAAATGGTGTGGCATGGTCAATACATTATCAATGCTCTTTAGTTTACTAATAGATGTATTAGTCTTAATACGCAAATTACCTTCAATGGCCCTTCCCATATTTCCCCCAGTAAATTCAAGAAGTTTAGCTGCTATACTAGCTTCCGATGGCAATACCTCAGACTTGAGTTATTATCACAGTCATTTCTAATGTAAGTGAGTGATATTATAGATTATATATATTTAACTACATGAATGTACATGTATGCTTACCGGGTTCTATTGTTTGCCACTCTCTTTGTTGATCATACAACAAAAAATTGCCATTTAGTATGCTTGGTGAAACCGATTCAACTATTATGATTAGTTATAATTATGATTTGCTAATACAAACAACATGCACTGTTAGGTTGTGTATGTGATGTGAACATTGGGACTGTCTCCAAGTTTTCCATGTTGCTAGTTGTACAGTAACTAACATGAACAGAAACAGTCTAGTTCTCATTGAACTGCTAAAGGGGTGCCACATGGACGCATAACTTCTATGAATATCGCGAGTTTAAAAAAACGGAAAACATTGTTAGGTGCTACACATCTGTTGTATTTCTTATCTTGCAAAATAAAGAAGTTGTCTACTCAATAATTCAGCTAAAGGCAAGGGTAGATAAATCTAAGTAACTTGTGTAGCCTGTGGACCTACAAAGGATAATAGGGGGTGCTGTTGTGATTACATTCAATCTCTTTGAGATTCACCACCTTTTTGTAGCTTAGATTAAAACCTGCACTATTTCAGAAATATATCGGATGCAGGTTGAAATATTTCTGCTTGGTGCCCATTAAATTTAGCTAAATGCTTTCTATATAAAGCGGCACTTCACAAGTTTGGCTTGAACTCATCGTTGAGAATGCATGCAATATCTTGAGTGTTCTTTTATTCTTTTCTCCTGGTATTTATAATAAAGATTGAACTTTTCCCACAGTGCTGGTGGTTTGCTGAACTAATTTAAGCGATATAGCTATGCAGCTTTTGTCCATTCATCTAAATATTACATGTTATGTTTGGGTCTGTATTTCCTGGAAGAGTGAGGAACAATTGAATTAGTCTGCTAAGTACAGTAACAGTGGTTTCAGAAAACCAATTAACAACAACCCCATGTACTCATTAAAAATAATGATGACTCCATGTACTTATTGAAATAATGATGACCCCATGTACTTAATAAAATAATGATGACCCCAATCTACTCATTGGGATAAAGAAGACCCCATGTACTCATCAAAATAGCAATGGCCCCATGCACTTGTTGGAATAAAGACGAGCCCACCTACTTATTAGAATGATGTATTATATTTGAGGTAGTTTTAAGGTATTTTTAGGGTCTTACAACTTTTAATTGATCAAAAGTACTATTCCAATTTAGCTTGAGTTTCTACTTAACAGTTCCAACATTACTTATTTTACATCTCCATTTTAAGCATTACTTATATCTACCTCAATATTAAGTAATTTCTATATATGTACACTTCAATGTAACTTACAATCACGTATTTACTACTATCTCATGACATGTAAAATCAATAAACCATATCTTTCATTTGCAACACTTTTGTATATCTATATTTGACTTGACTACAATTATTCACTCTATTTATCCAAAATCACTTAATCCAATTAATACGTCTATTTAATCACACTATTATATACATGTATATAGATATCTAATGTACATTAAGAGATCAGTAGAAATACTACAAAGAACAACTAGGAAACAATCCAAATCAATCTATTTATGAGACAGTAAAATAATAAACAGTGACTTGCTACTACTACTACAAATAAACAAATGAAGTATACATAATTATTGCCCTAAGATATTGTCAGGTGTAAAGGGAGTTTCTATTTCAATTTAGAGACAATTTCATTGGCTAAGAAAGAAACTGTGTTTTCAATAATGTGATAGAGAGTTAGTCTATGTGTTTGGGTGGGCTATAATATTGTCTTGTGTTGCTAGAAGAGAGAGGATAACTTCTTGGGGTACAATATAGATGACTTCGTGGTGTATAATATTGTCTTTTTCTTGTTCGGAGGGAGATAACTTCTTGATGTACAATTATAATGTCTTTTGCTTGTTTGGGGAGAAGATAACTTCGTGATGTACAATTATAATGTCTTTTGCTTGTTTGGGGAGAAGATAACTTCTTGATGTACGATTATAATGTCTTTGGCTTGTTTGAGGAGAAGATGACTCCTTGGTGTACGATTGTAATGTTTTTTCTTGTTTGGAGAGGAGATAGCTTCTTGATGTACGATTATAGTGTCTTTTGGTGTTTCTCACATCGTATTCTGGAAAATAACCTATAATACCAGTAAAATATTTCCTAAATTATCATATATTTTATCATATTCTTGAGGTCTTATCCCATGTTGTTCTTTATTTTCACATGATAAAATAAATAATTCAATTACAACCAGACTTGTTGATGAATAAAATGGTTATTGGGAATTCCAATAAGTTGTTCTTTAGTTCCCCCCATTGCCACCATACTGAGACCAGCATCAACCCAGTTATAACTATCAGTGTAGTGAAGTACAATTGCTTTATTATGGTGGTAATACATTGTATGTATATTACAACATGGAACTACATGTAGCAAAAAAGGTTGATATTATTATAACTAGTGAACACGAGGTAAAACACATATTTTGTCAAAGATGTAATATAGTGCCAGGCATTGAATATCTGAATGAGGACGTTGAAATAGTATGTGGATTAGATAAAGGACGTGTAATACATACAAGTGTCGAACTTTTGAGGTCCGTTAAATAGGATGGCCAAGTGGCTCGACAGTAACAAAATACAAAGTACAAAATACAATACAAAATATAATAATAATTGCGTGATGTGAACAATTGCGACTCAACAGTTTGTATAGACATAGCCAGAGCCAGAACACTACGCAGCGGACAATGGTTGAATGTTTTCCAACAGGTGGGGATAATCTGTTTCCAGGTCTTTAAAAGCTTGTGATAATATTATAGCCTGGTAGAACGGTCCTCTATGTCCAGTTCTTGTAGTGTTTAGCCTCCACTCACCAACAAAGAGCCCTAGTGGTGTCAGGGAACCATTGTCATGTTTCAGATATACAATACTTCCACAGTCCCCTGGCTGCAACCTGCAGTAAATTACATGTAAATAGACCAAACGGTCTATACTGTCTGTCAACCCAATCTTACTGAACAAACTTGTTTATTTATGGCAAAAACTCAAATAGTTAGTACTCTCTGCACAATTATTCCAATGCAAAGCCAACTCTTGCTAAATTAGATTTATGGTAGAATATTACCTAGTCATTTTATTTTGAAAAAAATGAAATTTAGATTCATTAATATAATCATGTATAATTATTGAAATCATCCGTTCCCTTTCAAAGCAGAAAATTTTACTCTGATAATGTTGATTCTGGGAAAGAAAGAGAGCCCTATCAAATTTTATCTACACTGTACATGTAGAGCAGTATTGGTTGTACTAATGCACATGTACATAGCTATGAAGGAAAATCGTAATTACACATGGTGGTAGTTTAAGTAGCGCCCACTTACTGACGATCACCCATTAGTGTGAATGTTATGTGCTGACCCAGAGTTTGTCCAGGCTTACGTTGATCTGGTGTTTCACGTGTGATTCCTGCAAGTCCTTTGATTACGACGCATTTTTGAAAGTGCAAATCTTCCATAACATCTGGACGACTGATTAGTTGAACATGATTGGTGACCTTCACACTGGCAGAGTTGAGCTTTCTGTTTAAAATAGCTGCTTCATCTGGAGAGATTCGAAGAAGTGCAACATCATTCATCGTTAAATGTGGGCAGAGAGAATTAGGGCATGAAAGGCAATTCCCATGTGGGCAGCTTGTTTCCCATGAATCAGAGTTGCCAGAGTTTCTTAGGTGATGATACCAATGTCTATAGCAGAACAACACAGGATGTTGAGTGTCTTGAAGCGTTGACTCACTCCAAACTGATACGCAGTACTTGGTCTGTGAAGATCGGCCTTCTACTTTGGCTCGTATCTGAGAAATGAGTTGCTTGTCTCCGTCACAATTTTGCCAAATGGTATCTGCTGAAGCGCCTCTTTCTCGTTCTTCTTCTGTCTGGGAAATGTGCTGATTGTCGCTGTTATCATCATTCTTCATGTAAGTGCTATCCGCCGAGGCACCTTCTTCCCGTTCGTCTTCTGTTAACAGGAGATGTGCTGCAACAGCTAGATAAGTAGCTTATCTGCTGTTTGAGTTTGGAGATTTATCTATTGCGGACACAAGGAGCTCACTTGTCAAAGAGTCATGGTTGGTCCAGTTACCGCCAGTTGTTTTGTACTTGTTAACAGTTAGTTTGGAGTGATTGCCGCCATATTGAATATTTTCAATTGGACTTTCTTGATCTTCTGCTTCTACGATGAAATGTTCAAATTCCTTACGAAGTGATATTTCCCGTGAAAGCTTTTTCCTAATAGATGTTCCTCCATCTCCAATAACTAGAATATTCCTACAATCAATTGTGGACTGGCTGATCACTATAATGGAGTTAATCTTGTAACTAACATGAACAGAAACAGTCTAGTTCATATTAAACTGCTAAAGGGCATGCTACATGGATGTACAACATCTATGAATACCGCAAGCTTAAAAAACGGAAAACATTGTTGGGTGCTAACACATCTGTTCTTTTTTTATCTTGCAAAATAAAAAAGTTGTCTACTTAATAACTCAGCTAAAAGCACAGGAGGATAAATCTAAGTAGCTTGTGTAGCCTGTGAACTTTCAAAGGATAATTGGGAGTGTTGTTCCGATTACATTCAATCTCTTTGTGTTTCACCCCCTTCTTGTAGCTTAGATTAAGACCTCCACTATTCAGAAGGATATCGAAAGAGGAAGGTTGAAATATGTCTGCTCGGTGCCCATTAAATTCAACTAAATGTTTTCTATATGTAACAGCACCTGAGAAGTTTGACTTGAGAATATATCTTGATTGTTGTTTTATTTCATTCTCCTAGCATTTATAATAAATATTGAACGTTTCCCGCAGTGCTGATCTGTTGTTGGATTAATTTAATCAACATAGCTACTGCAGCTTTTGCCCATTTTGTGTTCAGTAGAATACGTTACAAATTAAATATTAAATTGATTCCAATTCATTTAATGGTTTTATTTAAATATTCTCAAAACTTAACTCAATGCTAGCAACTTGTCAAAACATCTTAAATCAGCTGTGGCCAATCAACACTCGATTCGCATTTTGCAATATTAAGAATTTATAACATGCAATAAAATTGCAATTTTGCAAAAGTTCAACATAATGTGCATAAAATATTTCACAAAGTAGGAACATACATGTATTTGACATGTTGCATGTATGACTATTTACATACCCACACACGGCTGAAATGTTCGCTGGCCTCATTTAAAAATTTAAACAGGAAGGAACTAATATCTGCATGCCTTTTGGAATGCTGTAGCATTCTTACAGATTTTATGTACAACAAAATCTAATCTCATTGGGTTGTAATCTTACCCACATCATCACAGCTGATTAGCATACTTATAAAATAGTGATGTCCCTATGTACTTATTAAATAGTGATGACCCTATGTACTTATTAAATAGTGATGACCCTATGTAATGTACTTATTAAATAGTGATGACCCTATGTACTTATTAAATAGTGATGACCCTATGTACTTATTAAATAGTGATGACCTATGTACTTATTAAATAGTGATGACCTATGTACTTATTAAATAGTGATGACCCTATGTACTTATTAAATAGTGATGACCCTATGTACTTATTAAATAGTGATGACCCTATGTACTTATTAAATAGTGATGACCCCATGTACTTATTAAATAGTGATGACCTATGTACTTATTAAATAGTGATGACCTATGTACTTATTAAATAGTGATGACCCTATGTACTTATTAAATAGTGATGACCCCATGTACTTATTAAATAGTGATGTCCCTATGTACTTATTAAATAGTGATGACCCTATGTACTTATTAAATAGTGATGACCCTATGTACTTATTAAATAGTGATGACCCTATGTACTTATTAAATAGTGATGACCCTATGTACTTATTAAATAGTGATGACCCTATGTACTTATTAAATAGTGATGACCCTATGTACTTAATAAAATAGTGATGTCCCTATGTACTTATTAAATAGTGATGACCCTATGTACTTATTAAATAGTGATGACCCTATGTACTTATAAAATAGTGATGACCCTATGTACTTATTAAATAGTGATGACCCTATGTACTTATTAAATAGTGATGACCCTATGTACTTATTAAATAGTGATGACCCTATGTACTTATTAAATAGTGATGACCCTATGTACTTATTAAATAGTGATGACCCTATGTACTTATTAAATAGTGATGACCCTATGTACTTATTAAATAGTGATGACCCTATGTACTTATTAAATAGTGATGACCCTATGTACTTATTAAATAGTGATGACCCTAGGTACTTATTAAATAGTGATGACCCCATGTACTTATTAAATAGTGATGACCCTATGTACTTATTAAATAGTGATGACCCTATGTACTTATTAAATAGTGATGACCCTATGTACTTATTAAATAGTGATGACCCCATGTACTTATTAAATAGTGATGACCCTATGTACTTATTAAATAGTGATGACCCTATGTACTTATTAAATAGGGATGACCCTATGTACTTCTTAAATAGTGATGACCCCATGTACTTATTAAATAGTGATGACTCTATGTACTTATTAAATAGTGATGACCCTATGTACTTATTAAATAGTGATGACCCTATGTACTTATTAAATAGTGATGACTCTATGTACTTATTAAATAGTGATGACCCCATGTACTTAATAAAATAGTGATGTCCCTATGTACTTATTAAATAGTGATGACCCTATGTACTTATTAAATAGTGATGACCCTATGTACTTATTAAATAGTGATGACCCCATGTACTTATTAAATAGTGATGACCCTATGTACTTATTAAATAGTGATGACCCCATGTACTTAATAAAATAGTGATGTCCCCATGTATTTGTTGGAATAAAGAATATCCCATGTAGCCTACTTGAATCATTCTACTACATGGTGGTGTGCTACCCACTACCTGCCCACTACCTACCCGCTACCTACCCGCTACCTACTCGCTACCTACCCCCCACCTACCTGCCACCTACCCGCTACCTACCCGCTACCTACCCGCTACCTACCCGCTACCTACCCGCTACCTACCCGCTACCTACCCGCTACCTACCCGCTACCTACCCGCTACCTACCCGCTACCTACCCGCTACCTACCCGCTACCTACCCGCTACCTACCCGCTACCTACCCGCTACCTACCCGCTCATATTTGGCTCCATGATCAGGATGTCTGGGAAAATTACCATAATATTCTGAGCTTCCAAAACACACTAAGCAAACTTGTAGACTCTACTCTCAAAAATCACATAAAAGTGCCAATATATGTGTACATGTGGATTTGTTCTACCATTTGGAGTTGTCCTACTATTATTACATACATTTAAGATGGGACAACTCCGAGTAACCCGGTCAGAGGCTGTTACTAGAATTGTTAATTTCACTAATATAAATATACATTTCAGTCAGACCAAGGAGTAAGAGAGAAGGAGGCTCGTCCATGAAAACCTGTATATATGTTACAATGGGCTTCCGGTGTTCGGTGTGCGCCTCGGGTACTTGGTAAAGTCAGAAGAAAAGACGATGAATATTTTTAAAAGAGTAAAATTCACACATCAACTAAAATTAAAATATAATCAATGTCAACAATTGGTAACACTCTAATGAACAGGCTGCCTATATACACACTACATATTTCAATGGGATACGATAGATATCGGCAAGTAAGTTCGCCAGATTTGAAGAAAATTGCGTATCTCAACATAAAATGACACTTTTTGCAAATACCAACATGCTCAACAAATTAAGCAAAAATAATACTGATAGATTTAAACTTGCTGCAATTGGTTAAGTTGAAATCCAAATTGAAACTTTGCTCCTTCATAATAAAAAAACGTACAAACACCGAAATCGCGGTTAAAATGAGCAAATTTGTGCAACACGTTTCTCTAACATCAGGACTCCATATACTTAAGTTGATATATGGTGCATAGTTCAGATACCATTTTAGTTAGTAGGCTAGTTTGTTGGCCCTACAGCATGCCCACACTAAATGAAAATAGTGCTCAAACTATAGGCTATGTCAATAAACAATAATGTTTATCTCTCCATAGAAATGATTTTGATTGGATGCTATAACTGTGACGTGTCAAGCGCCAGAGCCGTGCACATGTGCTTTGCTGTGTAGCAATGAGAAAGCGCATTACAATTCAACGAAGTTGACTACTCGCTTAATGCCAGCGACTCTTGTGTTCATATTTTTAAACCGAGGAACACATCGAACACAAAATCATCATAGACGAGCCCCCTTCTCTCTTACTCCTCGGTCAGACTCATACATTTTGTTTTCCAGGATGTTTGTTACACAGCACTTTGATTTAAAGCAAGGGTTCCCAACCTTTTTTTTTAGTCTAAATAACCCCTAGTAGTAAACAACGTACCCCTCAGTAAAACTGTGTTTAATCAAGGATATCCTTGGTCTAGTTAGATTAATATTACAAGACGTATACATTATCAAAATGCATCACTTACACAGGTAGATAAATAATGCAGTGTGGTATGAAATTTTTATTAACCAAATAACTATGCAATATAACTTTCATCTATTGTAGTGTTTTATGGCTTTCACACTGGTTTAGCTCAACTTCATTTGCACCAGTGAGTCATTTGATGTTCAGTTAAGTAATAGATAAAGATAATTAATAATTGATAATCTGTAACTGAAAATCACTGTAAAAATGTATCAAGTTGATAACTTGTTTTATACCCCCTAAATTTCAAAAGTGTACCCCAGTTTAGGAAACCCTGATTTAAAGTCACATTGCACAATATATATTATGTACATGTATGTGATTACCCAGCATGTACATTTATAATTATGTAATGTACAAGTATATAAACGTATAGTTCATTGCATAATACTGTAATGTTTTTGAGTGCTAGATCATACGAGAGCCGAGGGCTACACGTATGTGAGGGGCTTGGAAGGTGGTAGAGGCTGACCAAGTGTACCTTCTGCTCATTACATAAAAGAGTGAACAGTTATAGGTGCTCTTATTAATGAAGATTGTAGATTATCTTAGATGTAGGCCGATGCCGAGACTCATTGGAGCTCAGGACCGACGTAGGTCTAGTAGAGTTTATACTCCGAGGGAGTGTAGTGAAGAAGATCTAACCTTGAGAACCTAAGTCCGAACGCTAGGTTCATTTAGAACCCGGGATCGGCCTAAGCCTAAGGGGTGGATAGAGATATGCTTAGCCTAGGATGAGGTGAACTCGAGCCATACTGAATCCAAAGGATTCTCAGGTGGAGTTACCCGCCTAAAGAGTAAGCCTCTGTAGGTTGAGTTAGGAGATGTTGCTTTATTCAAGCGCAATCAACAACTGATTCACAATAGAAAATGCTCTGCCTTATATACATAACAAACTTCTGGTAAAAATGGTACGACATGGTATCGGGCGGCCGACAGGGGGTCGGCTCCGGAACTTACGCAACAATATGTCTGGTTCCGCCTTAACTGGCCATGGCACAAAAAGTGCTTAGAATAGGTAAAAACATGTCGTGTGTAAATATGAGCTAAATCCATAAGGTCGGCAACGTAGTTACAGTATAAAGTGGCAAAAAGACTCTAACGATATGCAATCAAGCAAGGACAGACAATTACTAAATAAGTATAAATGTGGGAAAAACCAAGTTGCAATAGAGAGTAATTCCAAGACTTGATTGCTAATACAGACATGTACATGTATATAAGACACGCAGTGGATAATAGGGTATTGAATGCATAGATAATAATAGATAGACAATGCATGGATATGTGAATAACAGTATATGAATAGGATTAATTGTCAGCTAATGATATTGTTAAGTGGCTAGCCAAGGGAGGCTAGCGGCCAGGATCCTTTTGGAGCTGGCCAGGAGAGACAGCATCTGTTTTGGTACCGGGGCCTTCTTGAGTACCTCGGCATAGGTCAGCTAGGAGTAGTTGTCGGCTGGCTGTTCCATCACAATGCAATGTAGCTCCATGTGAGTGTACAAGTAGACTAAGTAGTCTTAGTTCTACAGTAAGCTAATTCATCATTTGATGGGAGGATACTCAATTCCCCAATGCCACATTCCTAGCAACTTCATCAGGGAAGAATGTATAATTTTATATTGCTATATGTTTATGATAATGCACATGTATATTTAAACAATCAGTGTAACTTTCCCAAAGTTTTGCAAAGAAATGAAACTGACTTGATACTGACTCTCACAACATAAATGTTCATCAGCATTCAATGAGGAAGGTTTAGCATATAAAATATAACCAAAGCATATCTATCAACTACACAGTATGTAAGTAACACTACTTGTCAGTTATTGATTCTACATGTACATGTATGTGGGCTACATGAAGCTATTCGTATACTTCTAGATACATTGTACATGTGAATGATGTATCATAGCATGAGTGTTAGTACCCAAATGTACATGTCATAGCTGCTGTGTATTTATCATCAACCAATACGGTTATTTACAGTAAAATTCTGTGAAAATGTTTGGAGTGGCTACCAGCCATCTTGCTGAACAGCTGGCTGGTGAAAAATTGATCCCGAGTTCATCCCTACTCTCTTCCGCTGACACTAAACTACTGTCGATAGTGGAGCGAGACAGACAAGGAAGATACACAGTTACACGATACACACTATCAGATATTCTCACTGAACGAGCACCTGATATACAGGTAATAAGAGCATTGGTGTATGAGTATAGAGTAGGAGGTGGCTCAGTGGGTTAGGACGCCCGCCTGGAGGCGCAAAAGTGCTGAAGGTCCAGGGTTCGAATCCCGCTGATGTCTACTGACTGCACCACAGGTGTGCTCCGACCGGTCTGCAAACTGAGAGCAAAAACTGGCGTAGCCATTGCAGCCTTCAATACCATCAATTCTATCGTCAGTGCCTGTCACTGGGTGATACTGCATGGTAACAAAAACCATTAAAAAAGTCAGATCTCGGCCTGGCAACTAATAAGGAGTGTTGAGCACTTATCTCTTATTACTGCATTATTCTAGATGTTATACAGTATGGAACACACTGTGTCATCATACCATTAATACTAGGAGAAACTACAGTGTGATAGCACAATCCTCTCCCAGCAGGTACTGCTGCATGATAAAATATATGTACATGAGAAGTACTCGTATGTTCAATAATATGATGCATATAAGACAGTGCAGACCCGCTGTTGTCTGCGCGACTACAAATACTATTGTAGTTGACACACTTGTGTTAATATATCTTTATGTAATTAACGGACAGGACAGAGTTGCAGTGGAAAGAAAAAGAGATTGGAGCACATGAGTGCACAAGTACCATAAAAGTGACATCCAAAGCTCAGGGGGACATGAAGCAATTGATGAACCTAAACCTCACCAACGTGAAGAATGTCAACTGGAAAGTTGATTTTGGAACCTGTAGCCTGGAACAAGTAGATCTAAATCTATTCACTGAGCAGGTGGTTGACAGGTGAAATGCTTATCCATACCCTACATGATTGTATCATTGAACTCTAGATAGTACAGGTATTGTACTACTTGTCACATTATTTCCTTGTTGATTTTTGACCTTAGTATCTTTACATAGATTAAACAACTTTACATTTCTAACTACAGTTTATTTACATTATTTGGTGTGTGATATCTACATGTACATGTACATTCTCTTTACTTCATTATTTTGTGTTTATATGTACCTCTACTGGACATATACATATAAATATGCATATACATGTACATGCCAAAATTCATTTTATGTGCTAAACAATACATGTACATGTACATGAGATGCCAGCAACTGACTGCTAAATAATTGTTCTGTTAGTTGCCCTTCCTTGGCATTGATTATATTATAGCAGTCCAGTCTAAAAATGTGCAATATACACATGCATTACGATATACATTGTATGTAGCATGATAACAAGTTTTTCCACTAAGCAATAGAGAATTCTATGATAGTGTGTGCTATATGATTCTCTCCTGCGAAATAAACAGCATATTGCTGTGTACACACAAAATGTTTCCTTGTTTCTAGACGTGTTAATCTGCGCCACAGAGCTGTACAGGATTGTAAAGATAAAGACGTCTGGTATAAATTTGGTAAACCAGCTCTAGGAGTGGTGACAGGTTTAGTAAGGTGTGTGGATGAGTCTGAACTAATAGTTGTAACGGAACCGAAACTGGAAGTTGTCGTAAGTACGCCTACAATTGACATACACTGTACATACAGATGGTAGCCGATGCATGCGAGTTCCATGATGAGGTTAGATAAATTTTATTCCCCTCTAAAGGTGAATACAGAAACAATTGTAGTTATGTTCTCTTATTATTCATACTAATCTATCCTTTTCATGTTTTCGTGTTCAGTCAGCTGGATATTAAGAATGACAGTAACACTAATAATGACTGTTTTACTGAGCACAACATTTGCATGGAGACCTGGTTGCTAAGGGCAACGGACCGATAAATAACATCATTGTTACGGAATGTTCTGGAATACATAATTTTATGGGCAATGGGCACAATGTAGGACTTCTCATTCAGCTGACAAATTTAAAAATTGGGAAATGGCAATGTGCCACATTCTATTGAATTTAAAACGAGTTTATTTAGAAGCACATGTAGTGCTTCAGGACATGAATTAGAATATTGCATTGCACCTCCTGAAGACAAAATATCATTGAGTTCAAATTGTGCTATCTATGTATATACGTCATGTTGCTCTTGGGAAAGTAAATACATGAATGCTGCTTCTGCATTGCTATTTAGGGGTTCACTGATTATCTTTTGTCATGATGCATACAAGTAAATAAATTTATCGGATATAAATCATGGAGGCTATAAGTAGGTTTACAGTCTTATAGTGTTTATTTAGATAACTTATCTTTAAACGTTGAGAACCTTATTATCATGTGCATTCATTTGTCTTCTGTGATATGGTAATGTTTTCGGGGGTGCACACTGGTACGAGCACGATGGTGCAGGTGTGGGAAGAGCCTATGAGTGGTGCTAGGCCTTCCTGATTACATATAGAGTAAACAATACTCTTGTAGTTATAGTGTTTAATCAGGACAACCCATAGGTCCCGAGTCAGTGCTTAGACTATTCTTGAGAAAGAGTATGTTCTACATATATCTTAGGAGAGTGTTTGGACTTCAAAGTCTAATAGGAGCAAGAGCTGGAAATAACTTAGCTATGAAAGAAGACTCTGTATAAGTAGCATATGTGTGTCTTTATATTGAGATTCAAGCATCAACTGACAGTACAACACAAAGCACACGCTTTATATACTATTGCGTTTCTGGTAAAAAGTTCTGGTAAAAGGACGACGTAGCATCGTCCCGAAATTGCGCAACAAGATGACTGTCAAGAGGACGAGGCCCAACCCAATTAAGGTCGGCCTTTTACAAAATTACGCTTAAAATTATATACATGTAAATCATATGGAAAATTAATTGTAGCTAAATCTGACACCTCGGCCCCTATTACATACATGTAGGTATAAACAGGTGAGTTATAGTTGGTTACAATCGGTAGTCTAGGAATTGCATAATAGAAGTAATTGTGAACAAGTACACGTATGAGTACATACATACTGTATGCATGTACTTATACTTGACAAGGTAAGTACAGAGGTAATGAGTCAAGAGAGACAACTACCAGGCACAAAGTGTGCATTGAATATCAGTCGGGGAGGCTGAGGGTATACATTGAAATGTCCCGTGCCACCACCATATTACTTTTATATTGTGCGATGTTCTGTAGTGTTCTGTGATATTACTTTTATAAGGGTGGAAGTCATGCAAATAAAACAGGGAGAGCTGATGTTGAATTTACCAGTGAGCAGAAGGTCAAACATGGAACTAAAATACCTGCTGGAACAGTGACAGCTTACCAAGTAGTAGAGCTACTTATTAATGGCAATGATGGTAAGTCCAGACACAATAGTGTAGAACTTATACTAAATACATTGTTTTTGGAACATACAATGTACATGTACATGTGTGAACATATATGTAAACGTACATTTACATGTACATGCATGTAGATTTACATGTACATGTACAATTGTACATTGTACATGTATGTATACTAAAGTGTGAGCATCTGAATGCAATTTTATTTGTGGAGTTGCCTTCACATGTAGCTACTACTACCTTTGCATAGCAGGAGTTGTCTTCTACTTTACTACTTTCACTTCTCCACGTCATTACCAAAGTTGTTTAAAAGTGAGACTGAATGACATATTGAATAGCTCAGCCCTTTAGTTCTTCTCAATAATATTGCCAACCGTGAGGACTCTTTAGAAACCCCCAATGAAGTTGAACCAAGTATAATGATGCGCTGAATTATCAGACATCATTGAGGCGCTTGAAATGAAGACATGTCGGAAACAAATGTATGATAATATTGCAGTAATATTACTTTCTACTCTCCACTGATCTCTTCACAGGTACAATTGTGAGTGTGTCAAATAGAGGTGGGATTGTAAAGGGAAGTAAAGTCAGTGCAATGGGTGCTATTACAGAAGGTCAACCAATAGCATCGGCTGGCAGCCAATCAGATGGTTATAATGACGCCTCAGCTGTATTGGCTCCATTCTTATACCCAGGTTGGTGAAGCTTTCTTTTAGTCTTAAAAATATAGTATGGATCTCTCTTTTTGCGGGTAAAATATAAAACCCATTAAATCAAAGAATGGGAGTTGTCATTACAGGTTAACTCACTATTTGCTTGAGTATATTGAGGTAGCAGTTAAAGTATATATGCACTACGAGTGTGGCTAGGCTGACCCCAATGTTATTCCATACACTGTTGTTAACTCTCTAATAATAGACCCGTTTTTTCTGAAAAATTAACTATTAATATAAATTCATTAATTAATTTTATTAAATAACAAGTGTGATGTTGTACATTCTGCATGTAGCTGCAGTATTATTAACCTGCAACATTACCAATGTACATGCAAGTCAAAATGGTTTGAAGTCGTCCTCTCTCAGAGTTCGATCAAGCAAAGAGAGGACAACTTTACATAACCATTCAATTCTTGACTGGCACAACAGACAAAGATTCTGTGTAATACTTAAAATATATCTCACGAAGTGTTACATTTGTGTATCCCTGACTGTTATGTAAAACGAGACAAGATATTTACCTCCATTGGACGTACCATTGCGTCACAGAAGTATTTTTAATTTGTAGCTGTTGTTAGAGGCAGAGAAGAAGATGATGGCCGAAGATCAAATCGTAATACTGTTGAAACGTATTGGGCATGATCTCAACCTTCAGTGTAATTTGCTACAATAAAGTGTCTCCTTAAAAGTGATGAGTCCTCGAAATCCCAGCTGGTTTATAGCATTATTGTGTCTTGAGCTGTACCAAGCTTTGGTAGACACTTACTACACTTTGTACCTTGTACACTTCTAGTAATACTGCATTGACAGTAAATGTGCATGCATTTTATGTGCACTAAAGTTAATGCTTGCTTATACATGTAAGTTACCTGCATTACTATAATTGCTACCTGATGCGTATTTATTATACTGTTATAATTGCCATTAAATGTCTCCTTGTTTGCATTAATAGCTTTGTGCAGTGATACTTTAATGCGTATGTGCTGTAAACGCTGCATTTTATACACTGAGGCCAGATTTCACTCTATGCTATTGACAGTTGGTTGCCCCCAAATTGCAAACTATGTAAATAATTCCAATTTACTAACCTTATTGTGATTATAAAATCACCTTAAGTTGAATGTACTTCAACAATAATAATAATAAGTTATATGTTCTATATGTACATGTACAGTCATTAACAAAAGTTTGAGACCACCTTTGTTTTAACTGACGACTACAATGTATGTGTAAATCACCTCTTTTATGCTGTTTGGGAGTTTATTTCCTAGTTTTATTATGATACACTAGTTTGTTCTGGGTCAACTAGACCTGAATATACATTGTGTCATGAGTTGTGACTTGCAACACGCTTACATCGTAGCATTGTTGCAGTTCGATCTGTTACAATTTCTGCTTCAAGATGAGTGAAAAAGTTTACTCTCGCCATGTATAAGAGCACATCTTTGTGGTGTTGGGCATTCAGAGAGGCAATATTAGCAAGAAAATTTCACTCCAGCAAGACAGCAGTTAACAGAGCACTCAATTGATAGAGGCAGAACCCAAAATTTGAAGATCGACTACGCTCTGGACGCCCATGAACAACTACATCAAGGGAAGACTGCATAATGCGAAGGGTTTTGGTGCATTCGCCATCAACTTCACTCACTAAAGTCAAATCACAATGGTGTAAACATCACAACAATGACCATTTTAAAATTCCTTAGCAAATAATTTCGTTTGAAATCATGTAAGCTAACAGCCAAACCTCGTCTCACAAATGCTATGAAAAAAATGAAGATTGGAGTTTGTTAAACGGAAAACCGATAGAAAATTTATGGACAGTGCTGAAGAACAAAGAGGCAGAAAAGCAGCCATCAAGTGTTGTAGAATTTACACAAGTGATGAAGACTGTCTGGTGCACTGAGATCAACATAGACTATTGCAGAAAGCTAATAGAGTGTATGCCGAGGGGGGCCCGACGCTGTAATCAGCAATGCTGGTAGACACACAAAATACTGGAAAAAGTTTCAAAAATATTGTGTCATACCTTTTATGAACTTGAAAACTGCATTAGTATAAAATTTCTAATATGTATTTATCTTATTCAGCAGAAAGTTTAAATAAAACAGCATTTATTACTGTAAAGCTAATATGGTACATTGTATTATTGGGTGGTCTCAAACTTTTGTTAATGACTGTATATTGCAATAGAGAGCATAACTTTCAACTGGACAGAAGAAGAGAAGACAACTTCTACAAATTGAGCCCATGTGGTCAGTAAATATCAACTAGTTAATATTGCACAATCATGGATAGTGGATACATCTTGAAATTCCAATGCAGTTAAGTATGTAATTAAGGGTGTATTCAGAGCAAGTACTATCATCCTCTGTCCACCAGGTGACACTGCACCGACTGTATCCACCCACTGTCTTTCTGGAAATCCTGGTCAAATCAACCATAAAAATAATATTATTTGATATAAGAACAACATACGTACAAACAAGCAAACATATAGGAGCTTTCTATATCTATAATATTGTAATGGTCACGCGCAGCCTTCCACTACATGACACTAACTATAATTATACTTACCTTTGCATTATATCTGCTTGTACCCATTGTCTATGTAGTTGAATGTTACCTGTACACTTCTTATATGCATTACTGAGCCATTATACCCTTTTTATACCCATGTAAAGAGGCCCGACCTCTCAGAAATATTTGATATTAATTTTGCATATATTATTATGATCTAGATGATTTTAAGCATCTTTTGTCAAACCCGACGTTTATTTTGGGTCGGCCCTTGGGCTTCCGGCCGCCATGTTGTTGCACAATTTCCGGACGACCCTACGTCGTCCTTTTATGACACCACGTCGGCCTTTTTACCGGAACTTCCTTCGGAAGTTCTATTTCTTTAATATAAAGGGCATTGTTTTTCTAATTGTTGTCTCAGTCCATGCTTGGATCTC
Source organism: Bugulina stolonifera (assembly GCA_935421135.1). Classification (NCBI taxonomy): domain Eukaryota; kingdom Metazoa; phylum Bryozoa; class Gymnolaemata; order Cheilostomatida; family Bugulidae; genus Bugulina; species Bugulina stolonifera. The sequence continues at coordinate 6,561,887 of OW285197.1, read as the reverse complement.
AATAAAGGCACTTCTATACTTATATATAGAAGGTGTCTTCGCGACCTGAACTTCAGACCCAGGCCAATTTACAAAAATATTTTCCGGCACACGTCCAGCACAGGGTCGCGAACACACCGGCCTGGGCCAAAAGCAAAACCCTCATTTCCGCGCTAAGAAATCAGGTGTGCCGATGAGCTAGGGATGGTTTCGTCCGGCCAAGCAAAATCCTAGGCCAATAACCCTTCTGGCCTTGGTCGGACGGCCATCTTGTAAATTTTATTTGCGACCCGGGTCCGTTCAAGAGGTCGCGAAGACACCTAGTTGTGTCTTTGCGACCTGAACTTCAGACCCAGGCCGATTTACAAAAATATTTTCCGGCACACATCCAGCACAAGGTCGTGAAAACACCGGCCTGGGCCAAAAGCAAAACCCTCATTTCCGCGCGAAGAAATCAGGTGTGCCGATGAGCTAGGAATGGTTTCGTCCGGCCAATCAAAATCCTAGGCCAATAGCCCTTCTAGCCTTGGTCGGACAGCCATCTTGTAAATTTTATTTGCGACCCGGGTCCGTCCAAGAGGTCGCGAAGACACCTAGAGACTTTCACTTCGTAGACAGGTCATTCTAGTTGTTAAGATCCTCGACTTTGCAACACGAACTGCTACTAGGTCGGATCACTCTCTTTTTCAGTATAGCACACAAGCATTGACTCGAGATTATATTATGGGTCGGCTTTAGTAGTTTTTGGACTACTAGTACCTATTAATCTTTCATGTAATGAGAAGGCCTAGCACCACTCATAGGCACTTCATTTTGGACTCAGGAGTCGTCTTAGGACGACAGTACCAAACCCAAAAACCATTACAATATTACTGTATAATGCAATGTCGGTAGCAATGTGTATATACATGCACATGTATCGTGTATGTGTGTTACACAACATCAGTGATGTGGGGGGGGGGGAGTGTGGAAAAGACCTTCTATGTACTTTCAATAACGGAGTTGTTACAGCACTTTATTTTGACAGAATTGGTTCTAGAGGTTTAATATGATAACTTAGCATAAAATTTTGTGAATAAGACTTGCTATATGTACATGTATAGTACATGTATAATAAATAGTAGAACGACTAACTTGGCAATCTATTGAAAGGTATTTCAATTTATATACAATGGCAAGTGAATTATGTAGGGGATGCATATTAGCCACTGCTGTACAATGACACTAAGCTAAAACTTTGAAATTTTGTGGACAGTTTTAATTATTAGTTTCACATCTACCCATTACCATTCCTCTCGTTACCCTTTCCTCTCGTTACCCTTTCTTCTCGTTACCCTTCCTCTCGTTACCCTTCCTCTCCGTCAATATTGCTTTAACTTAAGGCTAAATATCTGTCAAATAGCCACTTGCATACAGCAACACAATTACTACTTGTACACATAAAAGTCATATTGAAATATTATTTCAGTATAGTTTTTTAATTTCTTAACTATGACAATCATACAGTTAAATATTGTAAATGCAGTAAATGCCAACTAACAGTTGATCTAATTATCATTGAGTTTTAAGGTTACATAGCTGTGCGCCTACCAATAAATTCATAAGACTTTTTGTGTATTCAGAATCAATACAATATACAAGTACATATTTTAAAGAAAATATAACAATGATGAAGTAATAAAATAGAAGTAATTATTTTTATATAACACATTCATGTCAATTTGAACGTGGAAATGGCTAGATAATGTTCTAGTGTAACAAGTATTAGTACAGCCCCTTAGTCTAAGGATACTATTCATCATGCTGCACATAAACAAACATCATTTCAGGATAAACCAACCATTCAAGCTACATGTAGAATAAAGTTGAAGCTGTACTAATATCCGGTACTTTCCAGATATTTAGCAATATTATCCACTTTGCTAATTGCGTCACCAGACCTCCTGCTGTTTTCGTCGGGTACCCAGGCAATGACTACGCCTAAATTTAAATGATGTAATTGCTTTTTGGAAGAAGCAAAATATAACGAAGATAATAGTATACCACAGTCACGATAGGAGATACACACAGTGATGTCCATCAACTAGCTATATGTATATGGTAGCCCATTGAAAGGTCATGGAAAAGTCATGAATAGGTCAGTTTTAGTATCAAGTAGAATAAATCAGATGATCTGATACTCCATAATTACTTCACTAACACAATTTAGTTTATCACCTTGTCAGGTCTTTTAAAATTAATTGGAGCAAAGTGGAAAACGTATACATTACTTAGTTACCTATAATTATATGAATGAACTGGAACCAAAGCTCAGCACAGAGAGTACAGTGTGCGAAGTTACATGTATGTGCTAGTAAAACAATGAATTGTTTACGGACAGAATACCAGTTGATGAAATATAAGTCAGCTGGAGTTATAGCCAGGATAGTTTTGCTCAACAACCGCATATTACGTGTATATATCTGTATGTTCAACCACGTTAGTCTATCAGAACACCTTTGATAAACTTGTCTTGTAAGTATGGTTTCCGATCTGAGCACTAAGAGAGCTTCTTCTACTTTACTCTGTAACATTTTTAGGGCAAACTAACACAGATAACTGCAGTGTTTGAATAACTGTCTTGGTTTACAATTAAGCTACATGTACTTATATTTATGATTTAATGAATCTAGATCTCAGTGGGGCATCAACGACTGCATATATGTATCATTAGCTTTGAAACAGGCTGAGCTGCTTGTTTTGAGCTGCTTTTTTGTCTCAAATTCATCCATTTTCATGATAAAACATGAATAATCTAATAATAATAACAAAGAATTTTAGCAATGCTTTATAAAGTAAAGGTACACTCTTTACAGCAGATGCGAATATGTCCGTTTTTCACAGTTGCGCTTACCGAAAACTTCTCTCTCATATAGTTAGAGTCCTTAGCAGTCAATGTTTCTAAAGTGTCATATCCATGAATTAAAAAGCTGTGCAAAATCAATTAGGATTTGTTGTGGTTTTAGTGCTGTAAACTTACGGAATCAGGGGTCCATATTGAGCCATCCAAACCAATGAGAGTAGCCTTTGTAATAACATCACCAGTCCTGATCCAACCAAGCCGTCTACGTAACCTGACCAAGACATCCTGTTGGTAAAGTGAATAGAGGGTGAAGAGTGGACTGATATAATAGAGCAGATGATGCAATCAAATGAAAGCTAACTGCTGCAATGTACTGTATACATCAATATGTTACACTGAATGACGTTACTCAGTTATATGGTGATCAAACGGTCAATGAACTATGTACGAATACATTGTACTGTTGCTGTGGTTATATCTCCAAGTTACTTCAGTACTTTTGACTCTACTCTGACTCGAAAATTTAGGCTCTAACTGGATGACTCTTACTTTACTTCTTAAAATTGCTGTTTATTTACTCTTACTCTGCTTTTTACTTGCTTCATCTGATGACTTGACTCTAAGTCAATTTTGTCAATGGAATATGTACTGTTAGTTGACTCTTGACTTCTACATTAATTTGTCTGCTTGGCACATGTCTGATCATGATTTACATACATCTGGTTATACCTGAGAAATGATAAAGAATAGAAGTTATCCTCTCTCAGCGGAGTTGATATACACAAGAGAAGAGAATTACAAATTACTTAGTCCACTATTGGATATTTTACATAGCCACATCAAAAGTGTAGTATATTATTACAGTGTACAATATACAACATACCAACATTACAAAATACGTGTAAATAAAAATACCCTGGTGACATGATATTTACAGTGCATGCATAATAAAATGTAAATGAAAATCGTATTTCAAATTTCCCTTATGGCGTAATATAGTCACGACATAAACACTAAATTTTATATCAAATATATTACAGAATTCCCTCATAACAGTCGTATATATATGTTGTGTCTAGCTGGGTAGCTGAGGCAAAGCCTTACAAAAGGATCCGATCATAAACATGAGGAAAGGGCCAACATTACATTGGATTGGATGCATTCTACATGTATTTACACTTGTGCAATCAGGTACATATTGCACATTAATTGTTCTCTAAAAACATCACAGCTTATACAATAGTTAGTTACTAGATGCACTGCATGATACAACATCTCTAAATTAATCAATCTTGTTAAATTTAATAGAGTTTTCTACTTTAGTTGCATGTGTCTTATAGTGGTACAGTTGCTCAAGGAATCTCCTAAACAGTGTCCAGGCTTGCTGTTGAGCTGTTCTTTTGTAAGTTCAGTTACGGTGGGGCATGTGGAACAGCATGAATACTCTTCCATCTCCGCTGATTCGTTCGAATGTGATTTGTTTGCACTGAGTGTCATTTTTGCAGGCGTGGCTAATTTTGGGTGTTCCTGTTCGTTAGGAGAGATAGGTTGACCAGTTAAATTCATCCACAACAGGTACATAGATAAGGCTAACAGCTGCAAAAAATGTTATAAATTTATTATAAATAATGGTAATAGTAATAGCAAATAAATTAATCTTTAGATGATACGAGAGTGGTGAATGTGCATGTGTGATAGGCTGTTCAGAACAAGCAACGATGATAGCCAATATTGTGGTAATACTAACCATATTTTAAGTCTGGCTATATCGATGAATGAAGGAGCTTAACAGCATGTGTAGGTACATACGTACACTGTGCAGTACTAGTAAATCTATTCCTACATTTCTAAGGGAGTATCCCTCACACCTACCATAACCATTCCCAGACCTGCCAATATAGTCAACGTCCAAGTATAATCTGTATATTCTGTTATTATACCTCCAAGAATAGGACCAACCATTGACCCTAAACTGATTCCACCATTTAGTATTCCAGCTACCATTCCATAAGTTTCTGGGCTTTCTCTGTCATATCCGTTAACTCTGAAATAATTAATATTTCGTAGTCTGATGCTGAAGGTTTATAATAGATTATGAACAGCTGTTCACTGTTTGTGTTCCACTTAATGAGTGATATCCAGGAGACACTCAGTAGGAACCTTGTATTAAAAGCATTTTTTGACAACACAACACTTAAGTGATTATGTTATCAGTGATAACGGAATCTAAATATGTGGTGCACGTGGCAGATGGCTAATAGACAGTTTTGGAACTTGAGTGCCTAAACACAGTTGCCTTCCTTAGAATGGTTGCTATTGGATATGTAACCCATTAGCCGCCCTTAAAAAGTATTACCAAATATAAATTGAAATCACCAACTAAAATCGCAAGCCTGGAGAAATTAGAAATCAAATTTTTACTCTCCGAAGGACATTTACAATGCTAATGTACTACGTACGTACTCACAGGGCAAGGTTAATGGCTGCCTGGTATGGAGAGACGTATATAGCTCCCTGATAAATACCCATCATTATAACTAAAGTCAGAGTAAGTGGGAGATACCTAAAACACATCGATATTTGTTTGCACAAAGTGTAGGAAAACCTTTAATTATTGAAAATAATGTAATGATGAGCAAATAGTTGGAGTGAGTGAGTGTATGATCACACTTGCAGACAGTAAGGTTTGCTATAGCTTAGTCCCTTCCACACTTCTTTAGAAGAATGATGCTACAAGTCAGCCTGTCAATCAAACGTGAGCTTTGAAATGCCGAACTTTCAAAGCAGCATCAAACCTAATTAGAGATATTTTATCTAGAAAAAGTGCACGTCATTTTGAATCTGAAAATGTGGTTTACACAAAAAACAAAGTCACTGAAAGATGTACAACGTCAACTTACTGAATCTATCATGAAAGTGCTGATTCCAGTATTTCTGGCAACAGCAACTGTTTTATATGTAAATAAATGCATTGATAGTAGCAATATTCCTGGAACCTTCAACATATGCAGAGCAGGCTTTTTTGGCTTGTTCTCATTTTCTGTAAGAAAGTATTAAATTTTATTAGTATGCTGGTAACTTTACATATTGTATATAAAATGAACGTTACATGTATGTTACTTCATTTTATACGTACTTCATACAATTATCAATGCTGCACCCATTTGACAAGTACAGCGAGAAATATGTATATACACTGTAATTAACATAAAACGTAAATTTTAACAATTTTTTGATCAATAAAAAATATGGCTTTCAACATTTCATGGTTTTCACGATTTGCTTACTAAAGTGTTGCTTATTAATAAATGCGTTTTACATGAAGATGCAGTGCTGCTCTGGATCAAAACTCATACTATTGGCTAGACAATTAAATCATTTAATTTATATAAGTATTACATGTATTATATATTTGAGTACTAAATAATCAGCCTATTGTACTGTGCATTGCAGATTTCTACTTACTTGTTGAAGGAACTATAAATGGTTGAGCTATACAAAGTAGAGACAGCACGGCTCCAAGAATCCAGAACATGCAAGTGTATCCTCCCAACTAAACAAGAAAGGGAAGGAAAGTAAATAAATTACTGAATATACAATGTATCTCATGTAGTCCTGCCTTCAACGGTGAATATAAGCAACGCAGTTTTTACATGACTGAACATACCTTGTATAGTCCGGCCCCTAATGCAGGCCCAGCAGCAAATCCAGCTCCTTGAACGGCTTCAGCTAAGGCCTAGAATTAAACAGATAAAGCGCATAAGATTTTTTCATGTTATTAAGCTGTAAACTGTTACCAACAAATTTTAGTCCTCATATTTAACAAACGTCAAAAGCTGTGTGGTCTCTCTTGGTTTCCAGCTGTGCTTCAATTACCCTGTACGTCAATTAACCAGCTGGATACAAAAATAGTTTAGTTTGATCTGAGTATATATCTATCTATTTGATCCCATCATACATGTAGGTATACTTTTAGCTTCAAGTGACTTTCACATGATTCAGAATTTAGTGGAGGAATTTTTATCATTAGGCTTTATGCTAATTGCACTTCTGTTTTACATGACTTGGTAGATATTATAGAAGGCTATGGTAAAAATTACTCAAATATTCTGGTATTCAAGTGTTCCAGTACTGAAGTACTCAAATACTTCAGTACTCAAGTACCGTTTGTTATTTGAATAAATTACTGGTAAATGCAAGGTAGTAGAGGTTTCTGCTGTGGAAGGGACTATCATGGATAGTGATACTATCTTTAGGTCCATTAGCGGATTTGTAAATATCATATGATTGTCATGGGCATCACTTATCCAGAGATTATTCACCATTTGTGTAGGTTGGTTGATCATGTGTTTTATACTTTGGTCATGACATGGGTTCACATACTTACCACTACTGTACTTGGGTCATAACTTGTGGCCTGGATTAGTACAGTCATGATTGCAACACTTAGTGTACCAGCTCCACTCCCAGCTACCAATCGTACCATAATACACAGTGGAAAGAAAACTTTGTCTGGAGCATATGTTATCAGTCTACAACAACCAGAGCTTGAGAAGATTGATAGTGGTTGTTATTGTAGCAACAATGATTCTACATTTAAAGATGCTCTTTTATATGTACATTGCACAATGTCATGATGATATATATACAACTTATGCCGAGCCAATCAATTAGGGGAATAATTAAGTAATTTAAACACTTGACTGACAGCTGAGTGTGTGATGTTTGCAAATGCAATCAGATAACAGCTTTATTATCATTACATAACAAGGGTGATTTTTTGAAATGAAAATGTTGACAGTAGAAATAAAATAATATTAATATGCAACCTTGTAACCTGTATAGCTAGTGTAACTGTAAATAAATTGTAAATATCAATATGTACATGTAACCTTGTACTGTACAACCTGTGTGATTAGTGGCACTCTAGACAAATATCAATATGCAACCTTGTAACCTATGTACGATATACATTGTAACTGGTATCACAGTATAAGCTGTTTCAGACAGCAGTTTATGCTCCAGTGAAGGACAGAGGTCAACAAGCTAAATGACACATGTCAGCTATAGTATAGTAATAGCTAGCCACATGATTGTGGTTAGCAACTGCCAGTGTTGAGCGACAACTGCAATGTGAAAGGTCTCCAAATAAATAATCATTTGTAATCTTGTAGCCTTTGCAACTAGTGGCACTGTAAATAAATATTTATATTTACCTTGTAGCCAAATAAATTGAGTTGCTGGCAGGAGTAAAAATCTAAGTCTATTTCCAAATAACCATGATGAAGAGCTTATTTAGAACAACTAGACTGTTTAATATACATATTTAATAGATTATAACAATTGTGTGAAATTCCGAACCTAAGTAAAAGTCAAATGAACAAAAGTTTCACACACTCACCCAAAGCACACACAAGACACACCAGAGGCTATATTCCCTACTATACATAGATACTTCCCATCAACTTTAGCAATCTGAAAAAGAGCAGTAATTACATGTACATGTATATAAAATATTGAACACAATGTAAATACAACAACAGTTGCTGGGTAAAACAGGCAACTATTATACCGGTCAGGCTTACCAAGTCTCCCTGATTCCGCATGAGACTCACTGATTTTCAATCCAAATGTTAGGATCCCAACCCAAATACTAAATCTCCCTGATTCTCATCAGTCGAGCTTGGCAAGCCTGATACCGGTAGAATTTATAGTTGTGTAAAATACACCTAGATATATGACTTGTATACATGCATAATGTGCTTGTCTTCTGCTTGTACAGTTTGAACCAATTTTTGGGTGCTTGCCCACTATTTTTATATTTGTTCTTTATTTGTGCAAGTAACTTTAGTATTCATCACTGACCTGCCAGGGACTTGGTTTGTCATCAGTAAAAATAACGCAATGCACCAGAGCCTGAGTCACTTGGCAGGTTGATTGTCATATTAAAGTTGGTATTTATGTAGATTAAACCATTTCTCAAAATTAATTGTTGGGTTCAATGTTTGAAAATTCTAGTTACATTTATTTGTTATTTGTCTATCATGATCAGAAATTATGAAGAGAGTACAATGTAAATGTAGTAAACAATATATGACACTACACTGTATGTACATGTACATTATTAGACTAGTATTGTATATGAGTCAGTTTTGGTCTCAACAGCTCTATAACCGTGCCAACTATCAGTACAATCTTGTTAATAGCATCAATTCTTCTCAAGGAGTATCCACTATTGATGTAATCTAAACTTGACATGTATTGTTAAATTACCAGACATTGTGGAAATAGAATGAAAGATTACTGCAAAGGAAGACGTAATGCAATGATATTTCTTAGGGGAGTACATAATAATATGAACTTACCAGATATCCAGTAGCCAAGGAAAATACAAATCTAGAAATTTCAAAAGATGAAAAGACTACTCCAATCTGAGTATCAGTTAATCCTTTACTCTTTGCTTTCTGAGGAAAGAAAGGATATAAGAATGTGTCTGTACATAGAGCAGTCACTTGGCAAGCAAGTAGAGTACACACTAACAGCCTCTGCTTCCAAATAGACATTGGGATGTGAGTACTGTCATTGCTGTTTTCAAGAAGCACCTTTCTTTCTTCACTGTCTGATCCCTCCATGCTGTACAACTGAGTGTAATCAATCTATGCTTAGCTTAAATAGCAAAAAAATCATTAACAACTAGGAGCACACAAATGGAGAGTTGCCTAAACTATTTAAATATGTGTAAAGTATATGTATGCCAGTTCAACTGATCCACGAACACAATAACCTATCAAATGGTTGCCGTTACCCACTATTAAATTTTGTCCTCCCTTATTGAAATGGTTATGTTTAAGCCTGTTTATTATCTGGCTTGTGCAGTAAGCAATGAAATTTGTAACTCATCCAGTGTGTCCCTTACCTTGTTCACAGTTCCCTTTAAACTATTTCAATTTGTGTAGTTACAAATCATACACAAGTTTTCACTGAGCATCTAATATACTGTTCATAGGCTTAGCTGATAGTGTAATGTTTAGCATATATCATAGCCTGAAGTTGTCCTCTCTGGTAATATAAAATTATAAGTTTAGAATAGTGTGAGTTCAGTTTATGAAAACCTGTCTTCTACTTGTTGGAACATCAAATGATGCACCTACTCTACTCTTACTGATCTTACTTGGACTGATTCTGGACTACAATACTTACTGTAGGTTTACACCTTACCAGGCAATATGCACGGCATAATCAAAAAGTGCTGGAGTTCTACAGTGTAAAAATATATCAATTCAATTTATTTTTAAAAATTTAAAGTTGTACATTGCATCAATATTTGTGGATACAGTGAGTCAAAAGTTTGTAGAAGCCAAGAACGAGGTTCAAAAAAGTACATTTGTGTGTAACTAACTGTAGCAAGTATCAGAATGATTCCCAAATTCCCTAGCATAACATTATTTTAGTAATACATGTACAGTCATACGTGTATAATATAGCCTTCTACCCTGGTTGGACATGTGTGATAGTAGTACAGTTTCTCAAGGAATCTCCTAAACAGTGTTCAAGTTTGGTGATCAGTTGTTGATAGGTAACTTCTGTCACTGTCGAGTATATGGAGCCAGAATCAAGCTCTCCCATTCCTGCTGATTCCCTTAAATGTGATTCTTTTGCATCGGGTGTAGTTTTAGCACACAATATGGCTTCTTTTGAGTCTTGTTGGTCTTCAGGGAAAAGGGGTTGACCAGTTATTTTCATCCATAGCAAGTATGTAGATAACGCTATCAGCTGTGAAAAATTTCATCACATTTTGTAGAATAACAATTCTCTGTAAACAAGTTATTCGCAAAATCTACAGCAGAAGGAAATCTGCGCTTTTGAGCCATTCATTACTTTGAACCACTCAGAGTGCTTTACGAAATTTTGCATTGCATAAAAAACAACACTCCATGCATATCCAGTAAGATAAAGTTCTAACAATATTTCACTGACAAAAAAACCTGCTTGTAGTTCAGGGGTTTTATTTTTAAGAAATCAAAGCTTTAACACGGATACTTTACATGTATTGATGCTTGATTCATGGGGGACACAACGCAAAATTTGTTATAAGCATTAAAATTATAATTTATTTTACCTCCTTTACCAAATATTGATGCTGGACAAAATATTTTGTTCCATGAAGCATCTACAGACCATGTGTATAAAAAACCTTTTTGCTTTTCAATCTTTTTTAGTCGAATGATCCAGTGTAGATCAACAACACTAGGGGGTCTATCTGTAGACTGACATTTCACTGAGAGTAGCTTTTATACATACCATAACCATTCCCAGACCTGCCAATATAGTCAATGTCCATGTGTAATCTGTATATTCTGTTATTATACCACCAAGAATTGGACCAACCATTGATCCTAAGCCAATTCCACCATTTAGTATTCCAGCTACCATTCCATATGTTTCTGGGCTTTCTCTGTCATATCCGTTAACTCTGAAATAATTAATGTCGCTTAGACTGATGCTGAACATCTATAAGGGATTATGATCATCCTACACGAGTGTTAGATTTCTAATACATATCATATACTTTGACTATAGAGCACTTACTCAACTGTTATCTCCTATTCATGTATGATTATGAATATGAATGTGAATAGATACTTTTTGGATCTCAAATGTTTGTTTGTAGTTGTCTTCCCTTGAACTGTTACCGTTTGTGTCCAACCAAAAGACATGAACAATTGTATTATTATTATCAACTCAGTGTTCAGCTATTTATAAGGAGTTTCGTTCCCATGCTTACAGTTATGTCAACATGTCAACTGTAATCCTCATAATAACATTCATCCTACGTTGGGTGAATTGATTTAGCTATAAAACTGAAAAAAAAACACTTGACTTTTGTTCTGATAGTTGTAGCTATTGAATGTTTTTTTCATAATTATGTAAATACACGTAGGTGTTACACTGTAGAATTCATAGAGTATGTTGAGAATAGACGTCAACACGAGATCAAACCATTTCCAATCATGATTGTAGTGTGTTGAATCTGTTCCGTTCAAATAATATGATTTTAAACAGCTTGTCATTAACTTTCAGATGCTTTCTTTGCTCACATGTATACTTTTTAAACTGCATGTAATCTGATTCAATGGTATTGTACTGTTAGCATTCATTGTGATAAATATAGTGAGACTGCTATACTCCAACAAAATATAATATAGACGCAGAAGAATGTTTTGGTAACAAGATGCAAACTAAATATTCTATATCTTCATTAGTAATTGTGGTATTATTGTGTCCTGAGCTGACACTGCCTCCCAAGTGGTTAAAACTCAAAAACTCCAATATAAACATAAACATTGTAATATTGTATTGCCCTGCCTTGTGATATTTCATGGGAATTATACATGTATATTGTATATTGTTAAGAAAGGGCCACAATTATTAGGTTATAGCAATGATATTAGGCATATTCGGATATCGCACGCGCAAGCTTTATATATGGCAAACTGCGGCAATAACAATTTTTTTTTATTCAATGATATAACGCTAGCATTAAAGCTAGGTTAAGTGTTCCTGGTAATAATATTTATTGTTAACAGATCAAATCAGATCAAGCATTAGTCACACCTGAACAATTAAAGGGTATGCTACATGGAGACACAACTTCTGCGAATATCTCAAATTTAAAAAAACAGAAAACATTGTTAGAAGCTGTGTTTTTATTGTAAACAAATAAAGTTGTCTACTCATTAATTCAACTAAGGGCAAGAGTAGATAAATCTAAAGAATTAATGTAGCCTGTGAACCTACAAATTAATAATTGGGGGCTGTGATACATTTACATTCAAGCTGTTTAGGATTAGCCCCTCCATATTGTAGCTTAGATTAAAACCTCCACTATTTTAGCAATATATTGAAACACGCAGGTTGAAATATTTCTGCTTGGTGAAAACTAAGTTCAACTAAATGCTTCCTATATGCAATACGCACCTGTGAGGCTTGACTTGAATTTATGGTTTAGAATGCACATGATAACTTGACTGTTGATTTACTTTATTTGCCTCGTGTTTATTATAAGGATTGAACTTCTCCCACAGTGCTAATATTTTGTTGGAGTAATTTAAACAACATAGCTACACAGCTTCCGGGCAGTAGACTATAATCACAAATTAAATATTAAATTGATTTTAATTTATTTAATGGCCTTATGGAAATTATCCTACAAGCTAAACTCAACTGCTAGCACCTTATCAAAGCATCTTAGGTTAGCTGTAGCCAATGAAAACTCGACTCGATTGCATTTTGTAACATTAAAAGTTTGTAACATGCAATAAACATACGATTTCCCAAATTTTCAACGTGAGTAATCGCAAAACGTGTAGCATATCTTTTAAAGCAGTCTCATATGAACCAGTACAGTTTCCGAGATGCCTAATAATAGTCTACTTATAAGAACTGGAACTGATTTCCTATTATAATACCATAATTATTGGCCATCACCAGGTTCTACTAGGTTTCATTTGGTTTCACTGGCCTGACAAAGTTTTCATACTAATCCCTTTGTTTATTATAACCCAGCTGGGTGTAGCCTCGAGTAGGTCAACTGAAGTTCATCTAATAATTCATGTGTCTGTTAATACTATAATGCAAACGGAAGTCTAATTTTTCACCGTTGATGGTTGTAAATATTTAGTTATTCCACCTTTACGATATTTCCCTTTCACGGTCACTCTCTTATTATAATATATAACCACCAGTGTCACCATGTTTTGAAATGTTAGAAATTATTATGGTAGACAGAAGTGTAATCTCCACTCTTGGAGAAAGTAAATATTTTTAAGCTACCTGACCAAATACTTAACAATATTTTTCTAAATTTTAGCTATCTTTTAACAGAATTTATTACAATGTACATGCTATTAATTATCACCATAATGGATCTACTTGCATCTGAAATGTTTTGATTGACTTTTATAATCTGATTTTCACGTAATGATAGTTATAATTTTCAATTGTCATTTTTGGTACAAGACCAAATTAATGCATTGTTGTCTTTTTTGACTTTGATCCAAAAGATATGAAGTTGCACTGAACTCATTCAGTACATTTACTGTTCGCTACTAACAGTAATGTATCAGGACCAGAACCGGAATCCAACAGTTCAACCATGCACACAGAGAGCAGATGTTTGATTTTTGCTGAATTAACTTCCTCCAGCATATTTTTGAATTGCTGAAAAAAATCTAAATTAAATGTTTGGTAGAGTAAGTGAGTAATTGATCAACATCTATTATTTGACTCTTTCCACGACCTGCTAAATGTAATCTAATGGCTGCCTATAACAAGTATTACTACTTGTAAAGTTCTATTTATTTATTGGTTTTGGTTGAACTTTTATTTCCATTTTCTTTTTTTTCCATATTTCTATAATTTTTGCTTTTGCAAATAAAAGTAGTAGCAAAACACAGTGTGTTATGCAAGAGTTACATTCATAAATCTAGACAAATAGTTTGCATACTCACATGGCAAGGTTGATGGCTGCCTGGTATGGAGGGATGTATATCGATCCCTGATAAGTTCCCATTAATAATACTATGGTCAGCGTGAAAGAGAAATATCTGCAACACATCAATATTGATAATCTGAGTCAAAAACAACAAAATTTACAATTTGCTACGATACCAGTGCTAGATGTGAGAGTGTCATGAACAAATGCATGTACATGTAGTTTGTAGAGTTGTACTTGTTCTTAACTTGTGACTAGACAACTACAAAATTTTTGTTGACGGTTTGATTTCATATTTAAAGTCCAAATATCTGCAAGTGTGCCGGTTTTGCGGTAGTCTATTACATACCTGTGACCATGGAACACAAAGTTCAATATTGGACTCGGGCCAAGGAATAAATGAGCGAGGATTGCGCTGCACCACGCCAATAGAATCAGAGTATAGATGTACCCCTGTAATATGTACCGATGTTATTATACACAAGGACCTTGATAGCACTTATGGTATCCATGCATTACAGCATGCCACATACATGTATGCGTACAATTTACAATGTACAATGCGCAATGTACACTACAGTGCACAATATACACTGCAATGTGCAATGTACAGTACAATGTGCAATGCACAATCATATAGAAAAAACCGAAACGGTCTATGGTCTGCGGTTAACGGTCTGCCATCTTCCAATTAGACAAATTAGACTAATACTAAAATTCGAACGATTCAGAAATGCTGCAATGCTACCGGTCGACATTTCGGCTCCGTGTGGTGCTAGGACCTTGAGACCGAGTGCTCCTGCATCGCTGCCAGGGTGGGTTTATCTTAGCTTTATCTTATGTACATGGATATGTACATACGCCACACAGGTGGCTACTTGCTAGTAGTTAGTGTGGATATGTACTTAGTATATCTATGGAGAAGGGATACATATATATTGTACATGTACATGTATATATCTATGGATGGCGAGAGTTTTTAGTGTGAGAGAAACTAATTATGAATATTTTTTGTCCCTTACAGTCACATTGGCAGGTAAGTTGGATTTCAATTCTTTGGGTTCAGTAAATTCATGAAATTATGGCTGTTACAACCTGGTACTAAGCACTAGAACTTATAAAAAATCCAAACGCGTTTAATTAGGTGATTGTTTTATGGCAGCTCTAGTGAACTTACCCTCTTAACTAGCTTCGTAGCAACCGGGAGGAACAATGTATAAACTGTACACCAGACACCAAAGACTATGCCAACGATTGAGGATGTAATTCCAAACTACAATGATCAATGTTTACAGTTGGTAGTGTTAGCAATGAAGGGTTGAATTGCTCTTAAATCTGAAAAGAGTTAAATAGCCAGCATATTCATATTTCATTGGGATGCCTCAATCAAAGTGTAAAAATGATCTATTACTAGACAAGCTCTGTATAGGATATTAATTGCTTTATAATGATGGAAAATTAGTCTAGGCTGAATATCTCTACACATACATAGATGTACTCTGTATGCAATTGTGCTCAATAAAAAAAACTGAAATACCTGTGCCCTCCTAAACGCTCAGAAATGCTTATTTGGGAATAGTAGCGTTTTGATCATATACTCGTACATTTTAGCTATTGTGGTGTGCTGTTAAGATTAGCAAAGAAAGTTTGCCAATGCTTCATTTGTAAACATATCATCTACATGTCCAGTAGATAGTAGCAATGGCCTAGCGACTAATACACGTACAGGCCTTTGGAAAGATTGTGAAACATATCAACATTTGAAATTCAAAGATTTCAAAGTGACAATTATACACCTACTGCAGTAGTAGCTACATAATATGCTAGACCTAGACAAATTGCACATAATTTTAAACTGAAAATGTGCTTTATACTGCTACTGCTTTAAAGATTCTAAAAGATGACGATTTATAGCTTACCGAATTTATCATAAAAGTACTGAGTCCAGTATTTCTGGCAATAGCAACTGTTTTGTACGTAAATAAATGCATTGATAGTAGCAATATTCCTGGTATCTTCAACATATACAGGGCTGGCTTCTTTGTTTCGCCCTCACTTTCTGAAAAATAGTGTTAGATTTAACTAGAAGCATGCTGGTAACTTCAAATGTTTGTGTATAAAATTAGTCACTTTAAACAATTCTGTGTGTAAAGCTGCAAAAGTAACGACGCTGCACCAATTTTATAAGAGAGATAAAAACAGTGGCGTATCCACCGTTTCAAAGTTGGTGGGGCATATATGCTGGGGAGAAAGAAGACGGCGGTTCCATAAGGTGACACCATGACAACAGAAAACATGGGCTATGGAACACTCCCCATTCATATATCTGCAGCTGATATGCACTAAAAATAACATTCTCAAAATACATGTATATAAAAATATTTTTTTCAGATCTGCGTGTACATTGTACATTCAAATGTAGCAAGACTAAGTAAATTGTAAATATTGTGGCTTGGATTCTGCCTATACATACATACATAACAGCTTATTTCTTCACAGCACAGTAATTCCCTGATGTATCCTAGCATGGCTAGATACAAACTCAAACCGTTTACCAATGTCGACATTGCTTATGGCATCCCCAGTTATTCACGACATTCAGTGTCATACAAGAGTTAATCTATTTATTAATTTTATGCTAGTTGGGTTAAAGGTCATATTTGAAAGAAAATAAAATCAAAATAAACATGTTTTTTCATTATCAAAGCACTGCATTTTGAAGTCACTCAGCTATCGTCTTCATTTGTACTCTCAAAAGTTGACACGGCCAGGCCGTGTGGCCACATGGGTGGATACGGCCCTGGATACAAGCATTTTCGAATTGCTGGCAACAACAATTATTGCCAGCAATCCGAAAATGTGCCGGAAGTTTTTGAGGTTTGAGTTATTACTGTATATTCGAGTCATCAGACAAGTTAAATGAGTAGAACATAACAACTCACTTCTGGCACATTACATATTCAGACTTACTTATTGAAGGGACTATAAATGGTTGACCTATACAAATGAGAGTCAGCACAGCTCCAAGAATCCAAAACATGCAAGTATATCCTCCAAGCTAAACAAGGAAAGAAAGAAAAAAATATAAAATACTGTATAAATATGCATCTCATGGAGCCCTACAGTCCCTCTAATAAGTGGAAATACTTCATCAAGCTCCACCCCTAATGACTGAACATACCTTGTATAGTCCGGCCCCTAAAGCAGGTCCGACAGCAAACCCGGCTCCTTGAACTCCCTCAGCAAAGGCCTAGACATAGAAAGATAAAGCCCATAAGTGTTATTTTCATCTTATTTGGTAAGAGTATTTATTCAAAATTTTACAAACTAAAATACCATTGCTTTTTGCTGACAGGGAATTTTAGCCACCCTGTTTACCAAAGTTCAGAGACTAAAGTTGTCTTCTTTGATTTCGAATAATTATATTAGTGGATTACCATCATTTTCTGTTCTATTGATTCATGATCCTTACTTTAACATAAAGTAAATTTGTTAAATTTTGAAATGCATTTATTTTTTTCTTACAATATGAAGCTTTTTCAGAAAGCAGAGGATAACTACCACTTCTTAGAGCAAATGGACAACAAAGTATTTTAAAGGATTGTAAAGATTTGGCAGTTGTTGATCATGCAGGTGGGGTATGAGAGCAGCCTGCTGTTCCTTTTTCCTCCACATACACTGAATAAGAGGTGTGACTGACTAACAACGCCTAGTATATCAACTTGTCCGCTATTGTCACCAACAAGTCTGAGTTGCCCTGTGAGCCTATGTCTGCTAGATTGTTATTTATATTTATGTTGACAGAAGTTGTTTTATCTTGCCTCAGTTGAAAAACTTGCTCTTTGTGCATCTACAACTAGTGTAAGCTGTTGAAGTTATTCAGTTTGAGATAAAGTTTGGTGAAAGCTGAAAATTATATAAATATCTCAAACCTATATTGTATGTAATAATAATTATTGTGAGGAGATCGACCTATGAAGATATATAGTAAAGAAATCCAACTCAAGATATTATGCGGTGCGGAAGACACATGACTATAATGCTTGTACTAGAAAAAAATGCCCATGTTGACAACAAAAAATATCGTTTCCGAGCACGCCTAGTTGTGCTTGTGTGCACGTTGTGTATCACAAAATAAAACTAATTGTTATTCCTACTTATTACCATTATCTAGTGTGTAGGTGCTATTTTCGACTATGGTTAATATGTACACTCGTACAACTGGATAAAAATTGCAATAAAAATATGATTATCTAAAATCACCACAATATGAATATGGATTTGAGTAGTAATTAAAACAATGTACACAAGAGAATAACAGTAAAAAAAAATTAAAACAGCAGTTTCTTGGCAGCAGCTAGGTTACCAAACACAAACAACACATCAATCTTACTGAAAAAGGAAGAACCAGATTATTTGAAAATATTGAATGGTGCGACAGTAGTGGTTTAAGATTGTCATTGGTATCACTTACTCAAAAGCTTTATGTTGTACTGCAAGCTGGTTATCTGGGTGTGTTCCAATCATGAAACATAATCCCTAAACTTACCACTACTGTAGCTGGGTCATAATTTGTGGCCTGGATTAGTACAGTCATGATTGCAACACTTAGTGTACCAGCTCCACTCCCAGCTACCAACCTTACCATAACACACAAGGGAAAGAATGATCTGTCTGGAGTATATGTTATCAGTCTACAACAAACAAAGTGTTGTGAAGGTTGACTTTAGTTGTTGCCATAGCAACTACAAATATACATGTACATAACATGACCTGGTCATTTCATATTGCAAACTCATTGTGAAAAAGAATTACTAATTTGTAGCCAATTAACTGGGTACATGGGTGAAGAGTTATAATTAAACATGCCCAGTGTGTAGTGTTTGCGAAAAAATCAACACAATGGTTTCATGGAGTGCATATAATTATGTAGCATACAGATAATATTATTATCACTGTCCTCTTGTGAAGTGGGTTTCTTAGTATTATAGACAAAAAATAAGCATAAAGGCTATACTGCTTCATATGCAAAACCGATTGCGTAGTTGACTTCTTCAAAAAGCAAAATACCAACTAAAAGATAGTGATAGTAAGGAGGAATTCCACCCACTCACCCAAAGCACACACAAGATATACCAGAGGCTATGTTTCCTACTAGACATAGAATCTTCCCATCAACTTTACTAGTCTGAAATAACAGCAATGTAAACATCAGGCACAGCGGAAATGCAGCACCTAGTGCTTCGTCAGACAGACAATAAGATACAGATAAAATATTATGTAGATGCATGGAAATGTAATACCAATATATGTGTAGAGTGATAGCATTTGTAGGTGCAGTTTAGACTACCAAGCCTGACCACACTTGCAGATTCCCCTACTCAAGTTTATGGCAACAATATTGGTGAAATGTGGGCTACATGGATGTCAAAACATACATATTTTGTAATTATAATATAGTCCTCCACACTTGACAATTTCAATTTTTTGTTTATCATTCATTTATTACAATAATTAATCACAAAAACATAAAGTCGCTTGGCTGAATGTTAATTAATAACCTGTACTGATGATAATAGACTAACATACTGTAGTTATGGGGTTGATGTTGCCAAAGTTACTGGTGTACACATTGTAAATGTAGATGTGTTTTTAGTGCCGTTAAACAATGCACATGTACACGTACGGTGTACACGTACGGTGTACACGTACAGTGTACGCGTACTGTGTACACATACGGTGTACACGTACGGTGTACACGTACGGTGTACACGTACAGTGTACATGTACAATGTACATCACTAAATAGCTACTATTACATTATAATAGCTATTGCTAAGATAGGTTTGTAGAAACACTATCCACATTGGAAGTATTTCAGTCAAAGCTAAATTCAGGTCAATTGGAAAGACAATCAAGTTATAGTAAAATATATTTAGATCCCATTAAAGTCATTATTGGAAGTAGACAATAGTGAAATGAAAGAATAAAACTGTGTAGGTGAATTTTTATTAGAGATGTTGGAATAAAAGGCATCTGGGTCAGACTAAATACATGTAAATTATTCAAGCTAAACTCAAGACTAGTTTTCGAGTTTGCAAATTGTAGAAAAACCTAAATTATTTTATATACTTGAAATATTGAACAATGATCTACATGTACATTTGTAACTGCAGCAACTGGTGCCAGGTCAGACTGACAACTATAAATACTGATAAAGTAGATTGATAAAACGTAATGTATTGGTTATTGGCTTGAGGTGCAACTTGGAGCTATTTATCAGACTAGTTAAGAGATTCAGCCATTTTTTCTTTACAAGAAATTTCTGAATTTTTCACTGAGCGACTTCCGGGGCTCAACTCCACACTACTGTTAACATCAGTCATGTCGGACAGTGATATGAACTGGAGGTATCTACTAACACATCCCAGTGAATTACTGCAATAACTCGCATACTAAAAGAGTTGATGGTAGCAACCTTTGCATGTGTAGTGGGTAGGTTGCACATTAGTTGGTAAGTCAATAGATACGTGCATTATTAATCTAATCACTCTCTTAGGATGATTTATTTTTCTAGTTAATAGCCTCCATTTTCTGTCATATTTTTGTTGTTGTTCTTTCAAGGGTCTATTAAATGTGCTTGCTTGGGTATTTGAATCACTTGTATTTGATGTTCTTCATGGATGACAATTATGTGATTGCTGTATCTTGTCTCCAGTATACCTTCTGTGAGACCTACATGTACATGTACATATTATGTTCAGTTTCCATCTTTGCTAGTGGTAAAAACCAAATTCCATTGTTATCAACATCTACGATTGCATATACTTTTGCGGGTTTCCGCTGCAGTTATACTTGCAAATCCTTCGTTGTTTGCTGCCGTTAGATAAGTATATAATATGTACAAGCAATGTTTTTATCATCTACACATACACCTATGCAAAATCATGCACATTGTATAATACTGGTATGTTAAGTTATTTAGCAATTCTCGTCATATATTATTTTAATCTTTGTATTTGTAAGAAGTATTATAGCTTATCACTATGCACATAAGGACTTGACTCGGCAGCCGTATCAATGATTAATAGTGCACATGGGTCTACTCTCGAGGTCTTTACAGCTTGTGCACATTCAAAAACTTAGTTCCACTCACTCAAATGGGTCAGTCCTCGATTGAGTTGATATTAGTACTGTAGTTAAAGGTAGATTAGCTGGTTGCCAGAAATTGTGCTAGGGCTCAGTGCTTGTAAACTTTTAAAGTGTTTGTTCATTATGATCAATAAATTGGGCCAATGACTGAACTTAACAAACATGTTTGATACAATAGTACTGGAGATACAGCTATCTGTAAATCAAGTAGTGTAGGCTATGCTAGTTTGTCACATTAACTCAATAAGCCTGCCAATATGCAGTGCATTTATTAATAATTATTATTGATATTATTCCTGTTCAATGAGTCTCTACTGCTAATACAATCTCAACTTGACATGCTCTTTTAGAATACTAGACACTGTGGAATAGAAACTGTTGTATGATTACTGCTATTGACATAGCTAGAAGATTATCCTCTAGCAAGCATAGCATAATTATGTAGCAGCACGTTGTATTTTCAGTTGAGCTTCAGACCTGTTTTAGAACTGACATGTTATGTATGCAATAAACCATAACCGGTATAATACAACAGAAACATCAATGAAAGATTGCTAGAATAAATATGATATTGTAATGGTTTTTGGGGGTTTGTGTTGTCATCTTGACTCCCGTGTCCAAGATGAAAAGCCTATGAGTGGTGCTAGGTCTTCTCATTACATGAAATATTAACAGGTTCTAGTAGTTAAATAACTACCAAAGATGACCCATACGTCGCCGAGTTGATAATTGTTTACTATACTGAGAAAGAGAGTGATCTGACCTAGTAGGCAGTCGTGTTGCAAGGTCGAAGACCTTAACAACTGGAATGACCTATCTACGAAGTGAAAGTCTCTGTATATAAGTATAGAAGTGTGTTTGTTGAGATCCAAGCATGAACTGAGACAACAAACATAAAAACAATGTGCCTTACGTAGTATAAGGCCGACGTAGTGTCTTAAAAAGAGGACGTAGTGTCGTCCGGAAATTGCGCAACAATATGGCGGTCGGAAGCTTGTGAGCCGACCTAAAATAGGTCGGATTTGACAAAAGATGCTTAAAATCATCTAGATCATAATATGCAAAATCAACATCAGGTATTTCTGAGAGGTCAGGCCTCTTTACGTGGGTATAAAAAGGACATACATGTAATTGCTCAGTAATGCATATGTAATTACATTGTATAAGTGTATAGTTAGAACATGCATAACAATGTAGGTATGAGTAACAAGACAGCTAAGTGCAAGAAACCAAGTGTTAGATCAGTAGCGCTGTGGCAACTACTAGGCACTTAGGGTGCTGTAAGGTCCATCAGGCTAACTGAGGTCGCATGTACAAATGTCCTGAACTATTACAATATTCCTTGAAGAGATACTTCCAATTAGAACTTACCAGATATCCAGTGGCCAGAGAACAGAAAAACCTAGAAAGCTCAAATGATGAGAAGACAATTCCAATCTCAGTATCAGTTAATCCTTTACTCTTTGCTTTCTGAGGAAAGAACGGATACAAGAATGTGTCTGTGCATAGAGCAGTCAACTGGCAAGAGAGCAGAGTACACACTAACAGCCTCTGCTTCCAAACAGACATATATATGTGACTATGTTCATTGCTGTCTTCAATTAGTACTGCTCTCTCATCATTGTCTGATCCCTCAGCCATGCTGTACAACTGAGTATAATCAACTTCTACCTAAGTTTTATAGGGCTAGCAGTAATGAACGACTCACTATAAAAGGTGCAGTGGAGCCTCAGCTACTGAAGTGTGTGTAGCCAAAGCCCTGAATAATATGTGTGGGATGTACCAAGTCAAGTGAATCGTCTGGCTAATCATCTCTTAGTGGATGACAAATGATGATTAATGCTTGCTAGTGGTAACTTACTGGTCACTCTTTACAGAAAATACTGCTAATTGATCTTGTATATTATCAAATCTATTGCAGTGGGGGACTCTATTGCTGTTAGGTGCAGTACTGAAGAAAGCTAGATAGCCTTAGTTCCATGTTTGTGGTTGAGGTAAGCTCGGTCTATCAGCTAAATACAAAGAACACAACTTCTCCTGCCTCAGATTTGGTGAAGAACAAAGGCTATCTCAAAATTTTCTACTTTTACACCCACCTCCTCTACATACATTGCTAGTTTATCACAAGTAATGTAGTATATGCCCTCAAGCGTGACATCATACACTTACATGGCTTAAACAGTATTTGACGTAATTAATCACTCAGAGTCTACCATTTCAATTATTTAGCTACAAAGTAGACTATGTGTCAAGAGGACAAATATTCAATTCAAGAGTCAAGTAAGATAAAAATGTATCAGTTGAAGTTTGAAGCGCAATAACAACTCCGGTAGATAGTATTGAACAGAAAAATTACCAAAATGCTCTCGATACAAAAAAAAGAAAAACTATTATGCTGTAAATATTTTTCTTCGGTTTGCCAACTCACATATACCATCTTATTTTTGTACTATATTACACACACACCACCCTTTCATCTTGCCTGCAAATAGAGGGTTTTCTTTTTGTATAATTAATCAATAAAAGAATTCATCATCATCATGACAGAAGAAACACTGAAACTAGATCTACAGGTATGATACAATCTTAAGCTGCACTCAGTGCCCTCTGCCTGACTGTAATTAATAAAATTGTATGAAATTTGATTGCTCAATGATAATTATGCAGTCATGTACATGTGGATGTAGGCTCATTGAGCTTCACACCTTCCCATTATCTTGAGTAACCAATCAAAACCTTACTCAAGCCATGTGAAGCATGTTATTAAATATATACAGAAGTGAAGTATAAAAAGGGAAAACAATTCCTTACTGCAGGCAGGTGAATCGAAGAAGGTTGTAGCTATCTGGTGCACCACATTTACACAATGTTACAACACAACAGCCCTCAGACAAATACAGCCCTTGAACAGTAGTTGGAAATATTACAGGGATTGATTATACATTGTAATTACAAGTCATGACACCCTCAGCTACGGGCTGCATATCAGGCCTCCCACTCTGCGCTCGATGATCTTTAGTGTTAAGGCTAATTGCGTTGTTCCTGTCATGACCAAAGTTTGACTTGACATGTCCGGTTACACTTCAAGTGTTTTTGACACAGACGGTCTGTTTATTGCTGATCTTAACAGAACTACGTACTTTCAATGTAGGAAGCCTAAGTTAGCAAAATTATAAACTGTACATTGTGTGATAATTTACTGGGTGATTCCCACAGCTGGGTCCAAGTCGGACTTCAAGTCAACAAGTCAAATCACTTCTAAAATTTTGATGTCAAGCCAAGTCAGTGCTGCCTCAAGTCAAGTCAAGTCAGTATGTAATGCAAGTCTCCAGTCAAGTCAAGTTAAAATGCAATTTCAATGGGAGACAACTTCAAAACATTTTCCAAAAGCATCACCTTTTTCTTTTAATAGACATTCCTATCCATGTAAAACCATGCCAAGGTGGGGCTGGGCGTGTATGTTGTTATGCAATCATGATAAATCCATGTAACTAGTCTTACATTGTATTACATGTAATATTGGCACTAGGGTATAGGCTGGTCATCTGGCAATGTACATATTGTGGTGTCTCAGACGTGTTCAATATGAACAGCCCCCTCTAGCCACACACCAACACTACAATAACTGACTGTATTTACATACTCTTATCATATAACAAAAGACGAAACGGTCTACGGTCTGCGGTTAACGGTCTGCCATCCTCCAATCAGATTTGAGGTAGAAAATTGAGACAATTCATATATAATATTGCAATGCTGCTGATCAGTATCTCAGCTCCGGGTGGTGCTAGAGCTTTAGGACCGGGTCCCCCTGCATCACTGCTGGGGCGAGCTCTCAACCCTTACCCAGGGCGGGGTGGGTACCCCACCCACCAAATCCGACACATTGGTGTTGGAACTCATGCTATCTACTTGGAGTTGTCTTCTTTATGCAAGGGAGCAGAACTCCTGATTGAGTCATTGTAACATGCCTGTGCCACCAGAGGTCCTATACATGCATGACCACAAAACATGAACACAAGCCATCAATAAACGCAGCGACTAATGCAGAGAGACTTGTGTCACGAAGTGCTTGTTATATAGATGCATACACTTGTGCTTATACTTGCCTGTACTGTTCATAGTTGCCTGTTGTACTTGTCTATATTGTGCAATTGAGAGAAACATTATTACACTTACTTATTATTCTACATGCATGTCTAACTGCCTTGTATGCTTACCATAAATGAGGCCGAGGTCTGGGGTTTGGGGTTTGGGGTTGGGGTAACACAATGTTATATGTTTTGTACTATTGTACTCATAATTTATAATGGCTGACCTCTTTTAGGTTGGTCCTCGGCAAGCCATATTATTTTTATGTATTTTCCGGGCAATACTATATCGTCCCCTGCTACTCTATCGGCCTTTTCACCGAAAACACTTTTCGTATGTAAGCATGATCATCTTGCTGTATGAATCAGTTGATGAGTAGACTTCAATAAAGTCTCAACTCAAATTCTACAAATTCTACTCTTGCAGGGAGGCAGTTCCAGCGTTGGTCCCCTTGGACCATTAGCCCGAACTCGTCCTCATACTCGTTTAAGACACTTTCAACACTCTCTCATGAGTATAAACACCGGGCTTATGCCCCAGATTCAACACTAAGAGCTACACAACTGTTCACTCTTCATGTATTGCTGGAAGTACAACTTGATAGACCACTTTCAAGCACTCCCCCACCAGTGGTCTCATTGCATTCAAGTGTCATAGCTGAAAACATTACACCATTTGCTCAGAATTTCCAGACCACAGTTTGGCACGAATCAGGATACTGAGTTCTTCCTGTATCATTTATTGTAGCAACTGGTAAAAACTACAATTACATGCAGTCATGTACAACATTAATGTAAGCCATTAATATGTATGGGATTGTAGCATTAGGTTAGGTAAAACTCTTATTAATCATATAATAATGGTAAGACAACGAAATGTGAGATAAAAGCATATTGTGACGGTACGGCGCAGTCGTCTCTTATCACCTGACACCCATTATTATGTGTGCTTACTTGTATATACCTGCTTGCATTCTACATTGCTAACTACTATATCATTGTATATACTTGTCTGATAATTACTAAGTTTTTTAGTGTCTTTTATACCCATGTAAAGAGGCCTGACCTCTCAGAATCCATTGATATTCATTTTGTGCATGAATTGGACCATTATAAGCAACTTTTGTAGAACCCGACCTATTTTGGGTCGGCCGTCGGGCTTCCGGCAGCCATGTTGTTGCGCAACTTCCGGACGACCTTACGTCGTCTTTTCCCGACACTACGTCGGCCGGAAGTCCTTATACTATATAAAGGGCATTGTTTCACTGTTCATTGTCTCAGTCTTCACTTGGCTTTCAATAAAGACACATCTATACTTGATACAGAGACTTTCACTTCCTTTTGTCAGGTCATTCGCTTAGCGAACCGCCTACTAGGTCGGATCACTCTCTTTCAAGGTGTAGTCTGAAGGTCAGATTTGGGACCAGATGGGTCGTCTCTGGTAGTACTAAGGACTATTGAGACCGCTCAATCTTTCATGTAATGAGAAGGCCTAGCACCACTTATAGGCACTTCAGTTTTGGGTCGGTAGTCCAAGGACGACCGCACGAAATACCAGAAACCGTTACAATATTATGGAGAATATTATGTAATGAAGTAATTATGAACAACAATTTAAAATGTATGTAGTATTTATTAGATATCATGTATATACTATAGATATTGTAATAAAATATATAACCAACCTCTTTAGTCCTTGTTATAGATTAGTATACAATGTAGCTGTAGGTAGCTTGCAAGCTTATATATTATATAATGTATGTATAGCTTGCTATATGTAACTGGAATTGTGGAGTGCAACAACATTCATTGACTTGGTGCTGTACAAAGTATATGCTTAATAAATGTAATTAACAAAGATAAGACAGTCTTGTAGAAGCTAGCTTGAAGACGATGAGTTTTAACTAACTCTGTATAAATTTAACTTGAAAGTAAAGTAAATAACTTCAATGTAACAATGATAAACTGCAGCAGTCCTGCTGAAGGAGTGCTGCTAACTGAATCCTATTGAAATTGCATACAGTTTATATAATATGGTGGTTGTTGTTACTGTACCACGACTGAATATCAAAAAGAATAAAAGTTGTTATAAAAATAGCCTTAATTGTGTCACTTTTCCAAAGACCGAAATCAATAAAGCCCAAGGGCCACACAACAACACTAACGGAAGTAAGGCACACGGGAACCCTACCCCACCCTACCCACCACAATCACAGTAATGGTCAAAAGTATCACTGACTCAACGAGCTGTATGGGACCAGCAATGAGTCTTAAGGATTATTTGTAGAATAGTAATCTCAAAACATTTCAATTAAGTAATTCATTTTGTGATCAGTGCAATTGGATTTTGAGCAACACTGGAGACATAGAGTTGTTTACAATACATGATGCAAAGGTTAGTAAACTAATTGCATAACTAAAAAAGTTCATTTAACAAACTTTGAATTAGTCAATGTAATACAATAAGACGATACAACATTTTCACATATTTGTATTTGTAATACAACAATTTAATATGGCATTATTTCCCACAAGTCATGTTTGTATTTGGAATTCGATAACCCAGTATGAAATTTTTAAATGTTTGTACTAGTAGCACTGCAATACAATATGGCATTTTCACTCTTGTGTAGTGATAAGCTTTGCATGGCAAGAGACTACTCTGATCACCCCCTTGCTCTATGTAATACACGTTTAGTTCGGAATGTACTCAAATTTAACTACTCACAGCCAACATGGTATCAACTATCAACGGGTCATTTTAAACAGATTTTAGACAAAGTACTTTCCGATGCTACAGTTCGATTCAATTAAAAAAGATCTGAGGACTGAACCCGTTGACCAATGACACAGTGACTTCCAGCGACCCAGATTAGTGTGAATGTTTGCAGAAAGTGTACATGTAAGATAAGAAATAAGCTGAAGACAAATTTGAATATTATAAAGTATTTTGCTTCAAAATATAGCTAATGTGAGGAAGTTTTCAATTACCATATATACATGTAATTATTAATGATTATTGATAATAGGAGACCACTCTATTGCTCTCAGCAAGCACTAAAAATCAAAGCGGCTAGGGAGCAGCCTAGCACTTGAAAGCCATGTAAGTTCTATTTTATATCTGCATGGAAGAAAACGGAACAAACTCTTGCTAAGTAGCACTTTTATTAAAATATTAATTACATGTATATCCTGGCACAGCACAGCTAAAATGTCTATTATGTTGCATACCGAAGAGTCTCCAGACTCTTTTCTATTAGTCTAAACGTATTGTTATCTTTGTCACTAGTCTGTTTCACATGGACACTGACCTGTAGCAAAGGAATACCTTATTGTGTGATTGTATACAAAAATCAATAGTAAGGGAGAAGATGATTGGGTAAAATGACAGGAGGGCACTAAAATATCAAATGTTAATAAAAATATCAAAACGATCATTCCATATTTGGATTGTGCATATGTGAATAGTGGATACACGTAAATACATAGAACGTAGCAAGAATAATAGTAGTACTGACCCTAGCTGCAGTACTTCCTCCAGAGATGGAAGCTAACAAAAGCAGCACCTACCGCTACTATACCCCCAACAATCCATGAAATCTGGCTCTACAATGATTCAAACAAAGTAGACTTGTGTCTATGCGATCTGAACCCATAATAAACTGTGTGTGTGCATAATGTCAAATATTAGTTAAAAGACATGGCATAATTTTTTCATCAAAGTTGACATACAAAACACTGTGACTTCTTGACATACTCCAGCAGGGGTAGAAGTAGAAAACAAACTACTAACTTCCTTCCTCAATTAATGGTGCAGTAGATAAATACATTTCAGACTATTGACGAGGCTGTGATAACAACACATTACTTCTAATACTCATGACTTACAGATGATGCATGGTGGACTTGTCTCTCCTTGACGGTAGGAGATATGGATTGTTGGGTTTTGTTGGAGCTGCATATAGCTGCTCTCTCCACCTGTACTGGTACTACAATTGTCAGTATCAAAATGCTGGGTAGTATTGCCACTAACGATAAAATTATATAGTTCAACAATTTACATGTTTTTAGATGTTTTAAATTTTCTTTTCAATAATAGATGGGCATGTATATGATATACAGTAATACTGTAATATACTGTATTATACTGTAAGTATACTGTAATATGTCTTCATTTATCACAGAAGAATAAACTTACATATTTCTTCTGTGAGGCAGATTGGTTTGATAAAAGTGCATTCATGGAGACACCTCTGCTCCTCAACAGTGGAGATACTTGGTGTTTCGAGCTGTACTGGCTCCAGTAAGAATGTTATAATAATGTAATCCCATCCCATTATTGCTCGAACACTAAACAGAAGTGACTAAAAGGAAGTAACGTTTTACCTACATGTATACATTAAAGACAGCAACCTGACGGTCATTGATTCACCACAGGAGCAAAACTAAAAGCTTGCTATTAGCTATGCACAACATTAAGGAAAGCAAAAGATTTAAAGATAGCTGCTTTAGGCGAAAGCTTTTAAACGGCTCAAAACTTCACGCTATAATAATGTAATGTTTTTGAGTATAGTTACATACGAGGGCCGATAGGCCACTGGTATGGGAAGGGCTTGGAAGGTGGTAGAGGTTGACCAAGTAACCTTCTGCTCATTACATAAAAAGTGAACAGTATTTATATGCAGTTATTGGTGTGTATATTTGACCTAGGCCGATGCCGAGACTCATGGGGGAGCTCAGGACAGACGTAGGTCTTGTAGATTTTATACTCCAGAGGAGTGCAATGAAAGATCTGGTATTCTAGGATCTTAAGCCTGATGCTAGAATCATATAGAATCCGGGATCGACCTAAGTTGTAGAAGTGGTGTAGAGATATGCTTAAACGAGAATGAGGATGAACTCGAGCCGTATGGATCTATGGATCCGCCGGTGGAGTTACCCGCCTACAAGAGAAAGCCTCTATAGGTTTGAGTTAGGAGATGTTGCTTTATTAGAGCGCAATCAACAACTGATTTCATACAGAAAATGTACTGCCTTTTATACTATTTCTATTTTCGGCCAAAAGAGGCCTATAAGGTATCGGCCGGCGATAAGGTATTGGGTCTGGAACTGAGGCAACAACATGGATGGTTCCGCTCGACGTCGGCCATAGAAAGGGTCGACCTTGGCACAAAAAGTGCTTACAATAATGTAAAACATAAAGTGTATGAGTATGAGCCTTTTCTGAAGCATCGGCCCCAAGTGATACTTATAATATATGGCAAAAGACTATTTAATATAATCAGACAAGAGAAGATAATTGCTAACAATATGTGGGAAAGACCAGGTTGTAATTCCAATAGTCTGATTGACAGGTAATAATAGTAAGGCACACAATAGCAGTTGATTAGATATATAAATGGTATAAGCATGCATGATAATAATATTGTATAAGATAAGACACACGCATGAATAGATATGAATAAGTATGAAATGCAAAATAATGTCAGTATTAAATGTCAACGTTGTGTGGTTGGCCCAGAGAGGCCATTGCCATTCTGAGCAAAAGCCAATGCCCAGTGGCATCCTTCACAACAAATTACAGACTACAGACTACAGATAGTTTTGAACATCAAAGTAGCCCAAACTCTGAGTTAGATGAACATGTAGCTATTAAATGAAACTGTAATTTTACAGACAGAACCAAATCTAATTAAAAGGATTTCTAATAGGGCAACAAGCAACCCCCATTGAAACATATATACAGCCACGCCAAAGATTTGAAATTTGTGCTGCTCTGGGAAATGAAGTGTTAGAATTAGTGTTCAAAGTGTGTACCCACCTCAACTTTAGTGGTTATACGCCGTGTACCTTCATGTTATTTGGCCAGTTTTAACTAGCAGATACATGCTGATCTGATAGCATAATGGTAGAACACTCACTTTTCATTCACAGGGATATGGATTTGAAATCCACTGACATACGACCTTAGGGTAATTCACTTATTTGTTTGCTACTAGTAAGATTAAGTGGATAGCTACACTACAGTTATATAAGTGCTAAACAGACAACTTTTTAAATGATATTCCATCCAGATAAATAGCATGCCTGAAGGACAAACAAGCAAAGACGAGCGCTAGATAAAGTATCCAAATCTCCTAACACTCCATATATAGCAACGTGGCCATTATACAAAGGGTACCTTGTATGCAGTTGGTTGGTCCTTTTCATTTGGTTGGTGGTAATGTGTAGTGTTTTAAATAGATATATTCATTATTATGATCAATACCGCAGCAACAAATAATATGATGGACACCTATCACACTACATGTAGGTATTGAGATCATAGTACGTGGAATAGTGCATATTGTATTTAACCCTGTTTTAGTAACAAAGGTACCAACAATGAACACGCATTATCTATTGGTTATAATATTGTAATGGTCTTCGGGGGCTGCAATGTCGTCCTAAGACGACCCCTTGTCCAAAATGCAGAACCTATGAGTGGTGGTAGGTCTTCTTAGTACATGAAAGATCAACAGGTATTAGCAGTCCAATGACTGCTCATGACAACCCATGTGGTCCTGAGTTAATGCTTGTTTACCATACTGAGAAAGAGTATGTTCTGACCTAGCAGGAAGGTCGGGAAGCAAGATCGAAGACCTTGACGACTGGAGCGACCAATACTATGATGTGAAGACTCTGTATAAGTAGTATAGATGTGTCTTTATTAAGACCCAAGCATCAACTGAGACAATGAGCATAAAAACAATGCACTTTATATAGTATAAGAACTTCCGGAGGATGTTCCGGTAAAAAGGCCGACATAGTGTCGTAAAAAGTCGACGTGTTGTCGTCCGGAAATTGCACAACAACATGACGGCTGGAAGCCTGATGGCTGACCCAAAACATGTCGGGTACAACAAAAGATGCTTGAAACCATCCAATTCATGTACAAAATAAATACCAAGTAATTCTGAGAGGTCGGCCCTGTTTACATGGGTATAAAAAGGACATAATTGCTCAGTAATGCACATTATAAGTGTCTAAGTGACAGTTTATTACACAGACAAGTTAACACAGGCAGATTATTGCAATGAATGTTTATAACAAGTGTCATGTAGTCGGGAGGCTGCGCGTGACCATTACAACATGAATGTGCAATTGAATCCATTTTTTATTAAAAAAGCAGATATAAATATTTATGTGGCAAATGCAAAACATATAATATATACTGCCTATTCATTATTGCAAACAGACACTGTCCCAACTTTTGTTTAGTATAAAAGCAGCTGAGCACTGCTTGTCTTCCTATTTATGCTGTATACTTTCATACTGTTAACATCTTTGCTATTCAATACATTACTTCATACAGGAATGAGTCTAGTACTGATGAGTCTTAGACAGTTTACACAGTTGCCATTCAGGTAATGGTTGTGCATACATAGGTAGTCGTCAGTCATTAATAGCTTTGCTAAGGCCATTGGTGGTTGGTGTGCACTGGGTCGTTTGTACAAAACCACAACAATACATCATGCAGAAAATATAACACATTTAATCGTGCATCTATTATATAAATAACCCCATGTACCTGTACATAAATTCTGGTTAAGATTTTGAGGTTTTGCATCGTAGGTTGCATTTCGAGTTGCATTGTAGGTTGCATTGTAAGCTGCAATTAGCACAGCACTAATACCCCTACATAGCTTCCACAGGCAATTTAAAAGTTATGTGTATATAATATGCGATGCCTAACACGCATGCATATGACTTGGCTATTTATAGTCGATTAAGTATATTGCTGCTACCCTGATGCCTTCTAATCACGTTATTGCTGATGTTTCAAATCCATGACACCACCTAACTGTACATTGTAGAAAAATAATATTAACACAATATGAACTCTGCCGAACATTGAAGCTCAAAAGAAGCAAAGAAGAAATAGCTGTGTTCGTGCTTTTAGTTTCCATGAAATAGAATAGATGATGGGCACCTTTGAAATGTCCTCAATAAAAACTGATTTGAGAGAAGACAATTTCTAATTAGTAGTGTTTAGCGCATATAGTGTAAATGCTAATCTCTATTATTTATATTTGCTATCATACAGGTAGATTCTCTATTCTTGTAGTGAGTAGAGAGTAGCATATATTTCTCTATTGTTAGAGCTATCGAGTCCTACCCCTGGTTACTAGACGTATAGCGTATGACTTGGTCTAGATGTGAAAAAGTAAGCGAATGATCTTTAGAATCTACAAGATTATATGGCCTAAAAAACATCATATTTTTCTACCCTGGTTGAACATGTTCTATAGTAGTGCAGTTGTTCAAGGAATCTCCTAAACAGTGTTCCAGCATGCTGATCAGTTGCTCTTTGGTAACTTCTTTCACGGCTGAGCTGCTGAATCCAGATGGAACCTCTTCTACAGGTGTATCTGCATTCCAAAGTGACTCTTCTGAACTGGGTTTTTTTTCTCTACTCATGGTTATTTTGGAACAATCTTGTTCTTCTGGGGAGAGAGGTTGATTCTTCAGCTTCATCCACAACAGGTATAAGGATAATGCTGTCAACTGTTAAAAATGTAATAAAGCTATAAAACAATTGTCTGTGAATAAACTCTTCTCATATATCCCAACTGGCTGCGCTTTTGCTTTGGGCTATAAGAGCGTTTTGCAGCACATTACATAAAACTCTCAAGTACATGCAACTATTCAGCAAAAAAACAAAATATTTATCTTGGCTATAAAATTTCACTCAACAAAGTATCGACAGACAACAGAACTTGTTAGTTACTTTAAATTCTAAATTGCTGAAGGACCATAAGCCAAGCACCCCATATGACTGCATTATTGGATAGAGAGGTCATTAAAGACATCGCAAGCCGTAAAAGTTACAGTGATGTCATTTTACTGAGTTGCCATAGAGATGTGATCCTTAAATGAAACCAGAGTGGCTAATATGATGACAAAAGTAGTGGCATGAAAATCCCCAGCTTAAAGCAATCGACAGTTGATTATCAATTTTGACAACCCTGTTTTCCTTTCCCGCTCGAAGTCAGCTAGACTGATAGTTATCTAAAGTTATGTTATGTCGGTACAGCTAGTACTAGTAAATATATTCCTATATTTCTACCAGCATACTCTTCAAACCTACCATAACCATTCCCAGACCTGACAATATAGTCAACATCCACGTGTAATCTGTATGCTCTGTTATTACACCTCCAAGAATTGGACCAACCATTGACCCTAGCCCACTTCCACCATTTAGTATTCCAGCTACCATTCCATATGTTTCTGGGCTTCCACTGTCAAAGCCGCTAACTCTGAAACAGTTAGTTGCTTACATTTACTCTGAAACTTAAGGTTAGAATACATGTTCACTGTTTGTCTTTTGCTAAATGTGTATTCAATTACAAATATTTTTTCTTAAAGGCATTGGAGTTTGCACCCATTTTACCCATGGGTACATTTGATGACTTTTTTCACCCCTCATTATTTTAGCTGCCAAACCTTAAAATGCAATTAATTTTAGTTTTCACCTAGCAATGATGCTCTATATAGATTGCGCAATAGTTACTGTAAAATTCCAAATGACACGATATAGTATAATTCCATATACTTTAAAAATAGTTGATTACTTCTATAAATGACAGAACACAGTATCTATTAATGCAAGAAAATTATTTTTTGTTATTATCCTGTTGGTATACTGTTTCCCTGACACCAGAATCTACCCTAAATTGTGCAAGGCAAGCATTTGAGGGCTTACAGTAGTATAACTTGAGTGAGTGTTAGAATAACAACTTCAAGTGGAAGTCCAGCCTCATTGGAATTTTAGAAGGTAGAATATTGAGATAATGCAAATACGTAAATAATAAAATAGAAAATACAATTTTGAGTTTTTTGAGAAAGTTATTCTTGCTATTAATATAGGGCCTAGGTATGTATAAAGAGTTCTGCTATTTAAAAATTCTGTAAAGTTTGCCCTAGGGCTATCATGGTCACTGTCAGAGTACATTGCAAGGGCTACTTTGCATATCCATATTTGATTGTGTATTGGAAATAGAAACTTGAGACTAGCTTGTTTATTACTATGGCTATAGGGGAATATCTTTACTAACAAGGATGCTGTGCCAGGATGGCAAAATACAGATTCATGCTTGTTTATAAATATAATGTAGCCCATGATAAATGTGCTATCGTAGTCCTGTACATGTACAAATGTACATACAGGCCTAA
Source organism: Bugulina stolonifera (assembly GCA_935421135.1). Taxonomy (NCBI): domain Eukaryota; kingdom Metazoa; phylum Bryozoa; class Gymnolaemata; order Cheilostomatida; family Bugulidae; genus Bugulina; species Bugulina stolonifera. Next base: position 6,526,111 of record OW285197.1, on the reverse strand, counting down.
GAGGGCAGATAATGCTGAATTAAATTGGTGAATAAAGATGGAAAGTGGTATTCTTGGGTTTCCAAAACTCTGAAACGAGCAACCATCGACAATTTTTCACATAACATCTAGTATTGAAACATATTGCTATGCCCTGTCTGCCTTGTAATGTTTGAGGGCATGTGTACATGATAAAAATTAGTTTTTGAAATTTCAGATGTATCTTTTTCAAAAATAATGCTGACACTGATTAGCATGTTCATTAGAATATTGTTATTCAAGTGACAAAGAATGTTACTCATAAATAGCACCATCCCATTGACAGCGAGCATCATTTTGTTATTATAACTGGTAATAACATTTACTGTGGTCACAAATACTCCAGCAAACTCCACTCATTGTAAAGTAATTAGTATAGTCTATTTTCCTGGCAAATAAAAATCAGAGAAAACTGCCAATAGTGGGTGGGGTACTGAGATACCCATATTATAAACTGAATAGGAGGAATGCTCAGTTCCTAAGCTATCTTTTGGTATATCATTCATCATTATAGCATCATTTTCATCAGAGTATGTTTAGATTATGCTGGGCAGGGTGGCGATGCCTTCCGAAAATTGCACTACGACTGAGAAAATAGCCCCTCCAATGCCTTTAACTACTCTACACTATTGGCTAATCTAGACCAGCATGTGCATATATTTTAGATCATTTCAAATTACATTTATAAAATTAAGCGTATCATATTATGATAAGCTAAACGTACATGTATATGAATGAGCTATGACAAAATTTTATTATGCTGTGTTTAATCAACTGCTAGTTATTCCCATCCTGCCAGACACATATTATTATGTAATGCTAACACCAATTATGTAATCCAATAGCAAGTGTTGCTACATGTAGAGCTCACTTTTCTATTTGTTATTTATGGATATTTTATTGAGTAAAAAATCTAACTATACTCTGATCAAAAATGAAGGTTGCAAAAGCACATTAGGTCTTGCATGGGTTGCATCCTTAAATAAAGACTATAACCTTGTGTACTCACAGGGCAAGGTTGATGGCTGCCTGGTATGGAGAGATATATATTGCTCCTTGATAAATAGCCATCACAAAGATCATGGCTAATGTGAGTAGGATATATCTACAGAATACATGTACATTCGCGACGAAATCTTAAAGGAGAAATTCACAAATTGTGCCCTACTTTGAAGTTAGTTTTTGTACTGTTCTAAACAAGATATTCGAACAATTATTGTACAGTATACTAAATCAACATATGTTCTCTTATTAATAACAAAGGATTTGTATTTTATGACCCTCCTTATGCCTCAATTAGTGAAATTAAAACTCCTTCTAAACGATTGAAAAATTAAGAGTTATCTCCTTTTTGAGATTTCGGCATACTATTTTGTGAGACTACGGTTTCCGGTGATCGACCATTCCTGGGGAGATAACTTTATACTATTATCCGTATAACATAATGCTATGCTAATTATACATGTATTTGTTTTCCTTACTTTCATTTCAATTTCTTGACTGCAGTTGTCAGTGCAGTGCAATCACATAGACCTTAGCATCGTCTGCCAACAATGCAAATGCATTTATACCTGTACATGTATCAGTAATATAATATACATTTTATCATTATAAAACTTATGTATGACAAATAAACATGCATGTACATGCTGAAGGTACCATATGGCACAACACACTGTATTTGTATAAACATTATATGTAATCACGAATTCTTTATTATATCTACATATACATGCATGTATAAAAGGTTTACACAATATCATTGGAAATAATTTCTGACACTCTGCTACCCATGAAAAACATTGGTAATAGTATTATTAAAAGTACACATTAAAATATTATACTGCAGGTGGCTAGGCTCCTGTGGATTCTATGATAGCTTTAACTGCTGAATCTATGGCAAAGCACTAATGATTACCATCATGTAGCACTTATGTGCTACTATGGTTTTATAACATAGCCAACAGATTGTGCTAGAGAGTATTGAGCAGTCGGAGCAGAGGTGTACAGGTGGAGGAAGTTCCAGCAGAGTGCAGCGTGGACTGTGTTATGATCAAACTTCAACTTCACTGCCTGGGTTTCAACAGTTGAACACTTGCATAGTTGGTGAGGTAGAGGTCACTGGCAAGCCCCACAATTATAGACTGACCTTGTTGACCATATTATGTTGACAGCTAACATAATGGCTGATAGCAAATGGTTGCAAGATTCAGGCCATGGAGGTCAATAATTGTTTAGATGCAGAAGTGGAGAAATTTGAGATAACCTCTGTTTTTCAGTAAAGCTTAAACACAAATCGCTTTTTCTAGATTTATTCCCCTTCTCCAAAACCCCAACTAAGGAGTAAGGAGGTCTATCTAGCTTTCACCACTACTGCACCTACATGCAAAAGCAATGGACAAATATTTAACCTCAAGGAGACTGCCGGCAAGGATACCAGACCAACTGCAATGATGAATGAGGTTTCTTCCTAAAGTTGTTCCTGTAGAACTGGATGGTTTACCCTCCATCGGTGTCTCTTGCGATATTCCAAGGCTATAACATTTTGTCTGGAACATCTTACCAGAATCTATCTGCAACCAAGAAATGACTGTCCCGTGTATTACTTTCATTTGCACATAGATCTGCCTACACACACAGTCTTTATGTGTAACAATGAATAATTCATGTAAGTGTAATTACTATAATAACCAAATTCAAAATTATTAGAGACTCTGAAGGAGTATCAGATTCTAAATCTTCTTTGCCGATAAAGCATCAATGTTTAAGATACAGGATTCCGAGTAGTTATTCATACAACTACCTACCTGAAGAGCTATATGGATATGAAACTGCATTTTCTTGAAAGCATCGGCTAGTGCATGGTAAAACTCATTAGTGCTTCAGTACTACAAACTCATAGAATAAAGTAAGAGAGCATATCAGCATCTGGTGGCCCAACTGCAGCAGGCACTGCAACATCCTACAACACAAGTCAACAAGCTGTATGTGTTAGTATCAGCTCAACATTGATAGTATGCCCACTATCGTCAGTATTAGTCGTCGCAGCAGCAGTTTACTAGCAAAATAAAAGAACCATTTGTGGTGTTAGCTGTAGTTCGTATTAGCAGTAGGAGTAGTTACTTATAGTAGTAGTTAGCAGTAAGTTAAAGTGGTAGCAGTGTAGTAGCAGTATTATGGTGATTTCAGTAGTTAGTTATGGTTGCATTAGTAGTAATCATGCAAGTAGTTAAAATCAGCAGTAGTAATAGTAGTAGTTGGTTACAATAATAGTCGTAGAAAAGTGGTAAGTTGTCGCAGTAGTACCAGAGGTTCCAGTAGTAGCAGTAGTAGCTACAGTATCAATAGAATCAACAGAAGTTGAATTATCAATAGTAGTAGTAGTAGTTAGATATAGTAGTCACCAAGTCACCACAGTGTAGGCCCAATATTCTTAGTCACATAGGCCTATGCCATTATAGAGAATAGTTAAGAGTATCAATAGGGTTTGTCACAGCCACTGAGGCTAAAGTAAATTTCTTAATGGTCAGCATTGTGGAACAGATTCATAATATTGCACAAACATACATAGGATACTAGTTTTTTTCCAGAGATGTTTGCAAGTTTTATTTTGGAAACGAGTCTTTTAATAAGCCATAAAATGTTGCTTGAATTAACTGAGTCTGGCATCTCTGTTTTTTTTCTTTCAGTCATTGGGCTTACTTACTGCTTATTTTAATTTTATTTATCTGAACGCACGCCATGAAATGAAAATTAGCAAGATTAAAATAAAATTAAAATAGGCAGTAAAGAAAGAAATAGAACACCAGGAAAGTATGGAGGTGAAGTGATGTACTGCAATCCAATACAATGGGAAAAAGACAGTTCCAAACTAAACCTCTCCGTGACAGTTTGAACCCTTAACCCCACCCATTAATTTTCCTTTTTAATATTAATTTTTCATTTAATTAAACTTAATTATCGGTGGGTTGTATTCTAATAAATGTAATCTACACAGTTGAGAAACGTCCTGCTGGAACTGTCTTTTTTTGGAAATGTTGCTTTACCATTTCCAACTAACAGCTTTCATCATTTATATTTAGCCTGTTTTGGTAAAAGCAACACACTAAATAAATTGAATGATATATTATTATATTGATTTGCATTGCCTTCAATTGATTGTTTGACTTTTAATCATTAATTTACAGCGGCAAGTAAGCAGTAACTGGTGATTCATTTGTCTTGTGTCTAGTCAACAGCAATCTGATGCCAAAGAAATAAAAGTGATTTTATTGCAGCTTGAGTTCATGTTATATTTCCCACGGAAACTTGCTGAGAGTCACTGCTAGCTGAATCTGACTGAGAGTCACTGCTAGCTCCGTATCTGACTGAGAGTCACTGCAAGCTCCGAATCTGACTGAGAGTCACTGCTAGCTCCGAATCTGACTGAGAGTCACTGCTAGCTCCGCTGAACTACCAATGAAACCCATCGTAGAACAGTTATTAATTAATTACGTGCATAAGTAAATAAAAACCAACATAATTGATGATAAACAATTATTTTAAACAAATTGAAACTAGCGTTTTTTATAGTTCAGTGAAACTGCAGTGACTGTCAGTCAGAGTCGGTGGGAAATAATCTAGTAGGATTAGAAAAGAATGAACAAATACTTATTATAATATAACTTGATTTGATTTCTTACCGACGGATAAATATGCATTGTAGAATATGCCGTGAGCTATATTAGTCAGTATAAAAAACAAGCAAGTGTAAGTAGCAGAAAACTTTGGAAATTACTAAAAAACACAAGTGGCTGTCGCAAACCAGTAAACTGTGAATGCGCAAACTTACCGGAAACAGCACGGCTATAGCAATATAGTGGATTTAACGGGGCATATATTAATCACCTCGCATATCGGTGTAAGTCTGCAGATCTTAGACTACCAACAAGGATGCGCCCATGACCAATCAGATAAACCGATTTTTTGGATAAAAACGCGGATTTTGGTATTTGTGGAAATGACGTCTGGAACCGCCAGATTTCGAACTATCACTTTAGAATCACTTCAAAATTTGTGATTTTCCCCTTTAAAGTGTTCACATCAGGATGCTAGTGACACATGTGACTGCTCGTCGGCCTAGAATATAGTTTATCTACCACTAAGCTGCAAAACTTTATCGGTAAGTGAGAAATGCAATCCTACTTTCTCCAATTCTGTTTATTCCATTGTGTTATGTGTTCTCTTGCCTACACCTAACCAGCTAACACTTTCCAATTCACTTTGAACATAACGTTGTTAATAAGAACCATCTGTCTGCTTTATATTTCATTGATAGATATTGTCAATTTTAGCTGTACAAAAGAAAAAGTGTGTAGTTGTAGAGCTGTATCAATTTCATTGAAATTATTGATGTTACTGGACGGTTGCTTTTGCAGGCATATTTTAAAATTCTTTAAAGCTGCTTTTTGCTCTCCACATTAGAAGCAATAGCTACAAAATTATTCTCCTACAGTAGAGAGCATATTCATCTCCCTAGACTAGCTTTGTATGCAAATCCAGCTACTTGACAGACCATTCACTTGCATTATGCATGTTTGATAGAGCTTCTTGCTCTCAGGAAAAATCTGAAACCTGTCACAACCCCTTAAATATTTCAATCTCTAACGAGTTGTGCATATTCTTCCAGTGTTTTAAGTTTCTGGTGCTATCAAATGTGATTAAGGATCAGTAAGTAGCTAGTATGTACATGTTCATCCTTCAGCTGTGTGCAGTGAAAGCCAGGGGTCATCCTTGTCTGAGCGGTAATAAACATTTTTGATTGAGGGTTTTGCCATACCCACTTACTGATCAGGGTGACTATCTGCATGACCACAACGCGGATTAATGCTTATATAGCTAATTGGCATTTTAAATTACGGTGTACAGGTTGAGAATCCTGCAGGTGCGCAAATTTCATTACTTACCTGTGACTATAGAACATGAAATCAAAGATTGGGCTCGGGCCAACGAATAGATGAGAGACTATCGAACTGCACCAAGCCAATAGAATCAGACTAAATATGTATCCCTGTAATGTGAATCAATACTGTTAGATACAATTAAGCTGATAGTAGAAAAGCATATCCCACTATCACAATATACACAGCACAGCCCACAAAGCTCAATACAAAATGCTCAGTAGGCAATAGGCAATATGCAATATAATATACATGATATACATGTTATACATGATATACATGATATACATGATATACGTGATATGCGTGATATACGTGATATACATTATATACATGTACAGTATATACATATACACGTACATGATATACGTGATATACGTGATATACATGATATGTGTGATATACGTGATATACATGATACACATGTACAGTATATACATGTATATGTACACGTACATGATATACGTGATATATGTGTACATGATATACGTGATATACATGATATACATGTACAGTATATACATGTGCATGTACATGATATACACGTACATGATATACATGATATACGTGATATTCATGATATGCGTGTACAGTATATACATGTACATGTACATGATATACGTGTACATGATATACATGATATATGTGATATACGTGATATACATGTACAGGATATATATGTACATGTACATGTTATACATTTTGTACATGATATGCGTGATAGACATGATATATGTGATAGACATGATATACGTGATATTCATGATATACAGTACATTATATACATGATATACATTATTTACATGATAAATATTAGGCGTTTTCGGAAACTGTACTAGTTCATGTGGGACTGTTTTTCATATCTGAACACAGCATGAGCGTTCAAGCGTGACTAATGCTTGATTTGAAGGGGCTTCCCCTTGTTTACAATAAATATTATTACCAGGCAAGCCTAACTTAGCGTTATAGCTAGCGTTATGCCAGTGAATAAAACAAATTGTTATTGCTGCAGATTGCTATTTGTAAAGCTTGCGCAGTGCATAATCCAAATATACCTATGATCTACATGATGCAATATTGCCCGAGACTCGACCCACTACTTTAACTGAGTCTACAAATTGGCAAGGCAACAGCTAGAGTGCGAAGGTCTTGGTCCCGGCTTACGAAATACCTTCAAAATTCAGGCCAATATTCAGCGATCTGGAAAATAAATATTATTCTAGTAATGGTATCCCAAGACCATGACGTATCCCTCATCAAATGAACTTGAAAAAGCCAGTATACTTAATAAATATTCGGTAAAGCCAATAATAGGCGTATTTGGAAACTGTACTGGTTCATATAGGACTGCTCTAACTATCCGAATACAACTTGACTGTTCAGGCGTGACTAATGCTTGATTTGAAGGGGCTTCTCCTTGTTTACAGCGATATAATATTATTACCAGGCACGCCTAACCTAGCCTAACCTAGCGGTATAGCTAGCGCTACATTATTGAATTAAAAATTTTAATATTTAATTTTAATATTTAATTTTAATATAAGTTATTATTGTTATTGCCCCAGATTGTCATTTATGAGCTTGCGTGGTGCAATATCTGAATATGCCTAATATATATTACGTAGCCTACTTGTACATGTGCGTAGTTGGTATTTAAATTCTTGGATTTACAGGCAAACAGAAGAAAATTCGAAGCAATTATGCCGATGCTTCAAAAAATAAATAATAAATATTTATATAACCTTAGCAAATACATGTACATGTATACTGTAAGTGTTTAGACAACTCCAGTAAAGAAAATACACTTCAAGAGCTAAGCTCGGCATAATCTATTATAATATACATGTAGATTGAGCATACTGGTGTCAAAGACGCTGATAAAACAGCTAAAGTCTCTAAGACCGTTTTTGAATTGAATCAATCGGCCAACTCAGTAGGCACGATACTGTTGGTGAAAAACTTTTCTGTCAGAGGTAGATGAATCTGAAGAAATTCAGAGCAGTGTACATGCAGATTGAAAGCTTGAAAGAAATTTAAAATTGTTTAATCAAGCTGTTCAATTATGTTATTTCTAGAAAACTTACCCTGTTATTTAGCTTTGTAGTGAAAGGTAGGAAAAATATGTAAACTGCAGACCAGACTCCAAATACTAAGCCAACAATTGAGGAGGTAACTCCAAACTACAATAATCAAATATATGTAGACAGCATTGTTAGCAATTGAGGGTTGAATAGCTTTTAAATATAAATAAGGTTAAATAGCCAGTGAATGCATAATTTATAGGGATGCCCGACTCACACACCTACTACAGTACATGTATATAACGTTATTGCTAAAACAGTACATGGCTTGAATTTTATTAGAACTAAACACAGCAACATTAACTCATTTAAGTAACGGTGTAAAATTTTCAAAAACTAGCCAGCTAATTCTGTTAATCATCAAAACAAAATTTAAACCCCCTCGCTTTAACAATAGCTTAAAAAAGTACTCTGTTCTTGTGCTTAATAATAAGCCAATGTATAAAAAGCCAATGCATTAGAAAAAAATGAATAAGAACGACAAATATTTTGCTACGAGAAAAGTAATTACTAATCATGCATTAAAAGAAGATAACTTAGTGTCTTCTCGAAGTGAATTGCAGACACTGGTGAACTCGCAACAAAAATTTTCCGGCACATATCAGTCACAGAGTAGCAAACACACTGGCCTGGGTCGAAGGAAAAGTCCTCATTTTCATGCGAAAAAACCAGGGGCGCCGATGAGCTAGGGATGGTTTCGTCCGGTCGCGCTAAATCCCAGGCCGGCAGCTCTTGTGGCCTAGGCCGGACGGCAATTTTGCGATTTTTTTTTATTTGATTTTTCCAAGGGGCTGCGAAGACACTAAAGGTAAAACATTTGCAATCAATTGAATTAATATGACCACTCAGTCAAGTGCTAATAACTCCTAAGTCAAGCATTATCAAAGAGCCAAATTCAGAATTGTCACAAGAACATCTCCCAAGTGATGAAGAATGTGACAATCATTTATGTGGTGTATTTGTAATAGAAAGATAGTTTTATAGTGTATATGTTGTACAAGATAGTGGGGTTTTATGTGCAGTACAAGCATGGTTCTACTTTGTGCAAGGTAACGCTCATTGACTGTATGTAAATTTCTCTCAAAGACTTAAAATTTGTTGATCTATGTTTCAGAATGAGTGGAACAGAAACAATTTGTTTCCCTACCCCTAACAAAATATGGTGTAGTTAGACTGTATCAACTACAGAAAGAATATCGTCAATGGAGAAAGAGCCAACATTAATGTAAGACCCGATGACTATCTTGTACTTATATTATTTGAATATTCTTTGCATCACAACAGTTTTAATAGTTATACTTGAGTGAAAGTGTCTAGCTGAAATGTACTGAGCTACCAGCATTGCTGACTGAGCTGGAAATGTGCCAATCTCTGGGCAATGTACAATGCTGTAACTCTCTGCTAGAAGTTTCGACAAAGAGAAATTTCGCAAAAGGGAGTTTGAAACAGGACTCTTCACAACAGGACAGTTCGAAACTGTGGAGATTAAATTTAGAAAAACACAAATCATAGATAATTACAAAAATAATATTAAAAATAAAATTTAGTTAAATTCTGGTAGTTGGGGCTTAGAGTTAGGTTTATCGAAATATCCGGTGTTGAACTCTCCGGGTTTCTAAAAGTCCTGATTCGAAATGTATTTTTCGAAAAGTGGCACATTCAAAAGCTTCATCAGCTATCAGCAAAATTTCATATTAAGAGTTTAATCAGCCACCATACTTGGTCGCTTGGCAATTCTCAGGAAATATGTGATTGCGCTCAAATTTCATTGGTTATTAAGTCAAATACAGTCTCATATGAGCTAGTACAATAGCATCATAGTTATGCCTTAGCTACTCCCCATATTATGGGCCAGTGTTATCACAGATCATCTAACAACTAAACTAAGTCTTGAGAACATAGGAAATGTAAAATTCCAAACTATCATTGCACTCAAGCAGTGAGACTAAACCTAGACAAGTTTTCCATCAATATGAAGCCAATAATATGCAATACATAGTTAGTGTTGCAAAGTGTCTGAAAGAAGTAAATTTCAACTTACCGAATTGATCATGAAAATACTGAGTCCAGTATTTGTGGCAGTGCCAACTACTTTATATGTACACGAATGCAAAGCTAGTAGCAGTATTCCTGGTATCTTCAACATATACAGAGCAGGTTTTTTTGGGCTCACCTCACTTTCTATCAACAGGAAACAAATTTAACTAGTATGCAGCAAACTTCACTTAGTTTGCGTGAAATGAGTAACTTTAATTTCTTCTTACAGGGATAGCCCAGTGCCCTGCTTATTGCAGATGGTAACTTACTTATTGAAGGAACAGCAAAAGGTTGAACTATACATAGTGAAATAAGCACAGCTCCAAGAGTCCAGAACATGCAGGTATATCCTCCCAGCTATACAGTAAAATAAAGGAGTGTAAATATAATATTGATTATTCCTCATGCAGTTCTGCCTCTAACAAGTGAAAGTGCATACATAAAGTTAAGTGTACATGGTATAGGTAATTAAGTTAAACCTTGATGAATGAACATACTTTGTATAGTCCGGCCCCTAATGCGGGTCCAATAGCAAATCCAACTCCCTGAACCGACTCAGCTAAGGCCTAGACGTAGAAAGATAAAATCCATTACATTTACATGTACACTACTTATCTTGTAATACAACATTAGTTATACTGGGTTCTAAAGCTACAAAAATAGAAAATAATATTGCATTTTATGTTCCCATCGGGGTGTCACAAATTCTGAGATGTTGTATATATTTGTTATACCAACTAATAAAATGTATTGCAATATTTTGTGCTATGGGTTTCACACGTTTGCCGATATTAGCACAAGTGTGGAAAGCGCTTGGTGGTGGTAGTGGGCTGCCAGTGCTGATACCAGCACGGGTGTGGTAAGTGCTTGATAGTGGTAGTGGGCTGCCAAGGTAAACTTTCACACATTGCATAAAGAGTGAACAGTTACGTAAGCTCTTGTAGGTATTGTAGAGGACGTAGGCCGATGCTTAGATCCATTAAAGACTCAAGGGTTGACGTAGGTCCGATTGCTTAGACTCCTAGGAGTGTACAAAGTGTCTATTTCAAAGAAGGGACGTAGGCCCGATACTTAGGCTCATTGAAGAGTCAAGGATTGACTAAGGTCCGAGGTTTACATGTGTATTCATCAAGAGTGTAGTAAGAGACTTTTGCGGGTATGAGGACAAGCTCGGGCGCTAAAGGTCCAGGGGACCAAGGCTGGAGCTGCCTGCCTGCAAGAGTAAGACTGCAGGTTGAGTTGGGAGATGTTGCTTTATTAGAGGGCAATCAACAACTGACTTAGCATAGAATATGTGCTGGCTTTTATACTATTTGAATTTCCGGTGAAAAGGCAGACAGGGACTGGGTGGCACGATAAGGTATCATCCCTAGAAAATGCGTAAAAATGTGGCTGAAAAGTGCCCGAGGTCCGACTATAAAAGGGTCGGCCATGCACAAAAAAGGGCTTACAATCATGAGAAATGAATTATATATTAATATGACTAACATCCCAGTCGTCGGCCACTATTCATAAGAGGCAACAGAACGTAGAATAAAAGTATACAGTAATGTACTTGTAATAACGATACAATAGCAGTAAACAAGTACGGAGACATGATTGGTTGAATAATAAAGCACATGTGCCAGGCAGTTATTGACCATAATAAGCATAATGATAATAGATATGTAAGAATTAACTGTACTAAGCATAAGTGTATATAGTCCGTGCAGTAGTCCAGGCTTAGTGAGCTGAAAAACCACAGTATTGTATGATATATTTAAGGAAGAAGCCTGCTTACCAATTTATGAACATATGTCAAGTAAATAATATTATTTACCACTATATTCTAATTACAGTGTGACTCAATAATAATATGTGATTGTGAAATACATAGGCATACTAGAATATTGTAATCAGTGCTTAAATTGTGGGAGGACGCCGGGGGACGGCGTCCCTAATAAAAATTAGCCAGGGGGACGCTCTGCAATAACGTCCCCCCACTTCATCATCAGAAAGTTGTCTTCTCTCTTCGGCATGAAATATGCGCCTCCATAATATCGTTCTATTAATACAAAAGTAGCTAACACGCAACGGACCGTTTCAAGTTTGTTGTATATGACTTTCTCGGTTCAAGTTTCTTAATTATTTTGTAGTTTCCTGAGGAATCGGTCAACGGTTTCTGAAGATGGTCATGTTAAAATCTTAATAATATTAAATTAATGTTATTAAAATGCGTTCACGTGTATTCTGTTATTACAATAAAAAGCTTTAGTTGTTCTATAAAACAAATCATGTAGATTTAATAATTATCAGTGTTGGCTAGGCATTGGATTTGAATGTTTTTCTGGCACCAAGACTCGAAGAGTCAGAGGTAAATACAAACTTAAACTAGCAGTGCACTGCAATGCTTTCAATTTGACGTTATTTTCAGTATTTACAATTGTGATCATGATTACACCAGCTGGTAGCCCACTCTACTGGCTATTCTTCATCCTTCACTTAGAGCAGATAGGCTGATAGTAACTATTTAATTATCATAGTTAGATAGATGTTACTGGGTTGTAGCTAGGATATCTTGTCTTGGCTAAGTTCCTTGGTCCCGGGTTAAAAGTAAAGAGGAATTATCACAGTTGCAAGTCTTTTTTGCTAGTTCTATGGTCTCAGCGGAGCTCCTGAACAGTTCTGATTAGAAAGCTGTGCAGAAACTTGTTAGTATTACAGGCAGCAGATTTGAAAGCATTAGCATGTTTGGTGTTAATATCAAGTGTGACTCTCATTAAATCAAGTGTAGATATAGGATGTGAAAAGAAGGATTCATGCTCCAGGATAGTGTGGAAAATATAAATTGTATCACAATTTTCATTGTACAATTATTTTTACTAATTATTAAATTAAACAATATAATTTGCTAAGTAATCCAAATAATTCAATACATTTGTGATTATGGTTAGACAAGTCTTCCAGTACAATTGGTGCTGGTAGCCTACTATACTGGCTATTCTTTGTCCTGGGCTTAGTTAGTGCAGACAGGCTGATAGCTAGATATTAATGGATTGTAGCTAGGATGCTTAATATAAATTATATCATGTTTGTCCTTGCACAATCATTTTGATTAATCATTGAGTTACATAATTTGCTAAGTAATCTAAGTAATTTGATACTTAGTACTTTGTTAAATTTATAGGACTAATAAATGATTATATTAATCCTATTCATTTTATTATTAATTATATATTTTCTTACAGACATGGCATCACTAAAGTGTTCGATTCTTTTGAATGTAAAATAGAAACAAACATAGTAATTTTTCTGTGCACATAATCGGACACTGGTACTCACTGGCTGCTAAGCTAGAAAGTGTAATCATACGTATAATCAGTACCAAACCAGAGAGCTTATATGTGATAACACAACATCAATTAAGACAGCTAAAAGCAGAGATGTCTACAGGTGTTCTTTTGGACACTCAAGTCGCCATGGCCAATTCTTAATCACAAGTCAACTCATTTTTAATGACTAATCAAATCTTTCAAGCTAGAAGTAAAATCTTTGCATGGCCCCAGAAGAGAAACTCAACTTTTTGTCAAATTATCTAGGCCAACTGCAAATCAAATTAAATTCTTTTGTTATTTAGCTCAAGATTTTTGTAGAGTTATTTGAGCTACTATTTAAATTTTGTGAAACTAATGGTGTCAGAAGTTCAGACTTTGAAAGCAAAATGTCACTGTTTTAGTGTGAAATAGGTACGATGTTCTGATTTTACTAATTTTGATTGTGGTTATCTCTATTCGTTGCACTTTACAGCTTCTCAAAGAAAACTGAGTTGAGAGTTCTTGTACATAGCCATCGCTATTGAATTCCTCAGTGTTTGATAGCTACTGTATATTGAGCCGACACTCCCGATTGACTATAACTCTAACTAACTTAAAATAGACAGTCTCCTTATTGCGTTATCTTGTCTTAACTCGTATGCATTGCAGTGTGAATATATGTTTCCCCTTCGGGTTTCTTTTATTGTATACCTTTTGTTAAACTACATGCTATTGGCTGTTGCTACATGCCTTGATCACTATAATATTGTCTATTTTCATTAGTCTGAAACGTAGCAGTGCTTGTAATCCGAGACCGTTTTGTATTTTCTGTAACTCGCACCCTTTTTGGTCCGAAACCGACCTAATATACTTGTTAACTTTTTGACCTTAGTTTAAAACTGATTTCATAATAGGAAGTGCACAATTTTGCATTCTGACTTCAGTTGTATGTAGGCTGTTGCTCAATAAAGTGCTCTTACTATTTGAACTATACAGTCTCTTACTGTTTACTGCTAACAGTAGGGTATCAAGCACACTCCCCTGGCCTTGAATCAACTCTGTGGCTTCAGTGTGGCATCTCTTCTGGTAAAGACAATAATTATAACTTCACAGTTACAGTTTTCTGGTGTCAATACATTAGCTATAGCCCAAAAAGTATCATGTTATTAAAAATATATACAATTCTTTGTACCAAGTAGGCTAATGCCAGCAAAAGAAATTTTAGGAATCTCACTCTCATCATCTCAGTCCCCCCACTTCTCAATTTACAATTTAAGCACTGATTGTAATGGTTTCTGTGATTTGGTGCGGTCGTCCTTGGACGACTATCGACCCAGAAATGAAGCGCCTATGAGTGGTGCTAGGACTTCGCATTACATGAAAGATCGAGCGGTCTCAGTAGCTCAATAACTACCAGAGACGACCCATCTGGTCCCAAGTCTGACCTTCGGACTATAATTACGTTGAAAGAGAGTGATCCGACCTAGTAGGCGGTTCGCTAAGCGAATGACCTTACAAAAGGAAGTGAAAGTCTCTGTATCAAGTATAGATGTGTCTTTATTGAAAGCCAAGTGAAGACTGAGACAATGAACAGTAAAACAATGCCCTTTATATAGTATAAGGACTTCCGGCCGACGTAGTGTCGGGAAAAGACGACGTAAGGTCGTCCGGAAGTTGCGCAACAAGATGGCCGCCGGAAGCCCGACAGCCGACCCACAATAGGTCGGGTTCTACAAAAGTTGCTTATAATGGTCCAATTCATGCACAAAATGAATATCAATGGATTCTGAGAGGTCGGGCCTCTGTACATGGGTATAAAAGGCATTAAAAGACTTAGTAATAATTGTACAAGTATATACAATAACATGAAATGGGTATAAACACATGAATACACATATATAGACAGTAATTAAATGGTTTAGCATGCAATACAATTGAATGTGGGTATACGAGCAGCTAGTTATGAGAGTTTGAGTGTCAGCTGAGTAGCGCTGTGACAACTACTAGGCACTTAGGGTGCTGTAGGCCCTTGTCCGGTAGCTGGAGTCGTATATAAATGTCCTGTACCATTACAATATTCTTACTAAATAATTACGTTATAATGTAAATACTGTTTTCTGAAACATTCTTACATAACAAGTTTATTATGAAACTTATAAAATACGTTTTTAAAAAGCTCTTTCTGTTTTTAACCATTGCAATATTCTAGATTTTAGTGTTTAATATATAAGCAGAGGTGCATAGTTGAGAATACAGTTGCTCTTGGTAAAGGAATAATAAAGGATATTATAGAATCAGCAGATCTACATTCACTGTTTATAATTATCGCTATAGCAATACCAGCAGCATACTATCGGATTACAAAGGAGCCTTTCGACCACCAACTATTCACCGAAGCTGTCACATCACCCCACCAACAGTTTTGTGACATAGGGTATTATGAATATTTGAATACGGATGTGAATTTAAGTAAATGGGTATGGATGCGAATATGAATTTGGATGTGGATGAGAACGCAGGTGTGGACGAGAGTGTCGATCTGGATGAAGTCATGGGTATGGATAGCAGAGAAAAGTTCATGAACGTGGCATGAGTATCACTTATTCAAAAACCATACATTGTAGGTTGGTTGGTCATGAAACATAGTCTGAGACTTACCGCTACTGTACTTGGCTCATAACCTGTGGCCTGGATTAGTACAGTAATATGCTTGCAACGCTTAGCATACCAGTCCCACTTCCAGCTACCAATCTTAGCATGACACACAGTGGAAAGAAAGCTTTGTCTGGAGCGTATGTTATCAGTCTACAACATGCAAAGTTTGATGAAGATTGACATTGGTTGTTACAATAGCAACTATGATTCTACATTGACCTTGTTTTTTCATCTTGCAAATGACGACGGTATGCATGTAATTAATGGCTAACCAAGTAATAATTAGGCAAAAAGTTAAGTAATGTGCAATGTGCAGTGGCGATCCTAATTATGAGACCATCTAATAAATTATGCTCACTGTATTTCAAACATGAATAAAATTCCCATGATACTTTGAAACCACATAAAATAGACTGTATATAACTACACGTATATATTATAAAGGCAAATTTTGCAGACATCCTCCCTTAAATAAGTGTTTGGTTATAGGAACACGTCGTGTATAGACCATTTACTAGGAATTGCCAAAGTAATGTAAATAATGCAACGCAAATTGGCCAAAATCAAGAGAGGATAACTCCATATGATAGGCGTGACCTGCAGTCTAATACCATCCTACCTGTTCCGAAATACTTATAGAAACACCTGCACATGCTATTTTGCCTTGTAAAAAAGATTTTGTTTTATAAATAAGGCAAAGCTTGGGGAAGGTTTTACAGCGTACGAAAAAGTTCTAAAAGGCCATTATTTTATTTTTATCTCTTCATAGCTTTTAGGTAAACATTCATGCATAATTAACAGCATTATGCAATAATTTAACTGGAAAATAAATTATTACAGTAACGGCTGGCAGTCTTCCTAGTACTGTTTTCGGTCTTTGACCCCTTGTAACGTTGCATCATACGAATTAATGCTAACGCTAAAAGCTGTTCAGGCGCTCTCAGACTTGGTTCAATATGTGGGAGAAATTTATGAAAAACATTCTGATCCATGTTACATAACCTTAACAGGGTCAGAATTTTGTGCTCTACAAAGTGATGCCTAAAGGGTATGCTACACGGCCGCAAAATTGATGCCAATTGCATCAACTTTGTGTTTTGCGATTGTTGATGTTGACCTTTTGCTATCGCACCTATCCTCAACCATAAATTCAAGTCAAGCCTCTCAGGTGCTCGTTACGTATAGGTAACATTTAGTTGAACTTAGTTTTCACCGAGCAGAAATATTTCAACCTGCGTGTTTCGATATATTGCTAAAATAGTGGAGGTTTTAATCTAATGAGGAGGGGGCTGATTCTAAGGTGATTGAATGTAAATCCATCACAAACCCCAATTGTTATTTTATAGGTTCATAAGGCTACATTATATCCTTAGATTTATCTACTCTTGCCCTTAGTTCAATTAATGAGTAGACTACTTCTTTTGTTTCCGATAAAAACGCAACTTCTGTGGAGCACCTAGCAACGTTTTCCATTTTTAAACTTGCGACCTTCGTAGAAGTTGTGCATCCATGTAGTATGTCCTTAATAGTTACCTGTACGTATTGTAGCTAATCCAGGTAGAAGATTAGTGGCATTCTACTGTCGGAGTAGAATTGTGCGGCTATGTAATACTATAAGATACATGTTCATCATGAGCTTGTAACATTCAGCATGGATAATGAACTTTTCATTCGCAGGCGTATTGGTTGACATGTACATGTACATGTAAGTGTTTAACTGCCAGCTGAAAATGTGGTGTATGGATGCAATTGAATCGCGACAAGATTATTGTAATGGTAAGTGAAACTCTATTTAGACTTAGCCACTGTTATTAGACAGTGGCAATCATACTGGGCTCTACCAAATGGAAAATAACATTGCCTTTAGTGTCGGTACCACGGGATCCTGCCTACCAAACTTTAACGACTGGGGTTGGGTTTGTAACTTCCAGTATTTTGATACATGTAAGTAGTTTTTAAAAGTTTTATGTGATTATATTTTGTGAATTAGTTAGCTAACTGTTGTTGACTAATTGAATTTTATTTGCAGCCATTTTTCAACACATGGATAAAATAGGTATGGATATGATGAATACGAATATGTATACAAATATTCCCAATGCTTTTATCTGAATAAATGTGTTTATTTGGTCTTATCCCAAATGCATTTTAGTTTCAAGTCAGTTTTACGCTGTTCAAAATTCAAAAGTTAGAATATTATAATAATGACATACTGCCGTGATTGATCTCCGGGTTGTATATTATATACATGTGGATAGTTTTAATATAATTATGACAGACTGTCATGGCCGAGTATGTCTGTGGTAATTCCTATTCCGTGTGTTTTATTTATAGCATGAAGCATTTTTGCAACAAGGCTGGAACAGTCAGTGCCGGTGCTGCCGTTTTCACTCGCACAGCCATGATGTAGCTGCTCTTGTTTTGAAAAAACAAAAGGTGAATCATTATCCTGCATCCAGATGATATACACACAGTGGACCTCTGTTATTTAGCATCCTGGTCCCTGGGTACTGAGTGGTCAACCTAAGCCTGAAATGCTTATCACCACCAGGGAATCAAGTCAGGCTGTCTGGACTAAACGCAAGCATCCTAACCCCTAGATCATTTCCTGACTTGTAAAGATCATAGGCTTTTCCCTGCTATCACTTATTCTAAAGTGATACATTGCAGACTAATTGATTGTGCGTTGGTATTCTATTTATAAAATAAATTTTCAAACTTGCCACTACTGTACATGTACTTGGGTCATAACTTGTGGCCTGGATTAGTACAGTCATGATTGCAACACTTAGTGTACCAGCTCCACTCCCAGCTACCACTCTTACCATGACACACAGTGGAAAGAAAGCATTGTCTGGAGCATAATATGTGATTAGTCTACAACAAGTAACGTGTTGTAAAGATTGACCGTGGTCATTACCATAGCAACGACATGATTATCTATTTGATCTCGTTCTTTAGTATTGCAATTTTTCTTATGACACCGCTACTATTCATGCTTATTCAAGTAATTAGATAAATGGTCAAGTAATTCAAATTTCCAGCTGTCACTAAAGGAGTGGGTGTACCGTCTAATTTCAGAACTAGAAGGAAAATGTTGATTTACCACTGTATTTTTGTTGATGCAAAGCGCATTATGTTAGACTGTTTTTTCTTCGTAGTAAATTATCTTTTTGACATAATGACAATATTCCAACTTACATGATGTAGCCTCTACATGAAAGATAGTAAGAAAGATAATTCTACTACACACTCACCCAAAGCACATACATGATATGCTAGAAGCTATATTCCCTACTAGACATAGAACCTTGCCATCAACTTTACCAATCTGCAAAGAAGCAATGAAAGTGAAATAAAGAATGTGCACATGTGGTAGCTGTATGTACATGTGATGTCTGTTTCATCTGCTTGTAGAGCTTAGGCTACTAGCTTTATCAGGTTATGGAGAACTATGAAACGTTATATTTTTACAATAGTTACTTCCTTCTTCCTGGGATTAATCTTAGAATTTGTCAACAAGCTTTCAGCTAGATCTGATTTTACGTCCTTGAAAATGCCCTAAGCCACACTTTGACATGACACGATGCCTCTACAGCATGCACACATACTAAAGCATGGATAATCTCAACTGGCTGGCAGAAATTTTTAATAGAACTAATCTTAACATTATTTTATAAGAGTGAATTAGGTGATTGTCAAAATCCAATATGGGAGCCTATTGTGCTTTGAAAGATAAATTATAAATATTTTGTTCTATAAGATTAATAACATGTAGTTACAAAGAAGGTAGGTCAATGACTGACCATGGAATAATGGAACTGGATGCACAATTAAATGTACATGTACATGTACACTAATTATGAGTTAATTTGGCAAAATTAACTCAGTTAATCTGCCATTCATTGATACTATCATGTTATTGATATTAATTTTCATAGGGAGCACCTGCTGCTAATGCAATCTCAACCTGGCATGTGTTTTTATATTGCCAAGCACTGTGACAATAAAACATAATTATAGAAAGCTCACTGAAATAAGCAAGATACATGTAATATAAACTTTTTTCCTTTGATGGTACTGTGAACTGTAGTATAGCTTACCAAATATCCAGTAGCCAAGGAAAAGACAAATCTAGAAAATTCAAATGATGAGAAGACAATCCCAATCTCAGTATCAGTTAATCCTTTACTCTTTGCTTTCTGAGGAAAGAAAGGATACAAGAAAGTGTCTGTACATAGAGCAGTCATTTGGCAAGCAAGTAGAGTACACACTAACAGCCTCTGCTTCCAAACAGGCATGAGATTGTGACTGCTTTCATTCCTGTCTTCAAGAAGTACCTCTCTCTCATCACTGTCTGATCCCTCCATGCTGTACAATTAAGTGTAGTGAACCTATGTTTGGTTTGTACATGTGTAAGTAGTGAAAGAATCATCAACAACTACTAATAGAGCTCAAGTTTAGAGTAGCCTAAGCTATTAAGCTATTAAATTGTGTGTGGGGTTTACCTGTAAACACCAAACACCTGACTGATGGGCACAGTATCTCTACTAAATTATTAACGTGATCCATTAATGTCATTTCATTGTCATTGTCATTAATAATGTATATTGGACTTGATTCACCTTGCTTATTATTTAGCTTATGCTGTAGGCAATATGATTAATAGCCAACTAGATGAAGGTTAATGCGCTGATTATCTTGATTGCAGTGTAGCTACAAATCATACTGACATTTCCATGCAGTTCATGGCCTAGCTGACGTAATGCTTTAGATGTATCATACTCTGGAATTGTCTTCTCTCAATTTAAAATTATAATCTGATTTTAAGCTCTCATTTCTCACTCTAATTGGTTATTTTATTTCTTGTAAGCTGAACCACTGAGATCAGTGCACCATGTGTTATCACTCTATTCTTGACTCTAAAATCTTCGAAAATTTAGAAATTATACAACAAGGAATATGCTTTAATTTATTTTCAGACTCGGTTTCACTTTTCAAATTGGCAAAATTGGCGACAAACAGTGATATACCATGGTTCGCATTTTTCCTAAAAGGAAGTTCTTTCACCCTACGAAGCTCCATTCCGGTATAATTCCATGCTTCGTATTTTAATCAACTGTTTTGCGGCAAAAGAATTTAAGTTTCCCCGCCTATGACATCATGGTACAATAACCTTAGGAGTCAAAAATCGCTACGAGTTGTCTGATGTGAATTCAACCGCAAGAAGGAGTGCACAGCCAAACTGACGTCATAGCATAATAGCAACATATTAGCAACATATTAGCAACATATTAGCAACAAACAGTTACACAAGCGTAAAGACTATTGCGCTAACCACAGATAGTGTACTATTAACTAGTACTTGTACATACATTAGCGAGCTCAAATTTGAAGAATACTACTTCCATCCTACGAAGGAAATAAAAACCTCCACGTATTTTCGGAAATGCGACGTCTCTCGCTCGAAGGAGCTTGCTCCTACGAAGGTCAGGAAATACGTATTTTTCGCCAATTTCATTCTTCGTGTTTTAAATAAGCCGTTAAATACGAAGCAAAATAGGGAGCATAGAAAATCACTGAAAGTAAAACATTTCTAGACACTTGGCCATTGGCGCCAGTTACATACACAATATAATGTAATGTATGTACTTTCAATTCCCAAAGTTTACTGCTACACAGTATTGATATTTTACATGATCAACATCATTTTTTCGTTTTGCGATTAATAGTCATGCGTGCTCTGCTCTCTTTAAAAAGCTCGTAAGCTAATTCTAACCACAGTTAGGCATATAAAACTACTGCGCCTTGGGAAAACTTATCTTTTATAGAGATTGCAATAACTCCTTTTCCTGAAATCGCCGGAATTGTGTTCTCTGAGTAATGAAGGCCAGAAGGGTAGTTAGAGTTTGTACTATCCATGTGTGATGATGTTAGAAATTATGCTCCCTTAGACATTGGTAAGACAACTCTGAATAAAATATATTTATATAGAGCTTCATCTTGTAGTAGGTACACAAGGGAGCAGTGATGTTTAATTAACAATAATGATTTGCGAAATAGTATTTTATAGTTAATATAAGGGAACTATTACATCTACACTGTATATACATGTGACGTACTCAGTACTCTACTTGACCTAAGCAACCTACAGGTTAATATAACTGCCTCTAATTTGATTGCCCAATAAAATATCTACATTTAAATCCACGTGCAATGTGTAGTGTGGTGCTACACATCTTGCTATTACCTCCATTGATCAATACAATAATCCAGCAAGTCTTGTGAATCGTGCTATAAAGTATACAGACATGAATTATGAAAAGGGAAAGCGACTCTTTTATGTCACTAGTCACATGTTAGGTAGAAAATTGAAAAAACTCTTGTAGTTGTTTGTCATAGTCGTAGAAAATATTGCAGGTGTCAATTATTTATAACCTTCAGCTATGGGCTCACATTAGGCATTATACTTTGCGCTCAATAAGTTTTTAGGGTTAAGGCTACCAGCTTCCCATTGCTGTAATGTTTTGCACGCTTCTATTCTCAATACCATTGATGCAAACACTTGGCCCATTGCTAATCCTTATTGTAATGTGAAAAGTCCATGGCAGCAAATAATAGATGTACAATGTACATGTACTATAATTGCACAGTGTGTGATGGTTTGCTTGGTGATTATAGGATATTATTATGTTGGCTAATAGATGATCTAAGTTAAATAGAATAGATGTAGGCACTATTTCTATGCACCAGCTCTATCCCATACCATCATCAAAGTTGTTGCTGAATTTTTTTCACTAATCTTTGATTGCTAATTAATCAAATATTATTATTAACTTAAACTACCTTGTTTATAACTGCATAAAATAAATGATATCATTTTTGATTCTACATGGACATAAACATGCACATGCAAGACTCTAGACTTGCCATTTTCATCATGAGACAGTACATAACATCGTTCAAGTCAAAAGTGTATGTGTACGTTTCAATCAATCAAAGTTATGTTACGTCACATGTTACATTACACGTTACATGATGTATGTTAGCAACTACATGTACAGTACATAATTGTGTGCATTACTTTAAATTAACACTGTAAAAAGACAAGTAGAAAGGCTGGTAGAGAAACGTGTAAGGCTGCTGTTAACACTCTCATGCAATATTGGGAAGAAGCACAATGACCAGACACACTTCCGTGTTGAATGCTGCAGGGCTCCTTAAATCACTTTTCAGGAGGGGCTACCTTTAGAGATAGGAAAATAAATCCTCGTCTAGTAAATAAAAAGTTTTCTCATACAATGTAAATAAGATACACTGTAGTTATCACCAGAATATTGTAATAGTACTCATAGTCCTCTGTTACACCTGACACTCATTATTATGTGTGCTTACATGTTTAATATACTTGCTTGCATTATACCTTGTGTAACTTCTATATGATTGTATATACTTGTATAATTATTACTAAGTCTTTTAATGCCTTTTATACCCGTGTACAGAGGCCCGACCTCTCAGAATTCATTGATACTTATTTTGTACATGAATTGGACCATTATAAACAACTTTTGTAGAACCCGACCTGTTTTGGGTCGGCCGTCGGGCTTCTGGCTGCCATGTTGTTGCGCAACTCCCGGACGACTTTATGTCGTCTTTTCCCGACACTACGTCGGGCGGAAGTCCTCGTACTATAATAAAGGGCATTGTTTTACTGTTCATTGTCTCAGTCTTCACTTGGGTTTCAATAAAGACACATCTATACTTGATACAGAGACTTTCACTTCCTTTTGTCAGGTCATTCGCTTAGCGAACCGCCTACTAGGTCGGATCACTCTCTTTCAAAGTATAGTCTGAAGGTCAGACTTGGGACCAGATGGGTCGTCTCCGGTAGTTATTGGGCTACTGAGACCGCTCGATCTTTCATGTAATGCGAAGGCCTAGCACCACTCATAGGCACTTCAATTTTGGGTTGGTTGTCGTCCAAGGACGACCGCACCAAATCACAGAAACCATTACAATATACATGTAAATATGGATAGTTAGGTATGGATCAGCCCGTGAAATAGCAACCACAGTAATATATTGTAATGGTTTCTGTGTTTTGGTGCGGTCGTCCTTGGACGACTATCGACCCAGAAATGAAGTGCCTATGAGTGGTAATAGGACTTCGCATTACATGAAAGATCGAGCGGTCTCAATAGCCCAAATACTACCAAAGACGACCCATCTGATCTCAAGTCCGACCTTCAGACTATACAGTGAAAGAGAGTAGTTCAACCTAGTAGGCGGTTCGCAAAGCGAATGACCTAGTAAAAGGAAGAGAAAGTCCCTGTATCAAGTATAGATGTGTCTTTATTGAAAGCCAAGTGTAGACTGAGACAATGAACAGTAAAACAGTGCCCTTTATATAGTATAAGGACTTCCGGCCGACGTGACGTCGGGAAAAGACGACGTGTGGTCGTTCGGAAGTTGCGCAACAAGATGGCCGCCGGAAGCCCGACGGCCGACCCAAAATAGGTCGGGTTCTACAAAAGTTGCTTATAATGGTCCAATTCATGTACAAAATGAATATCAATGGATTCTGAGAGGTCGGGCCTCTGTACATGGGTATAAAAGGCATTAAAAGACTTAGATATAATCATACAATCATATATAACAATATAAGAGTAAAGTACAAGCAGATATATACATGTATGCACGCAATAATGAGTGTCAGATGTAAGATACGACTGGGCGTACCATCACATAGCCCCCTCACACTAGGTCATGGGTGTCTCTAGTGTCAAGTTAAGAAGGGTACGGTACAGTGTCTTAAGAGGGCGTCCTAGGGCGGTCATCAGTCCGTCTCCTTTTCTATTGGATTGGCCGACGTCTGGTGTAGTCGTCACATTCTGGTAACGATACAGGTCGCCGTAACGGACTGGAGAACGTCTGGAGCGTTGGGACCGTCGGGGAAGGACATCGGGCTCTCTGGCTGGAGTCTCTCTAGTTGCTTCGGAGGGTGGAGTATCGATGGACACCTGTGGCTGAGGGTCGGGAGCTGGAGGTGGCGGTTCTGGATGGAGGGGAGGAGGTTCTGGTGCCGGTGTGGGAGGTTCGGGCATCCGGCGTACATGCCGTGGTGTAGGGCCGTCATCCTCTTCTTCAGGGGGTAACCGGGGGTAAGTGCGTGCTCCCTTCATGTTGGGCCGCATGGCCAGTTCTCTCGATCCGGGGATCTGTCTCATAGGGTAGGGACAGGGCTTAAAAAGTTTGAGTCGTTCTCCACTCTGCACTGAACTCTGTCCCTGACACTCTATCAAGTAAGAGTGATCGGCGTGAGCTTTCTTGACTTTGTAGGGTCCTATAAATTTCTGTTGTAATTTAGGGTTCTCTCCTTTTCGCCATCTGTAATTAGCCATCATTACTAAGTCTCCTTCGCGGAAGTGGGTGGCGAAGGGTGGCTCTTGGGCCCGCACCAAGGATTGGTCTTCCCGTAAGAGGTCGTGGGCAGCAGCCATGTTTTTCCGCACTTCTTGGGTGTATTCCTGCAGAGTGACGGCAGATGGGGAGGGTTGTGGATGCTGTAGGTCATCCGGCAAGCGTAGCTCCCGACCCATCATAAGGAAGTTAGGAGTCTCTTTTGTGACGGAGTGGGGGGTGGCCCGAATAGTCCTCAGGAGAGAAGGTAGGAGGAGGTCCCAGTCCGTAGTGTCTTCTCGGAGAAGTGCAGTCCGAAGAGCATCTCCTAGTGTCCGATTTCTCCGTTCCACTAGTCCGTTAGATTTGGGATGATAGGGGGTGGTAGTGGTTTTTCGGACTTTCCAGAGTCTACATAATTCAACCATCAGCCGTGACTGGAATTGTGCTCCTTGGTCGGTGTGCACATGCTCGGGAAGTCCAAATCGACTAAATACCTGCTCGTCCAAAGTAGTGGCCACCGTAGGTGCCGTAGCATCGGGTAGAGGGATTGCCTCGGCCCACCGAGTAAAGTGGTCTATTAGTACCAGTATCCATCGATTTCCTCTGGGTGTCTGGGGGAGTGGTCCGACGAGGTCGATGGCTACTTTCTGCCAGGGGCGTCCTGCGTGCATCCGCCTCCTATTAGGGTTGGGAGAGAGTCGACTATTCTTGGCGGCCTGACAGACTTCACAAGAGGAGATGGCCTCGCGGATGTCTCTCTGCATCCCAGGCCAATACCAGCGCAGCGCCAGCCGGGCTAGTGTTTTCTGTACTCCAGTATGTGCGAGACTATGAGTTTGCCAGATGATCCCTTGACGTATCGTGCAGGGGCAAAGGTCAACCCAGTCGTCCCCGCTTTGTCGAATAGTGCGTAGTTGCAGGATACCTTGGTCGCTGATTCGCATGGCTCCTAGACGCTCATGCCAATGTTTAAGTTCGGGGCCTCCTTGCTCCAGAGTCAGGGGGTCTAGCGGGGCGTCATTCTGTACAGCGGTGTAGATCAAGGCCATAGTGGAGTCATCTTGAGATTGTTGCAGGGATAACTGATTAGTCGGCTGGAGTGTGCATATGAGAGGGGGCTCCCTGCTGGGTCCACCGTCTCTTTCTTCTATCCTCTTGCATTGTTTACATGGATCACAGGTCCTCCGACTCAGTCCGTCGGCATTCCCGTGTCGGTTTCCCGCCCGATGCTCCAGGAGGTAGTCGAACTCAGCGAGTATTTCTAGCCACCGAGCGACTTGGTGAGAAGGTTCCTTCCTTTGACTGAGCCATCTGAGGGAGGCATGGTCAGTACGCAGTCGGAACTGCCGTCCATAGAGATAGGGTCGGAAGTGTTTCACAGCCTTGACGACGGCCAGAAGTTCCCGACGCGTAACGCAATAATTGCGTTCTGCTGCGTCCAGTGTCTTGCTATAGTATGCAATTACCCGTTCCCGTCCGTCTTGTATTTGAGATAAGACAGCGCCCACAGCTTCGTTGCTGGCGTCTGTGTCCAAGATGTAGGGTAGTCGGGGGTTGGGATATCCTAACACGGGTGCCTGAAGAAGGCGAGACCTTAGGTCCTCGAAGGCTACTTCTTCCTCTTCAGTCCAGCGCCAAGCCGAATTCTTAGAGGTGAGGACATGCAAGGGACGGGCGATTCTGGCAAAGTCTGCTATGTATTGTCTGTAGTATCCAACCATTCCGAGGAAAGCTTGCAACTGTTTGAGGTTAGAAGGTTGAGGCCATTCCCGTACGGCCCGAACCTTATCGGGGTCCGTGGAGGTGCCCTCCCGGTGTACGACATGTCCCAAGTAATGGACCTGTGTCTGTAGGAGCTTGCACTTGCCTGGTTTGAGTTTGAGGCCGGCGGCCTGGAGGCGCTGAAAGACTTCTTCTAGTCGGGCTAAGTGAGTATCATAGTCGGGTGCCATGACGATGATGTCGTCCAGATATAACAGTAGTGTTTTCCAGTGCAGCCCCTGTAGGACTTTCTCCATTAGTCTCTGGAAGGTGGCAGGGGCGGATGTAAGTCCGAAAGGAAGGACTTTCCACTTCCAAAATCCGGACCGAGTCACGAAGGCGGCCTTCTCTCGTGCGTCTGCATCTAGGGGTACTTGCCAATAACCACTCGTGAGGTCGAGGGTGCTAAAGTACCTACTGCCGGCCAAGGCGTCCAGACTGTCGTCTATCCGGGGCAGAGGGTATGCGTCCTGTGTAGTCACCGCGTTTAACTTGCGGTAGTCGATGCAGAATCGCCAAGTGCCATCTTTTTTCTTTACGAGGACTACGGGTGAACTCCAGGCTCCTTCAGCTGGCTCTATTAGCCCTCGGCGTGCCAACTTCTCGACCTGCCGTTCCGCCTCGGCCTCTTTCTCGGGTCCGAGTCGGTGGGGGGGCTGACGGATAGGCCGAGTTCCGACTTCTACCGGAATGGAGTGCTCTGCTAGGTGGGTCTGCCCGTGGTCATCCTCGTTGATACTGAAAGTCGTGGAATAACGACACAACAAGGCCTTCAATTTCTGTTGTTCTTCCGGTGTCTCGCACTGGGGAAGGGCCTTGTGGTACAGTTCCTGTAGATGATCCGGCACATCTCCTTGGGGTCCACCTCCTTTGTCAGGTGGCTTCGAGGAAGCTGTTTCTCCTTGTGCTGTGGTCTGCTGAGTTTCTATCTCGGCTGTTTGAACCTCAGTAAATGTGCCTATAGTTGCTCCTGCCCGAAGGTGGAGGGTGCGGTCCGTGGGGTTCATACAACGGACAGGAATCTGTCCAGCCGAGTCGGTTCGACCGATGCTGTTAGCCACTAAGGGTCCGTTCTTAACGGGCTCCACCATCCCTGTGGTTGGAGCAGTAGGGGTCGTAAGACACCCTTGAAGGATGGCCTCAGAACGAGGCGGTATGTCTTGCTGCCGTGGGGTCTGTACCCGACCGGAAAGGGGTCGCCCGTGTCGGTCTTTGCAGGGAATATGCTTGCCGTCTATGATGACCTGAGGTTTCTGGAAGGTTAAGGTGCATTTGTTCTTGTGTAGGTAGGGAAGTCCCATGATGGCATCCTCCTGAATCTTCCCAACTAGGAAGTCCTCTTCGGTCGGAGGAAGTCCAGGTAATTTCACTGGCAATGTAGTCTCGCCTTCGAAGGGGAGTGGAGATCCGTCGGCCATCACACCGTGTGTCTTGGTCTGTCGCATCTTCTTCTTCTTGCTTGAGGGTAGTCGATCATGGACCTTTTTATTCAACAAGTTGGTGCTGCTGCCGGTGTCGACCAAGAACCGAGTCGGCCGTCCAGCTACTGTTCCCTCTAAGTAGTGGCCGGTAGGGACGGGTTCTATAGAGTCCAGGGCATGAAACCTGTTTGCCAAAGGGAGTGGTTGCACCCGCCGGTTTTTTCTGCGTGGGTGGCGTTTCCCGGGTATCCAGTTGTCTTCCGGTTCCCGAGGAGTTTTGTCTGGAGTATGCCCATTTCTGTCGGGGCTGGTTGACGTCCTAATCTCGACGGCTGGCTCTTTGATTTCCGCCTTTGGTGGTTGTCCGTTGCTTGATAGCTGCTTGCCGATAGCATAATAAGCACGACTGTCCTGAAGGGCCGCGCGGCCGAGGCCGTGAGGCTATACTGATTTTGTAGGGTGAGAAAGACAGCTTCAACCGTGTCGGCTCGTCCGAGGTCCCGGGTAGGACCGTGGAGGGCCTCCCGGAGGTGAAGGAGACTATGTCGTGGGTTCCAACCCTTGGTTCGGGTTATATATTTGAACCTTTTGATGAAGAAGTGTACGTCTCCTTCTCCGTTAAAAGTGGGCTTCTCACCCGAGTCGGGGTATTCTTGGTAATGTGTCATGATAGAGTAGAAAACTGCTTCGATTTAGTAGGCCGTGTCGGCCTAGTCGGCGTACTGAGTACCGTCGATCTGTTCTGGGTCCGAGGTCGGTCTTTGATTGAAGATCCGGCGTAGGTCGGGCTACATCCAGCGGAACCACGAGAATTATGGGTGCACTTTAGCGTTTGTCACCTTCTCGTATCCAAGGTTCCCGGGTCCGAGTCCTTAATCGCCGTCGAAGTATTGAAGAATGAGGTCGGTCGGGTTACCCGAGGCCGAGGTCACCTTCCTTCGCTTCGTATCGTAAGAGTACGACCTTAGAATCCCACCGCTGCCACCAATGTAATGGTTTCTGTGTTTTGGTGCGGTCGTCCTTGGACGACTATCGACCCAGAAATGAAGTGCCTATGAGTGGTAATAGGACTTCGCATTACATGAAAGATCGAGCGGTCTCAGTAGCCCAAATACTACCAAAGACGACCCATCTGATCTCAAGTCCGACCTTCAGACTATACAGTGAAAGAGAGTAGTTCAACCTAGTAGGCGGTTCGCAAAGCGAATGACCTAGTAAAAGGAAGAGAAAGTCCCTGTATCAAGTATAGATGTGTCTTTATTGAAAGCCAAGTGTAGACTGAGACAATGAACAGTAAAACAGTGCCCTTTATATAGTATAAGGACTTCCGGCCGACGTGACGTCGGGAAAAGACGACGTGTGGTCGTCCGGAAGTTGCGCAACAAGATGGCCGCCGGAAGCCCGACGGCCGACCCAAAATAGGTCGGGTTCTACAAAAGTTGCTTATAATGGTCCAATTCATGTACAAAATGAAAACCAATGGATTCTGAGAGGTCGGGCCTCTGTACATGGGTATAAAAGGCATTAAAAGACTTAGATATAATCATACAATCATATATAACAATATAAGAGTAAAGTACAAGCAGATATATACATGTATGCACGCAATAATGAGTGTCAGATGTAAGATACGACTGGGCGTACCATCACAATATGATCATTCCAACAGTACAATAGTTATGCATGTATAAATTTCAAGATGCATGTACAATGTAAATGTGTAATCTAAGGACCTTCATATTTGTAATATAATTGATAATACATGCATGTAGTGTAATATATAATTATGATATTACATTTTCACAAGTTTGTATTTGTAATACAATCATAAAATATTTGTGTTACAATGTCACAGTATGTTATTTCCACATGTGTGCATTTGTAATGCAATACTACAATATATACATGTACTTATGGCATTCTCACATATTGTAATGGTTTTTGTGATTTGGTGCGGTCGTCCTTGGACGACTATCGACCCAGAAATGAAGTGCCTATGAGTGGTAATAGGACTTCGCATTACATGAAAGATCGAGCGGTCTCAGTAGCCTAATAACTACCAAAGACGACCCATCTGGTCCCAAGTCTGACCTTCAGACTATACGTTGAAAGAGAGTGATCCGACCTAGTAGGCGGTTCGCTAAGCGAATGACCTGACAAAAGGAAGTGAAAGTCTCTGTATCAAGTATAGATGTGTCTTTATTGAAAGCCAAGTGAAGACTGAGACAATGAACAGTAAAACAGTGCCCTTTATATAGTATAAGGACTTCCGGCCGACGTAAGGTCGGGAAAAGACGACGTGTGGTCGTCCGGAAGTTGCGCAAGAAGATGGCCGCCGGAAGCCCGACGGCCGACCCAAAATAGGTCGGGTTCTACAAAAGTTGCTTATAATGGTCCAATTCATGTACAAAATGAATATCAATGAATTCTGAGAGGTCGGGCCTCTGTACATGGGTATAAAAGGCATTAAAAAGACTTAGAAATAATCATGTAACTATATACAAATATAGGAGAACAATAGACAGTTTTCCCAGCATTAAAATAAGTCAAAAATTGGGAGTTGTCTTTCCTTACTCCAGGTACAGTTTAGGCTGGAAAAACCCTGTCATAGGCCACCAAACGGGACGTAGAAGAAAATCTGGGGGTGACAAAATTAAACGGAGGACATATTTGAAAACGGGATAAAGAATAACTTCTAGGGGGGATATTTCTGCACATTTTTGTTCCATAGAATACATTTTATAGCAGCATTTGTCCAGAAGGTACCACTGGGTACCTTGTAATTGCTTTTTAATTAACCATGAATGTGTTCACTATACCACATAACTCACATTACCAGATTGTCACACTTCAAGTTGGCAGCATTATCATGATTATTCATCAGTAGATACTGCTACTATGATTGGATAAACAACATTTTGCTTAGTTCAAGCAGCCAATGGAATGCAACCATTAGGGTATTGGAATGTTGTTATAATTCAAAGTTTTGTTATTGCACAACTGTCTGTCTCTGTGCTTTTGTGGCTTAGTGTCATAGCCATTCACACAGCATGATGTGGTTTAATTCATCCAGTGTTCTTGGTATGTGTTAGTCAACAATAAAGTTAGTCAGCTCTTGAGCATCCAAACAACATAGGGTAGTACTGTAGTACATGTAGGTTGAATTTTAATCAAATTGGTGGTACAGACTTGGATATTCAGTGTTCGTATTTTTGCGCTACATTATTTTTGCCAAAATTACCACTAGCCAGCAATGATTATTTTCACAACAGTGCTCCATAGTAACCATGCCTAAATTTGCTTGTTCAGTATTTGAATGCATGAATGCATGGGGGAGGGAGTACAAGTGAGGAACTGAGTGCACAGAGTAATATGTTCTTTATAACCAGCAAGTACATGAAAATCCAACAGCAGTAGAAGCTATTTAGAAAGAAAGCCCAGGGTTTGCTGTTGATCCTAATCGATTAAAAAATGGATACTGGATAAAGAAGGGATATCATGCTGGCCTCAGACAACATATATGTAGAAATTATAAAATGCCCACAGCAAAAGGTTGCTCTCTATCTGAAGATGCATTGACATCATACATAAGATTGGCAAGGCATATAGCCTGTTGATGTCATTAAACTTGCAGCTCAATCATAGCAGTGACACCTTCTTTGACAAGTTCTAGTTCACTGGCAAGCAATTATCAGATATAGAAGTTGCAACCAGAGGTCAAAATGACAACCCTATGTGGAAGGCTGCCAGAACAGGTACACTCACTGCCTCTAATTTCTACAGGATATACACCAGAGTAGAGACGTTGAAGACTAACCCACATACAGATATGGCTAATATTGTCCAATCATTTTGAAACCCTCCGAATTTAAGCCATCTCCCTCAAATTATCAGGGGAAAAAATTTGGAGAAAGAGGCATCTGAGAACTTTGTTGCACAATTTTGGCTAAAGCATAATGGCCTATTTATTGATGAGGAAATGCCATATCTAGGTGCATCACCCGATGGCATCATTGAGTGCAGCTGTCATCAAAGGGTACTGGTAGGAATCAAATGTCCTAGCAAGTCAATTGCTGACCTCAATTATTTAGACAGCCATAGAAAACTCAAAACGAGAAACAATTATTTTGATCAAACACAGGTTCAAATGATGGTCACAGGTGTCTCAATAACCTACCTCTATGTCTATAGGACTGATGGGAGCATCAGATGTTATTCCAATAGAGAATAGACAAACTGTTTATCAAGTCATTGAGGTCAAACCTCCATATTTTTATACTCAACTCATAGCACCATATTTGCTGTCCCAACCTGGTGCAAAAACTAAAAAGAACTAGTGTAGATGATGAAGGCAGAGAGTTTAGTGTTCAGTAATATTCAGTAATATTTAGTAGCATGAGATAGAATACAATAGGACATTGAAAACTATTCTCCACATGTGCATTATTTTGTATATTTTAATCATTTTATTACTTACTGTCACAAACTCATATATTGTATTTTATCCTATACTATCATAGTGTTGTACTTTTGTATATGTTATACAAGTTGTTACTAGGAGGCCTATAATTGGACTTTGTACATGTAAACAACTTACTGTATTTTTTGTATAGGCCTAATACTACATGTAATGTTTTAATTGTCATGGTCATGTGCCTGTAGGACCTGACACCATATTAGAGGGTCAGGTATCTTTCTATTTATAGTCGGTCTGTGGTATTACATAATAATGTGTAATATTCTAGAAACTTCTTTTTATATCATATATTATGGTCATTGTAAACAAACTTTTCATAGATGTTTCTAGAACTTTTTGCAGCCAGTATATAAGCACAGGTACAAGACAGTATAGTCAGTATAGTTCAAAGTATGTGACAAGAAGTATAACAATTATAGTAAGTTCAGTAAAAAATAAAGTATTCGCTATATTCAAAGACTGAGCAATAAGTTCCTGGGAATCACAATACAGTAAATTGTGACACTAACATAATATAATACACATATTACATTACTATACACTACTAATACAAATATCACATATTATGTAGAATTACGATTACCGTCTTGTTGCTAATACAGTTGTAGATGACAACAAAGCTAATTTATAGTGGAAGTAAATGTATGTAGCATTATGTTAAACTATAACACTGAGCAAAAAGTCGGTTCGTATGTAGCACTGACACCCAGTTTTGGTAGAAGTAGTGATTTACGCCCATACTGTTAGTGGGTGAAGGGATAGTTCGAAAAAGACAGTTCGAAACAGAGTGTTTCACACCCAGACAATTTGAAACTGTGTAGATTACATTTAGAAGAACACAACTCGCAGATAATTCATTAAATAAAAAAAATTATATTGGAAATAAAAATTAGTTGAAATGTTGGGGTTAGGGGTTTCGAACTTTCCGATGTTGAACAGTCCAGTTTCGAAACGTCCTGTCTCGAACAGTCGCAAATTCCCGTTAATGGGTTATCTTACTCCATGAGCTTACTAATGGGCCTTGCAAATTAGTAATGGCACCACCTTGGTCAAAAGAGAATCAAGATGGCCTACTGAAGAAATGGGAATGGTTTGCGATAGAAATCTAGAACACTTTAGTAATTTTGTGGATAGTGCATTTTTTATCTTTCTTAATCTTTGGCTGTTATTCATGCATCCAAATGCTGAACAAGCAAATTTAGACATGGTTACCATGGAGCACTGTTGTGAAAATAGTCGTTGCTGGCTAGTGGTAATTTTGGCAAAAATAATGTAGCGCAAAAATACGAACACTGAATATCCAAGTCTGTACCACCAATTTGATTAAAATTCAACCTACATGTACTACAGTACTACCCTATGTTGTTTGCATGCTCAAGAGCTGACTAACTTTATTGTTGACTAACACATACCAAGAACACTGGATGAATTAAACCACATCATGCTGTGTGAATGGCTATGACACTAAGCCACAAAAGCACAGAGACAGACAGTTGTGCAATAACAAAACTTTGAATTATAACAACATTCCAATACCCTAATGGTTGCATTCCATTGGCTGCTTGAACTAAGCAAAATGTTGTTTATCCAATCATAGTAGCAGTATCTACTGATGAATAATCATGATAATGCTGCCAACTTGAAGTGTGACAATCTGGTAATGTGAGTTATGTGGTATAGTGAACACATTCATGGTCAATTAAAAAGCAATTACAAGGTACCCAGTGGTACCTTCTGGACAAATGCTGCTATAAAATGTATTCTATGGAACAAAAATGTGCAGAAATATCCCCCCTAGAAGTTATTTTTTATCCCGTTTTCAAATATGTCCTCCGTTTAATTTTGTCACCCCCAGATTTTCTTCTACGTCCCGTTTGGTGGTCTATGACAGGTTTTTTCCAGCCTAAACTGTACCTGGAGTAAGGAAAGACAACTCCCAATTTTTGACTTATTTTAATGCTGGGAAAACTGTCTATACATGAATAAGTAGTGAGTATAAACACATGGAGACACGTATATAGACAGTAATTAATGGTTTAACATGCAATGCAATTGAATATAGGTATACGAACAGCTAATTATGAGAGTGTGAGTGTCAGATGAGTAGTGCTGTAACAACTACTAGGCACTTGGGGTGCGGTGGAGCTTCGTCCGGTAGTTGGAGTCGTATACAAATGTCCTGTACCATTACAATATTTGTGCAAAGGTGAACTTTACAATGTACATTAGGATAAGATGCTCCTTGCTCTAATTATAGTCTATATAGGCTGTTCAGAGGTTTTGGTCGTAGTTTTTATTATTTTTCTTGTTAATTTACTGTTGTTGCTATTCCAATTACTAATTGCCCTTTAATCTAACTATTTGCAATGTGCATTATACCCCCAACTATGCACCTTTCACATAAATTATCATACACTCCTTTTTAGAAAGACTCTGTTGAAGTACAAATTCCTCACATTGAACAAACATTTTTCAAATTTAACTTTACTAGTGTATAATTCACAAGTTATAGAAACCATTCAAGTAAAAATACTTGGTAAAAAGCAAGTTAAAATCACCAATGAAATTAAATAATGGCTTGTTATGAGGGTGCAAGCGTAAAAAACACATTTGGCAATTTTACTGACGTGTCCATAAGACCCTTTGGAAGGGATCCAGCAGATAATGAGAGCCTATCGTTTGTCGTTTTAGATCGTCGGCCTGGCAAGTCGAATAAAGTGTTTATTTTTATGTCCTATTATACCAACCCTCATAATCCTCAGCAGAAACTAATCAAAGCATATGATAGAATTTCCGGCAAGATTTTGTTCTTTGGAGAATTAACTGTTGACAGTGTGGGACCTCTGATGAGATGTTTTTTAGAAAACGACCGGTTTGGAGAGGTAAGAACTCTGCCTGATGGTAACCAAAGGACATTTGTAAACTTTAATCGTCCTAGAAACAATGAATATCGTTCTGTAGTGATAAGGCCGCTGGAAGGTCAACACAGAACTAAATGCGATTGCCTGAACTACGGGTTTTTCAGTAGAGCAAACAGTTTCTTAGCAGCGATGCATGAGGAAATACAGGAATGTAATTGGTCAGTTACCAGCGCTCCACACTTGGAGGATGAAGAAGCAGTTATGGTAATGTTGGTTGCTGTACAACTTTACGTAGAAGAAGCGCAAGTCGCCAACCGGATAATACCTATTGTACCGGTGCTAGTGACACCACCTCCATATGCAGGACCTTTAATAACTGAACCAATCAGAGTCTTGTTTCTGGCAGAAGATCACAAGGTTGACATCAGAGGTGCTGGTTACAGAGAACAAACAGGAACAATAACCTACTACTTTGATGTTATCAGTGAAAAATCACAGCTGGTAGAGTTCAACATTGAATACAAATCGTTTGAAGATGGGAATATTACTGTAGTAGCAAAAGATAAACGTGATAAAGAATGCTTCAATGTAACGGATATATTTGGAAACAATATGGCGGTGCATGTGAGTAATGCACTAGTTGGTACTCTTGATGTCCCTCAGAAGCAGCTACTATCCAAGGTGACCCAGACTAGTCTGGCTTTAAATTTTGAAAAAAGTGTTTGCAACACTGAAAAGGTCACCATTACCCAAAACTCTAAGTTGGTAGGAGAAATTGACAATACAAAAGGCTACACTGCATCTGTTACTCTAGCAAATATGTTGCAGCCACTAGAGAAGATGTGCATCTTCGGGTTTGCCATGAGACACGCCCTTGAGAATTACCGGCTAGCAGACTTCCCGGTGCCTCCACTGGATTACAAATACAACATCATGACACAGCAACCTCCCGCACCAAAAAGCATCAATCGAAACTTTCCCACAAATTAGGAGTTGTCTTTCTTAATTGACAACTACTGCAACAAACTGAATTGAGGAAAATTATATTAGCAATATAAAAAACAATGCAACTACTATGTTTGCAACGCTCTGGTAATATTATATTTGTTATAGCACATAATGGAATTGTGATTTAAATGAAGAAATTTATTCAATAATGTTGTAAGAAATAAAATATGTAAATATGCTTGTTCTGTTCTCTGTACATAAGCTTTATTTCTAAATCAGACAGCAGAGATGTATTTCATTCTCAACAACTGCATTAATTGCCAAGATTAAATCTTTATTAAAATTTAAAATGCTAAATTATGATCAGTAACCGACAACACAGCAAAATAATTGTGTCGTGTATTCCTCCAAAAAATTATCAATGTAGAACAATCAATAGAACAGTATGCCAGTTTAAATTTACTATCCAATTGGAGCTTTTCAGATCTTTAATATATTTTAAACCGGACAATCATGCATATTGCAGATTCTATTAGTGAGAAGGTTTACTATTTCAATATTGCAAAGGATAGTAAAGGTGACTAGCAAATGCAGTCAATAATTATATTGCACTGTGGCTCGGCTAGTATGTTTGATTGAGACTATGGGGTGTAGTGACTTGGGTTGAACCCTCAAACAGGATGGGTTAAATTTGTGATTGATGCAATATTATAATTAGTGAGCTTCAAATTAGAATGCTCTATATTATTATCATATCAAACCATTTACATGATTGCGTACTGTAATTATTTTTATTATTATCATGAGTATAAATTACTATTGTTGTCTGAAGAAAACATGAGAGTAAAATACTAATAATATAATTATATACTTCGTATAACATATTATATTTTGTACAATCATTAATAATTTATGCTATTAATAATATTATAATAAAAATAATAACAGTAAATATACATGCAAATGTTATAACATAGAGCATTTTAATTTTAAGCTCAGATATTATCATGGCAAGACTTCATTTTAGATTATTTGTACTTATTTTTTAAATAGTAGTAAAGTAGTTTTGGCATACAATAAACATTTTTTCCAAAATTGTAATTTACTAACACATCGACAGATATAATTCTATAATTAGTCAGGTGTGATAAGAATATCAACTTAGAGCAGGATTCTAATAAAACATATTAGGGATGGCGTCCTATGATGGTGACGAGGAAAGCAACATGTTCGGTAATTTCACGAATATATGCATAAGACCTTTTGCCAGAGATCCAGCTGATAACAAGAATTTATCATTTGTTGTCTTAGACCGAAGGCCTGATGAGTCAAATAAAGTATTGATATTTATGACTTACTGCATCGACACCGACCCTGTCAATGGTGAACAGAATGTGATTTCAGCTTATGATAAAACTTCTGGTGAAACATTATTTGTTGGAGAGTTAGATGAGGGCAACCAAGGGCACTCCATTCAATGCTATCTGGATGACCAACTTGTCGGTGAAGTAAGTACTGAGCATGGTTATGCTGAGAGTGAATTCATAAATATGACTCGGCATTGGAGTGATGAGCGACATATTTTATTAATAAGACCAGTGGAAGTGGCGTATGAAACCAAATCCAATAGCCCTACCTACGGAGTGTTTAGCAGCACAGAAAGTTTTTTGGTCACAATGCACGAGGACCCGGAGCTTGGTAATTGGACAATAAGTTTAGCTAGTGATCTAGAGGATGAAGAACGGGTTATGGTAATGTTGGTTGCTCTTCAGATATACGTTGAGGAAGCATTGGTGTCCAATCAAGTTATACCTGTTGCGTCAATGTTCACGAAAACGCCTGAAAACATGGGATCGGAGAAAGTGGAACCAATAAAGGTTTTATTTTTATCAAAAGCTCAAAAAGTGGACATTCGTGGTGCTGGTTACATGGAGCAGAAAGGAACCACAATTTATTACTTTGATGTCATCAGTGAGAATTTAAATTTGGTGGAGTTGACTATTGAATGTTTGTTTTATCAAGGAGGGAACGTCGTAATAGTTGCAAGGAATAGAAGCAAGAAAAAGAGCTTCACTGTCACTGATATATTTGGAAACGATATGACAGTGCTTGTGGACAATATTCCAATTGGTAAATTTGATGTGAGAAACAGTCGTCTAGTGTCGCGAATGAACTCAAATAAATTCGATCTGGCATTTGAAAAGGATGAATGTAACACTGAAAAAGTCAGCATTACCCACAATTCTAAATTTGCAGGAGAGATTAACAATGACAAAGGGCACACAGCACAGGTTGCATTTAAAAATAGTGTATCACCATTAGACAAGATGTGTGTATTTGGATTTGCAATGAGACATTCTTTGTTGAACTATCGGCTAGGATCCATTCCAATGCCATTAGTCAACTATAAGTACAACGTTCCACAGATTCACCAGCCTGTTTCTAAGGGTGTCTGTGGAGTTGTCCTTCCTGGAATTGCAAGCAGATTAGGCCAAATATGATTTGCCACTATCGTGCAAAATGAAGTTTTATGTTTCATCGTAGCTATATGCACTATATCCTATCAATAAAGTCACAAACCATAAAGATCACATCTAAGATAGTAATTTTATTCTGCTGAAAGTTGAGCTATTGAATTAATGAACTCCTGGGTACTTCTGAGAAATAGTTTGAACACTTCACATTCTTCTGGCTTCATGTCTTAGTTTCCAGTATTGTAGTGAAACGAACCGCATTGGTGTAGTGGGTCTTCAACTCCCAGAGTCTCAAGGTCCATAACATTGAACACCGACAGTGTAGCATTAGCGTCTAGCCTCCCTTGGCTAGCCAGACATTGACTCATAATGCATCGACATTACTAGCTATTAGTTAATAGCTACAGCTACATGCATAATCCATTCTATGTTTACTATTGTATTGTTATCCACCAATCATGTCGCTGTATTATCTGATATTATACTTACGTATTATAGCGTGCTTTATATTATTGTCATTAATCAATCATATTGTAGTACCGGTTTACTACTATTGTATTAGACACATACCTATAGCTAACTAACTATACTACTTGCCTAGCATGTTAGAAATTACGTAACCATCACCTGATTATTGCCCACGTGACGTCGGGCGGAACCATCCATGTTGTTTCATCAGTACCGCACCCGATACCATTTCGGGCTCTTTTGGCCAGAAGTTGTTATAGTATATAAGGCAGTGCATTTGTTATGTTTAGTCAGTTGTTGATTGCGCTTGAATAAAGCAACATCTCCCAACTCAAACCTACAGAGGCTTACTCTTTAGGCGGGTAACTCCACCGGAGGATCTCTTGATCCAGTACGGCTCGGGTTCACCTCATCCTAGGCAAAGCATATCTCTATCCACCCCTTAAACTTAGGTCAATCCCGGGTTCTAAATGAACCTAGCGTTGGTCCTAAGATCTCAAGGCTAGACAAACTTTCTCTGCACTCCCTCGGAGTATAAACTTTACATGACCTACGTCGGTCCTGAGCTCCAATGAGTCTCGGCATCGGCCTACGTCTGATATTACTTACAATACACCTATAAAGAGCACATATAACTGTTCACTCTTTTATGTGATGAGCAGAAGGTGCACTTGGTCGGCCTCTACCACCTTCTAAGCCTTTCACATACTTGCAGCCCTCGGCTCTCGTATGTAACACACTCTCAAAACCATTGCAGTATTCCATAGGGAAGTTGATTCAACATGTAGAGAAGCGTTACGGTACAGCCCTCATTTGATATATTTTGGTGCATTTGTGTAGTTCTGTGGTCCAAGCACACATGAGTTGCAGTCCTTTTCTTACAATTTTTAGAAAATAAGTGCGTTGGTATTTCAAACAAATCTAATTCAAGTTTACTTAAATTTTACTTACCATGTTATAGATCTTATTGCTATTTACATTTAAACTATATTTTTATGTAGCTAATTGCTTATTAAAAATTGAAATTAAGTTGACGACAGTTACGACATGTACTTGCGCACACATACATCACTTACATGTACAACCACACAAAGACAAAGGCATCAAGAAACTGTACAACTAGCTTATGAAAAGTGGATTGTTCTTCTCTTTTTGTCCTATCGAGAGTTTCTGTGGATAGTTCCCAAACGCTGCCGCGGTCCGGAGAAACGGGTGTGCGACGGAACGGGGCGTCTCCTACACTCACAGCAGCGCCATTGAGACCGCACCTTGCCGGCTAAGTCCACTGACCAGATGGCCAGGCCCCTGATCCCTAAGCCTGGCCTTGTCAAGCAATCTGCTGACGGCGCTGCATCAGTCCCTCCGCAGGAGGACCCCACTGCACCACTAGCCAGTAATCCTACAGATGCAACTGCATCAGTCCCCACACAGGAGGACCTCCAGACTACTGCTCTGTGGAATTAATATGGGTCTTTACCGCTGCATGCCGTCAGTTTTTCCATCTTTCCCCTGACTCTCTTGATGACCCCCTTGGTTCCTCAGCTATTTCTCTAATGCACATGTCATGTTCTCCTTCGAGGACCTGCATAAAATCGGTGAACGGGTGGATCTTCCGCTCTACCGAAAGGGAGCTGAAGACGCGCATCCAGTCCCGCTTTATGATTGAAGGCAGTTTAACCTTTAATGCAGGAGTTACCGAGGAAAGCTGTCCATCCTCCTCCAGTTGGCTATTAATAGCACATTTCCACTGAGTTGACAAACTCAATGAGTCCTTTGGTGTTGCTTTATCATAGGTGGACGGAGTTCCTTGAGCCGGAATACCTTGGGTCAGCATCTGTCCAGAAGGACTCCCCTATGCCGAGATCAGCGCTACCTATCTGTCAGGGAGAATTACTCGGCTCTGATGAAGTGGTGGGGCATGAAAGATTCCCCACTTTTCCTTCCTCGCCATCCTAGCATGGATGGAGTGGGACGAACAGGCCTGCTTTCCTTCCCTGAGCAGCTCGTAAAAGACTACCCAAGCGACGGCTGGCTGATTCCCAGTCAAGCTCCTCCCCAGACGTTTCTCCTGCATCAGCCTCTGCTGGTCCCTCCTCTTTGCCTACTCACCTGCCCACCGACAGCCTCAGTTTTCTTCCTCTATCAAGGCTATCACTCTTCCCACATAGAAATGGCCGGCACCAAGGAAAAGCATGCCTGCTTCTCCCTACTTCCGC
Organism: Bugulina stolonifera; assembly: GCA_935421135.1. Lineage (NCBI taxonomy): Eukaryota > Metazoa > Bryozoa > Gymnolaemata > Cheilostomatida > Bugulidae > Bugulina > Bugulina stolonifera. The sequence goes on along the minus strand of OW285197.1, from coordinate 6,484,060 downwards.
CCTCAACAAACTGACTTTCCTCCGAAATCTAAGCAGGTTGACTCTCCCCAGAAACTAGTAGAACCTCTTTTTGCCCAGCCTGCAGTGATGACCGTGTCTCCTGTGTCTACTTCTGTTACACCAGCAATATCTTAGTATGAGATGGTGACTCCTCCGGCTCCAGCTAGACTTTCTGAACTTGCTTCTGATCCTCTAGATCCTGACACGGTAGTGAGAGCCCAGCTGGCAGCCATTGAACCCAGAATCCACCACTGTAGTAGTCTTCAAGACTTATGTGCCTCTCTGTAAAAACGCCTGGAGCCCCTGAATGCCCGTGAGGTAGCTCCCCAATGCCTAGCAACCCAGTACCTGGATCAGCCCCATCCTCTCCAACTGGTGTAAGCAGAAATAGCTGTTGTAACTAGAAAGACTGCACTATACCGAAACCTACTGACTATGACACTAGAAACCAGCATGGTCTAGTCTCTAGTGCAAGGGGGCTGTGGGTGTTTCGGCATGCTAGACATGTCCAACCTCCTATAGACTGTCACATTTTAACTAACTCTACATTGCCCACAGCTGCATTGCATTATCATTATATGCATGCTATCAACTAACGGTCTGGCTCATGTATTATTATTATCCAATCATGTTTGCCTAAACTTGCCTACTATTGTTTACTGGGAATTAAGCATCATTATAGCAAGTCGATATTATTGTACTAACTACATGTATTTCTAAGTCTTTTGCCTATTATAAATAATGGTCGATGTCTCAGATTATGCCTGTTATTAGATATAATATCTTTCACATGATTATAACCCCTTTTTGTCATTGCCGACCCTTTGTAGGTCGGACCTCGGGCATTTTTCTGCTATGTTGTTATGCAAGTTCCGGGGCCAATGCCTTATCGTCCCACCCGATACCTTAGCGGACTTTTTACTGGAAATTTTACCAGAAACTGATTTACTGTAAAACCAAGTACATTTCTCATGCTAGTCAGTTGTTGATTGTGCTCCGACAAAGCAACATCTCTCAACTCAACCTACAGACAAGCAGCTCTAGCCTTGGTCCTTTGGACCTTTAGTGCCCGAGCTCGTCCTATTACTTGTTTAAAACACTTACCACAATCTTGATGAGAATAAGCATCGGACCTACGTCAATCATTGACTCTTCAATGGACGTTAGCATCAGGTCTACGACCTTGGTTCATTATTAAGAGCTTCAACACTCCTAGGAGTATAAGCATCGGGCCTACGTCCTTATAACACTAATAAGAGCTACATAACTGTTCACTCTTTATGTAATGGTAGAAGTGCAACTAGGTTGACCACTCTCGAGCACTTCCCACACTCGTGTCTACATCGGCACCAGTATGACCAACCCATAAAACATTACAATATGATTCTGTTCATGCATGACTGACGTTTTTATTATGGAATTTCTTTTCTATGAACCAATTACCCATGGTACCAAGTAGTTCAGGTCTAAACCGGAAAACAAACTTGAGTTATCAGCTCGCAGTAAATGAGCATGTTTCTCTCTTTGGCTTTTTGAATTTTGTCACTTTCACCGTTCATTGAAGTAATTTTCTATGGAAGTGCTGCAATTAAAAGACAAATTCAGGAAGTCAGGAATAATTGTAATGGATAAAAAACGCTTGGCAGAACTGCCAATGTTACACTTTCTGCAAACATTCACACATTCTAGGTTGCTAGCAGTAGCTCTGTCATTGGTCGACAGGTTCAGTCCTCAGATTTTCTAATTGAATCAACCTGTCGCATCGGAAAGTATTTTGTCTGAAATCTGTCTAACATAACCTGTTGATAGCTGATACTGTGTTTATCGTGAGTAGATAAATTTGGATACATTCCATGCTCTACATGTATATATAGTTCAAAGAGGCTATTAGAGTAGAGCCTTATGTCCATGCAAAGCTTATCACTACACAAGAGTGAAAATGCCGTAATGTATTATTGTGCCATTGATACAAACAGGTGAAACTATCACACTGTGTTGTTGTATTACAAATAGAAACATGTGTGAAATGCCATATTAGATTATTGTATTAGAAATTAAAACATGTGAGAATGACATATTGTATTATTGTATTACATATAAAAATATGTGGAAATGCTATGTTGCGTTATTGGAGTACAAAGATAAACATGCGAAAATGCTATATTGTGTTATTGTATTACATGGACAATGCAAAGTTCATTATGTTATTTTCTTTAGTTAAAAAACTAATTGACTACTACGGTGATTCTATTTCAGTAGAGATCATGCATCATGTATTATTTCATTCACGCAGTGTATAGTATACGAGCGCAATGTGCACTGCAACAAGAACTCGTTGCTTATATGCCAAGTAACACTGTTGCAACAGCGCTGCAAATACATGTATAATATACATATTGTGATGGTACGCCCAGTCGTATCTTACATCTGACACTCATTATTGCGTGCATACATGTATATATCTGCTTGTACTTTACTCTTATATTGTTATATATGATTGTATGATTATTTCTAAGTCTTTTAATGCCTTTTATACCCATGTACAGAGGCCCGACCTCTTAGAATCCATTGATATTCATTTTGTACATGAATTGGACCATTATAAGCAACTTTTGTAGAACCCGACCTATTTTGGGTCGGCCGTCAGGCTTCCGGCGGCCATCTTGTTGCGCAACTTCCGGACGACCACACGTCGTCTTTTCCCGACGTCACGTCGGCCGGAAGTCCTTATACTATATAAAGGGCACTGTTTTACTGTTCATTGTCTCAGTCTACGCTTGGCTTTCAATAAAGACACATCTATACTTGATACAGGGACTTTCTCTTCCTTTTACTAGGTCATTCGCTTTGCGAACCGCCTACTAGGTTGAACTACTCTCTTTCACTGTATAGTCTGAAGGTCGGACTTGAGATCAGATGGGTCGTCTTTGGTAGTATTTGGGCTACTGAGACCGCTCGATCTTTCATGTAATGCGAAGTCCTATTACCACTCATAGGCACTTCATTTCTGGGTCGATAGTCGTCCAAGGACGACCGCACCAAATCACAGAAACCATTACATTGGTGGCAGCGGTGGGATTCTAAGGTCGTACTCTTACGATACGAAGAGAAGGAAGGTGACCTCGGCCTCGGGTGACCGACCGACCTCATTCTTCAATACTTCTACGGCGATTTAGGACTCGGACCCGGGAACCTTGGATACGAGAAGGTGACAAACGCTAAAGTGCACCCATAATTCTCGTGGTTCCGCTGGATGTAGCCCGACCTACGCCGGATCTTCAATCAAAGACCGACCTCGGATCCAGAATAGATTGACGGTACTCAGTACGACCATCAGGCCGACCCGGCCTAACAAACCAAAGCAGTTTTACTCACTACCCGACACCCTACCGACATGGACCAAATAAGGAACCTGCTTCAGCAGGTGATGTACCAAGCCGAGCAGGACCTCAAAACACTCAGCTACAACGGACAAGAGGACGTCGAACTCTTCATAGAAGACTTCACCGCTATGGCAGAGCGTTGCAACTGGAATGACAGAGCACGCCTCATACGGCTTAGAGCCGCCCTACACGGGCCCGCACAAGAATGCGGCCGACCCCGATCAGTCGAAGAGATATTTTCCCGACTGAGGGAGCAATATGGACTATCTGCCAAAGAAGCCCGATGGAAGCTGTCCATACTGGAACAGCCAGCCCACACGTCACTCAGAGACTATGCAGCTCTCATCCGTAGACTGATGGCAACAGCCTTTGAAGGAGCACCCCCTGCATTTTTGGACGAATGGGCTGTAGAGAAGTTCTGCCTCACAGTCCACGACCACGGCCTACGCTGGTACTATACATGGTTACAGCCCGATGATATGGAGGAAGCACTGGAAACCGGAATGGCCTTCCAGAGTAACAAGGATGACAAGGCCAGCCCTCCAAAACCACAAGAGGAGCTTCCCGCCGACCTCCTACGGAAAGCCCTACATACCCTCCTACAGAAATGTCAAGACGCGGATGACGGGCCGACGGACACACCAGAACCCGTCCCAGTAGACGAACCCATTCCTACTGGAGCCCAGCAAGGAGAAGGTGGGCCACCCCACAATGGTCGTCCACAAAGGCCGACGGATACATCAGAACCCGTCCCAGTAGATGAACCCATTCCTACTGAGGCCAAACCCAAGAAGAGTGGACCAAACCACAATGGTCGTCCACAGAGGCCGACGGACACATCAGAACCCGTCCTAGTGGAAGAACCTATACCCACTAAGCCTAAAGTCAAGAGTAGCCACTCCAAACAGAAAACCCCACGGGTAACTAGCCCATCACACTCCAGGCCGACGGTGTCACCTACGCCCGTCACAGTGGACGAACCTATACCCACTAGGCCAACAGCAGGCAAGAAACGACTCCACTCAAAGCCGGACACATCCAAAGTGACCACAGATCACCCCCCAAGGCTGAAAGGACGATTCATATGTCCCGCCCCGTCGGACCAGACCTCACAAGGTAAACCCGACCTATCCTCAACTCAGAAGGATCAACAGGATCTGGCCACGTCCAGACCCGACACTAATCAGCAATTGATTCCCGCCCAAATTCAGTATGCCCCGACGGACGACTTATCGTGTGTAGAACTGCCAGACACTACAGTCCAAGTCCGCGGCCTGAGGATCGACACGGAGCAAACCGTGCTGGACCAAACCGGAGAGCTACCTCTGAACCTCTCGAAGAATGTTCAAGTTTCAACAGCCCGACCTGATCCAGAGGACGCGAAATGTCGCGTAGCCGAACCTCAAGACATAATCCCAACGACGGAGATACAGTCTATACTGCCAGCAGTTCAAGTACACGAAGCAAAACGCTCTTGTACGGAATCTAGCATTGCCGAACAGTTTCAGCCGAAAATACAGATTGCCGAACTCTCGAAGTCCCACAAAGCGGATAAGAAGCAATCGAAGGCAACTATTGCCGTGTTCCCGCGCTTATTTGACGAGTCGAACAAAGAAAATGTGCCTGAGGCATTGCCTACAATTGAGCCAATTGCTCATCCCTCGGCTAGTATAAATACGACAGCTCACAGACGAGTAGTCCTTTCTCGTCCAGCACTTCACCGAAGCACATGTATCCCTACATGTGGCAACTTCTGCACTCCTCGTGTCACTGGTGAAGCTAATAGCAGCACTCGTATCCTTTCTCATTCTCGTGCAGACGAGACGGCTACTCCTTCTAGTATGGATCACTCCAACCAGCCTGTCTTCACAGCTGAAGGTAAGCAAATCTCAGTGTTACCAGTAAGGACCGAATCAGAATTAGAGGTACAATCAACACCTGTGAGACTGTCAGGCATGAATTCTCTCTCCCTCCCCACTCGGCATAGACCAGTCGGGACAGAGGAGAATTCCCCTGAACATTCTCACAGGAAAGAGCATGAGTTAGAAGGCGGAGGATACACATCAGATGAATTATGTGTTGTAGATGCATCTCCTCTACGGAAGACGCTCACGCCAGACGGCACGCCTCCACCCACTCCACCTCCTGTTACCTCTACCCTGAAGTTAGCTACAATTAAGCTGCACAAACTCACTGACAAGCTGCCCATAGAGTCGTCCCAGCATTCCGGAGCCACTAAGCCATGGATTAGTACCTTCACTCAACAAGCCCGAGACGACTTGGCTAGAAGGAGTCAACCTAACCTCAAATGTGCAAAGTGTGGCTTCTCCGGCACCCTCAAGAGACTGAACATTCACATTTGGCAGCACTTTGCCCGCTTCTACTGTCGCTGCGGACGCAGCTCAGTTAGCCGTGATGCTCTAGGCCATCACTTCAGTCGGAGATCCAGTATCTGTGGGAAACGTCTCTTCCTCACGGACGGGCCCAGCTATGGGGCCCTCATGGAATGGTGGGGCGTAAAGGATCCCCCACCATTTCTACCATGTCGTCCCACTATGGACGGACAGTCGGGGACAAATAAACCAGTCTATTTGCCTAGCTCCTCCTCCACAAGGAAGCGACCTCCCAAGAGACGGCACAGCCCATCTCCAGAACAGACCCCCGACTCCGCACCTTCTGATGCTACCTCCTCCTCTTCCTCGTCGCCTACCACTCCTGCTGGACCTTCTCCCTGGCGACCTCCTGCTAGTACCTCCGCTGTAAGTGTCGGCCCCCCTGGCCGACGCGGACGTCTACCCTCTTGGAAGACAAGGCCTGCTCCAAGGAAGAGTATGCCTGCCCCTCAGTCAGGCCCTCTCTACGAAGGCTCTCCACCCAAGGTCTCATGTGCAGCTTCTTGTACAGCTTCTCCGGCTCTACTGATCGAGCCACTGCAGTCCAGACCCACACTGGAGGTCTCACCGCACCGCTCTCCTTATACACCTGCCAGGGACCTACTCCGAGCCACTCCAGACTCTCCTGCCATCCAGTCCCCACCTCCTGCATCTCCTGTACTAACTCAGCCAAATGCCACACGTCCTGCATCTCCGGATCCGTCGTTCATGCAACAACTTGCTGAACTCAAGCCACGGATTCACTACCTTGCCAGCCGCCAACAGGTGGGGGACACTCTACGCCAACATCTGGAACCTCTCTATGCTCGAGAAATAGCTCTTCGTGAACTAGCCAACCAGCATCTAAACCACCCCCGACAACTCCAGCTTGTACAAGCAGACTTGGATATAGTATCCAGAGAATCTACACTGTACCGTACCCTTCTTAACTTGACACTAGAGACACCCATGACCTAGTGTGAGGGGGCTATGTGATGGTACGCCCAGTCGTATCTTCCATCTGACACTCATTATTGCGTGCATACATGTATATATCTGCTTGTACTTTACTCTTATATTGTTATATATGATTGTATGATTATTTCTAAGTCTTTTAATGCCTTTTATACCCATGTACAGAGGCCCGACCTCTCAGAATCCATTGATATTCATTTTGTACATGAATTGGACCATTATAAGCAACTTTTGTAGAACCCGACCTATTTTGGGTCGGCCGTCGGGCTTCCGGCGGCCATCTTGTTGCGCAACTTCCGGACGACCACACGTCGTCTTTTCCCGACGTCACGTCGGCCGGAAGTCCTTATACTATATAAAGGGCACTGTTTTACTGTTCATTGTCTCAGTCTACGCTTGGCTTTCAATAAAGACACATCTATACTTGATACAGGGACTTTCTCTTCCTTTTACTAGGTCATTCGCTTTGCGAACCGCCTACTAGGTTGAACTACTCTCTTTCACTGTATAGTCTGAAGGTCGGACTTGAGATCAGATGGGTCGTCTTTGGTAGTATTTGGGCTACTGAGACCGCTCGATCTTTCATGTAATGCGAAGTCCTATTACCACTCATAGGCACTTCATTTCTGGGTCGATAGTCGTCCAAGGACGACCGCACCAAATCACAGAAACCATTACAATATTACCCCATGACCAGTTTTGACCAATTATATTGCTAATAATACTAAAATGAAAGACTAATCCTTTACCATAATTGCATAACATGCATGCCCAGCTACACCTCAGCATGATTTTACATGTATTGCAATGTCTATTAAAAGAAAAAAGGTGATGTTTTTGGAAAATGTAACAAATGTTTTAAAATAGTCTCCCATTAAAATTGAATTTCTACTTGACTTGTCAGGAGATTTGCATTAGATACTACTTGACTTGACTTGAGGTAGCACTGATTTGACTTGCTTTCAAAATTTCGAAATGACTTGACTTGTTGACTTGAAGTCCGACTTGGACCCAGCTGTGAGAATCACCAAGGAAATCATCACACAATGTACATGATTTGGCCAGTTTACTACTTGCAAACTTAAGGGCGTGCTACACGGATACGTTACTTCTAGAATATGTAGGTTTAAAACATGGAAAACTTTGTTAGGTGCTACACAGAAGTTGGGTTTTTGTTGTAAACACAAGAAGTTGTCTACTCAATAATTCAACTAATGGCAAGAGTAGATAAATCTAAAGAATTATTGTAGCCTCTGAACCTACAATGTTATTGGGGGTTGTGATACAGTTGTATTCAATCTCGTTAGGATTAGCTCCTTCTTATTGTCGCTTAGATTAAATAGGTTGAAATATTTCTGATCGGTTAAATTTAATTTCAACTGCATGTCAATGCTTCCTATACGTAACATGCACCTGTGAAGCTTGCATTGCATTTATGGTTGAGGATGGTTGCAATAGATTTGAGTTTTGATTTATTTTATTCTCTTGGTCTTTATAATAAGGATTGAACTTCTCCCCCAGTACTGGTCTTTGGCTAGATTAATTTAAAAAACATAGCTATACAGCTTTTGTCCATTTTGCAGTCAATAGAATGTATCACAAAATTAAATACTATTTTGCGGTCAGTAGAACATATCACAGGTTTAGATGTTATTTAATAGTTTTATTTATTTACTCTAAAAGCTATACTCTACTGCTAGCACCTTGTCAAAGCTTCTTAAGTTAGCTGTAGCCAATCAACACACGATTTGCATTTTCTAATGACAAAAATTTACAGTATGATATCAACATGGAGTTTGCAAAATGTCAACATCAGTAATCGCAAAACGTCATGATTGGTTACTTGAACTTTATTATAATTGGCTAACTAATTCGAATGCGCATGTACACGTGTGGGAAAACCCATCGGGTGATCGATGGGAATCAGTTACCTGTGGACAGAATTAGAATAGAATATAATATTTTGCTTTTGCCAAAATGAAACTATTGTTGCAAAATGAAAATGCTATCAAGAGATGATATGATACAAGGTATATGGCAAGCACAGCAAAAATTTCAATCATTATCCAATCATTGAAAGTTAATTCATTTTGATTTTAATTTAATTTTTAATGTCAATGTACTATGCCACAGTCTAATTAATATTAAAAAAGTTATTTAAACATGTGAATATAGCAATGATAATTATTGTTATTTACCCTTTGCTAACATTGATACATACTAGTTACTTATGGCTAATTATGCATGTAGCCTACTTTGCTATTTTAAACTCTACTAAAATGGATAAAATGCAAAATAAAATCTTCATATTGGGATTATAATATTAACTTTATTAACTATGTATGATTGTTGCTATATACATATATGTAGGCCTATATACAGCACCTGATCCAAAACTTAATTTATTGAATTTCAAATTAATTGCATCACTTGATTGCAGCTGCAAGTAAAATAAACTTTTGATCACACTATATTCAACTCATTTGCTTTCTCTGTTGTAATAATAATGCTACGATGACTAAAATGTGTGTAATGAATGCTTCTTTTTAGCAGTTTGTTAAGACTATGACCCAGGAATGTGAAGTCCCATCAATGGCACCCTCCTAAAGTCATACTTGAGTGACAAGTATTGCACCTTAGACACTGAGTTGACTTGGTGTACATAGGTATACATAAGGTAAGTGGATCATACACTTTCAAGGTTCTGTCTAATCACAAAATGTGAAGTGTTGACGCATCAGTACAGCAAAATTTTCACTGTAAACACTGCTGCATCTACATATTACTTTTCTGTACTGTGGTTTTTGGAATGTAGCCTAGCAAAATCGGTTTGATTTGTATTCATCATTTTCAATCTAATACATTGTACCTAGCAGTTATATTCGGTTGCTTAGTGTGGTCTGACTTTAGGTACCATCTGTTGATGTTAATGTATTTTTAAGTGATCCAATAGTATGATAACATGTTCACATAATGTTGTAGAAACATCTACCAAGCAACATGCTTGAGCTGAAGTACTTACTGACAATTTGAGCAGCTAAATCAATCGTGTGGTTTGTAAAGTATTGACCGATTGGCACCTTCAAATATTAATATTTTGACACAATTGGAATTTTCTCATTTTAATATTTTTTAGTTATAGTTGGCCTGATACTTCATGTATGATCTTTCAGTAAATAGAATTTTAATGAGTACAGTACAGTCTTGTTGTATTTGATGTCTGTGATGGCCAATTCCATTTTGATTTTTTTCTATATTGTGCAGGCACCTTAGTGATCTTTCCTATTTACTAATTCGATTATTACTGCCACGTTTCAAGTGATCGTAATCCCCAAGCTTTAATGTTAACAAGAACTAATATTATGCATTCATGGTTATTTGCAATTAGCCGAGTAGATTTAGTTTGTTCTAAGATGCCATTATTTTGAATTCCAAGATTGCTCATGTTTTGTATTTTAAACATTTTTATGTGTTTTCAGTCATAGTCAATTGAAAATACACTCAGCTCAAAATTATACTTTATAGACTATTGTATTTGATTTGACATTTATTTTGTGCTATTTTTCTTATCTTTCCCAGGCTTTAGGGAGGGTTTATTTTACTAGATGAAACTGCAATTTTCCATTTGCAAAGTCATGTATAGTGCTGTTAGTTATGAACATCAATTTACTGATTATTTACCAATGCAGTCTCTAGACAAATTTTATTGCCCCCTCCATTTTATGACATAGAGCTGTGATTGCAAGATTTATTTAGGCCTACTAGTATACTTTTGGCAAAATGCTGGAGACTAAAAACAATAGCCATAGAATATCAAGTGTACAAGTGTAAATCCGCCAAACTATGATTCATATACATTTAAACAAAAATGTTTGAAATTATTCTGGCTATTATTTGATCTGTCGTACTTTCTGAAAATGTAATCGTCATTCTTAGTTGTTAAATATGAGAACATCAAATGTCTATTCAAATTCAATATCTTAAAACATTTACTGTTTATTTACGACATCTCTGTTTATAACAAAATACAACGATGAAAACAGCCGAATCCAGCGTAAAATACCTGTGTAAAGTATTGAACATGAACAGTGTATGTACGCTGTATAACCACGTCACAGTTGGGAATTCCGAAAAGCGAAGTCACATTTTGCTACGATCTACACAAAAGAAAATACCCTTTTCAACAAACGCACATTGCGCCACTGATCTTTATCTGATTATCTGTTTATTTTCCAAACTGTGTAGTTCTATTGAAGAAATGGCAAGTTTGAACTTAGTCGAAATGTCTTGAGCTGCAATAAAAATCTTGAGCTAATAAAATTTGGGACTCATTATATTTGTTAAATAGTCAGGTTCGTAATATACTTAGCGTTCTCAGGTACGTCTTCACTCACCGAAGTTCATGAAGATAAGGCTTGAATAGTCTTCCTAATCCTCTCGGCTTGTAGCGTAGTCTTTCGTTGTCCGGTTGGCCAATCAGCTCCGACCTTTAGCGTAGTCTCTTACGAGACGCTTAGAGTAGCCGTAATGACTATATAACATGCCCTCTTCTCTCGGGCTTCCTCTGAGCTTTACCAACAACCTAGTAATGAAACTAAACTGGTATTGGATACGGTACAATGATCAACATATACATAAAGCCTTTAAATATAATATGCCCCCTCTTGGTGTAAACATTACAATCACAATAATGTTCAAGAAGTACATTGAGCATATGCATTTAGTCACACATTGTACATGTGCAAACAGAAGGGTACAGGTCTTTCTAAGCCCTTTCAGTATTGTACACATGGCTACTGAAGAAGTCCTTCTAGACATCAAGTCACCATTACCTTGGCTTACCTCTTTGTAGAGATTCACCTTTGCTTGGTAAATGAGTCAACTATATTTTTGTAGGATATGTACATGTATACTGTAAAATGAAATTGTATTTGAATATGTATATAATTGTAGATGATTTAATACAACAATACAATAACTTCACATTTTTGCAAAGTTCATTGTGACCGATTGTCAAAACTCAATTGAATATTAATTGAAATTTAGTTTCACAGTGGCAGTATTGTAACATCACATAATATGTTAAAATCATAATGATAATCACTTAGATTATTGTATAATATTATAATTATATCATAAATCATAATATTATATATAGCCTAATTACCATTATAATGATATGAAATATCATAGTCATATGACTTACTTTTTGAATTATAAGTTATCTAACTTTTTTAATCATTTAAAAATTAATATAGATAATTTTATTAATATTTAATAAACTAAGTTCATATTTTTTAGAAAATGAAATGAAAATTCAACTTTGAACGCCATTCTTAGCGTACTGTGTGTAAGACTATACGTCTATGACAGTCGTCTGTGTTGGCATCTGGAGCATCGGAACGGAAAGCAACTCTACCGAATGCTGCTAGTGACTAGGGAGTAGACTAGGGGATTGGACTGTGGCTTTGATGCTCGGGCACTTTTATGACTGAACTCTAGGTGAGCACACGTGCTTCTTATATATTATATTACTAACTATCAGCCACTACTACACTGTGCACCTACCTCTATGCTGTGCACTATGAATTCTCAACTCAATCCATAGACATGGACTAAGATAGATAGTAGTATCTTGGTACTTGCAATAACTCTGTGATCAATAGTATTGTAAACAAAATACCACGTGCAGACCGCTAGCATGGTCATGTGACTTTGATTTGTCTATAAAATTTGTTATTAGTATGATAATCTATAGTTTCGAATACACAATGGCAGCTATAAAAACAAAACTTCTTTTGACTGAGGGTGTAACATAAATTGAAGGGTGCATGGTTGCAAATAGTATATGCTCATGGATTATTTTTGCATATTTTAGGCTACTTTGGAAAATATTTGCAAAAAACCAAACCTCTCTCTATACACCTTATATAAAAAAATTGCCGTTTAGGGTGTCTTCATTAAAAAAGTTTTATGGCTTATTATAAAGACTCATAACTTGAATACACAGCTGTCAAAAACTTGTAACTTGAATTGTAATTCAATTATGGCTATGATCAAAGACTCTCAACTCACACATCATTATGTTGAAATATTCAATAACTCGAGTTTTTATTGGGCAGCTGTGAATTGTAATGAATAGAAATAACCACAGTTATAACCACCAACCACAACCACAACTATAAGACATTTTACACTAAAACTGTGACATTTTGCTTTGAAATTTGAACTTCTAACACTATTTCCTAACAAAATTTCACCATAAGCTAAACAATAACCCAATAACTCTATAAAAAGACTCAAGTTAAACAGGCAAAGAATTGAATTGAAACTTGCTTGTAGTTAACTTGGATAACCTGACAAAAACTTGAGTTTCTGGGGACATGTAAATATTTAACTCGTAACTTGAAAGTTTTGATCTGTCACTAAAAGAATTGACTTGTAACTTGAAGAGTCACAACTAAGAGTTGGCCATGGAAACTTGAGTTTCCAAAATAAAACTTGCACACATCTCTGGTAATTAGTGACAGGGATCCTTTAATGCTGTGAGATTATGTATCGTATGGCAGTTGTCTATGCTGGTAGATGCTGGCCTCTACCGCATTGGAATTGGGAAGGCTCTGCCGAGCACTGCTGGGGACCTAGCTGCCCATTCCTGCAGAAATGCTGTAACTCAATTTTTTTCAAAACTGGGTTTTTTGCATAAATGGTGTAGGAATACCATTTTACATCATGTGCTAAAACTATTTAAAAAAAAAATTGGTCCTTGTGGGTTTTTTGGGAGAGCAGAAACACTGTATCTCAATATTAGCATTTGAGATTGTCTGCAAAAACAAAGCAACTCCAGATTCCAATACATGCGGTGCAGTTTTGTCTCATTTTCTTTTCTGGAGTTGACTACTAAAGTCTGTTTTTATCCATTCAAATCTCCTACATGACTCTATCATAAATCTATATAAACCCAAGCGGATTATAATGTGTCTGGAGCCCCAGTCGCGGGGCTGTCTCGACAAATATTTATTATCAGTTTCAATGAATCTATCATGTAGGCTGTGTGGAGTCTAAATTGCTCTGACTGTCAGTATGGTACAACTAGAGACCACTAATTATATGTTGGTACTCTGCATCATGATTTTACTCAGCTTGCACTCAAATTTTGCTCAGATTTAACTCAGATTTCATTTAATATGGAACATTTTTCTCCACATCGTTACAATTTCCTGGTCAAACAAGTCTTATAAAAGTGTGCCATTTCATCATCTCATATTCCATCTAAAGCACTAGTTTTTACATAAAATTTGCATTTTCCTTTTCTTGCACAGAGTCTTTTGGTGGTTGTAACTTTATGTACATGTACTTGTAAATATTTTTATGACGCACTCGGTTAAAAACGCGACCTGGTTGAAAATAATACGATTCGTAAAGATTGACAAAACGAACAATCATATATTGTAATGGTACGCAGTCTTCTCTAACCACCTGACGTTTATTACAATGTGTACTCATATGTATATTTGCTTGTATTCCCTACTACTTAGTCAAATATTGTTTTATGCTCGAATATGGGATTACTGAGTCATTGTACTGCTTTTTACGCCCATGTAAAGAGGCCCGACCTCTCAGAATTACCTGATATTCATTTTGTATATGATTTGGATAATTCTAAGCATCTTTTGTAATAACCCGACCCATTTTGGGTCGGCCATCAGACTTCCGGCCGCCATATTGTTGCACAATTTCTGGACGACCCTACGTCATCCTTTCTCGACACTACGTTGGCCTTTTTACTGGAACTTCCTCCGGAAGTTCTATTACTATATAAAGGGCATTGTTTTTACGTTTGTTGTCTCAGTTCTTGCTTGAATCTCAATAAAGACACATCTATACTTATATACAGAGACCTTCACTTCGTAGATAGGTCATTCTAGTTGTTAAGGTCCTCGACCTTGCAACACGAACTGCCTACTAGGTCGGATCACTCTCTTTCTCAGTATAGTAAGCAAGCATAACTCGGGATCACATAGGTCGTCTTTGGTAGTTCTTTGACTACTGACTACTGACTCTGATCAATCTTTCATGTAATGAGAAGGCCTAGCACCACTCATAGGCACTTCATTTTGGGTCGGGAGTCGTCTTAGGACGACCACACCAGAAACCAAAAACCATTACAATATTCTACCATCTGCTGAAGAAGATGCGCTTCTGTGAACATATAGAAGGTAGTACTAGAGTAAATATGTTCCTTCAACTGGACCAGCACTACATGAGTGCTTTCACAATATTTTAAAATAAGAGCGGTTATATGACAACTTTCTGTTTCTAGATGCTAAAAATTATGTGCAGAGAGATAATAAAATATGTGAAAATAAACAACATGGTTGAGATTTTAGAAGTAATTGGACAATCACCACAGGACCATTATATTGGATATTACAGGCACATTATTGCGGAAAGACTAGAAGCACTTGGGAAGAAGAAATGTGATACATGACAACACAATGGAGTTTAATTTTATAAAAAATCTAAACCCAAAGTGAAAGTTGAGTCTCTTAAGATATCCAAAAAGCAAGAACCATACTATCAACGGATGATATAAGTGTTGCAGACGCTGCAAACCTCATTAGCAAGAAAAGACAATTAGAATCGAGTAAACCGAGTGTAGATATTTTATATTGGGTTTGATTTACAGAAATCTATGTTTCAAACTCATGATATCGGTGTAATGGGGCAGTACTGTCTGTTACACATGCGAATATAGTCTGTATATGTGCTTTTACATTAATTTAACTAATTTACAAGCTTATGCATTGTTTTCACAGGCATTGCTCTCTAGTATTACTTCAATGTTGTCTGCAGAAACACTGTAATTCTGTAGATGCATTGTTTTTGCAGACAATCACTGAAGATGATTGTCTACAAAAACAATGCAACTGGATTAACTAGTTAAAAAATCAACATACAGCATTAAAAATGGTACTATTAAGCAGAGAATGCGATTCTAGTTCAGATTATATTTTGTTTGTATCTCTAGGATGAATACGAGTTGAGAGCTCAACTCAAACGCGTTTAGCCATCTTCTGTTAACTTACAATATAGTGAGTTACATTGTTTTTGTGGAAAGGGGCAGTAGGGATTCATCGAGAGTTCTGGTCGGCACTTGATGACTGATACTCAAGGTGAGAAGACTCACTTTTCTATCTTGATATAACTATATTATTAACTGTAGGCCACTATTAAAGATGCGTTTGTGTAGCATAACCTTTAGACTTTTTACATTGAAAGTAGTACTGCTAGGGTTAGCAATAAACCTAACGCCTGCATCAACACCACTTATTGAAGTACAAGTATAACTGAACAGAACAGAACAAGTACCTTAACACTAAAGATTATTGAGCGCAGAGTAGGAGGCTTGATGTGAAACCAAGTCTAAGCCAGGAGAAGTTGTCTTCTCTGTATTTAGCTGGTAGACCGTGTGTACCTCAACCACGAACACGGGACTAAGGCTATCTAGTTTTCTTCAGTACTGCATATAACAGCAATAGAATCCCCCACTGCAACAGATTTGATCATATACAATATCAATGAGCATTAGTTTCTGTAAATTACCACTAGCAAGCATTAATTAATCATATTCAGTCACCCACTAAGAGTCTGACTAATCACTTGACCTGGTACATCTCCCACATATTATTTAGGAATTTGGCTACGCACACTACGGTAGCTGAGGCTCCACTCCACCTTTTATAATGAGCCATTCAGTACTACTAGTCTTATAAAACCTAGACAGAAGTTGATTACACTCAGTTGTACAGCATGGAGCAATCAGGCAATGATGATAGAAAAGTACTACTTGAAGACAGTAATGAAACTAGTCACATATCTATGTCTGTTTGGAAGCAGAGACTGTTAGTGTGCACTCTGCTCTCTTGCCAGTTGACTGCTCTATGTACAGACACATTCTTGTATCCATTCTTTCCTCAGAAAGCAAAGAGTAAAGGATTAACTGATGCTCAAATTGGACTTGTCTTCTCATCGTTTGAACTTTCTAGGTTTTTCTGTTCTCTGGCTACTGGATATCTGGTAAGTTCTAATTGAAAATACCTCTCTAAGGAATATAATGTTTATTCTAGCAATCTTTCATAGATGTTTCTATTCCCCAGTGTCTAGTAATCTAAAAGAGCATGTCAAGTTGAGATTGTATTAGCAGTAAATAGTCCTTTAACAGAAATAATATCAATAGTATCAATAAATGCACTGAATATTGGCAAGTTTATGGAGTTGATGTTCACAAACTAGCACAAACATTTGATGTACAGGTAGCTGTATCTCCACTACCATTATATCAAACATGTTTCTTAAGTTCAGTCATTTATTAATCGTAATGATCGAACACCGAGTCCCAGCACAATTTCTGGCAACTAGCTAATCTACATATTATAAACCTTTTGACTACTGTGCTAATATCAACTAGGATGGGGGAAGGAACCATTTGAGTGACTGCAATCAAGTTTTTGAATGTTTTGAATGTTTAGAAGCTGTAAAAACCTCGAGTTTAGACTTCTGTGCACCATGGGTCACTGATAGGGCTGTCGAATCAAGTCCTTGCGTGCTGGGTTATAAACTGTAATATTTTTTACAAACATAAAGATCAAATATAACGAGAACTGCCAAATAACTAAACATACCAGTATACAATGTACACCAATTCGTAGTCAATTCTATGCTTGCTATACCAAGAAAGAGTTTGTACCGAAATAGCAGGAAGTTTGGGAGGCAAGGTTGGGGACCTTGTCAACTGGAACGACCAATACTACAAAGTGAAGACTCTGTGGAAGTAGTATAGATGTGCCTGTATTGAATTACAAGCATCAAGTGAGATAATAAACATAAAAACAATGTGCTTTATATACTATTAGAACTTCTGGTAAAAAGGTCGGCGTAGTGTCGTCCGGAAATTGCACAACAAGATGGCGGCCGGATGGCGCTGACCAATGACATGTAGGGTTCAACAAAAGATGCTTAAAATCATCCAATTCATGTGCAAAATAAGTATCAAGTAATTCTGAGAGGCCGGCCCTCTTTACAAGGGACATAATTTCTCAATAATGCGCTTATGAGCGTATAAGTGTAGGCCTACAGTAATTATAAAGGTATGGCCAAAACATGCATAGCAATGTAGTGTAGGACTGGTATGAGTTATAATGCATATAAATAGAGGGTGTTAAGAACCAAACAAGTAGAACATGGCAACTACTTGGCACTTAGTGTGCTATAAGGTAAATCAGGCAAGCTGAGGTTGTATAAGCAAATGTCCTGACACTTACCATAAATCATTCCAAGAGAGTGATTAGACTAATAATTGCCATATTTATTGACTTACCAACTGACGCTCAACCTACACACGTACAAAGGTTGCTACCATCAGCTCATTTAGTACCTGAGTTATTGCAGTAATTCACTTGGATGTGTAGGCACCTCCAGTTCATGTCACTGTCTGACATGATTGATGGTAACAATAGTGTGAAATTGAGCTGCTGAAGTTGCTCAGTGATAAATTCAGTAAATTCTTGCTGAGAAAAAATGGCGAATCTCCTTACCAGTCTCATAAATTTCTCAAGTTGCACCTCAAGCCCACCACCAACATTTGTTTTACAAATCTACTTAGTCAGTATTAGTTGTCAGCCTGACCTAGCACCACATACTGCAGTTACAAATTACTGTACATGTAGATTGTGTTCACTATTTCAGGTATATAAAAACAATAATTTATGTTTTTTTACAATTTACAACTTCAAAACTAGTCTTGAGTTCAGCTTGAATAATGCACATGTACATGTATTTAGTCTGACCCAGATGCCTTTTAATAGTCCAATATTTCTAATAAGAATTCACCTACACAGCTTTATTCTTTCATTTTATTATTGTCCACTTCCAATAATGACTCTAATGGGATTGAATTATATTTTATTATGACATGATTGTCTTTCCAATTGACCTGAATTTAACTTTGACTGGAATACTTCTAATGGGGATAGTGTCTCTGCCCACCTGTCTGAGCAATAGCTATAATAATAGTAGCTATTTAGTGACCTACATGTATATTGTACATGTACATGTACATGTACATATTATACGATGCACTGTTTGACGGCACTAAAGACACATCTGCATTCACTATGTGTATACTGTTAACTTTGGCAACCCTATAACATTATGTATGTTTGTCTACTATCATCATTACATGTTATTTATTAGCATTCAGCCAAGCGACGTAATGTCTTCGGGACTAATTATTGCAATAAATTAATGATGAGCAAAAAATTGAAATTGTCAAGCATTGAAGACCATTCTATGTTTTGACATCCGTGTAGCCCGTATTTCACCAGTATTGCTACTATAAAATCTAGTAGGTGATTCTGGAAGGCTAGTAGATGTGGTCAGATTTTGTAGTCTGTGAGAAAAACAACCTTCAGTTTAAACTGTACCTACGGATGCTATCACCTCTACACATATTAACATTATATTGTGATGAAACAGCCTCCGTGGTTATGGCACCTGAGCCAGCCACACAAACATTATGATAGCTGACATTAAATTACTATACATAATCTTATCCATGCATGACATTGTTATCCATATTCATCCATGCATTCATTATTATCTTATATACTGCGTGTCCTATATATATATATATATATGTACTAGCAATCAAGCCTTGGGATTACGTTCTATTGCAACTTGGTTTTTCCCGCATTTATATACGTATTTAGTAATTGTCTACTCTTGCTTGATTGTGAATTATTAGAGTCTTTTTGCCATTTTATATAGTAACTTCGCGGCCGACCTTATAGATTAAGCTCATAATTATATGCGACATGTTTCTCCTTATTGTAAGCACATTTTGTGCAAAGGCCGACCTCTTATGTGGCCGAGTCGGGCAGAACCAGACATATTGTTGCATCAGTTCTGGAAGCGACCCCATGTCGGATAGCCGACACCATGTCGGGCTCTTTTGGCCGGAAGTTTGTTATGTATATAAGGCAGTGCATTGTGTGTTGTAATTCAGTTGTTGATTGCGCTTGAATAAAGCAACATCGCCTAACTCAACCTACAGAGGCTTAATCTTTAGGCGGGTAACTCCACCTGAGAATCCTTTGGATTCAGTACGGCTCGAGTTCACCTCATCCTAGGCTAAGCACATCTCTATCCACCCCTTAGACTTAGGCCAATC
The DNA here is from genome assembly GCA_935421135.1 of Bugulina stolonifera. Taxonomy (NCBI): domain Eukaryota; kingdom Metazoa; phylum Bryozoa; class Gymnolaemata; order Cheilostomatida; family Bugulidae; genus Bugulina; species Bugulina stolonifera. The sequence continues at coordinate 6,464,099 of OW285197.1, read as the reverse complement.
CCAGGTTCTAATGAACCTAGCGTCGGACTCTCAAGGTTAAACATTCTTTCTTGCACGCCCTCGGAGTATAAATTCTACATGACCTACGTCGGTTCTGAGCTCTAATGAGTCTCGACCTACGTCTGATATAATCTACACTATAAAGAGCACCCATAACTGTTAACTCTTTTATGTAATGAGCAGAAGGTACACGTGGTCGGCCTCTACCACCGTCCAAGCACTCCCCATACTTGTAGCCCTCGGCTATCGTATGCAATAGCACTCAAAAACATCACAATATTTCCACGCATCTACAAAATATTTTGCCTGTAGATTGTTGTCTCTCTGACCAAGCACTAGGTGCTGTATTTGCACATGCGCATACACTGTGCCTGATGTTTTACAATATTTACTTTTCTTTCAGATTGGTAAATTTGATGGGAAGATTATATGTCTTGTAGCGAGTATAGCATCTGGTTTGTCTTGTGTGTGCTTTGAGTGAGTCTTCCCTTTCCATCACTATCTTTTAGTTGACCTTTTGCTGCCTGAAGAAGTCATCATGTAATCAGTTTGCTTATGAAGCAGTATAACCTATATGCTTATTTTTGTCTATAATACTAGAGACACACTTAAAGGGGTTATGACATGTGGTTTATGTCTATATTCAATGCAGCACCTCTTATTTTGGTTTGTTGCATTTGTGCTACTATAAGTAGAGTTGTGTCCTTTTGCCCATGCTTGACTCACTAGCGCTATTCAATGCTGCTTCAAACGCAGCTTTGTTATGAAGACGCAACTGCGTGCTTTATGTCTTATAGAGAAAATTGTTGATATCAAGCTGTTTGTATAGAAAGAGTACAGTAGTAAACAAATGATTTCACAGTGTTTACTAGTATAGCTGTAGGATAACTTGTGCAAGTTTTTGAGTTTTTCTGGGCTTTCCTTTTGCTGGCAATAACTAGCTGCCTTTATTGGTAGGTCCGGTATTTCATCTGGCCACACTATATACGCGGCTATTATTGCGTTCTTTTTTATGCCTACACATTGTGTTGTGGTCTAGTTGTTCTAAATAATATAGCCTGGAAGGCACAAACAATAGAATAGTTACAGTACTAGAATAACAAAATATCTAGGCACTCAATATATTGCGCCACTATATACATATGTAGTTGAGTGCGCTTTAATGCTACCGTAAAACACGTAAAACACGTGGCATAACCCCTTTAACAAGAAAACAACAAATATATGAACGCTACACAAACATGAGTTCTATGAAATCACAGTATTGATTTTTCCACAAACACTACTCACACACTGGGCATATTTAAATACAACTCTTTACCCATGTACTCAGTTGATTGGCTACAAATAAATGATTTTTTTGTAATGAGTTTGCAATATGAAATGGCAAGGTCATATTATGTATATTTGTAGTTGATATGGCAACTACTACAGTCAATTTCACAACACTTTGCATGTTGTAGACTGATAACATATGCCCCAGACAAAGTTTTCTTTCCCCTCTGTGTCATGCTAAGGTTGGTAGCTGGGAGCGGAGCTGGAACATTGAGTGTTTCAATCATGACTGTATTAATCCAGGCCACCAGTTATGAGCCAAGTACAGCAGTGGTGAGTTTAAAAGTCCTTGTTTATGAGTAGAATTTATAACCACTGACTGTATGCATGGTAAGGTTATGTAACAGGGGTCTGAAATTTCTTTTGAAATTTCTCCCACATATTTAACCATGTCTGAAAGGGCCTGGACAGCTTTCAGTGTTAGGCATTAAGTCATATGACGCAACGTTACTGGGGTCAAAGACTGAGAAAAGCGCTATGAAGTTTGCCTGCTGTTATTAGAATAATTTATTTTTCAGTTAAATTATTGCACAACACTGTTTAATATGCATGAATGTTTACCTAAGCTGGTGTTATGAAGAGATAAAGTAAAATAATGGCCTTCTAGAACTTTTTCTTATGCTGGCTTTTTGCATGCAAAACCTTATCCAAGCTTTGTTTTATTTGTAGAATAAATTCTTTTCCATAAGGTAGACTAGCATGTGCAGGTTTTTCTATAAGCTATGTTTAGGAACAGGTAGGATAGTATTAGACTTCAGAGCAGGTATATTAAGTGAAGTTATCCTCCCTTGATTTCGGCCAGTTTACTTTGGCGTCAACTATCTCACTTAACTTGGCAGTAGTTGCCAATTTATTAATAATTTTAGCTCAATTAATGCATGAAGAAGTGGGTTTGTTATTGATTAGTCATTTGGCTTTGTGGATGCTTCAAAAACTCTGGGAAATCCTTTTTCTGAACCACTATAAAAATTAAAATTTGCAACTTTTGCATAAACTACAGCGAAAGAGAGCAGCATTTGATCAGATATCTAACCAACTTCATTTTTAGTAAGCTTTCTTTATGCTGGCTACATGTAAACAAATCCCTAATAATTCAAATAAAGCTTGTAATTAAGTAGATCAAAAATACTTGTTCAAATTTGACAAAATGAAATAATAAATTGCTAATTTAATTTGGCATGCAGCTATTTAAAAGAAGCTTCACATTTTAAAATGTTTTATAGTACTGATGGAATTATTTTCCATTGCAATGTTACTAAATATTGAGCATCAACTCATCTTAATGCTGCTAAATGTTTTAAAACGATCAACTTTTCTATCTCTTATAGCCATTTTGTTTTTTTTATAAATGAAGGTAGGTGGAGCTATCAGAACCTGTTAGTTGCTGAGCAGCAAGGTTTTACCTTAATTATAAGGTGGGATAACTTCTAGTAAACTCCTCGTATGCTAGCCATTTAGACCACCACAGAGCTGCATAGTGGGCATGTACTTATTCAAATATAAAATCTAGGAACAAATCACTGTTCTTTTGCATATTTTGTTTTGTGTTGACTTTTAGACTGCCACTAGCTGCTGCTAAACAACCCAGCAAACATATCCACTGGAATAACTGCCCTTATTCTTTCTTAGAACAGTGGATATATGTATTTTATAAGAATAAACACCACACTTGTTTTGCATGGAATATTACATATACCAAACAGAAAAAAATTTGTTAAGACATGCATTATGCGTTAGTCATGCACCATGTAGTACTATGTCAATGGTACTGAGTATTCTTCTGCATTTGTGACATTGTGTCATGCCTTCACAATAGAGTTCCTTGTCTAACCAGTTCGTTCATGAAATTGGAGCTGTAGTAAATGGACCCCAAAGTTACTATGGGCCATAAGATGAAAAGTATTTCTTAAACCTTTCTAATATTTTTCTCATGCCTTTCCAGATAGTAATGCCTATATAGTGTTATAAGAAATTTTATTTTTGAGAACCCCAGTTACATAACCATAAAACAATAGAAGCTTACGCTTTTTAGCTTTGTCATAAACCCACTTTATGCTTGACGTGCAAAACCTTTTGCAGGACAATATTTTTGGGAATATAGAAGGTTGACAGTGGAAAATCAGCAGTGAATAAATAGCAATTACAGTGTAAATACATATTTCTCTTTTTATGATGCTATCAAATAAATTAAGGTGATCTGGTGCTAGTCATTCTGGTCTTCAAGCAATGACACAAGTTGTCTGCAAGGACGTGGGTTCGAGTCCCACCAATGACCCAAAGAAAGTTTTCCCTATAATAATAATGTCTAGCTCTAGGAGCTGCCAGTGGGGGCCTATTGACCAGCTGTGCTGTAGTTGTTCAGCCACTTTTCAAAATTGTGTTTGGCACTACTAATATTATTTCTATTGATAGTATGCACAGCATGTTGTTAAGGTTTAAGTCACTTTGGGTCTCGGGGTTAGAACAACTAACCTGGCAGATCCAAAACTTTTCTTAGTATTCTGTCTGATTTCAAAAGTGCAGCAAATTGTACCTTTGGAATTTCTTTCTTGTCAACCTTCAGTATGATCAGCTCCTCCTCTAGATTCTGTACTGCACCCAATGCCCCCACCACAATGGGGACTACTGTTACAGATGTCTACCAGATCTTCCTCAGTTCTCTTACTAAATCTTGATACTTTTCTGCTTTTTCACTTTCTTTATCTTTTACTCTTCCATCTCCTGGTACAGCTATGTATATCAATCAGCCATGTGTGGTCTACCTCCTTCTTTTTCAGTGTTATGTCCGGACGTCTAGTCTGTATCACATGATTTGTTTGGATGCTCATTTTCCACAATATTTTTGCGTTTTCATTTTCTATCACTGTTTCTGGCTGGTGGTCGTACCATTTCTTTGATGTTTTAAACCCCAGCTGACTGGATAGATTTTAATGTACTATTTTGGTCACCCCATCCTGTCTTTTCTTGTACTCTGTTGCTGCTATTTTGCTGCACTCACTCAAACTATGAAAATGTTGTTTCTTCTCTCTCTCCGAAAATCTACATAGCGCTATTTCTGTCTGTTTCTCAATGTATTATTTTTTCCACCTTGTAGGTAAAGCCTGATCCTGAGCCACTGTCAACAATCCTTCCGTCTCTTTCTTTATATAGCTATTCTTTATCCACATATATGTCTTCTTACTTTCTGTGTTTGCCACTAGCCGAGGGTATTGTCCATGTAGCGGTTTTTCTGCCCAGTCTTTATTTTTCTTTTCCTCGATGTTGTCCCTGGATTCCTTTCTGATCTGTTATTATTGAGTAATTGAACACCTTGAGAGAGGTGGTAGGGGTGTTTACCTTGAAACTCTTGCCTAGCAATCCAGCCAGGTGGAAGGGAAGCAGGTATACAGGTGCCAGGGCGCTTGTGGGAGAAGGTTTCGATCAATTTGGAAATTGGTTGCACCCCAACACCTCCCACCAAGCCGCCCATTCACTGGAAAGGGTAAGGACACGGCAGTTAAGCGGTGTCTCCAAAGAGCAGGTTGACCGCGGCACTCCTCGAATTATTATTATTATTATCATTATTATTCATGTTGATTTCCTCAGCTCTGCAGCTGGTGTGAATTGGTGTCTGGTTAGAACCCCTAACCTGAGACATCCAACACTTTCCTCAGTATAGTTGCCGTTCCTAGTAGAGCAGAAAATTGAATCCTGTCTACTATTATTGAATCCTGTCTCTATTATTATTATTATTATTATCATTATTATTATTATTATTATTATTGTTATTATTGAGTAATTACACACCTTCAGAGAGGTAGTAGGGGTGTTTACCCTGCAACCCTCGCCTAGCAATCCAGCCAGGTGGGAGGGAAGCAGGTACATGTGCAAAGGTGCCTGTGGGGGAAGGTTTAGATCAATTGGAAAATTTGTTGCGCCCCAACACCTCCCACCAAGCCGCCCAATCACTGGAAAGGATAAGGACACGGCAGTCAAGTGGTGTCTCCAAAGAGCCGGTTGGCTATGGCACTCTCCCGAAGTGCGGAATCAAACGTGGGACTCCCAGATGAAAGTCCAGAGTCCTTACCGCTAGGCCACGGCAGCTCCTTAAAGGGATTATGACATGTGGTTTATGTCTATGTTCAAAGCAGCATCTCTTGCTTACGTTTATTGCATTTGTGCCACTATAAGCAGAGTTGAGTTCTCTTGTCTATAGTTGACTGATTAGCACCATTCAATGCTGATTCAAACGCAACTTTGTTATGAAGACGCAACTGCGTGCTTTATGTCCTATAGAGAAAATTGTTGAATTCAAGCTGTTTGCATAGAAAGAGTACAGTAACGAACAGATTATTTTACAGAATTTACTAATATAGCAGTAGAATAACTTGTGCAAGTTTGGAACTTTTCTGGGCTTTACTTTTGCTGGCAATAATTAGCTGCCTTTATTGGTAGGTCCGGTAGTTCATCTGGCCACACTGTATACAGCGACTATCATTGCGTTATTCTACATGTCTATACATTGCGTTATTATTATTATTATTATCATTATTATTAATATTATTACTATCAAATCGGCAGTCGTATTAGCCGGAGTCAAGGCTACACATAAACAGTCCGCAAGTACTTCCTGTGAGGCAGAAGTATGACTATATGCATGTAGGTGTATATGTACTTGTTGGTGCAAGTGTGCAATATGTATAGTCATGCTGGTCACATGGTAGACCTTCATGCCATTATCTATTTACTATCTTGCGCTACATGTACAATGCATGCAAAAATAATGCCAATTTATGCAGATACTTGCCAAATATTGTAAAACAATGAGTGATTGCTTAATGTAATGAATCATGATAGGTAGGTGATGGTTGACTGTAATATCAATACATCAACAAACACGTAGATGACAGACATAATTGACAGCTACTAATAACTTTCATGACCTAAATCTAAGGTTGTTATTTATAAGCCGACTTACTGAAACAGTCTTCACATGCCAGCTTTTCGTGGAAAGATAACCGATTAATGCTATGCATAATATTGTGATGGTACAGGACATTTGTATACGACTCCAGCTCCCGGACGAAGTTCCATCGCACCTAAAGTGTTCAGTAGTTGTTATAGCGCTACTCATCTGACACTCACATTCTCATAATTAGTGTTCGTATACTTACCTGTAACTGTATTGCATGTCTAACCCATTAATTACTGTCTACATACGTGTCTCCATGTGCTAATACTCACTACTTATTCATGTATTGTTCCGCTATATAACTGTACATAACTACATGAATGTTACTAAGTCTTTTCAATGCCTTTTATACCCATGTACAGAGGCCCGACCTCTCAGAATCCATTGATATTCATTTTGTACATGAATTGGACCATTATAAGCAACTTTTGTAGAACCCGACCTATTTTGGGTCGGCCGTCGGGCTTCCGGCGACCATCTTGTTGCGCAACTTCCGGACGACCACACGTCGTCTTTTCCCGACGTCACGTCGGCCGGAAGTCCTTATACTATATAAAGGGCACTGTTTTACTGTTCATTGTCTCAGTCTTCACTTGGCTTTCAATAAAGACACATCTATACTTGATACAGAGACTTTCTCTTCCTTTTACTAGGTCATTCGCTAAGCGAACCGCCTACTAGGTCGGATTACTCTCTTTCATTGTATAGTCTGAAGGTCGGACTTGAGATCAGATGGGTTGTCTTTGGTAGTATTTGGGCTACTGAGACCGCTCGATCTTTCATGTAATGCGAAGTCCTATTACCACTCATAGGCACTTCATTTCTGGGTCGATAGTCGTCCAAGGACGACCGCACCAAATCACAGAAACCATTACAATATTGATGATTTGCGCTTGTACTATGACCTACATACACAAGAATTTGCTTAAATCATGTACATTGCCCATATTAGTTCAGATATATTAAACTAGCAAAAAAGAAGATGTCATTCAGAATCTGAATCCTGTGCAACCACATCTCACTTAAAAACAAAATGTACATAATGTAGATGAGATGAACAAACATTTTCTGTAGTTAAGTCCAATTGGAAGAGTAAAAGGTGGAATATAGTTACTTCCATAGAAGGTAGCTCTCTCACGTAACTATTATTAGCAAGAAGGAGATAGAATGTATCTCTGAAACTCTGGTTCATAGACACTACACGTGAAGATTGGCCTAGGAAAACTTGGTAACTATATCCTTCATGTAAGACACCCACAAAAATATAACCAGCCTGCTATATAACTATATACTACAATATAGAACACTTTTATATAGTAAGCATGACTTGGAGCTATCTACCTTCTGGTATATCAGTGTTTGATTTAGATGGTTACTATGGGGTTGTCTTCTCTCGCCCCGTCAGACTACACCTTACCTTGCAACTATGCAGCCCTCTTACTAGTGCTGCCTACCAGTGAAGAGCTACCACCCCCTGTTTTACGAAGGTCCGCGGACCCGCAGCCCGCAGTTTTTTTGAACTACCTATATATAGCAGGGCTCCACTATCCGCAGTCTCTACCACCCCCTGTTTTACAAAGGTCCACAGTTCGCAGTTTTTTTGAACTACCTATATATAGCAGGGGTCCGCTATCTGCAGGCTCTACCACCCCCTGTTTTCCGAAGGTCCGCGGACCCGCAGTCCGCAGTTTTTTTGAACTACCTATATATAGCAGGGGTCCACTATCCGCAGTCTCTACCACCCCCTAGTTTACAAAGGTCCGCAGATCCACAGTCCGCAGTTTTTGATGGACCTGTACACAATGGGTAGGCCATTCTATTATTATTGGGATTATGCATTACTGCTATGTATAAGTAGGCCATATAATGGATATTCCTATGATTCAAGTGGCAGGTCTGGTTCATAAATCAACTGCTTAATAGAGCTGTTGGTATACTTTTTATTTAATGCCATTATAATACGTGTAGTATTGTTGGTTTATCACAGACCTGCCAACTCTGATAGCAACATGCATGTATTCTTCATTATTTGGTCAAATTGGTGCCTAACATTTGCATGAGATGTAGTGCTATTTTCTTATAGTACATGTATTTCTACCTAGCCAGTGCAGGTCCGCTATATAGCCCAAAGTTTAGCTTATTTTTACATTTCAATATTATTGGAGTAGCATGGGCAGGCCTGCATTTCTATTCAACACTGCATGAAGTATGTTCAGTGCCAGCAATATGCTAAAATGGCAAAGGTAAGGCGTAGTCTGACTGGGCGAGAGAAGACAACCCCATAGTAACCATCTAAATCAAACACTGATATACCAGAAGGTAGATAAATCCAAGCTATGCTTACTATATAAAAGTATTCTGTATTGTAGTATATAGTTATATAACAGGCTGGTTATATTTTCGTGGGTGTCTTACATGAAGGATATACCGAAAACTTCATGGGTGAGATAGAGGCCAGGCCAGTTACATATCAGGGGAAAAGTAATTATATAAGTGATTATACCGTATGAGTAGATGAGGAAAATAAACTAAGTGTGCACACAGGCGTTTGTGGCTGAATTGTCCAGCGCCAGTCACTCTGGTCTTGCAGCAATAACGCAAATTGCATTGTACATAAATATCTGCGAAAACTAACACTACAGGTGGAAAATGGTCAAAGCGCCAAATACAGTCAGGTATTCAATCGCCATTTCAGGACAATATATATATGCACACAGTTGTATAAAATGGGCCGCGGAGGCCGTTGATGATAAATAAATGCTGTTTCGACCGAAAGCTCGCAAATGTTTTTTTAGATTTGCATACGCATGTGCTCATTATGAAGATATCATATTTTTGCATACATAACTAATATAAAAATATACTATCATCCTTGCGATGGTTTGATCCAAGTCATCAAACGTCTTTTAAACTTACAGTTGCAATCGTTCAACTGTGATTATTGCAAAATGAAAATTAACGCAATGTTGCCATACATGCGTGTAGCATAATTTATTAGCTTAATTTTTCAAGCATTTGTTTAGATAATATTATATTCATGTTAATATAATGATACCGTGTACTGAGCTGCAGTTGAATTAGATGAAAATAAAAAAATATTATGTTATTGTCGTATTTAGGCCATAACAGAAGCAATTCAAGGAGCTGGATTTGCTATTGGACCTGCGTTAGGAGCTGGACTACGCCAGGTGTGTGAAAACTTCTTGATGGATTTTAGTTTATTTGAGGTGGGACTTCATGAGATACATTCATCAATGCTGCACAGCAGCCTTTCATATCCCAGATAAAGTACAATAACAATACCGTCCTTTATTTTTCTGTATAGCTGGGAGGCTACAACTCCATGTTCTGGACTCTTGGGGCAGTTCTGATTCTCCTCTGCATAGTTCAACCATTTGCTATTCCTTCAATAAGTAAGTTCAAACAAGCAATGGGCAGTGTGCTATTTCAATTGAAAAACCAGTATGTAGGTACCCTGCTCGACATGTAAGTACGCGTCCATGTAACTGTTGTATTGTCCTGACTAAACAAATACGAGTTTTCTCAGCAAGGAATTAAATTTTCAGCAGTCAGAGACTTGTTTAAAAATAGAGGTCGTTGAGGACCCGAGTTCAAACGCCTGTGAGGAAATGGCATTTTCATGGATTTGAAATAAATCTCAAAAACATATTCTTTACTGAAAAACACATCATTATACAAAAAAAATGGCCAAACTCCCTTACAAGCACGAGTTCCAATCCGTCTACATCTAATTAATACATACAGGGCCTTAGCACAACAAATTTTCGATTGAAGGGAGGCATAAGCCTCAAGCATACGAACTACCAGCTTGCTAACTGTGGCGTGGAGCAGTGACCTCTGTGACTGAATCACCAAAAAGTGATAATATGTAATGTGAAACATTAAAATAAATGGAAAATGGTCTTGAGTCATGGTGAAAAAGTAAACGGACAGAAAACTCATAATGTATGTTGTGGCAGTAATCGCGTTGTTAAGCCATAATTAAAGGGAGGCAAACGCCTACTCTCTTCTTGCTTGGTGCTGCGATGCCTATTCAAAAAATGGCAACCATCTGAGTTATGTTTGCTGAAGGATGTCATGTCTGCAATATACTTGTTGCTAAATTAAATGTAGCAATCTTTGGTGCCAAAGCAAAGTTGTAATATACAGTCAATATCTGCACATGTACCTTGCTTTAGTTTCTACTCATTAAAACTGCCTGTAATTTAAGAAAGCATGACCTGGTAACTGTTTATAGAGCACATGACTGCATCAATAATAATACAATGGCTGTCCATGGCATTCAGAACTAATTTATATACGTTTGTGGTAAAAGACGTGAGCATGACGCGAGAGATAAATAACGTTAGATCGGGAGGACAACTCCAACTAACATAAGAATACCTATAACAGGGAGGAGCTAGACAGAAATAAAGCTTTTGATTGTGGTAAACAAGGGTTTGAGTTCTAGCTTTAGTAATATTAGATGGGGTTATCTCCTTTTTCTCTCACATCAGTTCATTCTCACGTTATTCTCACATCTTTTACCACTACCAATTTATATAACTCAAACATGTCATATAGAAATATGGAAAGCTGCTATAGCAAACGTGTCCAATTTAATTTTTTCTTGCAGAAAGTGAGACTGCCCCTAAAAAATCTTCTCTGAATATGTTGAAGATTCCTGGAATATTGCTACTATCAATGCATTTATTTATGTATAGAGTAGTTGCTACTGCCACACATACTGGATTCAGTAACTTTTTGATTAATATGGTAAGAGTAGTATAGTCAGTGCACTTCTAGACAGACACGCACTCATTGACCCCTGTTTTCAACCAATCACAAGCCGGTATTTCCGATTTCAACCAATCACAGAAGAGCACAAAAATTTTGCACACGACCTTGCCAAGGTCACCCCAAAATCCCCCCTTCTGATTGGTCGAAAAAACATTTGCACACTTGACCCCGAACCCGGCCACGACCCCTTCCCTTCCTCCTTCCCACCCTCCTCCCCTCCCCCTCCCCCACCTCCCACTCCTCCCTCCTCCCCGCCACCGCCCTCGTCCCGTCCGCGCCACCGCCGTCGCCGCCGCCGCCACCGCCGCCCTCACCACCGCCGCCGCCGCCGCCACCACCACCGCCCTCACCACCGTCGCCGCCACCGCCGCCGCCGCCACCACCGCCACCACCACCACCGCCGCCACCACCACCACCGCCACCGCCGTCGCCGCCGCCACCACCACCACCACCGCCGCCGCCGCCGCCGCCGCCATCACCGTCATCACCGCCACCCCTCCTCCACCGCCGCCCACCCTCCCCACCCCGCAACCCCCACTCACCCGAACGACCAATCGTTTGAGGCGGTCAAGCCGCGTCCGCCCACGTTGCGTGCGGCGCCGACCGTACACGTGGAGGCGACGTCGGTGCCCCGTATCCACCGGGCCAAGCGACTAGGCAGCGGCCCGCCGCTTCTCCCGAGCCCTCCACTCGAAAAGCTTGTGATCTAAACGAGCGAATTCGGCTGCGCTTCTTCGCCTATAACTCTCATTAGCGATAAGAAGAAGTACTACGGAAGGCTTGGTTTCAGCGATAAGAAGAAGTACTACGGAAGGCTTGGTTTATGATGTGCATTGCATTGTTAATAAAGAAATGTGTAAAGTCTCGGCTATAAATATACTGATGGGAAGAAGGGTTGTTTCTATAATATACATTGTATTGACAACAAAGAACCGTGTGCATGTGTTAAGTCAGCATATATATATATAATGCATTAAATAAACTTTTCACAATGGTGACAATAGAATGAATAAAAGATTGTGTACACGTGTTAAAACACAATTGAAAGAATAAAAGACACATATTTAAAAGAGTATGTCATATCTGTTATTAGCAAGGAAGTCTGTGTGCATGTGTTAAGACAGTGTATATTATACATTAGATAAAATTTTCACAATAGTAGCAATAGAATAAATAAAAGGTTGTGTGCATGTGTTAAGTCAGCATTATGTAATATATTAAATAAACTTTTTACAATAGTAGCAATAGAATAAATAAAAGATTGAGTGTATGTGTTAAGTCAGCATTATGTAATACATTAAATACACTTTTTACAACACTAGCAATAGAATGAATAAAAAAAGCTACATATGTAAAGGAGTATGTCATAGCTATTGTTAGCAAGAAAAGTCTGTGTACATGTGTTAAGGGCAGCATATATAATACATTAAATAAACTTTTCACAATAGTAGCAATAGAATAAATAGAGATTGTGTACACATGTTGAAATATCATTATAATATGATTTAAACACAATTGAAAGAATAAAAGACACATATGTAAAGGAGTATGTCATAGCTATTATAGCAAGAGACAGCTGTGTGCATGTGTTAAGTCAGCACATATAATACATTAAACAAACTTTTTACAAAAGTAGCAATAGAATGTATAAAAGGATGTGTATAAGTGTTAGAATACCATTATATAATAATTTAAAAAATAATTTAAAAAAATCCTCACTGATTTGATATCACATAAAAGTAAATGCAGAGGGAATGAGACACTACAGAGAGAGAGAGTGGGAGAAAGAGAGTGGGAGAAAAAAGAAAAGATGATTAGAGCTTTTCTTCACTGACTCGAAGGTAAGCTTCAGCTTGTGCTATTACCTCTCTGTGATACCCATTCTTCTTGAGATGAAAAATGGCAGAGCGGTAATACTCAACTGCTCCAGAGAAAAAAGATGGGGGGAGTCTGCTTCGATCAACTAGTTCACTGACAGTCTCCTCTTCTATGGGGGTAATAGTGGTGGGGGTATTAAGATTGAGTTCAGACGAACAAGAAGGAGATTGCGAGCTAAGTAGCTCTCTTCCAAAAGAAAGAGAGGGTGAAGCTAAAGAAAAGGAAGAAGTGGTAGTAGTAGAAGTAGTAATAAAAGTAGGTATTGAAAGACTAGTAATTGTATTATTAGACCTTCCAAGAGAAAAAGAGGGTGAATCTAAGAAAAAGAGTGGAGCAGGTGAAGAGGTGGGAGTAGAAGTAGGTATCGAAACAGTGGTAACTGTATCATCAAATCTTTCAGGAGAATGAGAGGGTGAATGTGAAGAAAAGAGTGGGGGAAAAGAAGCAGTAGAAGGAGTGGTAGTAATGGTAGTAGTAATAGTAGTAGTTGTAAGAGAAGAAGTAGAGGTGGTAATGTCTCCATTAGTAAGAGAGTTACTGATGGAAGAAGCATCTGAATCAAAATGATGGTGAGAAGGGAGAGGAAATTGTGAAGAGCACACCCCAGACTTTACAGATCTTTCAGGAGAATGAGAGGGTGAATGTGAAGAAAAGAGTGGAGGAAAAGAAGTAGTAGAAGGAGTAGTAGTAATAGTAGTAGTTGTAAGAGAAGAAGTAGAGATGGAAATGTCTCCATTAGTAAGAGAGTTACTGATGGAAGAAGCATCTGAATCAAAATGACGGTGAGAAGGGAGAGGAAATTGTGAAGAGCACACCCCAGACTTTAAAGAGAATGGAGTAGTAGACATCCCCTTAAAGAAGGGAGGGTATACTACCCCACCAACAGTTGTTGGAGTGTATGCGGGGATGAGTATTTTGGAAGGTGGAGAGTGACCAGTGACCCTTTGCAAAAAGGATATGGTCTTTTTTAGTGAATAGATATCTGTTAGAAAGCGTGTGTTGAATGAGATGTGTCGGTGACAGGGCTTTCCATCAATATGATGATTAGATGGAAAGTTGTAGTGTCTATTCATCCCCTCATCATCTACTGTTATGTGATAGCAAAAACAGATTCGGAGCAAAAAATGCTGTTGAATGTGGACACCTCGTCGGTGCCCAACATTCTTATTGCATAAAAAACAGGGGTCATCCGATTCAAATGGCTTTGTTAGTGACATCTCCAGTCTTCTTTTTGTCTCATCACTAACAAAGACATAGAATCTTAGACCCCCCTTACATATCGACTTTGCTCTGAGTCCTAAAAAAGAAAGAAAATAACAAGAATAAGTGAGAGAGAACATATGACTTACTTGTAAATCAGAAAAAAAAAGATTCTAAATCTACAAATAGATACTAAATCATTCTTACCTATCTCGAAGCCATCTACTCCCCCACATTGTTCAAATAAAGCAATCTCTTCTTCCCCTAGTTCTGTTTCTTTTTCATTCTATAATGTAAATAAAATGTGCAGTGACTAATTAACAAACTACATTAACATAGCTATTTGTAATATATGGTTTTTGAAGAATTTGATGAAAAAACTGGCACTCTAAGTACTAAGCAAGTCTACTAAAGCCTGTCTATTTACTCACATAAAGAGAAATACATCATCAACATAAGAAAACCAGTTGTAATTTATGTTATATTTTTTCACATAAGAAAAGAAAAAAAAAAAAGTGTCTTATTGATAAAAATAATACATAAGAAAGAAAGTGCAATACTTATAATAAAAATATCACTAATCTTTAACATCTTAGACATGGTAAGAGACTTATAGAATTAGAGAAAATCATACTATGACTAATTAACATCTGGTTTTAAAAAGGAAGTAGTCTCTTTTGACATTCTAGACATGGTAAGAGGCTTATAGTATAAAAAAGTACATCATCATTATGTGTAACTAACATGTACTTCTGCAGAAATGTCAGTAATCTCCTTTGACATCTTAGAAACCCAACACCATAGTGGATTGAAGGTGTAATGCATGTGTGAACAAATAAGATAATAGACTAACCATTTCTGGAGATGGGATTCTTTTCCTCGAGATTCGTCTTCTGTCTTCCGAGTCGTACGTAATCATATACTTCGTACCTTTTTTTGATGTTTTAATTTTTCTTATATATTTCTTTCTTTGATATTTAGATGTAGAAGCCTGTAAGTATATGTAGAGTAATAAACATATACCAAAGCATAAGTCAAGTAAACGGAACTACTAATGCAACATAGTTACTAAACAAAGAAAATAAGAATGAATAAAAATATATAGGAAACATGAGCATAGTGGTAGTGTACAAGTCAAGTATACAAAAATACTAATCCCTATAGTTATTGAGCAAGAGAATAAGAATACTGATAACAACTACTTTTAGAATGAATAGCATAGGCAAGTTAAATAACAAGTAATAATATATACTAAAGCCTTAACTGTGTGGATAAAACCACCAACTCACCATAGTCACTGGGGAATAGAAACAAGAACAGATAAACAGAACATGTGTTAGCAAGAATTAATTTTGAAGTGAATAATCAGTATAAGACAGAAAAAAAACCAAAAATACCACCCCTTACTTTTTATGTGTTTTTCAACCAATTGAGTCTTTCTGATGGTAAGCTCCTCCCAAACAGAGAGATAAATTACTCTTGTGTTAGTGCAGATCTATTTATTAGAATTAATCAGTTAGTCTTTTTAGCTTCAAGTTCATCCTAAGTAGTGTAATAAATCACTTTGGTGTAGACCTATTTATTAGAATTATTCAGTTAATCTTTTTAGCAACAAGTTCATCCCAAGTAGTGTAATAAATCACTTTAGTGCAGACCTATTCATTAGAATTATCCAGTTAATCTTTTTAGCAGCAAGTCCACCCCAAGTATTGTGATAGGCCACTTTAGTACAGTATAGTCTTGGATGTAGAGTATAGGCTACACTTGATAATATACTTCTTTGCTAGGATGTACAAGTATAGTCAGTACAAGTGGTAATAAACTGTTTTGATACTTATTACCCTACTAGTGGTATAACTACTCATATTGAAAATAAATCTCACCACTTATAAAGTTTCTAAGCTATGGTCACACTAATTGTAGTATAGACAGAGCAGATCTCTACACACATGCTTTCATGTTGAGAATCAAAACAGTTTAATATATAAGCTTACAAAGTTTCTAAGCCCTGGACATACCAAAGGAGAATTATACCACTACTAAAATATAATTAGCCCCAATGTTAACTCAAATGAGTAAGTTCATATTAAAATACATATTAAAATAGCTAGGATGTACTAGTATAGCCAGTACAAGTGGTAATAAACTGTTTTGATACTTATTACACTACTAGTGGTATAACTACTCATATTGAAAAAAATCTCACCACATATAAAGCTTCTAAGCTCCGGTCACACAAATTGTAGTATAGACAGATCAGATCTCTACATACTTGCTCTCATGTTGAGAATCAAAACAGTTTAATACATAAGCTTACAAAGTTTCTAAGCTCTAGTCATACCAAGGGAGTATTATATCACTACTAAAATAGAATTAGTCCCAATGTTAACTCAAATGAGTAAATTCATACTAAAATACATATTAAAATAAGTTTACTCACCATATTAATTGTTGAGTGATGTTTATTCAGAGGAATTAGTAAATATCCACAGAGTTGCAAGTCTTTACTAGGTGGTTGAGTGGTAATGATAAAAATCCTCTCTCACGCTTGCTTTTATGGAAATCTCTGTCCAATCAGAAGTGATTTGCCTTTTTTTAGTCTGATTTATTGCATCCCGATGTGATTCGATGTAACCCGATGTAACCCGATGTAACCCGATGTAACCCGATGTAACCCGATGTAACCCGATGTAACCCGATGTAACCCGATGTAACCCGATGTGTTTTCGACCTCCCCCGATGTGTTTTCGACCTCCCCCGATGTGATTCGATGTGTCTCGATGTGTTTTCGACCTCCCCCGATGTGATTCGATGTGTCCCGATGTGTTTTCGACCTTCCCCGATGTGACCCGATGTAACCCGATGTAACCCGATGTAACCCGATGTGTTTTTTACCTCCCCCGATGTGTTTTCGACCTCCCCCGATGTGATTCGATGTGTCTCGATGTGTTTTTGACCTTCCCCGATGTAACCCGATGTGTTTTTGACCTCCCCCGATGTGATTCGATGTGTCCCGATGTGTTTTCGACCTCCCCCGATGTGATTCGATGTGTTTTCGACCTCCCCCGATGTGATTCGATGTGTTTTCGACCTCCCCCGATGTGATTCAATGTGTTTTCGACCTCCCCCGATGTGATTCGATGTGTCCCGATGTGTTTTCGACCTCCCCCGATGTGTTTTCGACCTCCCCCGATGTGATTCGATGTGTTTTCGACCTCCCCCGATGTGATTCGATGTGTTTTCGACCTCCCCCGATGTGATTCGATGTGTTTTCGACCTCCCCCGATGTGATTCGATGTGTTTTCGGCCTCCCCCGATGTGATTCGATGTGTTTTCGACCTCCTCCGATGTGTTTTCGACCTCCCCCGATGTGATTCGATGTGTTTTCGACCTCCCCCGATGTGATTCGATGTGTCCCGATGTGTTTTCGACCTCCCCCGATGTGATTCGATGTGTCCCGATGTGTTTTCGACCTCCCCCGATGTGATTCGATGTGTCCCGATGTGTTTTCGACCTCTCCCGATGTGTTTTCGACCTTTCCCGATGTGTTTCGATGTTTCCCTATGTGTTTTCGATCTTTCCCGATGTGATTCGATGCACTCTGATGTGTTTCCAATGCACTCCAATGTATATGCTGTTAGCCAATCAGCTTTATTTGTATCTTTTTATTCACTATATAAAGAGAGGTGGAAACAGTAGTTTAGTTAACTCTTTCTAGCTCCAGTCTGTTCTTAATAGAAATTAAAGAAGGTTAGCACACAAATAGCATGGAAAGTGGATATGGATCAAGCGAGTATAGCAACAAGCTAATGACTCCTATAAACCAAGAGCTGATGAAGGTAACAGTGGAAAGATGTACAGAACAAAGCAAGTATGAGAATAAAGACTTATTTGAGGGGGTGTCTGAGCTCTTTCTCCAAAAAAGCTTACCTCTAGATTGGCAGAAATGGGATCCTTTAACCGATATTCGTAATAAGCTTAGCACACAGTTACTAGAAGAAATTCGTTCTATCTTTTGGGAGCAAGATGGAAAGGATGAAGAGTTGTAAGTTATACATACTTCCAACTATTTTTTTTTTTTTTTTTGTTTCGTATTGTCTTTTATGATCAAAATAAAATATGATAGACAAATTTCCCATATAACTACCTCTCAACTATGTGAAAAACAAATATCATGCTAAATGATGTAGTGAGGTACTAGAAGCAGCCCGAGATAGAGATGAGAGAGCCATTGCACTCGCGGTATTTGTTGCGAGGAGTCACAAACAACTGAATACAAAGAATGCGAATCGGCAGACATTACTTCACCTAACTGTACAGTCTTATTGTTCGGATTCACTAATTCGTCTCATCATCACAAGGGGAGCGGATGGAGCAATAGCCGATGCTTGGGGTTAGTGTTTTATAGCACCAATGTTTGCATGCATTGCTTGTTAAAAAATATAGTATTGCAAAACTTGTAACAATTCGATACTTATCTATATTGCTAATGTTTATTTGGAAGGTGACACCCCCCTTCACATTGCTGCACGTCTGGGTAGAGCTAAGGTTATTCATGCTCTAACCACAAGTTTGACCAGAGCAGAAGTAAAGCATCCATACTTCAGAGTTCCTTACAAATCACTTCCCCAAGACAATGTACAGAGCTACAATCATGATGGAAGGAGTGTAGTCCACCTCATTGTTGAAACAGCGCATAGCAGCAAGCATAGAGAGGCACTAAAAGTACTAAAAAAAAATACTCGGGCTGACTTAGATATGAGGGTAAGTGAATACATTACAGTGGAATAAAAGTAGAGTAGATCGAATTGATAAGTTAGATGGGGAGTTTAATTCTATTCTCTTGTTTGATATTATAGCGAATGGGAGATGGATATGCCCCATCTCACATTGCCATAGAGAATGAAGACTACGAATGTCTACATACATGTCTAAGATTGGGAGCTGATTCTGAAGTTCGTAACTACAAAAGTGAAACTCCTCAACAACTAGCTCACCTCTACAAATCAGCAGATATGGTAAGGGACCAACAACATAAAGAAGTATAGATTTCTTGCTTTGTCCACCTTGAGTGATATTCGTCTGAGTAAAAAACTAAAATCATCTTGTAGGTAAGACTGTGTCAAGAGTTTGGAGCTGGAGCATATCAATTAGAGTATGCTGAGACCGAAGTCGTAAACATTATAGCTCCTACGACTTCTGATGAAGATGAGTAATAAGTACCTAAACCCCTCTTTTATTTATTCTATTGCTACTATTGTGAAGTTTATTTAATATATTACATAATGCTGACTTAACACATGCACACAACCTTTTATTTATTCTATTGCTACCATTGTGAAAAGTTTATCTAATGTATAATATACACTGTCTTAACACATGTACACAGACTTTCTTGCTAATAACAGATATGACATACTCTTTTAAATATGTGTCTTTTATTCTTTCAATTGTGTTTTAACACGTGTACACAATCTTTTATTCATTCTATTGTCACCATTGCGGAAAGTTTATTTAATGTATTATATATGCTGACTTAACACATGCACACGTTTCTTTATTGTCAATACAATGTATATCATAGAACCAACCCTTCTTCCCATCAGTGTATTTATAGCCAAGACTTTACACATTTCTTTATTAACAATGCGATGCACATCATAAACCATCCCTTCCGTAGTACTTCTTCTTATCGCTAATGAGAGTTATAGGCGAAGAAGCGCAGCCGAATTCGCTCGTTTAGATCACAAGCTTTTCGAGTGGAGGGCTCGGGAGAAGCGGCGGGCCGCTGCCTAGTCGCTTGGCCCGGTGGATACGGGGCACCGGCGTCGCCTCCACGTGTACGGTCGGCGCCGCACGCAACGTGGGCGGACGCGGCTTGACCGCCTCAAACGATTGGTCGTTCGGGTGAGTGGGGGTTGCGGGGTGGGGAGGGTGGGCGGCGGTGGAGGAGGGGTGGCGGTGATGACGGTGATGGCGGCGGCGGCGGCGGCGGCGGTGGTGGTGGTGGTGGCGGCGGCGGCGGCGGTGGCGGTGGTGGTGGTGGCGGCGGTGGTGGTGGTGGCGGTGGTGGCGGCGGCGGCGGGTGGCGGCGAGGGGGGTGAGGGCGGTGGTGGTGGCGGCGGCGGCGGCGGTGGTGAGGGCGGCGGTGGCGGCGGCGGCGACGGCGGTGGCGCGGACGGGACGAGGGCGGTGGCGGGGAGGAGGGAGGAGTGGGAGGTGGGGGAGGGGGAGGGGAGGAGGGTGGGAAGGAGGAAGGGAAGGGGTCGTGGCCGGGTTCGGGGTCAAGTGTGCAAATGTTTTTTCGACCAATCAGAAGGGGGGATTTTGGGGTGACCTTGGCAAGGTCGTGTGCAAAATTTTTGTGCTCTTCTGTGATTGGTTGAAATCGGAAATACCGGCTTGTGATTGGTTGAAAACAGGGGTCAATGAGTGCGTGTCTGTCTAGAAGTGCACTGACTATACTACTGGTAAGTCTCTTTTGTAAAATACACAATTTTGAATATTATTTCAGTGCAATTTAAGTGCACATGCAATTCAAATTTAGCGACATTTACAAAAAAATAATGTAGGTGTTATTGTTAAAGTTCTAACCTTCCACTGCGCTCATCGATGATTGTTTCAGTTTGGAGTCGCGCCCTCTACAGTTGGATTAGTATTTGGTGCCCACGCTCCAATATATTTATTCATGACCACTATTGTCACAAAGGTGATGAAAAGGGTAAGTAGTACTCCTGGATGTAATAACATGACGTAATGTTCATAAAACACTCTAGGACTTCTTGTAAGCTCTAAGCAGTGTACATACTCTCTGCATGAATGTTATGAAGATGACAACCCAAATGGACTGATTCTGCATCTTTTTTTGTTTTTAAGCTGTTCCTAAATTTGCATGTGTACATTCATACTTAATAAGATACAAGTTGCTGTAGTTCCAGGTTTTATTGAGCTCATTTTTGCAGTGAAGTGTTTTGGGACAGCAGTACTATTTTTAATGCGATATTGGAACATCTAAAATGAGTTGTAAACATTTCTCTACATTGCAGGGATACATCTATTCTCTAATTCTACTGGCTTGGGGTGGCTCAATAATCGATGATCTGTTCATTGGCCCGAGTCCACTACTTCACTTTATTTTCAATGGTCACAGGTATGTAGTCGACTATCAAACTATTGCAATCACTACTCACAAAAGGGGAAGCTAGGCAAGCATTTATTTTCCCAAAATTGAGTTAATTATATGCACTCCACTAATTTCTAGCCAAAAGCGAAAAAAGCGATTCCCACACTTGCATATTATGTTGGTCAACTTAAACTTTGTGAATAAAAAATAGATAGTCCAGCTGTGTTGCAACTGGTACACTTCAAACCCACAACCGGATATCTTCTAATCAGACATGTACATGTACATGTACTTGTAAGTACAACATATCAATGAAGCTGATAAATACATTCCAACTTAATTTGTTTAAAGAGTTTTTCTACTTTGTAAATAACCAAGCAATAGTACAGTGCAGCCCATTGGTTAGAATTGTTGATGTACAACGCAGAAGTAGTACCTTGTGTGAATGATACAACAGGACTGTTTTCTAGCTCAGAAAAACTGCTGTGTATATTTGGTCAATAGCTATTTCTAAAATATCTGAAACTCTGCTATATGCCCTGAACACTCCCATTAAAGAATCAGAGTTAGATGTTATACAATATAAAACAAGCATTAGTCAACTGCTACAGTACTGTTGCTACAGTACGGCTGCTACGGTACGGCTGCTACGGTACGGCTGCTACGGTACGGCTGCTACGGTACGGCTGCTACAGTACGGCTGCTACAGTACAGAGTGCATGATAAGCAGCATACTACCCAGTTCCCACCAGAGTCAACAAAGGGAAACAGATGGAGTGGATGCAATTAACCCGAAATGTATAATGTCTAAACCTGTATTTAAGCTCAACAGTAGGTACAGCGAGTACAATATTGTTATCCTTGTTACCTTGATCTCTACACTGGTATCCATGCATAAGTTCTTTGCTTCCACTCATTTTCATGTAATTAATTTTCAGATTTTCAGATTTTCATAATTGATATTTACATTGTATATGTTATAGATCTTTGCCACTCACAATGACTCTATACCTGATGATGGGTGTTTATCAAGGGGGAGTGTATGTACCTCCATTCCAGGCAGCTATCAACCTTGCTTTGTGAGTATTGCACATGTAATTATAGGCTTTCTAATTGAACTGGTCAATACTAATTTCATGCAACATTCGAGTCATTTATATAATATAAATAATAGCTTGTCTTCCCAGTTGCATATAACTAAGCCAATTGACCAATTCATTTCTTATTAATGATGGAAAACTTATTGCTTATTGTGAAGTGCAGATATTTAATTACCATTCTGAAGTTACAAAATCACATTTGTAACCTGGACAGGGACAAAATACATGTACATTGCAAAATTACAACAGCACGTAGTTTGGCAAAGAATGTTTTTTTTTGCGAGCAGTTGCAGATGTGCCGTATTGGATAACCATAGCTCCCCTTTTCTACATGTGGATGCTGCATCGCTACTTACATGTAGAACATAATACTACAATGTGTGTAAACATGATGAGTGAGCTACGTACTTACAACAATTACAGTCATGCTAATAGTGTCAACACCACTCATGATCACCTTAACCATAAAACACAATGGAGTGTTGATACCTTTGACTACGGCTGTTATAGTACATTATATTTTACTGAGAATTAATGGGAACATTACTAGGTTCACATTGTATATTACATGTTGGTATAACATACTTTGAAGATTATGAAAACTACAAAATGACAGTCAGAAAAGTCACATTACTCCATGACTTTAAGCCATTAATAACATTGTATTTCAGAGTCAGCGGATATGACAGAGATAGTGTTGAAACATATGGAATGGTAGCGGGGTTGTTAAATGGGGGAATTGGCTTAGGGTCAATGGTTGGTCCAATTCTTGGAGGCATAATAACGCAGCATACAGATTTCACATGGACGTTAACCGTGTTGGCAGGCTTAGGAATGGTTATGGTAGGTGTAAGGGATGCCCTCAGAGAAATTGTGGATTAAGTTTACCAGTACCATTCACTTACATGTGGTATTACATGTAAGTTCCTTTGTAGTTCCTTTGTCCTTGGAAAGAGTCGCAATGAGTCAACAACTAACAGTTGAGCTCCCTTAGATAGAAGTTAATTTAGTAGTACTATTTGACAATCAACCCTTGAATGTTGTGAGCAGCCAGTCATATTTTCACTTTGATCATAACTTTTATTCACCAATATGTTGTTTAAATATTGCTGTGTAATGACAATCCACTAAATGGCTGCAGTATTTGAAGTTTGTTTTAGTGATGATCATTGTTTTGCATATCATTTAAATTGCTGCAATACTGCAGCTTCCAAAAAGTCTAAAGGGAATATTTTGTTTCTTATCCTGTTGGGGAATTTGAAGCTAGAACTGCTTTACCATTCTTTACAGTTGATGACATTATCTACGTACTTATTGTGGATGAGCCTCTCCGGTCAACCTCTCTCTATAAAAGAAAAAGAAGACTCAAAAATAGCCATGTGTGAGGAACAGACACACAGTTCAGAAGAATCCCATCAGGACGAATCAACAGAAATGGAGACGTTTCCAACTGGCTCAAAGAATTCTTCTGTGACAGAATTGACCAATGAGCAATTCATTAGCAAGCTGGAGCACTGTTTAGGAGATTCCATAAGCAACTGTACTACAACAGCACGCATTCAACCAGGGTAGACAACTGCTGCAGTGTGCCTGTATCTAACTGATTGTACAAAGTCACAAAATTTTGAATCCCATTTGATACTTGCAAGCTTCCGTTCAACCTTTGCATACTAACTGATACCGTAATACTTTCTTTTGCAGTATTCCTTATATTTTTTTTATTCAAAAAGTTTGTCTTTTGAACAGTATTGTTTAGTTTTTACTAAGTTTATGTTGTTTGTTCAGTTGACACACTAACAGGAATAATGTATTCCTTATCGAGATAATTTTAATAGTCCTCGCAGTATATGGGAGCTAATAATTGTGCAATACAACTACAGTTATATTACGTGTATAATAAGGCAGTCCCATGAGCTCTGCCAGGGGTTAATCATAAATCCTAAGAAACCCAACTTCTATACCATAATGCACTGTTCTACGTGTGTGCAGTTGCTGATCATGGTACATAACCAGGCCAGAGATACTGCAGCCTAGGCATGCTCTACTGGAAAACGTTAGGGTGGTACTAGATAATGCTTGCACTTGAAACATTGAAATCCATTGCATCTAAAAAGCTCCAGCTACTCATGCATGATTTTCTACTAGCGCAACTCTAAAAAAAAACTCAAGTTAATCTCCAAAAATGTAAATGTTGGTAATAAAAAATGTCAAATATGCAACAGTTTAATAAAGACAACATGCATAGACAGTCAATATTTATTACTATATTTTAACTAAATTTCTTTTTTGTACAATCTATAAAGCTACAAAATGGCTACCAGCCGGCCTGGTGTCCCCTACGAAAAGTATTTAACAAGATATGCTAACATGAACGAAGCCAGGGTAGAGTTTACTTATGAAGATACCTGTGGAAATCAACATTACTTGTGTCAACTTTATTCGCCTGACAGCCTAGCGCCCTACGACAAGGAAATTTATGATATTATACATAGTGATAAGGCTATACGTTCCCGAGATACAACCTCAGATGTTCACCAAGTTTCTAATGTTATTTGCGTGCTCCACACCCAGGATACGTCTAAAATGGATGAGCTTAAATGCACTATAGGAGGTGCCAGGTTTCCAACTCCCGCAGGCTATATTAACAGCCGGGGTGTAATTTCCGACTACAGAATACTCGGTCGCAGACATATTGTGATGAGGCATCATGCGGATCGGTCAGCATATGTGATCTTATATAGACGGAACCCTTATGCTAAAGATGAGGAAATAGGAATGATTCAGATTGGTACAAAACACTGTTTAGGTCCACCGAAGCAGCAAATTAAATTGGAGTTATCAAAGCCTACAGGAAACATCGTGAAGGCACTTTTACTTGCCTATGCAATTAAACTAGCATATACAGTCTATAAGATTCATGAACCTCTAACTGATGACTGTGATGACAGTGATGAAAGGGACTCTGACGCTGGTAAGAAAGAGTTTGGAGGTTTTTCCCATTTCCAGTCACTCGTGAATAATGTGCCAGAAGACAGGAAAGCCAACCGCACAGTATATGCACCGACCCCACGAACTCATTTCCACGCATTGCGTCCCCGCCATACTTCCATGCACACACCGCAGCATACTCAGGGTAACTCACCAGCAGGGCAAGCTTCACTGAGGCTGACTGCAGCGTCAGAGGAATATGACAAGGATGATCAACCGTCAGCTTTTGCAAATTATGCGAAAAAGAACTGAGATTCAAAATGACTAACCAATAAATGACGAGAAAATTAGCTTTGTGTGTAATTTGTGGAGAAGGCAAGTAATTTGAAACACAACGGAAGGATTACATACATTATTTTGATAATCTAGACAGTTTAGCTATGGATGAATTGAATTTTCAAGTTTTTAACCAATGAATGGTGTTTGCATGTTCAATGATTAACAAAGCGGCTTTCTAGTGTTCCGTAAATTTGTGCTCAATATTCCTTTAGCTATTGTTATGTTATTTAGTGGATGTGGTATTTCCCTGTGCAAGGAAGTGAAGATTTATGATCACTTAAAGGTGAACTGTCCTGAAATTTTGAGGTTGTAAGCTGAATACACCATCAGAAAGTCTAGTAGCAGTTGAACCAGCTAGCGCAATACCAGCTGGGATACATGATGTCATCATGGTACTCAGCTCTGTTAAAACTAGTGAAATACATCATTGCAGGGAGTGGATGCCAGACAACGCATTGTGGTATTATAAACAAAAAATTTTAATTGAGCTTTTATCCTTGTTGTACTAGGAATAACACAAATAGAAAAATGACTATGTAGGACAAAATTTAAAGCTAGTTAATATTCCCAGTAAATAAAAACCACATTTTGCTGCAAAAAAATTATCAAATTATTTTTGAGTTTGCAATTTGATTGGTCCATATATGCTACTTGTTTATCTCATGAATAACAAGGCAATGCACTAGACTGGTGTGTTGAACCTGTAACATGTAGCACTATGATTGCTAATATCTGTTTTATTGAATGAACACCGCATTTCTTCTGAAGCAGTTGTGACAACTCGATATTTCAGCTATATAATGCGTCAGAGTTGAGATAATCAAAACAGAAGTTTTGAGAATAATTAAAATGAAACTAGGTGGAGAGAACTCCTATAATGCCATCACATTTAGAATTTTGGGGTTACTTTTTTGCAGTTTAGGATCTATTAGCTACTACTAAAACAGTTTAGATAGGCTTGTACAGACATCAAGTAATACCAACATAGTTCATTTGGTGGCAAACATTCTGAAATTTTCAGTACAGCCCACCTTTATATGTTTTAGCAACACTAGTATCAGAGGAATGTGGCAAGTTATAATGCAGACATAACATGTTGCATTTTATACATATTTTTAGCCTTAATATTCAGCAAGCAATAGTATTACATACTTACAATGTGATGACTCTAAGCTGGTTAATTTGCATCCATGCAAGAGTTGACAACTAATTCCGCAGGCGGAACAACCCAATGAAACGTTTATTTGTTCTATTCATGTAAAACCTTTAAATGCTACATGTACAATGGACTTGTGTGGTATTACTAGCAAGCAGGTTATCATTGCCTTTCTTTACGATCAGTAAGTAATATCATGAATTAAAGCATCATTATTTCTACCTGCTAAACCAAAAATGCAGATTCGGAGCATTTTGCAGGTTTTATTTGCTCTGTACAACCTATTCTTTCATTATTTTCAGTGTAAATTTTGTACTAGACCAACTTCCCAATGCGAGATGTTCCAGATATGATGTACAACAAATATTTGGAGAAGACATGCAGAATGCTAAAATGTTTGAACAGCAAGTTAATTCTTTGGAGCATATTTTACGTTAGTAAACCCTATAATCCAATAATCTAGACTCCACTCCTACATAGACGTTTAAAGTATTGTACAAGAAACAGGCATTTCTTATGCTATTATTAGTTGATAAGATGCAGTGAAAACTACGAAAAGCATTACTAAAAGTGAATTTCACTTCGAAACTGCACTTCAAATGAAAGGTCTGCTTGAAAGTCAGAAAAAATGACATGCAAAAAGCTTGGCATATTTCATGGGTCCTGTTAATATTCTTATGGACAACCCCCGGTTTGTTCATACCTCGACGGCCCTTCAGGTCATCGCTTTAGTTATACTCTATCATGAGGCTGTTTTGTACTGATTACCTCTTCATTACATGTAAAGCAATTACAGTAATGTCTTGCGTACGGAGAAGACGGCTCTTGGTATTTTGGGTCGCCCATTTCTTATCGGAATAGTAGTTAGTTGTCAGGTGCCCGCTGGAAATAACTGGTTACTCTTCCTTTTTCTTTTAAAAGAAACCAGAATATTGCTATACAGTGCAGTGACTTTCACACTTTCAAGCAGTAAGGATCATTCAATACACTTATACTTAGATGTACGCTTACTTACCCGTGTTGTGCTGAATAACTAGTTAAAGAAGGACTATTTCCAAAATTGACCAACACCAATCAAAAGGTTGAATAGCATTTGCCTAGGGCTATTCAAAAAGATCTGCCAGTGCAACAGCAGATGATGTCATCTGCCACAAATTAGTCTCAAACAAAGGCAGTCTATGTCATTCGAGTAACCCAGTTAACTTTGTTATAAAGCACCTGGAAAGGTGTTGATTCAACAACTTTTCTATTAATCAAGAGTTGGTAAATTCCTTCTAAACTTTTGATAACATGTAATATTTAGTCACATATATACACTTGTCTTTTTTATTTCAAACATCAAGAAAGTGCAATTAGCAAGAAAACTTTTTAATTATTTGAGGGTACACTACAATGAGAAGACAATTCCTTCATATTTCCAAAGACTCCCATGAGTGAATAGAGATAGTGGGTAGCCTATATTCCAGTATTTTTCCAAAATAAACATAACAAACATGTGGTAAAACAATATTTGTACCGAAAGAGAAATAAAGAACTCAATTTAGCATAAATGGTTCCCAATTATATTTCTCTAATCATACAAGAGAGGACAACTCAGGAAGACTACCCAACCTTTGAGGCTACTTCCACTTTAAGGACATAACTACGCGCTTGTGACCGTTGAGGCTAATAGAGAGCGCTAAGGTTAGGTAGCCGCTCACTTCATTGCTCATTAGTTGTCGGTGTCCCAGGAACAAACCTTGATCGTTTGGGGGTCCAGGCACAACAATATTGTAGAAAAAGAAAATAGATTTTGGAAAAGTTGATCTGCATGCTTATTAGAACCTAACACATTTCAAGCACATGAACTGTATCTAATACGCTTGCCACAAAATTAAATATTTATGCAACAGTAAAATTGATGACCTGTCTTTACATTAGGCATATTGGGACATTGCAAGTGTACGCTAAATAAATAATACATGTAGCAATATGCAGCCAGAACAGCTAATTTTATTCAGTATTACAAGCATGTTATCAAACCAGCTAGGTGTGCTTGGTAGTAATGTTTGATATAAGTAAAGGATCCCGTTAGAAAGCAAGAATCAGTCACCGAGTAACTGTCATGTCAAGGTATAGTCTGTACAGGATAGACTTTATCAGTACAACTAGACTCACCTATGATAAGAATAGAAGTGCCGTGTGTTCGCTCCTGTATTCTATGCCTCAGTCTCGTATACTAATCCTATTAGCTAATGCTTATCTCTGTTATACACCATTGATCTCTAGATCATAATCTCACAGTAACGCCTGAAGGCAAGCATAGCATTTGGTCATTCGACACAGTCTTATATGAACCAGTACAATTTTCGAATGCGTCTATTACGCTAAACAACTTCAGTGTATTGTAATTTGGTCAGATCGGCTATGTTATACTTGTTACATGAAGAATATGTTTTGTGCGATGCGTAAATATTTCCTATAGCGACTCTGCTTCACAGGTCAATTAAAACGTTGGAGAATACAATATAGACATCATCATTTTGATGAAAAATCCAAATTTAAAGTTCAGACAATT
The DNA here is from genome assembly GCA_935421135.1 of Bugulina stolonifera. NCBI lineage: Eukaryota > Metazoa > Bryozoa > Gymnolaemata > Cheilostomatida > Bugulidae > Bugulina > Bugulina stolonifera. The sequence continues at coordinate 6,434,732 of OW285197.1, read as the reverse complement.
CAAGTGGTCCTTAGCTTATTATTTCATGAAAAAAAGATCTAGACTGCTGCACAATGATGTAACCATAGCAGACTCTATCTAAGATCATGAACCTTGTTAGCCTAATGAATAGTAGAACAATCAGTGTTACTTCAGATATAAAGTACTTCTCCCTCTCTCCACAGTATCAGATAGACCCAAGGTTTTGATTGACAGCACAGTAGCCATGAAAAATAGATATCTTATAGAGGACTTCAAGAAAAAAATCAATTTCGATCATGTGACTCGACCCGATCAGATGAACAGTTGGATGGTGGTTGCAAAGGTAAATGCAGTGATAATACAATATTGTTGTCTATTACTCGGGATTAAATATTGCCATGGTTTTTTAGAAAAAAAGACATTTTATTGTGGACATTATTATTATAAATTTTTCCTGCTTTTCCATACTGATAATTTATTAAAATTAAAGATCTTGGAGTTGGCCAGACAAATTATGCTGGAGACCATAGCACATGGAACTTAGGAACGATTGAGAATGGTCTTTTCTTTTCTCCAGCAGCTGCTAGATAACATGGAGCAAACAAAGTCATTACCTCTTCAAAAATGGGTATGATACTTTTAGTTACTGCTTGGTCATATCTAAAATTCAGCACTGTTGTTGCTTCAGTTATTGACTGATAATTTTCTATGAGTTATGACTACCCACTTCGATTCACTTATTCAAGCATTCTTCAACTAGATAGACCATTTGGCATCGTAAATTGGCCTACAATTTGCCGTTAAAAGGTAGTGTCTAAAGCATGAAGGTCTATAAATTTACTAGTTAGCCAGTACACGTATATCCTAGTATTATTTCTTTAGGACGCATTGGTACAAACGCATATTCCTACACCAGAGACGCTGTCCACTAGGTTCCATCCAGCAGACAGCGAGGTACAGTCAGCAAGAAATAGGGGTGATCCACGGCTATACACCATTCCTGAAAGTATTGATGCAAGTGCACCTCAGGATCAGATAGTGGCAGGGTCGTTTGCTTATGTTCAGGTACAGAAGTCTTCTAGAACATGGTTGTAATGCTTACATAGGAACAGCAAGTCACATATAGATCCACCCTTGTATTATTTCTATTGCCTACACAGATATGATTTATGGATAGGAAATGTAGGTAACCTGTTGATCTTTTATGTAATGCAAAGTCCTACTAGCACCACTCATAGGTTCTTCATTTTGGACAAGGGGTCGTCTTAGGACGACATACACACAACCCCCAAAACATTACAATATGTATTGCCAACAAGGGGATTTCCTTTAAGATCAAACATTAGTCATGCTTGAACGCTTAGGCTGTGTTCGGACAATAAAAGCAGTCCTATAATAGGTGTCTTCGCGACCTCTTGGACTGACCCGGGTCGCAAATAAAAATTACAAGATGGCCGTCCGACCAAGGCCAGAAGGGCTATTGGCCTGGGATTTCGCTTGGCCGGACGAAGCCATCCCTAGCCCATTGGCACACCTGATTTCTTCGCGCGCAAACGAGGGTTGTGCTTTTGGCCCAGGCCGGTTGTTCGCGACCCTGTGACAGATGTGTGCAGGAAAATATTTTTGTAAATCGGCCTGGGTCTGAAGCTTAGGTCGCGAAGACACCTAATGAACCAGTACAGTTTCCAAATATGCCTATAATAGTGGACAGTAGGAAAGCGAAACAGAGAAAGGGCGATAGTCAGTTCCCAGTTGACTTGATGCTAAATACCCACATTTTAACAAACTGTGGGGACAGATAGTGATTTCCTCCATACAGTCAATGTAGACCTGATAGGGTAGTGGTAGAGTGCTTGACTGTGATTCATAGGGTCTTGAGTTCGAAGCTCACCGGAGCATAATGTTTTCCATTTTAGTAATTAAATAATGCAATCAGTTAGTAATGTTATGAATCTTCAATTTGCAAACATTATGCTTTTTCAAAAGCTTGGAATGACTCTGCTTCGTCATTTACACATTATGTAGAGAAAGAATGAGACTCTGTGTGGAAGAGCTCAAACCTTTGCTGATGGTTTTCTGCCACTAATAGGGTGTCCATGCGGCTCCAGCGCAGGATGCGTGTATACACCCCGACCTGAAATTGGGTGTAAGACTGGTAGATGCAGAGATTGCAAAAGAGTTCAATGCCTTAAATGGGGAGAAGCATTCAAAAATTCACTTAACTGTGGTATGCATCTGAACTCATTTAGTCATGCAGACGATAAAGTTGTCGTAACCACAGATCATAGCAATTGTCCAAACAACATAACAAGCTCTGCACCACAGCTTTGTGCCCGTATAGAGCTGTTCTACTGCAGCCAATCGTGTTGAGGTACTCCAGCCAACGCACTCCAGCCAATGCCTACAAACTTAACCAGTACACAAGTAAATGTCTCATATGTGAGAAGTGCAAAATAATGTCTCATATGTGGACTGACAAAACCATTCAGCATCTCAATTATAGAACATCTAAAGACGGCTCACAATGCTGATTTTATGTTGCCAGTTTCGCCAACAGCTGTAATCGAAAATAATAACATCATCAACAAGCAATGTAACAAATGTCAACGATTAGACGTAGCTATAGAATGCCTGGGTAACTATGTCTGCAAACACTGCAACATTCCAATATAATTATAGCTATAGATTCTTTACCTACCAACAAAGTGTTGTGGTATTTGAAGACGATAAAGCAGTGCCAATGGGTGAATATCCTTAACATTTCTATGGACAACTAAATAATAGAGCCACGCTTGACAGTTTGATTAAATGTAAATTTAAGTAATTATAAATGATGTTATATCAGTAAATGGTTATATCAGTAATAAAATATTGTAACAGAACAAACTTTTATCACTTTCGATGTACTGCCAATAATCTACAGTACATGCACAATATCTACAGCAGCACTCTCTTCATCTGGGCTAGAATTTAGTGCTTATGGAACTATTAGATGGCTGAATTTTTTGTAAAGAATTATAGCTGTTATGCTAATTTAATAATGCCGTTCTGCGAGCCTTACTACATTCTAGTGTATTAAATTGGGTTGTGAACAAAAATATTTGGTATGACCATCATACATGTACAGTAGATTGCACGGGGTGTTGAGTTGGGTTTTAACAAAGCGATATTACCGCAAGCTTCGCTCCTTTTTACAGACAAACTTTTATGGCATTTTTATCGGTACATGCATTGCATATCACTGCTATACTGATTTATTTCTAACTGCGTGCAGTACATGTAGGTGATTGTTGAATGAAATCCAGATAATATGGAAGTAGTATAGTCAGTGCAGATCTGCACTGACTATACTACTTATGGAAGCTTATACTATTACAGTATTGTAGATGTTTGGTTCTATCTTTCGATTTGGGTTGAATATTTCAATCGGCTAAGCAGCTCCTCGGCAACTTTTAACAAGTTTGCCCAATATAGCGTACATGTACATGTATTATATTGATATTGTCATAAACCAGATACATGTAGTATCAATATTAATCTGCATTCATTTATTTTCTATTTTCCTGTACCTGAGATAGATACATGTACATTGTATGTCTCTTGGACTGCTTTCCAGTCTGCTATTTTCGTTTTGAGTTGTGCAAACCTGCCAGCTCATAAGTATTTTATTTTGGTCTTTTGGAATTGCCCTTTTAATTTCTTGATCGTATCTTTGGCTTAGACTGAGTTCTAGCTCAGTCTGAGCTCTAGCATAGTGAATTATGCATATAGTTTATTATGGAATGATATTATATAGTTGCTATTATCTCTTTGATGCTGGTACTACTACAATGTACATGAACAATGTACATGTAAATGCAACAACTAGATTTACATTAGGTTAATTTTATCCTAAAACATGTACGTGTACATATAGCGTTTCAGTTTGGGGTCCCTGCATTCTTTTGAATTGATATACTAGTTCAAAATAATATTTTAAAATTTCTAAAATGCAGCCTAAAGTCTAGTAACTCAATTGAATGATACACCTATAGGAGCTAATACAGGGCTCTAGCCATAATATACAATGAATCTGCCTTATTATCTTAAGGGCTCGCAATCAATATTACTATTTTGTATGGATTGTAGTACCATTATAATCATGATATTGCATTATGTCTGGAATTCTATGGATTTTTTATTATTTCAGAAATTTGGGAATGCAACATGTACTGTAACTGCTCATGGCCATTGGATTGAAAAAAATATAGTATTATGAGATGATAACATACAATGTACATGTATGTGTATGTAGAAAGACACACAAAAAAACTTGCGAACTACAATGTACATGTACAGTACATGTAAGACTAACAGTAATAATTCCTAGCTCATAACTGTGTGTGTAAGGAAATTTGGTGACTCTCTGTGTTTGTTGCTCAAAATAAAGAACTGCAAGTGATGGAACTATTATAGTACATGTAGATGAGTTGAACAATCAGCGGCTATATCAACTCATCATCCAACTTAATCTCACCGAGTGGATGATTGCAACTTGGTCCAACTTCAAGATCACCCTCAGTGGATTGAACTGCTCTCTAGTTACAGTATATGCATGGCACAAAGGGTAAGGTATGAGAGTAGGGCTGTTGATTATGAATATCTCTATATTATAGTACACTGTACTATTGGGAATAGTTTGAATGTTGTCATGGGTCAGCTATTTAGAGATCAAGAGAACAAGAGATCAATTCTTCTCTCTAAGTGTGGATGAACAGAAAATCCGCGGTAAGTCTATTTTACTAGTGGCAATCCAATGCATCATGACTTAGCAGTATAACTATCACCTTATGGACCCTACACTAGGCCACGGCTGCTTCCTCACACTTATTCTAGATCTGTATTATAACAATATTATACATTGTATAGTCTGAAGACAACATTGTGTAAATGTAATAAATTATACACAAATTATGCATTATGCTGTTATTTATCCCATGAGTGGTCAACATCAATTAACTGAGGAAATCTGACAGCCACTTGGGTTGCCACAAAAGCCAAACTATACAGTTTGTCTGCAATCAAAGTTACTACATTGTTTGTGCCTGATTCATCTCAAAACATTGGTTTTAAATTCTCTACTCTAATGAAACTCACCGGCTTTCCTTGGCGTGACCAGCCCCCTGCAGCTGGCACTGCCAGGTGCCAGTGCTGGCCAACTCTCTGTAAGAAAGGCCCAGATGGTATGGCCTTTTATGGCACGGGTAGAAGAGTTGCATTTGAGCCATGCTGGTTTGCATGACCCCAACGACTTTTATATGAGGTACAGGAGCAATTGTGGCTGGATGCTCTTCCTAACACCACCATGGCCGGGCTTCCAACTTGGAACCTTTAGTATGAAGGCTCAGCATTCTAACCACTCAGCCATGGCTGCTCTTCAAATTCTCTATTCTAGGTTTAACATTTTAGTATTCATTTCCTTTAGCAATGACTTTACATGAATGATAAATAAAATTTGAAAAATTTTTTCAATATTGGCCAGTTTGTGCATTGAATATTGTGAATTGTAAAATAATTAACAATTTCATTAAATATACCATAGAGCATGTAAAAGTATACCAGACATTGCTTGTACTTGGGGAATTGATGTATCGTGGTTATACTACTTTATTTGTACGTCTAAATTGTTATCAATTATACATGTAGTGCCACCATTGTGTGCTACAACAACCACTGCTCTATGATTCACATGCATGCATTGTGTATTAAATTTGACTAGCAAAATATTCCTGATAGTGTTTGCTATATTTCTTCATTTTTGTGTAAGAAATTTTGATTTTAAAATAATAAACATCTCTAAAAAAGTTATGGAGATTGCTGTAAATGCATAGTACACTTTAAGGTGATTTTAAGAAGTAATTGCGCTGTATCTATGCATATTACTACATAATGTTATTTGGTGAAGCACTTACACTCATCTCAAAGAAATTTTCAATTTTTTTAATAATAATGTCACCCAGGTACCGATTTGCTACCACTGAAAATTATGTTGATGCCCAATGCAAACTTTATGATTGGAGGGATTTAACAGCATTTTCTCAGGGAGATAACTTTCCCGAAAAAAGTTGAGGTGGCCAAAATGAGATTGGCTAACAGTAGCAGTTCAGGGAGGGTGTGGGAGGGGCACTTTAGGACCATTTCGAAAGGAGGAGGGTAGGAGAAACTTTTTGAAAATGCATACAAAAGCGGCAATTTGATGCATTTGATTTGTATATTTGAGCAACACGTGATGGTAAAGAAAACGAACAAAAATATTTTATCGTAATCTATAAATAGTAAACTTTAATTTAGTATACTGCAAAAGAGTGCTTCTCTGTTTGGCTTGGCCATGAAAAACCATTGTCACCTTTTACATGGTATAGATGAACATAAATGTACACACATTAATAAGAGTGAAAAAAAATGGGAGATTAGTTGTAGGATAGAGATGAAAAGTAGTATTCTACGATGCTGGTTTCCCAAACCCTGAAGAACAATGTTCAAAATGGAACAATTAAAAGTGGGTACACTGTGCATGCTATCTTAGAAGATTCCCTATATTTGGATATCAAATTACACAAGCAGTAGCCTTACCTTACACATGAGTTTAGTGCTTAACTGTAGCTAACCGTATGCCAGCTGACAAACTGATTGGATTGCTAAAGTAAAAACATCAGTGACTTAACTCTACCATTACATTATCAGATCAGCTTGCAGTGGCTTTATGCAAAAACTAACCATCAATATAAAGGTACACAATAATAGCACTATTTTGATCAGAGTATGTTTATACCATGACAGGCAGAGTAGCTATGCGTTCCGATAACAGCTTAATCTTTTATTTGCTTGCTATAAGTACATGCATTTCTAACTGCCAAGATTAGACTTGACTTTAGCATGGGTCTTGAGAGGAGCATCAGAATATTATATAGAGCATCCTGGACACCAATTTAGAACTGTTGCCTAAACTGGAATCAAGCCCACAGCTAAGCTGAGTGCTGCAGTTATAACTTCAGCTGGTATTACCATTCTTACAAGACTTTGTTATTGGAGTTTGCAGTAACAACCATAATTATAGTTTCACCCACTACATGTACATTATAATATAGTACTCTACGTTTTGCACCCATTTCAACTCTAGCGTAGTAAGTGGTCACTGGATCACTGTTTTATATTCTCAGCTTTTCCCAAAATAATATACATTGTAGTTGATAGCACCGGCGCTATATGTAGTTGTTGCTAGATCATATTTTGCTGTTATACATTATCCGAATTGTGTGAAAGCAAACCGCAACGCTTTGAAATTAAAGAGTATAGCTAGCATTGAATAGAAGGCTTGGAGCAGCCATTGATGATAACATCATAGAAATGCAAGTTGTACGTATTCACAAACTGTGTATAGCACAACGCAAATGATGTCATGTTTGTTGTCAATGTGCAAGAATCTATGAGTTTATAAACATAATTAAAAGGCATTGACCATCCGGTAATTTTGTGTATATTGAAGTTGGACGGAAATTATCATTCAGTATGTGCTAGGCTACTATTTGTAAACAATGTATTCTATATATTGTAATACGACTGAACTCAGTGAAACAGTTTAATCAATAAATCAACTGAATATAAATGTGTAGCCTGGCAGTCCCAGCAGGAAATTTATGCACAATATATACATGTATAAATAGATAATGATATGGGAGCTCAGAGGTGCTATAATATTTACATAATTAGTTTTAATAGTCAACGGGTTGAGAACAGAATGCATTTCTCACGCTTGGCAAATATCAAAACAAATAAATTATTCTAAAGTTTTATTTTATGTGTGTAGATCATGTTTGGAAAAGAGTATTATCTCCCAAAAACACTGATTTGGATATTTATGAGCTTACAGCTGTTTGTATATTGTCATGGATCAGCTAGTTGTGGATGGTTCTTCAGTCTACAACACAATGTAGGTGAGATCAACTCTTCTCTAAGTGTGAATGCCCAGAAGATCCATGGTAAGCGTATTCCACTAGTAGCAATCCAATACATCATGACTTAGTAGTATAAACATGACAAGTAAAAGTAACTATGTCAGTGAATCTTAGTACTTATCTTAAATTGTGATGTACTGTATTATGTATTGAATAAACTAGTATTCTCAGACTCATTTGAGCTCTACATGATTGTAGTTTGGTTAATTTTATCTACCAAATTATTAGAGCTCATTGATATTTCACTGATGTAATTAGACTGTTTGGTCTGCTAAACAGAAACAGAAAACTTTAATGTGCGGTTTTGCTCGTCAGACAACATCTGTGCTAACGAAAAAAAAGAAAATCACTTCTTTTCTACAACGGAAAGATTTACTGTTTTTTAATAGTATTTTTATCTCAAAGTGTGTTTATGTTTATTAGTTATTTTCAAATAATCTAAAACTCGCTAATCAACTCTAAGGCAAGGCTCAGCAAGTCATACTTATTGGGTGGGGTAAGGAAATTTACATTTGACCATTTACTAGTGATAGCTACATATATAAGATGTACCTTAGTTTTATTTTATGGGATTTATACAGCAGACTATCTGCTGTGGGTTGTCCTTGATACTCTTACTCAGGTCTCCATTTATAGATGTTCCCTCAGCAAGTATCTGCATTCAGTTATGCCACTCAGCTGGAAAAGGGTGTGTGTCCGGTACTTTTGATCCTGTAGAGAAGACTTGTATATTATACAACAGCAGTGTAGAGACGACAGCTAGTGAGTCCAGTGAAGTGACCTACTTTGAAAAGATAATTGGTAAGAATGTGCATAAGATGAGGTGGTGCATACACATGTCATATGGTGCTTTATAATACGTAAATAATTATAGTGTAGCATTCAAGTCTGGCAAAATTTCCAAATAGCTTAGAACTCAATCTACTCTTGGTTCCTCGCATTATTAGGATGGACATACATACTGCCATATTCTATAACACACCATTATACTATTTCATCGTTGACTTAGCTGCTGAGTTAAACCTGCTCATATCTTTATTCTCCGGTGTCAAATACATGTCTAATAACAACAATATTGTGTTAGAAATATTGATCTAGAAGGTTTAATCTAATTGTTGATATTGCAGTTACTAGTCGAGTACCAAGCAATCGAGCATTAAACATTCTGTATTTACCAATATAATAGTTTAACATAATTATTGTATAACATTATTTGAAACAACAGCAGCCACTATCTCATATTTAACATGGTTTATGATGTCCATGGAACACAATTTGCGCTTAAAACCAGAGAAATATTGTATGAAGAATGTTTTTCACAGATGTTAGATACAGCGTGGAGAGTTCAACTGAGCTCCTTGATTCATATCATGCGGAAAACATATCATCTGCTGACTGCTGTCAACAAGCCTGTTCAATCAACCAATCGTGTGCTACTGTCTATTATGATGACCATACATCTAGCTGCTTTATGTCTGGAGAGGCAAGTGTAGTCAACTATACCGAAAATGATAGAAAGAAAGTTCTTGTAAAGATGTCTAGCCTTTCAGATCTCAGCATTTATTGGTTCTCCAAAATGCTAGCCAGAGGTACGTGCTGTTGTTCTAATTTGTCATGATATTGGTCGTACAATGTATCTGCAGTATCGATCTTACTCGTTGTACATGTAACTTTAGTGCAATGAATAGGTACATTTATCTAATAATCATTAGTATTACTATCATTCAGTCTGTTGACAAAGTATTGTATCACTGCTTGACAGTTTGAATTATTTATAAGCAGCATGAGTCCATTCTTTTGAAATTACCAGAATTGCAATAAACATTAATATCTGTTTGTATGAGCAATAGCCTTGTAGATTGTTATTTCCACATATTTATAATTTGAAACGCTCAGACCTCAACTTACATGTTGTTGCAATTGAAAAAACTAAGACAGATATAAATCTCATCAATGTCATACATAACGTGTACGGCATGCCATTAGATGATTCCGTTATACTTTCGAACAAACTTTTCAAATATCGATTTCATTTTAATCATGCAGGAGATAATGTTAAGATGACAATATCTTCTGTGGACTCTTCTCGTCCTGCTTCCAAAGCCGCTGATGGAATATACGTACCAACTGATGCCCAGTCGGAGACGTTTAACATTGCTTGCAGTTCCGGCTCGCATAAATCTCCATGGATACAAGCTGAACTTGAAATGAATCACCACATACTTGGGGTAGAGATCTGGGACAGATCTAAATCTGCAAACGGTAGTATTCCTATGATACACAACTATTATATTCCACATGGTAACTTAAAATATGGTGCACCAGTGACCACTGTCATTAGAATCAGTCCTTGGGCATGTTACAACGACCAGTTGTAAAGGACTTTCATACCACAATTTTTGATAACTCAATTAGTCGTGTTTATTAGTTACATGTATATTGTAGTATACAAACGTGTGATTTAGTTACTATGTAGGTAGAAGTAAAAAAAAGTGTATATCTGATTCTATCAGAAGGGTTGACATCCTTGAAACAGAAATACATCTAAATGTATATCGTATGCATCATATTCATAAAAATAAGATTAATAGGTAATGAAATAATTTGATGTGGTGAAACTATAATCATAGTTGGTCAAGTAGGTAGTTATATGACTGCAAACGATCATGATCAATCATTGAGAATTACCTAAAAACTTCTTCTTACAATTTTTACTAATTTAAGATCAATTGGAACCGTGGGTAAGTAATTTCGTGAAAACTGCCAGTTCAGAATCTGTCAATTACATTGCAATTAATTGCTTCTTTCTGGAAATAAAATGTTAATGCTAGATTCCAGGACAATAACACTAAGAATTTATTTGTAGCCTATAATAACAGACTGGCCAATGTACGAGTAACAGTTGGTAAAAGTGACGCTAGCTTTGATGATCCTCCAGAAGATGAGATCTGTAACTACCTTCCTGGACAACCACCAGCAGATCAGTTTCTGGTTACTTGTCACACCAGAATGTTTGGCAAATATGTGAGGATAACAGCTGTAGAGGTCAATGATCATATCAACATCTATGAGATGGAGATTCATGGGCTAATAAAGATGACATCATAGAAAGCACCAATTTGTGTGCAAGCTGAGAGGGATCGATGTTGGTCACTGCGTTGGTTACATACGTGTAACAGTAATATCAGACTAATTTATTATTGATATTGTAAATATGTTGTAGAGCAATCACTTGTGGTGATGCATCATAGAAATGGTGAAAGAGTGTGATAAATGTTGGAAATCTACGTTTTCCAACATTGCTATTTTTAAATGACGTTATGCTGTCTTAGTTAGAAGCAGACGTGTGTGATGGTCAATGTTGTATCAGAATTTACACTGTGTTTGTCAAGTTCTACTAGTAGGAGAAGTCGCCTAGTTTGACAGAGATGAGGCAACAAAATTTTGCTGTAGTTAGAAATCAAAGTGTCTCTAGTGAGCTCAGAAAGAAGTACATGACTGTAGTGCACCTGGTTGGGCAATGCTTTTATTCTACATTGTTGTCTCAATTTGTAAGTGGTGCTTCCAGATCAATATTGAGCTAACTATTTTGCAGTAGCATACAGAAGCAGCTGTCTAATAAAACTGTGACTCTCTCTCTATGACTGGCAAGACACTAAGAGTGCCTGAGTGAATCGACATAACATTATTTACAATATTTACAACACTGTAATTTTATGTACATGTAGGCCTACATTTAACATGCAACTTGAAGTAGATGCTGTGTAATTAGAATACACTATACACATACATGTGCATTATGCTGTCATCGATCGCATTAGTGTTTTACATAAAGTTATTGGGCAAAATAACAATGGACTTTGCTATGTGTTCACTTAAAGGTATCACAATCATGTAAATAGCTCCCACTTAAGGTTATGTAACTGGGGTCTGAATTTTCTTTCGAAAATTTTCCCACATATTTAACCATGTCTGAAAGGGCCTGGACAGCTTTCAGTGTTAGCATTAAGTCACATGACGCAATGTTACAGGGGGTTAAAGTCCGAAAACAGCTCTATGAAGTTTGCCTGCTGTTACTGGAATAATTTATTTTTCAGTTAAATTATTGCATAATATTGTTAAATATGCATGAATGTTTACCTAAGCTGGTGTTATGAAGAGATAAAATGAAATAATGGCCTCCTAGAATTTTTTCTTACGCTGGCTTTTTGCCTGCAAAACCTTATCCAAGTTTTGTCTTATTTGTAGAATAGATTCTTTTCCATAAGGTAAACTAGCATGTGCAGGTGTTTCTATAAGTGTTTAGGAACAGGTAGGATAGTAACAGACTGCAGGGCATGTATATCATGTGAAGTTATCCCCTCTTGATTTTGGCCAATTTACGTTGCGTTATTCACATAACTTTGGCGTCAACTATCTCACTTCAGTTTGCAGTACTAGCCAATTTATTAATAGTTTTAGCTCAATTGAAGCATGAAGAAGGGGGCTTGTCTTTGATTAGTTATTTGGCTTTGTGAATGCTTCAAAAACTCTGGGAAACCCCTTTTTTGAACCACTATCAAAATTAAAATTAGCAACTTTTGGCGTCAACTACAGCGAAATAGAGCAGCATTTGCTCAGATATCTAACCAAATTCATTTTCAGCAAGCTTTCATCATAGGGGCTACATATAAACAAATCCTTAATAATTCAAATAAAGCTCTTAATAAAATAGATTTAAAATACTTGTTCAAATTTGAGAAAATAGAATATTAATTTGCTAATTTAATTTAACACGCAGCTATTTAAAAGAAGCTCTACAGTTTAAAAAGTTTTATAGTACTGGTGAAATGATATTTCATCGCAATGTTACTAAATATTGAACATCCACTCATCCTAATGCTGCTAACTGGCTTAAAAACGATCAACTTTTCTATTTCTTAGAGCCATTTTGTTTTTATGAATGAAGGTAGGCGGAGCTTCCGGAACCTGTCAGTTGCTTAGCAGCAAGGTTTTCCCTAATTAATAGGTGGGATAACTCCTAGTAAACTGGGCATATACAAGCCATTTAGACCATCACAGAGCTGCACACTGTACATGTAATTATTCAAATATGAGATCTAGGATCAAATCATTGTTTTTTTGCATATTTTGTTTTGTGTTGGCTTTTAGACTGCTACTAGCTGCTGCTAAACAACCCAACAAACATATCTAGTAGAATAACTGGGCCTTATTCTTTCCTAGAACAGTGGATATATGTATTTTATAAGAATATACACCACACATATGTTTTACATGGGATATTACATATACAAAAACAGAAAAAAGCTTGTTAAAACATGCATTATATGTTAGCCATACACCATGTAGTACTATGTAAATGAGGTTGATTATTCTTCTGCATCCGTAACATTGTGTCATGCCTTCACGGCGGAGTTCCCTGTCTAGCCATTTCATTCATAAAATTGGAGCTGTAGTAAACTGACCCCAAAATTACTATGGGCCATAACTTGAAAAATATTTCTTAGGCCTTCCCAATTTTTTTCTTATGCCTTTCTATGTAGTAATGCCTATAATAGTGTTAAAAGGAATTTTATTTTTGAGAACCCCAGTTACATAACCTTAATGCATGCAAATATATTGATTTTCACTTCACATTTCTAACATTCTCACTTTAGTATCTATTGTCCATAATCATGCGTTTTACATGTCAATGTATGTGAGATAACAGATTAAAATAGAAATCCAGTTTATACATTGCATCTTTTTCTCTTAGCAAAAATAGACGATTCAATCAAATACACCACATTATGATTTGTGTAGTTGGTCTTTGGGAATTTATGTATAGTGATCATAACCATAATGAAAATCTTGCGATATACAGTACAACATGTAGGTTTGATAGGCGATAATTACCAATTACTGAATTAAATTGCTTGCCAAATTTCTCGCCTCTTTGTTGGAAATTTTTCCTCACACTGGTCTATTATTTTGTGACTGAACTAAATTATCTCACCAGAAAACAGTTTCACCACTTGTGCATATACATGTACATGTACATGTATATCTGTACTAGCCCATTATCTGTAAAAGACACATGAGATATAGAATGATCCTTTGCAGTTAGAAGTTCCCCTACCCACTTTCACAGGGAAACTAACCGGTGTTATACGTTCATGTACACTTCATTTACCGACAGCGTTAATGCAATTTCTTCTTCACAAATGCATTTCTATTCGGTGATACACAACTCTCAAATTTAAAACTAAAATATCTTTGAGGAAGTTGTCTATCCTTATATTTACTTTATCAGTGGGGAGACAACTTCACAATTTACAATAATCTCGAAAAGATCTACTCTAAAGAATAATAGCCTTATATAAAGTAATGGCATAACTTGAATTGAAGACTAATTCAAACAGAGAGTATCTGAAAGCCAGTCAGGTGATGGCCGAGTTCTACTGAGCTCACATTCATTCATACTGTAATAATTAAAGGCAGCAAACAATAGTCAAAGTTACCCATTAACAAGACACTGTTGGAATTTGTTAAAATAAAATAGCTCAATATTGTCAGTGTTATATATAATGTAATCTAATCTACCATCTCGAACTGATACCTACTGGTCACCTCAGTAAAGTTATGGCTACAGCTGCAGTTACCAAACACAAACTGTTAAAAACACAGCCATGTTTTCCGATTTTTGTAACAAAGTTGATCTGCCAATTAGTCCTTTCTTGATGCACAATAACAATATATTACACAGACTTTGTACAAATCACAGTGTGGAGCAAAAACACAGTATCTGTGTTTCCAGTTGCAATAGTAAACGTTTAGGTAACATCAGTTAATACGGGAAAAATACAAATACAAATTAAATTGGTGACATAGTTTGGTACAAAAGTCAAGTACAAGTATAATAGCGTTTGCGATTTTCATATTGTATGCATACTACGATATAGATATGGTAATTACCAGGTAGCAGGTCTACCAAGTTTGTCTAAGTGATGTTATCCATGTATCTTGAGTATACAAAGTCACAGTTATACATAATGGAAATAATAATAACAATAATAACAATAATTTATAATATTGGCACAGCACACAATCAAATATGTTGTGAAATTTATACGAACAACCTAATTCATTCATATTGTCAGTGTCATTATTATAATGTAATCTAATCTACCATCTCGGACCGGTATCTAATAGTCATCTCAGTAAGTTATGGTTACAGCTACAGTTACCAATGCTAGTGCTAGTGCTTGTATAGCAGAGGCAAATACATGTATGTGACCTAAATATAAGTGTTACTTTATTATAACCAGCAAGATCTCCATTAACGCAACATGACCTGTATACCCTAGTCTTTCGGTAGCTAATTTGTCCGGTGTTGCGAGGTAGTCGACAGCGTTTGTCGTAGTACGAGCCGTTCAGACAGTCAAGGTTGTTGAGCTGACAGATGCCGTAATATTCTGAGGCAGATTCACATTCTAGAAAACCCATATACATGGACATTGAACCAATGGACTAAAAAAATACTTGAATGCATTATTACTGTGTGTAATTAGTGTTTAGGTACCCTACTTTTAGCATCAACAAAATTTTCAACCACTTACGATTATCATCTCATTAGGTTAGACATTGTACATTTTAAACTTGCTCACGAAAACACCTAACAGCACCTTCTACCAATTCAGTATCAAGATGGTGAAATTTCTGTATACTTCAAAGATGGATAGTAAATGGTGATCCAGTTATGGATATTTTTGCATAGTTATGTGTATTTATTTGAACAAAACCGCGAGACCTTCTCACTTTCATAACCGAAGAGTAATTTGACATTTAAGTTGCATGTGTGTAAACAGTGTCTGAGGTTAAGGACTACTTTTTGTAGATGGTTGTACTGCCCCTTTCCACAAAAACAATGTAACTCACTATATTGTAATTTTACAGGAGAAGGCTAAACGCGTTTGAGTTGAGCCCTCCAATTGTATTAATCCTAGAGATGCAAACAAAATATATTCTGAACCAAAATCGCATTCTCTGTTTAATGGTACCATTTTTATTGCTGTATGTCAATTTTTTAACTAATTAATCCAGTTACATTGTTTTTGTGGAAAATCATCGTGCTGGGCTCTCTTCAGTGATTGTCTGCAAAAACAATGCATCTAATGAATTACAGTGTTTCTGCAGACAATATCAAAGTTATATCAGCAAATAATGTCCGTGAAAACAATGCATGAGCTTGTAAATTAGTGCAACCAATGTAGAAGCACACATACAGACTATATTTGCATGTGTGACGGACAGTACCATCCCATTACACCGATATTATGAGGTTGAAACATAGATTTCTGTAAATCCAACTCAATATAAAATATCTACACTTGGTTTACTCGATTCTGATTATTTTTTCTTGCTAATGAGGTGTGCAGCATCTGCAAAACTGAAATCATTTGTTGATAGTTTGGTTCTTGCTTTTTGGGTGTCTTCAGGGGCTCAACTCTTACTTTGAGTTTAGATTTTTCATGAAATTAAACTCTTTTATGATTTCCCGTATCACATTTTTGCTTCCCAGGTGCTTCTAGTCCTTTTGCAATAATGTGCCCATAATTTCCAACATAATGGCCCTGTGGTGATTGTACAAATACATGTACTTATAAAATCTCGACCATGTAGTTTATTTTCACCTACTTTATTATCTCTCTGCACATAATTATTGGCATCTAGAAACTAAAAGTTGTTGTATAAGCGCTCTTATTTTCAAATATTGCAAAAGCGCTCATGTAATGCTGATCCAGTTTAAGGAACATAGTATTAAACGAAGCACTACCTTCCATAAGTTGCCAGAAGCACATCTCCATCAGCAGATGGTAGAATATTTCATTGTTCGTTTTGTCAATCTTTACAGATCGTATTTTCAACCACCAGATCGTATTTTTAACCGAGCATGTCGTAAAAATATTTGTAAATAATATAAATTTATGGAAGCTACAACCACCGAAAGACTCTGTGCAAGAATAGGAAAATGCATAGGCTATATTCTGTGAAAACTAGTGCTTCAGATAGAAAATGAGATGATGAAATGGCACACTTTTATAAGACTTGTTTGACAAGGAAAATGTAACAATGTGGGCAAAAATGCTGCATATTTTAACTAAATCCGAGTTAAATCTGAGTAATATCTGAGTAAAATCTGAGTACAATCATGATTTAGAGTACCAAAACATAATTAGTGCTCTTTAGTTGTAACATACTGACAGCCAGAGCAAGTTAGACTCCACACAGCCTTTATGATAGATTCATTGGAACTGATAATAAATATTTGCCGAGACAGCCCCGCTACTGGGGCTCCAAGCATATTATGATTCACTTGGGTTCATATCGATTCATGATAGAGTCATGTAGCAGATGTGAGAGGATAAAAACATACTTGAATAGTCAACTCCAGAAAAGAAAATGAGACAAAATTGCACTGTATGTGTTGGAATCTGGAGTTACATTGTTTTTGCTGACAATCACTAGTGCCAATATTGAGATACAGTGTTTCTGCTCTCCCAAAAAACCCATAAGGACATATCTTTTTTCAAAAATATTTTAGTATGTGGTGTAAGATAGTATTTCAACACCATTTATGCAAAAAACCCAATTTTGAAAAAAATTGAGTTACAGTGTTTTTGTAGAAATGGGCAGTGTAGATATTTGGTACAGCCACTCACCTGTAGGATTGTACAGAGATGGAGGTCGAGGTATGAACTCTGCTGGTTCAGCAGTGGTCGCTATTACTGGTGTGGTGGTCATATCAACAACAGTTGTGGCAGGCATTGGGGTAGTAGCATAACCATCTACAGTGGTAGTGTCGGTATCTGCAGTAGTAGTATTAACATCTGCAGTAGTAGTAGTAGTGTCTTCTGCAGTAGTGACATGACAGTAGTCGGCCTGAAATCATTTCATAATCCAACGTATTCATAATTTAATTTAAGTATGACCAAGCAACAAGAGGCAAATCCTCATCTTGTATATTTATATTTGGTTCTAAACTGCCTCTTTAAACACTAAATTCTGCATTTTTTCAGGTGTAAATCAATATATACGCACTCTTGGAAATGATGACTTGGTGAAGTCACTGCAGACCAGCTGCAACAAACTCTTAGAAAAATCACTGGCAAGTGCCAACCAGACTTTGCCGTACTCAGCACAAGTAAAGTTATAATATGTCTTTCCAACTAGGTTGCTTTGGCAGACCAGTCCATAATGCATCAAGTCCAGATACGTCTTAGCAACAAACTTTTCACATTGTATGTTCCCGGTGAGGCAACTGCTAGTATCTAAAATGGAAATACAACAAGTTTAAAACGAAATTAACTACACTTTCAGCTATTAAAGGTTTATGCATACATTGTAACACACGTTCGAATTCTTGCTTGGAAACTTTCAACTTCATGTAATTTTGCAGACTGTAGAGCTCAAATAATCTTAGATCTACACATAGATGTTACATGTACTTACATCATACTTATGGTAGAGCAGTTATTGATATATTGTATCAACCTATGAACATCATGCAATGTACATGTACATGAGTGTAAGCTTAGGGTCCATGATGTAGAGTAGGATTATTTGCTGTGTGTGTGTATCATTTGGTGAAATAGTGTTTACAAATGTTTAAAGTTGTTGTGCGTGACTTGTGTCACTGGTCATCTCAGTTTTGAACAGATAGTGTGTACATGTTTTGATTACGCACGCAAGACATGGTAATAGTTCAGCAGATATTTAACCAAGAATTAAAGAAGAATGTTACCTACGATGCGAAAAAAACATGGTTGATATTCAATGCAAACAATTCCTTAATTCACTACAACTTTCACCAATGGTAATTCCTATGCCTGGGAGATGAGAAAGCATTCCAGTGGGAAACATGAAAGTGTATAATGTTGCAATGGTCAGGACATTTGCTTACACGATCACAGCTTGCGTGATGAACGCTATTTAGCACCCTATTAGTGCAAAGTATTTATCACGGCTCTACTAGTCCTGTCTATGTTTTGAATGTTCTGTACTTGCATCTACATTTGATTTATATCCGTATTGTTATGCATGTTTTGACCACGCTTTTATAATTACTACACTCTTATGCACTTACTATATGCATTACTGAGCGCTTATACCCCTTTTTATACCTATGTAAAGAGGGCCGACCTCTCAGAATTAGATGTAATTAGTTTTGTACATGACTTTGATTATTTTAAGCATCTTTTGTTGTACCCACATGTTTTGGGTCAGCGTTGGGCTTCCGGCTGCCATCTGTGTCGCCCTTTTACGGCACTACTTCGGCATTTTTACCGGAACTTTCTCCGGGAGTTCTAATAGTATATAAAGCACACCGTTTTTATGTTCATTGTCTCAGTTGATGCCTGGAGCTCAATGGAGACACTTCTACACTACTTATACAACACAGTCTTCTCATATAGTATAGGTCGTTCCAGTTGACAGGGTCCCTGACCTCGCTTCCCGAACTGCCTACAAGACTGAACATACATGTACTCTTTCTCAGTATAGCAAGATAGCATTGAATCGAGACCCGATGGGTTGCCTTGAGTAGTCATTGGACTACACACTACTGTTAGTACCTGTTGACTCTTCATATAATGAGAAGGCCCAACACCACTTATACGTTCGTCATTTTGGCAAGGGTCGTCTTAGGACGAAATGCACAGACAACCCCCAAAACATTACAATATTATGCATATAACATTATAATATAATATAATAAGATTCATAGATAATATTCTGCATTCACAACAAATCTATAAAAAGCTCGTGATAACCCTATAAAAATGCAATACCCTCATCTAACAAAATTCTAGATGTCAGTAGAGTAATATTGTTCTGTTTCTATGTATATGCATTGCACGTGTACATCTCAATTCAGATCAATGGAACAAGGTCTCTCAAGGAGTCTGTTCAACCCAATTGTATTTTAATCAGATTGTTAGAAAGTCATGCAATTCATCCACAGTGTGCATGTATTTGGTTAGACAGGCCTTTGAATTATTTATAACCATTATAGTCAGCTACGCTCATATTAGACATCAGGCATTCAACTCATCTAATTTTCTAAAGTGTGTAAGCAGTTAATCCTATAACAAGTACATGTAGTATACAATGTACATGTAGCATACAATGTACATGTAGTTGCTAAGTACAAATCATAGAAACAGCTACAAAGTACCACAATCATACAAAGTATATTAGTATTTAGTGTTAAACAATAACTCAGACAAGCTGTGACACTTTGAGAATCATGTAACTCGGATTGTCAAACATTAATTTCCCCTTAAAATAATTGAAGACAAGCAGCCAGGAAAGTAAGAGTAACAAAAATAGAGGTCTAAAGGCTCAGCTACACAAGATGCTGAATTTTCTTTGTGATTGTTCTCTTCCAGTTTCTGGAGCCTAGTTCTAGACCAAATTAGCGCGTCGTCTGTTCAGTTATGCTGAAACCGACATGTTGGTCTTTCCGGTCCTGGACATCAGGGACTCTGACAGATACATTGAATCCAATTATATACATGTACATCTGACCTATTAAAACCCGGCTTTGGTTATTTGCTGGATATTAATCGGGTGGGTCACTGCTGATAGACTGGCTCTGCACATCGGATATAGAACTGTGCTAACGATCAACAAATTCTCTCCATCGATGCTCCCGACCTCTCGTCTGTTTGTCTAATAAAGAGTATACTGTCAGGAAGCAAAATTGATGTGAATCACAACAATTTTGCGTTTTGCAATTACTGATGTTGAAAATGTGCGAAGTCACCAGCTAAGTGCCTGTTATAAATTTCTAAAATTAGAAAATGTGAGTAGAGTGATTGGCTACAGCTGATTTAAGATGCTTTGAAAAATTGCTAGCAGTCGAGTTTAGCTGTTGGGATCATTAAGGAAAACCGTTAAATAAATTGAATTTGATATGTTCAATATATTTTAATTTGTAATATATTCTACTGACTGAAAAACGGAGAAAAGCTGTAATAGCTACATGTATGTTGATTAAATTAATCGAACAAATGAGCAGCACTGTAGGAAAAGTTTAATCCTCATTATAAATGCCAGGAGAATAAAATAAAACAACAATCAAGACATTGTATCCATTGCAAACCGTGAGTTCAAGCCAAACTTCTCAAGTGCCGTTAGGTATAGGAAACATTTAGTTGAATTTAATGGGCACCAAGCAGACATATTTCAACCTTCATCTTTGATAATATGCTAAAATTGTAGATGTTTTAATCTAAGCTACAAAATAGCAACTGATCCCAAAGAAGATTGAATTTAAAAGTGATTGTCGCAACACCACCAATATTATCTGCTGTAGGTTCACAGGCTACACTAACTACTTAGATTTACTTACTCTTGCCTTTAACTGACTTATTGAGTAGAGAACTTTTTTATTTTACGAAAAAAAACATGTAACGGTTGTGTAGCACCTAACAAAGTTTTCCGTTATTTGAACTTGCAGTGTTCATAGATAGAAGTTATGCGTCCATGTAGCATGTGCTTTATGGCCCATAGTGCCTTGCGGTTCTATTGCTACGACTACGGTTTCATGAATGAATTAGCTAGACAGGGAACACTGTTATTGAGGCGTGGAACAATGCCACAGATGCAGAAGAACAATCAATCTCATCGGCATAGGACTACATGATGACCTACATTCCTTCCTTGCATCTCGACCATGAATTGTCACACTGGCATGAACAAGCCTGTTTTCCTGCCCACAACCAGATCTGTAAGGAAGAAAAGTTAGCCCTAGTCTTTTGCTAGAGCCAGCCCCGGAGTCCCAGACTGCACCTGAGTCCTGTTCTTCATCCAACACCACCCGACTACTCCCCCATTATTGAGAAAGGCCGTCAGCACCTCCTCAGTGAATGTCATCACCTTGTCTCCATGGAAGCTTCAGGCCCCCTGAAAAGCATGCCAGTGTCCCCTGTAGCGACGACAAACGTCACAACTGTCACAACACCGACAAACGTCACAACACTTTTTCGACAAACGTCACAACACCGACAAACGTGACAAAAGTTCAACGATAAACGTCACGACACCGACAAACGTCACAACAATTTTTCGACAAACGTCACAACACCGACAAATGCTACAACAATTTTTCGACAAACGTCACAACACCAACAAATGTTACAACAATTTTTCGACAAACGTCACAACACCGATAAACGTCACAAAAGTTTAACGACAATCGTCACAATGCCAACAAACATCTTAAGTTTTCAATAAAATAACACCATAACACAAAAAAATAATGCTTTTTTCCTTGATTTAGCGTCAAATTCGATTATTTTTGTTTGTTGTGTCTTCAAAACTGAGTGTGACAACTCCCAGTAGAGAACATAAAACTAGCAATTTAATTTTCTTGCTAAAAACCAACACAACTGAACAGAATGCAGGTCTGTTTCTGCTCACATTGATTTGTTGATCTAGTATCCTCTATTGGGAGTGGTCACACTCTGCTGCTAACTATGCGGCTTGTAATATAATGAACTCATTTAATAAATGTGACCCAGGCGCTTATTTTCGGACATTGTGCGCACAGAGCCTTCTGATTTGGAGGGCTCCAGGCAGCACAGAACAAGAGCAGTGCCTGGGCAACAATTCTCAGTATCGGCTTTATGTCTAATCTGTCTAATCTGTCTAATCTGAAAATCTGAAACCTCTGCTCTTCCACTGTCCATATGATTGTCAGTAGCAGCTACAATAGAACAAATATATATATAGTCTTTGTATTCAAGTTATTATTGTGAGTTTTCTCGACGCTTTGGTTAATTCACTCCATGGATACCATTATTGTAGTTCTTTAGCATAGCATGCCTACTTAATACAGCAAAAGGGTATGGATAGTAGACCACTCTCCTCAAGAAAGACAATATACATTGTACATGTAAGTGTTCATGTGTAGCGAAAATGCAATAACAGAAGTTACTGCATATTAAAATGCTAAGGTCAATGTTTAAATTTAACAGTGAACTTACTTGTTTTCCAAGACAATCTAGACATTTGTCGTCAACTGGTTAGCTGCACCAAAAATCAAACTAAGTACAGCTACATGATGCAGCATTAATACAAGGGTGAAGGCTGCTTGGTTGACCATGTTGTTAGACCTACTCTTGTCTAACTGACCAATGTATTTTTCTGAGCAAACTTAAATACATAGCTAAAGGGATAACAACCTCTTGTTGCCATGACTTGTGTCTAGATACCTGTTACAAACAAAAATGTCCTTTTGTAACTTTAGTGAAAGAAAAGTGGATATTATTGGTTGGCTAACTATCTAATAACATTGCATGCGCAATAAAATTAGGCCTGCTAACAGTGCAGAACATAGTTACAGCACACCTCATGGGATTTCTGGCTTCATTAGTGTGTTACCTGGCAACCATTAGTGAATTTGCATTACTCGTGTAACATGATTATTAGACTATAATTCACAGACACTTGTATAATATATCAATTAGCCAAACAAAGCCATTCATATTCATTGTTATATTTTTGTAATGTTTTGAGCTGTGTTTACATACGAGGGCCTACATGGCGCTGGTACGCCATCCTTGTATAAGCTTATCTCTATGGCTGCACTCCTTGTGAGTCTACATCTATGGCTCAGGTCGATCCCGGATTCTATATGAATCTAGCATGGGGCTTAATTCCTAGAATATCAGATCTTTCACTGTGTGATGATGCGGTAACTAGAGTCTATTTACGCTTTTCAATACCATCAATAATAAACCATCACATATATTACGAGAGGATATAATCTCTATAACTGCTATGTTGGGAGTTGTGGGAGGATGACTCCAATTATGAATGTCAGTGTCCAATGAATATTACAGAATGCGGGGTTCGTCAGGAGATCCGAAAAGTCAAGGATATACGGAGATACTATAGAAATTTATGGGAATAAATCCAAGGAAGACGATACTGGTTGACTCCAATGGGGATATCACTGTAGGTCCATTATAGGAGTCATTCGGTCGTCCTTGAAGAATGGGCCAGTTTAGGGAAGCTCACCGAGCAGGGAATGCACATGAGCCAATACACAAAATGTTAAAGGTGACTATGACTAATTTACATTTGTACGCAGGTATTTTCTCAAGCCTTCAATTAAATTACGATGAGTATACCAAGAGTAACACTATGACTTCACTAATTCCCATTACTCAATTACAATTATTAATTCAACAAAGGCACTGCTCCACTTTATCATAGATTTCTAATCAATACTTTCAATAGTTACTTATTTTACAACATCAATTCCAGTATCATTTATCTATCTCAATTTACAAGAATTAGGATACACTTTTGTATATCTATATTTGAATTAATTACAATTATCAACTTTAATTATACAAATCACTTAATCGAATTAACACGTCTATTTAGTCACACTACTACTAATGTGTAGACATATGTTATATACGTATACGTACAGAAATATACCGATAAAATACTACAAGAAACCTTCTGAAAGAATAAGAATCAATCAATATGCGAGATACCAAAATAATAAACAGTGACTTGTTACTACTATTACAACCAATTACCAAGTAAGTACATAAAAAATATTGCGCTAATATATTGTCAGGTGTTAAGATAGCTTCTGTTTCAATTTAGAGATAATTTCTTTGGCTAACTAAGAGAGACACTGTGTATTTCATAATGTGATAGAAATTGTTAGTCTATAATATATATATCTGGGTGAGGCTATAATATTGTCTCTTCTTGTTCGGAGAGAAGATAACTTCTTGATGTACTACTATAATGTCTTTTTCCTGTTTAGAGAGGTCATAACTCCTTGATACATAATATTGTCTTTTCCTGTTTATCACAACTGCACTCCTCTGGAGTATAAAGTCTACTCAGACCTACGTTGACCCTGAACTCTTTAATGAGTCTCAGCATTGGCCTAAGTCCAGATATCTAATAACAAGAGCATCTAATAACTGTTCACTTTTTTATGTAATGTGTGGAAGGTCACTTTGTGGTCCTCTACCAACTTCCAAGCCCTTCCCAAGCTCGTGCCCTCGGCACCCGCATGTGAATAAACACTAAAACATTACAATATAAACAATGCTAATAATAAATCCCAATAGATTTATAATTGTCAGTGTGATGCAAATAGTGCAGAGTCAGAAGATGGTCGGACGATATCTCACTTTACTAACTAGTCTACGGCTGGTCTCCATAAAAAGCAATGAAATGTGCATGAGGTCTTGCAAGCGAGCAATGCAACGCAACTTGACGCAACACAACTCTTCAATGCTCAACTTACGAAAGAAGGCCACACCATGCCCTTTCTCACAGGAAGTTGGCCAGCACTAGCACCAGGTATTGCAAGTTGCATGGGCTGGTGAGCTTTTCTAGGATCAAACCTCTAGGTCATAAATTAATAAGCTGTCAAACTTGTATAGCGTTGTGAATATATAGAGAGATTAGAATCGCACCCAGTATGGTAATATAACAAGTTCTTTTGAAAGCATGTGGGTCATGCGTTCCATGTGAAGCAGTACCAGCAACTCTTTGAGCATAAGGATGACAGGACTCAGCTTTTGTAGGTTCACTATTTCAAAATGATTGGTGCTGGCGAAATCAACACAATGAGTGAGGACAATGAGCGGTTGATTAAGGAGCACACAGAGAAAGATCCAACCGAAATAACATCCAAGTGGAGAGAGAAACTGCTGGTGGTAACCCTGCTGACCTGCCAGTTCATTGCTTTGTGCACGGACACATTCCTATTTCCTTTCTTCCCTCAGGTGGCAAAAAGTAAAGGATTGACAGACACTCAGATTGGAATTGTGTTCGCTACCATTGAATTCTCCAGATTCGTGACATCTCTACTGGTTGGATATATTGTAAGTCGGTGTTTAACAACCAATTATTAACACAACAAGCAGCCTTCTCATGACGCATTGTTCTCTTAAACTTGTCTGCATATCTTGAATGTATATAATCTAGTCGAATGAATTTGGAAGTGGCTGAATTGATGAAAAATATTAAGACTCTCCCTCTTTAACCAGTGTGATTAACTGCGGGAACATAAATATTGTGCTTTTACAATGGTGTGATGCACCACATGCAAAATGGCTCACACTAACGGATTACAGCTAATGTGGTTCTGCCACTGTATATGCAGATTGGAAAGGTAGATTCAAGAACTCTGTGTATTCTGGGAAGCTCACTGGCAACTGTGACTTGCTTCCTGTTTGGGTATGTGTATTTAAAAACATACATGACGATTGCACATGGAATTTCTATTGTAGCCATGTGATTTGTCTGTCTTTTCACAACTTTAAACTTTGTTGTGTTTGTCCTGAAAGAGTGAATAGGTTAAAATATTCATATTGACCAAACTTATAGCATAAACACTGGTCACCAGAAGTAGATTATTTGTGAAAAAGCTTAAAAACATCTTAACTCAATAATAACTCTATTAAGACAGAGTCTGCAGGTGTATACTCTTCCAACAAAGTCGTTGCTTCTTTTTATCGGATTCATTAGGTGTATTCGGAAATTGTACTGGTTGATATGCATTTAATTACCCAATGCTTTATGAACATTCGGGTGTGACTAATGCTTGCTCTGAAGGAAAATCTCCTCGGTATTAACAGATATTATTACTAGGCACACCGAGCTGAGCTTGATAGCCTGCTGTATATTAGTGACTAAAATAAACTGATAAAGCTCCAGTACTCGAGTGTCCACTAATGGCCTTCGTTAATATTCAGCTAACTATACCTAACATCAACCAATCACAACGTCGATCTGCGATGCCATGGCCTGAGAAGACCAACATGATGGTCTTTGCACAGATGGACAAATAGCGAGCTGAATTGCTCTAGAATGAGGCTCCGAAGGCTGAAAATGACTAACCGACCTTTCATGTAGCCTAGCCTTTGTTGTTGTACATTGTTATTTTTCAAGCATACACGTACAATATCTTAATAATTATGCCTTTTCCCTACACAGCAAGTGTTTACAGTTAATGAAGTACAAAATGTGCATCAAAATTAAAAAAAAGGTCCAGCAATAGACTGTGGGGATGCACTAAACCTACATAAAACACATACTAACATGTCGATCTAGAATTTTTTTATTTATATTTAATTTTCAGCCTGATTACCTACGCACCTGACAACATATTCTTTCCACTCTGCATAATAGTGAGATTTCTTGCTGGCGCTGGAGCAGCAACACTGAGTGTCTCCCTCATGACGGTCTTAATGAAGGTGACATCATATCAACCTGGAACAATAGTGGTTAGTGAATTCACACGCTATAATACATGTACATGCATCGCTCACTATTTAGAATTAAGCAAATCTGTATTGGGTCACAATGGCACCATAAACACACCTTGGGAAGAAGGGAAGTTGGTAAGAAGTCTCAAAGTGATTGTGTTCGCAAAGCAATCGGCGAAGAGTAAAGGTCCTTCAGCCATATTTCCTACTTCTGAGTCATTGTTGCTACGGGAGAGAGCGTTTACTGCTGATTAAAATGATTTGCTGAATGGATTTTTTCAGCTGTAGTAATGAGGGTCACATAGTAATAGAAGCAAAGAAAAATAATAAAGACAACAAACTGTTGATAGAAATGTCATACATGTAGACAGGGAGATTTCTGCAGTGATAGACTAGTACCATCAACATGGCTATGAGTTGGATAAAAAATTTACTAATACTAAATTAATTTTTGCCACTTTAACCTTTCACCTTCCACTAGACGTTCTAGGAACGTCTTAATTACTAGCCTTAACTTTCCACTCAACGTTCCAGGAACTACCTTGTTTTGACAGCATTATTATAGCTAAGCAAAAAAACACCACAAAACTGCTTAGCTCGTCAAATAGAGCTCAGTCTGAGCATTCCAACAGTATATTGAACTCCTAGTTTTGATGATTTATTGCTATGATAAGTGACAAAAATGGAGGTCATCTCAGGTTAGTGTAGCATGCAGTCAGCTGCTGCCCATTACATTTGACTATGAAACAGCAACATGGCAAGATTTGGAGTAACTTTTCTAGTTTAGGAGGATATTTCAGATAATGGCAGATACCATGGTGAAAAAGAGGACATCAGGTAAAAAGCTGAAAGTTTTACCTACACGTCAGTATTAAAATCTTAGTTGCAGCCCCAGCAGATGAGGAGCAATTGTAAGATATGTGCTCCATTGTAATATTTAGTAAAATTAACCTGGAATTTTAGGACATAAAATAGCTGGAAGGTAAAAGGCTAAGAATAATAACCTTCTAAAATTTTAAATGTAAATTAAATTGAAATATTTAGCAATGTTATACAGCCATTAGTGATTCCAAATACCTATCAAGTTTGGGAAGTGGAAAACATAGATACAAGAGGTGTTGAAAGTTCAGTTGTTACAGGACATTAAAAAAAACACATACACCTATAATAGTCCATCAGCCAAGCAGCAAAATTATGACTTTTCGCTCCTGACCTCTCCAATCTACACAATTTTTTGTGTACAGATAGATTAAAACATGGGCAATTCAAATCCAATTACTAACCCCTCGAACTCACTTGACAAAGAGGTAAAAATTTAATTTTTTCGAAATTTTTAAAATTAGAGTTGTCTGCTCCTTACTTGCTGTTAGAAAATATTAGAATCCCCCTACGCCAACTTTCATTGGTCAGTTGCATGCACTTCCTGTCATTTTGATAAATTATCTAAGAAAGAGAGTAGCAGGAAACCTACTGGATACTAGATTTGGCAACTTTTGTAGCAAATGTGTAATGCTAAATTCATTCAGTTCTCCATATTGGTTATCTTGAGAGTTATATGGAGCATCCAAAGACCGACAAACTGTTCTCTAGATAAATATTGACATAGATATTCATTGAATTAGGGAAACAGACAGCTAGACATTAGACAAGGAGTTAGTTTGAGCTGAGAGTTAACTCACTCTGACTCTAGGGTTCACAACACATAATAGAGGTCTATCATGAGAATCACTAGTAACCAAAGGCTAAATATCACATCAGTTTCTCTGGAAAAGGTATGTGACTGACTAGGAGGAAGATTATATTCAATAGTTATAGTAATAGTTAGTAGCTAGTCGGTTGAAAAATTTGAACTTCATTTTGTGACATGGATAAGAATTTAAGTTTACCTAATTTAATTATTCATTGTAATTTATGGCAATTACTTTTTAGTTGAAACATGTATTTATCCATAATTATAATTAATAATAATTATCATTTTATAAAATTCTTATTGCTTATTCCATTGCCATGTGAATTATGCTCATACCTCGTCACAAATCTGTTATAATTACTCAATATAATATTTTTATAATAATATAATTAAATGTGATGAAGTTGATCGCAATCAGCAAAATTTTTTGCATGATCTTGATCCACAAGAATATTATAAAAATATAGCCTAAATGTAGTTTTAAATACACATGTATAATTATTTGTTATGGTTATAGACATGTATACAAAATTATACTAAATGTAGTCTTGTATTGTGTTATTATCATTATGTTATAGTGTAGCAAGACCGCTATAGTAGGCCTATGTTTTACCTAGCAATGCAATATGGATTTCAATTTCATTTTGATTTTAATGTATATAGCCTAATTAAGGGTAATTTTCAAGTTGTCTAATCCAGGTTGTAGTTATGTTCCATGTTTACTAGATATTTTCTGGAGGATACTAGCATTAAAACTGTGGCATTAATTTCACGGCGAAGGCTGCAGTTATGTTTGCCCTTCTGTTATTTCACATGCACACAGCCCTTCCACTCCTATTATTGTTCTACAAATATTTTTCCATCTACACCCTAGAATAATTCTTTGTTTCTGGACTAGCACATTTATATTTTATTACCTACAGTTGTAAAACCCTTGCTGTTTTAGGTGCAAGTTGCATTGCTGAAAAGAAGCCTTGAAGATGTGATTGGTGGGTGATAAGGCATGCGTATCCATACCAACGTTACAAGATATACACAGCAAGCATGCGGGCAGACCTTGCCTTAGTAGGTATGTTCTTACTGCCGATGCAAGGGGCTATATCAGAAAATATTTTTGATGGATGATATATACATGTAAGAATTCCTTTTATGGATGATATATACATGTAAGAATTCCTTGAAGCAGAACTCTTCACTTTTCTCCCTTATGTTCAAACATGCATAAATTTAAATTATGAGCTCGCGCACATACGTTTACATTATGAAGGGTGAAAAAAGATCTAATTTGTTGTTTAACAAATCATACTCTTGAGAACATCTTTTAAAAAAATTAGATGAGTTTGTGTATTTTTGTCTTTGGCTAGGGCGGACTGGCTAGAAACAATGTTGCAGTGTTACTACCTCAACTAAATTACGATCAACCTCAGCAGCATACAGTACCATCGACGGTAATGATGACAGCTATGATGGTGATTCTTGAAGGACGCAGAGCTATCATTGAAGTAGGCTAGTATAGGTATTTCAAATGCTATCAACCAAACAAAATCAAGTACCACATGGCCACTGAACACCCGAAGACTAAACTATTAATAGTACTGAACAAAACAGTGCCACAATTGCTGTAAAACCTTGTATTCCTAGTGTGCAGTATGACACTCCATATACCTAGTAAAACAAAGTTTCAAATTATTAATCGTTATTTGTATTCGAAGAAGTTACCCTAATCATCTACCTGAGCACAGAAAATCTGTCAATGCACTTGGATTTACACGTTTCATAACTAGTGGTGAGACAAGTCACCTTTCCCCACCACATAAGTCGTTACTGAAGATTCGTGCTACCCATGCCAATTATGTTGCTGCAATTTGTACAAGAGTCTATAAACTGAGGATGGAAGTACCTTGCCCTGTTAACTATGGATGAGAGGTATTAGATCTCACCTACAAAGTTATTTAGTGGTGAAACTATTTAAACTGACATGTTACATACTGTCTGTTGCTCCTGTAAGAAGACCAAATATGCAAGTACACAGTACCAGATGATATATAGATACTTGTATGCCTGTAAATTAATTCTAATTTGTAAATTTATATGCATGTCATATTTTGTGCCTGTGTTAGGTTGTCTGTATCTTACTGAATCAAATTATAATTAATTTTTTAGTTTTATGGTACAGCCCATGTTCCTTCGAACTCACTCTATTAGCTCTAGTTCTTATTGTCCCTGCAAGTGGGTAATATACGTAGAGGTCATGTCATGTTATGGGTTTTTGCATATATTGTATGCTTTGTCACTAAATATAATATACTACCTAACCTGTATCTTTAATTGTAATAAAGTACATCAATATTATCTTACAATCGCTGGGCTGATGCTGAAACTACATTACAAGATACACTAATGGCTCATAAGTTCTCAAATAGATACAGTAGAACAGCACTAGAGCATACTTGGAAGGTCAGCAAATAACAATAAATGTTTATAAAATTCTAAAATTTTCATGAGTGATTATTTTACGTGTTATTTCCACTGTAACAAAAGAGACGTTGCTCTCCGTAGAAAGTCTGCGCAGGTTATCATGTTATTATGCACAGATTATTGCACTGAATGTAGTAACAGCATCCTTAAATACGAAGAAGGTCATTGTCAAACTATTCTAGAATCATAAAATTGGGGCCTTGTTTACGATAACACCAAAAATCTCTGCAGTTTGTGGAAATTTCAATGATTTGCTGTTTTTTAGGAATTATCCCCCTCTGTAACGAAGGAATTTATATATTAATCATAAAGCTTTTGGGCTGACACTCATGAAATTTGGTATGGAGAACCAGACTGCTTGTGGTAGCATCATTTTTAAATATGAAGAGCCTGTGCATTATGGATTTGGTGCCAGAGGGTTTTCTATTATAAGGAATTATCCCCTCTGTAACGAAGCAATTTTTCTCTTCATTATAAAAATTTTGAACTGACACTCATAAAACTTGACACAGAGCATTGGACTGCTTGTCGTAACATTATGTATAAATATGAAAAGCCCATGCATTGTGGATTTATTGCCAGAAGGTTTGTAAACCACAAAAAATGGCAAATAATGGCAATTTTCGCTGAGGAGGTGAACTTTGACCTAAAATTTGAGGTTTTCGTCAACATATTTCAGAGGGTTAGTTTCCAGAATCATAAAATTCAGGTCTTGTTTACTTTGGAGCCAAAAATTTGTGTAGATTGGAGAGGTCAGGAGCGAACTTCAAAAACTAAGCCACTTTTTGATGGTTGGCTGATGGACTATAAAGTGAATGTACATGTATGTATCCCTGTACTTCACTCCTACATAGCCAAGATATTCTAATGTATAATTTAGTTGATTGAATACTACATGATTGTGAATTGTTGTTAGTAATTGAAGTTTTACAAACATACCATCTTAGTTGTAATCCTTTTTGTTCAAGTACACATGTTACAGGTTGTTTATCTTGTATTGAATTGGTTGTGCTTCTATGACTAGTAGTAGCCAGGAAAATCCCGTTTTAACATTTTTGCCATCATGACCTTCAATCAGTTTTGCAGGACGTTTTGCTCTACATATATGCCGCACCTTTTTGCTGTGAAATTTGGCAACAATGAAGCGGTTCTGCACTTAACAGTGCAAGGTCGATAAAACATATAGTCCTGAATAGCTTTTGTTGTGGGTGCGAAATACAACTTGGTTTGTTTCTACTGTAATCACATAATCATTATTTGGAGTTCTAGGTTATTTGATGCTAGATGTAGGTCCTCTGGTCGCCTACAGGAAGAAACCTCAAGCATAGACCAAGGTATATGCCTAGTCATTAGGACCAGACAGTTAATAATGCTGACTGATAGCCAATATTAAACATGGGGTTCATCTCCGCCACACAAGGCTTAGAACTACAAACAATAAATGAATTTCACTGAAATAACATAGACAATAACTATTATTTCCAAAATATTTAATCAGAGCTCAAGATTAAATTTTGTTGAAAACAAGGAAAAATAGGGTGTTTGCAAAAAGCATGAAGTAGCCTGTCTACATCTAGAGACTCGTTAAGCATGTGTTTAGCAAGCCCATGAAATGCATGTCTACTTTGACATGTGTGGTGCAGTCTACCATTTTAGCTAGTTCTAAATTCTTGCAAAACATCTGTGTTCCATGCCAGTTCTTATAATGGTGAACAAAAGAAGATTATACAGTTAAATTTACATGTGTATCTTTACCTACAATGTAACTTTGGCTTAAAACTAGGACTTGAATTATCAATAGCGTCAGTCCATAGACCTACACATGCAATGTAGATAGTTGCACGCAACAAGTGGTACTGGTACCCACTGAGGTCTAGCAGAAATTATAAGATCTGTCAAAGTGTTATTGTCAGAAATCACCATCAACATTATTTATGTTGACTAATGACTACGGCATGCTATGTTGCGTGTTGAGTTTGAAATTTCTGGTATTCTTGATAGAATTCCAACATACGTATACATGTATTTGATACATGTGCTGCTGGACAAGATGTACCAATAATTGGCAAATTATGTCTGTAATGTATTAAATTGTTGTAAGTGATTTAATTTTGATCTCCTGGTACCAGCTGTATGAAATAACACGACTAACTGCTACCTGCATATTTAGAATCTGACTTCTTGCCAACCTGCTGCAACACGATTTGCTGTCAGCCAAAATGAATATTTGACTGCGATACTCAGCTCAGCCTTCATAATTATTATGGCCTCCATTCGTCGATACAAACCAAGCCAATATTCTAAATTTGCAGAGAAGAACTGTATTTATGTATGTAAAAATGTATGACCCAATTACATTGAAACTGACAACACAGGTAGATAAGATGGAGCAATATGAGTGCAAATGAAAACATCTGTGTAATTATTTTGTATTAGGAGTTATGCAACTAGATCTCTCAAGGCTTTTACATGGCCAATTCAATCCTTGTGCATCCAACTTTGGGCTAAATTTAAAAGGCCATGGTAAATGCCTCAGCCATAGCTGCAACATGTGTAATGAATAAGATTTGCACCTGAAATCTGAAACTAAAGGTAGAATTATAATATTTTAATCTAATGAAAGACACAGTTCATGTTTGATTTCAGGGCTTATCAGAAACCTTTCAAGCTGCTGGATATGCTGGAGGACCCGCTGTTGGTGCTGGTCTACAAGAGGTGTGTTATTGAACAGGTCCTGCTGGCATTAAACACAGTTTACAATTCTAATAATTGTAAAGCATTCTATTCTGTTGTAAGACATTGTCTTTTTAAGCTCTGACAAGATTCTATCAGGGTAGTATCAGTTTTTATAACGCACTAATCAGCCAATCTATCACCCGACAGAGAGAAAGCATGACGTCGTTAATCAAATGGTTGTACTGTTTGCACGTGTAGCAATGACATAGTATACATGTTTGTACGTTTTTACATGTAACATGTGGTGATAATACGGAATTTAGGTGTAAATCGAAACCGCCCAATACAAGGTTATTTTACAAGTGTATTACTAATCGATCCGAAACTACATACATGTGCATGTATGTTCAGATCCGATCTACAGGTAAAATGCTTGCAAAGTAACCTTGTGCTGGCAGGTTTTGATTTACATGTAAGTTTTGTATTATCATTGCATTCTAAAAAGCGAGCTGTACAAAACTGATGTTTCCTGCTAGGGTTCAGTCTCCTCCAATGTTCGAAAAAATTGAATGTAAGTTTGAATGCTCAAGTTTGGTAGTTCATTAGGACTGGCATGTACAAAAAATCAACACCGGATGGTAGGCGTAGCCATATTTAGATAACAAGGATGTAACAGAATAGTATAGATTGTACTGATGCACAGATGATGAGATAGATGTGCTTCACCTACTTAAACTGATTCCATTTTTTACCATTTTCTACTTCGAAGTTCGATGATAGCCTTCAATTAAAGCATGTAGCATACAAAAGCTACATGTGCTTAGACTGCTATCAATGTGGAATTACAATAATATACATTTATTTGTAGAATAATATAGCAACTAAAATGTATTGAGTAAAAATGTGTTATTTGTCAAGTAATTGTAATTCAAGAAAATGTTGCTGGAATGCTTTGGTTTCTAACTTTAGCTTGGAGGCTATACCTGTATGTTCTGGACTCTGGGAGCTGTGCTGACTCTCACTTGTGTGGTTCAACCATTCATTATTCCTTCTGTTAGTAAGTAATTAATAATGTAGTAATACTCTACTCACTTTTTATCTCTCAGGATGTGCTATCGTAACAATTGCATCAATACCATCAGCCTTGTCAAGTGTCCTGATACAACTGACAAAAGTTCAGGGAGTGAAAAATTTGGTCTCAGCAATGTTTTATTTGGTGCATCGTCAGAGTTTAACTTGCAGTAAAGTTTTATTCTGGGCTCAGTTGACTACAAATAATATAATAATATGATTAGGGTTTCGATTCTATTAGACTGTTTTGATAATAAGTGGCT
Source organism: Bugulina stolonifera (assembly GCA_935421135.1). NCBI lineage: Eukaryota > Metazoa > Bryozoa > Gymnolaemata > Cheilostomatida > Bugulidae > Bugulina > Bugulina stolonifera. Next base: position 6,399,304 of record OW285197.1, on the reverse strand, counting down.
GTTGATGTGCATGTAAACAGTGTGCATGTATTAGCTGCCTAATGGAAAATGATCTTGAATAGTCGATATCCGCCCAACAGTATTGTAAATGATTGTATACAATGTATATGTGAAATCATAAAACTGTCATATAAGTGAATCAGTGCGTACATGTACATGTTCAGTATAGACCCGTTATGTAACCATGGAGTCCAGCAACATGTTGGTTTAAATGAATTGCAATTGGAGTTATGCTCTCAGTATACATTGCAATGAAATAATTACAAATTACAATACTCAAATAATTTCATGGAAATAAGATACGGTTCTCATACACAGAGATGGTAGTACATGATGTATGTCAATTCACATGCAATTCAATAGTCTAGAAAGTAATTAATTCAATATTGATATTCTAGTGCTGTTATTCATCATGATTTGTGTGACGATTTACTTTATATTAGAAAGTGACACAACTCCAAAGACATCTGCAGCGAATATGTGGAAGATACCAGGAGTTATCCTACTTGCGCTACACCTGTTTATATATCGCGTGATTTCAAGCTCTCGGCAAACTGGCATGAGTAGCTATCTATATACAACAGTGAGTTTTAGAAGACGCCAATTGCATGGAAAATAAAAGAAATTTTTCAGACAAGCAAATTAATTATTTCTGCTAACATGCTGTGCATGCACATCAGTATATAATATGTATGTGTATATTATGCAACATGTAAATCTAGAGGCTGTGAGTTATATCATGGTACATTTTCAAATTATGTTGAATTATGAGTTCTGTTATCCATATTTACACTCTAAGCTTTGATTCTCAGTTTGAAACGAAATCCTCTACTGCCGGACTGTTTTTTGGACTTTGGTCAGCTATTTATCTACTCTGCTGCCCTTTGATGACACGACTGGTGAACAAGGTGAGTAAGACATTGGTCTTTTTAATTTACCATGCTTATAATAATACTAATAAATATATTAGTAAGAATTTCATAAATACTTTTTTCGACGAGTAGAATAAATGAGGCAAACGCTGTACCGTACCGATGATCATGTTGCAGTGAAAAATAGATTTGGCACATTACCGACTACTGCAAATAAGCCATGTAGTAGCTAAAGTGGTGGGCTTGAAAATAAAACTGCGATGGAGTTTTATTCAATTGTACTAAAGCTATAATATTATATAAAGTTACGTTGTTATACAATAAAAGAGTGAAAATAATTAGTAGTTATGCTGAAAGACAACCTGTGTTGAACGAAAAAATATCACAACATAATATTACATTTAGCACAATCCAAATACAGCACCTCGGTCAACAAACACATCTAATTTTATAGTCCCTAATTCATTAATTCACATTTTCGGTTTTCCTTTTAACTGCCTAAAGCGGAGTCCCTGAAGCTTTTTGTTATCTGCAAACTCTTGTATTGCTAAATGATTTAATGTGCACACTTTTTTTAGCCAGACCATAATAAACATCGTATAATTTATGGTTTTAACATGGTTTTAAAGGAACTTACAATATTATTTTAGAGATTTATCTACACGCCCATAGTAATAGCCTGGTGCATATCAATATTGGTTAATGTGTTCGCTGGCCCTTCGCCAATACTGGACTTCATATTCCATGGACATACGTAAGTTCTAAAGCCAGCACTTAATTATTTTCATGCACCGCATTCTTTTTGAAGCACTTTACATTGCATTGTTCAAAATGTGGATTCAATAAGAGTGTATGTGCTTAGAATATAAATGTTTTGAGTTGAGACAAGCAAGTTCTGATTGTCTTTGCTAAGTAGCATATTAAGTCCGTATACCACCCATTGCCACCCAGTGCATTATTCAGAAACTCACTTCAGCTGAGAGAAAACTATGAGTGCTACAAAGTTATTCAATATATAATTTTGTAGCTTAGCTTGTACTCTAAAGGATTCCAAAGGATTATCCTGGATAGATTTGATTGTTTCGTTCAAACTTTATATAAACTGGCACAAAGTCAGGGCACAACTAAAAGTTTTTAGAACCTAATGGGCTAAAGAGGTTTTGACATATACTTTTTGTGTATGTGCAATGCAGGCCCTTGCCCAGGATGGTTTTATTTGGGATATAAGAGTTGTGTTTTCTTGCCCACACTTGACCAGTTGCTTTGAACTCAACTTGTTTAAGAAGACTACGAAAACAAATTAATGCATTTCACAGGTTTTATGAACACATATTTAGCTCGGAGGTAACTTGTGCAAGCCTATGGGATTTTTTATGCTTTCTTATTGCTGGCAATAGTTGATTTGGTCACACTGTGTACATATGACTGCTATACTGTAAAAACTTATTAATTTTACTTCCGCTATTAATCCCAGGTAAGAAAGCAAGGATTTAAAGAGATCTGTGTTTTTTTCGTACTTGGGGTGGAGAAGGCACTTCACCAATGGCAAAGTTTAAATATGAGGCACAGGAGCGACTGTGGCTGGATGCTCTTCCTAACATCACCAATGACCCTCATGAGAATTGAACCTGGGAATTGAACCTGGGACTCCCACATGGAAGTCCAGAGCCCTTACCGCTAGGCCACGGCTGCTCCATAAGACTGCTATACTGTATTGACTATTAGTTATAGGGCTATTATACAATTGTACATGGACATGTATAATTTTAGCCTAACTGTTTAAAATATAGACCTAAGCCAAAAGACCTAGTTTGCTACAGTGGTAGCATAATATACATATTATATCTGAGGTTGCACAATCAAGGCACCAATACTGTACATCTAATAATAGCTGAGTCCGTCTCAATGCTACCTCTTAATAAATGGTAGGGTAGTCCTTTTAGTTGTTCGGACAGTTGAGTCCATCATGTAAACTACAGTTTACTCATTTTAAACATGTGATGCCAGAAACGTATTACTGGTCATCTGTTAGATCCCTTTTTTGTCTGAAGGTAACTATCTCATGTAAAATTATTGAAATTCTGAGAAAATTGCTCACAATTGTTAATTTTTTTCAAAAGCATCCAATGTACTTGCACATAGAGTTTCCATTAGACACGGTGGTAACAATGTTTGTATATATTTTAGGTATTTAACTCTAACAGTTGTTCTACTCTGTGTTTCCAACATAATTCAGCCTGCAATATATATTCCGCCATTCCAAGCAGGGATCAACCTAGCTATGTAAGTACATGTACAGTACATGTATCTTTATGGTAGTGACAACATCTCGTTAATACTTAATTTGTGACCATAAACATTTCTCATTCCGATATCCTCCACCTATCCAGATAAACTAATTTCATGAGGAAACTTATTATATAATTTTTCGATTATTGCCAAACTGGTTTGTATGCTTCATAAATATTTACAGGGTTAATGGATATGAAAAGGATGGGATACAGACTTATGGAATGGTTACAGGGTTACTCAACAGTGGGTTGGGACTAGGATCCATGGTTGGACCTATACTCTCTGGAATAATGACAGAATACACCACTTATACGTGGAATCTGACCCTATTATCTGGACTTGGTGTCGTAATGGTAAGTTCTTACACATGCTACCTATCTACAGTGTTAGCTTAGAGTACTTTATCAGCAAGTTAGATATGCATGCAGATGTACATGATAAGTGTATGACTCCCTTGTAGAATGCTATAGCAAAAACAAGTGGGGTCTGTTTCTGAATTGATCAGTCGGTAAAATCATGTTTATGGGCATACGGCAGCCTAATTTATAGAACTTGATTGACTTAAAGGCGTAATATGAGAAGTATTGTCTGTGATGTAAGCACGCCATGGCAAGCATAACAATGTGCAGTAACAACAGAGTCACTATCTAGCAGATTGACTTATTTTTTCTAAAATTGTGCAACATAATGGCATTTAGACTGTAGCTGTGTGCTGGAGTCCATGAAGGATGACATGACACTGTGTACTGTACTTATTGTAAATATTGCACATATTGTACATCTTGTACCATGTAATAAAATTACCTTCACAACGTGGGGCCTGAAGCTGTAGAGGCAAATTAGACCAAGAATTTAGAGCAACGTTTGAAGAAAAAGCATTATTTGTTGCAGTCTAAATGGAAAGATATCAGAGGATACAATATATGTACATATTTAAATAGTACACTAAAGACACAAATTGTAATGATTTTCATGTACGTTGTACATGTACATGTACACACATGCACATTATACATGTACATAGTACAGTGTACATGTACAGTGTATGACACCGTTCTAACGCATACATGTACTTTTCTCACCATGGTTTGACGTTATCTCCTGTACTGGTACCAAACATATCATCCTGTCATTTACTTGACAGTTGACACTAATGTCCAGCTACCTGGTCTTTATGAAATTGAGAAACATACCATTAAAGGCCGAAGATGAAATGATGAAGCTCCTGTGTAAAGAAGAGTCCCAGGTAGATGATGAGGTCATAGATGCAGATGGTGAGACATTTACCCAAAGCGAAAATGAAGTGAAGGGAAATACAACATCTTTCTTTGAATACGCTGCGATAACTACAGAATAATAGTAATTTTTGTAGAAGACTGGCAAAAACTAGAACAATGCGTGGCACAATCTTTCAGTAATGGCATGCATTATTTATCTCATTTACCTCAGAATAGTTGGCACTCTTGAAAAGTTCTTGATTGACAGCCTTTTTATTCATTCGGCATTAAAAGAATTTTAATGTTGTACAGCGAGTGCATTTCAAGTATGCAAGTTTTTAATGCTGAGGAGTTGAAAATTTATTTACACAATCTAGGTGACTATATCATGTACATGTATTTTAGTTTGTTACACACCTGAGACATGTTTAAATTTATGAATATAAGAACATTACTGCTCTTACATGCTCTTGTAATGGTCTTATAATCGTTAATTTAAACACGTCACAGGTGTGAAATAAATTAAAATACATGTACATGAAACAGTCACCAGGATGGTGTAAATAAATATTCAACTCCTCAGCATTAGAAACTTGCATACTTGAAATGCACTCACTGTATAACATTTCACTTTGTGTTTTCTCATAACAAATAATGTAATTAATATATTGAGACCTTTATTAATAATAATTTTAAAAATTCCAAGGTTATAATTGTTAGAATTTTCAAATTCATGAAATAGTTAGAAAACATTTCAACAAAAATTTCAAGACAGATCTTCCATTTGGAGGAAAAGTTCTGCAGGCAGAACTTACATTAAATTATAAAGATGGCGGGTACATCAGATGATTCTAGCACAGATTTGAATCTGATACATCCGACTAACAGAGAGATACTTGCAGCATTTCTCTTCAAAAGGTCAGAATATATTACAAATCAATTACTAAGCACAGCTCCCATGGGCTTGTTTTGCGGCGCTTTGATAGATACATATACATGTACTGTACATGTATCCGAGTATGTGCTCTATACCAGTTGTTGCTATGCGAGTTGTTACTATGCAAGTTGTTGCATCAGCTAATCTGATTGTGGCTGAGGGAAGCTGTTTGACAGTACCAAACTCCCCATTGATGTACCTACATGTACATACATGTACATAAGGTCAAGTATTGCTGTGGATTGCAAGCCATTCACGGAGACTTAATAATTGACATAATACATTGAGTAGTTGACAGTTATTGGTAATAATAGTAATAGCATTCTAACCCTGTACCTTGTTTACATTGTTATGATTATTTGTAGTACCAATAGGTGGACGAGGACTGACTTTAGTAGAATTACATAAGATATGTTTGATATATTCCTATAATGTTGTGGGTTTATGATAATGGGCACGATAATGGGCGGACCTTTTACAAAGGGCTCAGATCTGATTTATACACTAGAGAGCTGATTGGGAATTAGTATGGGAAATATTATTGTTATGTAACTGATAGTATATTTTTCTGGTGATGTATATGTGCTATCAGATTTTGAACTGACAATTTTGAGGTTATCTACAATTTTGTTGCATGGAAATCTCCATAGACAGAATAGCTACAAACCCAGTAATAGTTCAGCGTTTTAATATTATTTCATCTACTTTTTATAAATCTATTCTCTCTCAGTCCTGCTTCAACTTTAAGTTAGTGAAGTTTTAAATATGATGCTCTGCTGATAGCTTGTATTATCTAAATCATTATACATCATAAGCCACACAATGGCTGACAGCTCAATAACATATTTATTGATAATAGTTTCGCATTTCGGCGCATCTCGAACTCGATCCTTGCAACTTGTACCTTAACCACTTCGCAATTCTTAAACCGAAACTAGATTTTGTACAAAGGGCGAGGCCTTTGCTTTACGTTCGTTCATGTATATTGGACTGCAATAAAGACACATCTATAGACTCTATATCCGAAAGCTTGCATTGTAGCAAAACTAGAATTCTCTTGGCCTATGTTCTTTAGGGAACTGAGGCCAGGGCACCTAGGTTATGTCTTACTCATCTAGATATAAACAGCGCAGCAAGTATCCTATGAGTCATCACACGTAAAACAAGTTTACATTGCTAGTAAACTGAGCTGGTGTAGTCATAGTATGGTTATGTCAACTCTGCTAGGCGTCTTTGTATGGTAGAAGCCCAGGTTCAAACCTTAATCGGGATTGGTATTATCAGGAATATAAAACTATTAAGTCTCTGATTGGTCAAAAAAATAAATTCTTTCCATAAACAAATCATATACATGTTTGCATGTGTATAATAGAAATGGCCAAACCCTCTAACAGCTACAATGTATAATTACATGTATATGGCTAACATGTAAATGATAGAAGCGTAGATGACTAGAGTTCAGACCCAACTCAGGGACTCTCTATTTTCACAGATGCAGAGCCAAATACTTGGGGAAAACACATTCCTCACATGAAAACCATCGAATAAATTACCAATTGTTGGTCCAGGTGTGTTTTTGCTCCTTAAGTTGATATTCCAACGTGTCAAATTTGAAATCATCGGTAGCATTACAAATGGTTAAGGCTCTTCCAGTCTAAGTTCATGTATATCATTCTAGATCCATTTTACAACTATGATTTCATTGTACAATTCAAACCTGCGTAATTATACAAATGCAGTATGGAAACAGCAGTCAATAACTACCCTAACGGCAACTTTAAGATGGCTGATTTGGAAAGAATTCTGGGTGTCAATGAAGTCAAGACAGTGGATTTGTTCCAGGAGTATACGGATTTCATTGAATACATGGGCAAGTAAAATATACATGTATATCATCTTGGCGAAATTAATTTGTGTACTACTCGCTTATTTTTCTGCTTTTTATATTTTATTTCCTGAAAAATACATATTGCAGGATAACTGTTCAAACCATGGTACACCTGCTCAAATCAAAGAATAAGTCATCAATAGTAGAAGTCATTGCACAGTTTTCAGCAGGAACCAAGGCTAATAGATTTAACCAGCCAAGTTTTTGAATTATCCGAGGCTGAATTAAGCAAGTTACACTGCATTAGATATTTGCCACTTTTGGCATGTCTTAGTAATATTATTTGATAGTTCTGATATATGTAGGACAATACGCAAAGGTGGAGGGAATTGAGAACTGTATAGAGTTCAATGTGAGTGGGGACATTGATTGTTTCAAGATTCATCCTTGTATAAATGTTTTCTATCAGCAGAAGAAAACTCCAAAATTTAGAGAAGTTGCTGAGGTAAAGGAAATTCTTATCATGTGCATTTTATAGGGTATCTGCATACAATTGATATACATAAAGCTGTATATTATACTGGTATGTATATTGTATAGCTAAATTCTAATCACATAAACATGTAATTGTCATCATACATTATGGCAATGAACGTATGCATACTGTACAATGTTGGGAATCGGTATTAAACTTTCTTTTGTATTCTGCAAGTATTCTGCGTTTTCGGAGATTGCTTTTAATTTCCAAACACAGCTTAAGCGCTCAGGCGTGACTAATGCTTGATCTAAAGGGGGTTCACCCTTGTTTACAATAAATATTATTACCAGGCGTGCCTGATCTAGCGTTATGGCCAGCATGATATTATCGAACGAAATAAATTGTTGTTGCTGCAGATTGCTATTCATAAAGCTTGCACGTCCAATATTAACTATTTTCATCCTCCAATATGAGTTTGAATTAAACATTTATTGCAGTCATGTACATGCATAGTATTTGAAATTAAAATACTGTAAGGTCATGTTCCAAATGACCCGCAGAACCATATCCCTTATATTGGTCAAAGAACGATCAAAATAGTGACTGTCATCAGAAACTCTTTTCAGATTTTGGTTATGGTAAGGGCACTGCTGTCCAAAGTATTTGTTCCTCTCTCTGACCAAATTGTCAGACAAATTGTTAATTGGACCATAAGAATTTTAGATGATGTACTTCGTTGTCTACCTGAAACCAGTTGGGTAAGTTGACAATAGAACATAACTTTTAGAAGTTTGAATATTACACTACAGTGTATGAATAATTTACACTCATTGGTATTTTATGAAGCTGGTTCATGACCGAATCATTTTGCTTTAAATTACTGAAGACAGAAAGTGACATATATGTGCATCATTTTATAAATAAGTTTAACTTATTAAACATTGTTCTGCATGCGCGAAGAGATTTTTCCACATTGCAATCAACACTAAGTATGAAATCTTATAATAATTATGATTCGATTCAGAAAAGAATTCTAGCTTCTAATCACGAGTGCAAATCTATCATGAAGAATATAAATCTACAAACAGTAGCAGCTGTAGCCTCTACTACACAACCAGTTCCTAGCACATCTGGAACACAATCTACCTCTAGCACAAATGGACAGCCAGTGGACCTTCTTCAGCTAGCCATTGATCAATCTTGTCTCACATCTCAGGTCTGTGTTGTGAAGACATGTTTCTATCTTTTTCTCTAAGTAGAGTCACAACGTATGCGGCTGCAAGGTGGATTTCTCACCACGCTCACCGATTTTACTGCAAACTTGACAATTAACAGCTATGAGTGGTTGCTGTCAGTCAGTCAGTCTGCTTTGTATGGTGGTGCTGAAACTAAACACTACGAGGTGGTTTGGGTGTAAAGATGTTTGTTGAGGTTTGTGCATAAATGTGTACACAATGTCTAATAGAAAAACAAAGTTTTAAATTCTACTGGGTTTACATAAATATATACCAAGTATTGATTGTATATATTATCATTATGATGCGCTTTATTTTGTAGTTGGCCGAGCATGCAGCTTTAGCCAGCACCTCTCAGGTGCCAATAATTGTTTTACCACCAGGAGCCAAACCTCTCGTTGGATGCACTTGTGGAACATTTGGTGGAATTTCCTACTTTAACAATTCAATTAGCAGATGCAAATTTTGTAAAAGATTTCAGTGCCTTGATTGCGGAGAAGATTTTAAAACAATTCAAGGCACAACTGCTCATCGTCGGTTTACCAAAACTCATTCAACAGGAACGGCGTTTGTCACAACTCAGCATGTAAATCACATAAATAATAGCAATCAAGCAACAGGCCCGCCGCTTTCTGCCGAAATAGAAACATTGCCTTGTGGAGACCAGTGCCCGGGGACAAGAGCAGATAACTACAAATTAAACCAATACATAAGCAAATGTTTACTGTGTTCCAAGATTCGATGTCTCATCTGTGGCTATAAAAATGTGCTGAGATGCAACATCGAGAAACACGTAACCGCTAAACACAAACTTGATTGGCTGCTGCCGGTGGACAGATCTGCTATTGACGAAAATGTCATTATTCGCACTCCAGTATTTCAATAAATAATATTTCAGTATCATAATTTAATAGTAACACTTGCTCACTGGTTATTGGTGGGAGTCTATGAGTGGTGCACTTATAGAGGTCATCACAACGCCATTAGAGCACACTATTATTAATATAATAAAGTAAAAAAGGATTGTTCATTACTTTTTCCATTACAATTCCGCGCTGTAAGAAAGATATCCGCCACCAAGTATTACGAAGACAATTTTCCAAATGATATAACTCAGTTTGTTGTGTAAGCAAAATAAAAACATTTTAAGTTCATCATCTCTTTATGGACAAGCTAGAAACCTGAAACTGAAAGTGATTTTGAATAATTTCAGTTATTATGTTTATAGATATTCCTCCTGCAAACACATTGATATATTGGCCTACTAGGTACTTTATTCTTCTACTGGTATAATTGACACATTGTGCATGTCATTATCATAAGCTGTCACAGTTTTCCTGTAACGGGCAGATCTTTGAAATTACCATGTTGATATTCTTGAATACGCGCATTTATTCCTATTAATTGTAGTGCATTCCACTTACTTTGTAAGTTCTCAATGCTGTCCTCAGAATTCAGTAGTACTAGTTGTAGCATCTATGTTCTCCTCTATCTCTGTGATCTACCTACATCGCCCTACGCAACCCTGCTGTAGTCCAAGTGACTGTTCATTAACGGGACTACACAACATCTCTCCCTTCCTTGCATTTCTCATTTGCTTAGAGTTCACTTCTCTATTTAGCCTTCACTATTAACTAATCAATCGTTGTTACTTTCTAGACTTCTCTAACTTCTGTTAATCTTCTCTTCAAGACTTCTCTATTGACTGCCAGCTAGTATTCTTTTTACGTTTCATCTATCTTCTCTAAGATTTCTCTATCGGCTAGCAGCTATCCTTCATTCTAATCCTTCACTATTTATTCTACCATCTACGGTGTATCTAAGCCTATCTTTCACCTAATCTGTAGACACCTAAACCACACCACACCACACCCATCATAGCACAAGAAATAAGTGCATGTACCTTAACCACGTAGCAAAGTTTTCAGTGTTCACGACGCCGTGAAATGTTAATATTAGCTGTTCCATGAAACCTGCCAGTCGTGATTCTCAAATATACACGTCCTAGTTCCTCAATTTCAGGTCTAAATGTAAACGATGTGTCCTACCTTTGTGTTTGCTTCTTCTAGAGAATAGAAAACAACAACTTTACATGTTGCCATAAATTATGAGTAATTAAAGCAGCGCACAAGTCATGTACACGCCACCGTACATGTAACAATAGAATATTTACCATTACTAAGATAGTATACATGAAGTTAAATTGTTTGCATTACTTGAATATTTGAATTAAATGATGCTACTGTACTGAAACAGCAACTAATTTTTGGAAAAAAAAAGTTTCTGCTGGCAGAACTAGTACTAAAATGGCTGAACTGTTAATGGATCTGGTGGCTGATCTAGATTTAATACCTCCAACTCATCGAGAGCTACTTGTTTCATTTGTATTCGAAAGGTGAGATTGTGAAAATTTTGAATAAGGGTAAATTCCTAGAACTTCAAACACCTCTCTTGATCCCGTGGATTACTTGTTCGTTAAATATTTTAATACTAATCAACTATTCGATGGCCAATTGCAGCTGAAATTTTCGATTACTCATGCGCAAATACACATATAAATGTAGAATGTGCATTGGTGTATGCGTAGGTGTAGGTGAACATGGAAGGGTCAGCATTATGCACATACATGTAGGTATCCATGTACTGCATACATGCATGCAAATACACTGTGCAAGAATTCATATTTGTTTTACATACAGGTGTATACACTGTACATGTATATTATTACTAACCTATAGGGATTTCGAAGTTGCGTTTGCAGTGGTAAGAGTATAACCCGAGCAAGTTTTGGAGAAAATATCACAAAAAGATGCATTATTGTAGTTTACACATCAATTTATAGAGACAAAATATAAATGCCCTGAACCAGCGTAAATGCATTGTGTGTTAGTCGAAACTACAACGTTGCATATGCAAGTACAAATTAATCAGTGTTCTCTAGCTCAACTAGATATGAGCAGACAACTACAGTATTAAGTTGGTAAGTTTTTCGTGACCAAGTCCACATTCTAAAGCAAAACCCTGTAAATTGCAAGAAAATGCATGGGAATATTAAACCTCAACTAAGTCTATATTTATTTTACTCATTTTAATTGCAGTATGGAGGTCGCAGTCAATAAATACCCTAAGAATGGATTTGACATGGCCGACTTGGTGAATATTTTGGGTGACATAGAAGTAAAGACTGCATTCTTGTTTCGAGATTATACTGATAGCATAGCATATCTTGGTAAGTACAATGTGGAAATATTTCAATTTATTCTCCATGATTGTCCTACACACATGTACATCTAATCCTGAAAGCATAATATCGTGATGCTCAAGTCCTGTATTATAATAATGTAGTACATAAATTTGATGAATATTACTCAATACGCTATTCAAAAGTTGTACCGGTTCATACTACACTCCTTTAATAATTGAATGCCTTATGAACTTTTCGGCTTGAGTAGTGCTTGCTTTGAAGGGAGATTGGCTTGTTTACATATAAATATTACATGTAGTACGTGGCAAGTCTAGCTGAGCTTGGCATGCCACTGTGTATTACTGAATAAAATGAATTGTTACTGCAAGATACATTTATCTAACTTACACTGATAATATCCAGTGTACAAAAATGTACATGTATCTACATACTACTAAATCATTCAGCCTAAGTTTTGTTAACTGTCTCAGATATTAACTTTGAAGTCTGTAGTAATACAAAACACTATTATCACAAGGTGATACATGTGTGTAATTAGGTGCTATAAAAATTGTATATATTAGTAGAGTACTCATGTTTTGATATGTTAGGGCAATATGCTAAAATTGATGGGATTGAAGCTTCTGTAACATTTGACGGAAGAGGCAATGCTGATTTTTCGAATATCCATTCCTGTATTAGAACTCTATATCAACAGAACAAGCCTCCAAAATTTCGAGAAATTGCTGAGGTAAGAGATGAAAGATTTGTGTTACAGATTACCTAGACTGAATAGCTCGTCTTTTCATCACATCTACAATTTACATCGATTAATCATTATCATAGCTGACTGCCTAGTAATAACTGTGAGGTATTCAGGTAAGAGAGAATTACCCAGTGTATACAATGTACATGTACGTGTAGATGTCATTGTCTGCTGCCACTATGCTGTTTAATGTCCGAGGAGCTGCATTTTGTAGGGCAGTCCCAGTCTACTGACACACTCCAATCCAAAGAAACATTTTAAATCATCAGAATTGTCAATTTTTAAGCAGTACAACAAGTCTCTTTTATTTAGGAAAATATATAATTTAATAATGATGATAAATAAATAACAGGTAAAAAAACTAATAAATAAATTCTTGGGTTAAAATACAGCAGACATGAAAGAATAAACAAAACACCTAACATAATTCCGCGATTAGCTTAACCAAGAGTAGTGTCTATAATCTACATTTAGTTGATTGTTGTATGTATCCACATCTTCTGTAGATTTTCGTCATTGTAAGGCAGCTGCTGTCACAGACGTTTGTCCCGCTAACTGAACAGGTTGTTAGACAGACAGTAGATTGGACATTGAGACTTTTAGATGATGCATTCCAGATCATGACACTAGGCGGGTGGGTGAGTTTAGCTAATATAACCAACTATGTACATGTACATGCATGAGCTCCACACCATGTCCACTGTATTTTGATTGAAACTGGTTCTACATGTTTGGATGAAACAGTTTAGTAAGAAATAAATTGCTAGTTAATATTCTGGGCAAAGGGCAACATTATTCATCAAAATATTTACGTTTCTCCAAGCTTGCATACGACAGTTTGCACATGTTGTGGTGATGCCATATACATGTAGAAAGGATTTCTGGCATTCAATCACCCTGCTAAGTCCATCGTCAAAACAAACAATACTCAACCAGCAGATGCAGCAAGAACTACAGACGCACAAGCTGCATCATGTTCCTCTGAGACAGCGCCAACCCCTAGTGCAGATGGACAGCAAGTAGATATTCTACAGCAGATTGTAGATCTGTCTTCTCTCACAGCTGAGGTGTATATTGCTTAATATAACTAGTGCTCTGTTCTTATTTAGCATTCTCTCAAATTGTTGTTTACAAGCAGGACAATGTTGTACTGATAAACCTACCATATGCAATCTGTATTAAATTCGAAAATACAGTAATCAAACAGCTTTGATTTTAGTTAATTTGTGATTGTACATTGTATACCCACCGGCCTGATGACAAAGTTAAACAGCAAAACTAGCTACAACATAACAGTGGAAGTCTGGGTAAAGATGCAATTGTCTGACATTAATTTATAAATCTCTTTCAGCTGACAGAGCATGATACAGGTCCAGCACACGCAGCTCAGGCACGACTTCCATGGGTACCAGAAGGAGCCAAGCCTTTTGTTGGGTGTACATGTGGAGCTATTGGTGAATTGATTTACATGGATGATTCAGTTAGTAAATGCAGAGTATGCATTAGATATCAGTGCCTTGATTGCGGGGAAGACTTCAAATCAACCAACGGCGCTATAGGCCATCGCAGCTGCACAAAGACCCATTTAGATGGAACGGCTTTCATCACCACTCAACATCCAAATCATCTAAATACAGAAAATCAAGCAACTGGACCACCGCTTTCGTCTGAAATACAAACGTTTGCCTGTGGAGATCAATGCCCAGGAACAAAAGCGGATAACTACAAAATAAACCAATACATGAGTAAATGTAAACTGTGCTCTAAGATTAGATGTCTGGTGTGTGCATTTAAACATAAGGTGAGGAGCAACACTGAGAAACACGTCACCATTAAGCACAAACTAAATTGGTTGCTACCGGTGGATCAAGGTGCCATTGCACAGAATGTAAAACTTTGTGCTTCATTACGCAATGATCACATGTACAGTGCAATTCCATAAACGAGTTTACTTATTGCCAATTCCATTCATAAATTCATTTAGTTCAAAAATTGTGGTAATTGAAGCAAATTGAATTGAATAAAATGCAGGATTTCCACTATTTTATTGTTTCCAGCTTGTTAACTATTCTGTCATATACACAGTATACCTAAAATGACATATTTTAAAATTTATTGTGCTACTCCAGTTTCCATATTTGATCTACATTGTATATTGGACCATACACCACACATGCGCAGGGGAGATCAAAGGGAGCCGCATATCTATGCTATATCACAATACTGGATAATACACAATTTATTTGGTTGGCCATTTTTATATTTAATATATTATATATTTTATGCTTCATAAATTACAATATTGTATAATAAATAGCAGATAACATAGTCATAGGGTGGGACAAAACAGTAGCTAACTGAGCATTTGCAATAGTAAACATGCACTACCTGATATAGTCAAACTAATTTGTGTGTTTCTAGAAAGAGAGGTTCGCTAACTAACATACTGACATATTGCGCTTTCATTGACTGATAGCCTTTACCTATTTTTATTACTGGACAGATGCTAAAAAGCGCATTGTCTCAGTTCTACAATTAAAAAGGCTTAGCTCACTTCAGGAGTTGTCTGCCCTCTTTCACCACTGAGATGACAACTCCTACAATAAATCAAATAAATTTACATGTACATGTACCTGGACATGTACCTGGACATGTACCTGGACATGTACCTGGACATGTACATAGACATGTACATGGACATGTACATGGACATGTACCTGGACATGTACATGGGCATGTACATGTACTGTACATGTAAAGTGTCTTTAGTTGCCTGCGCAGCTTTTATCTCAGGTCATACATGCATAATGTCCGGTGATATGCAACTAATGTACATGTAAATCTGTTTTCTTTTACACTAATGTGTTACTGTAGAAGTTAATAATATAATTATAATGACTGACCATTTAAACTGAATTAGAAAAATATGAGGTACTCGCCTTAAGCAGTTTTGTGGCAGCTCCACAGTGTTATGGGTATATTGTAACTGTGTGTTCTTCTGCTGTTATGGTGTTCAAGAAATCACAAAATCTACTCAACGCAGTTGCTGGCCTTCATTAGGAATTGTGAGTTGTGTGATAAATATGAGATGTACATGTAGAATGGCAAGATACTGGCTTGGTACAGAGCCATGCAGAATTATTTAACTGAGATAAAATTAACATCGTATGTTAACGTGAACCATGTGAGTTATGGTTAGCTGAATGTTCATTCCACCTGGATGGTCTTATCTCAGCAACATTCATGATTTTTTGTGTGCAGTAGGATCATTATACTGACTGGATATTGCACTGGATTTATCCACTCTTAATAAAGCTTTCGAAAATAAAGCCCAAAACAGAGGGTAGGCTTGCATTTGGAATTGAATAGAGCTATAATCTTGCCAATGAAATCAGTATAATTATTTTTAAGAGGAACATGAGGTTTTATCTGTATCATCTATTGTGGACTACGTGACTGTATAGCCAATTGTTACTATTGTTTTATTGTATTAAGGTAATTTGTATTCCATAAACAATATTGCCATTTTATGCTAAATCTACAGGTTGTCATGGTGGGTTAATTGCATGAAATTATTACAGTAATTATGTTGCTTGGTAGTACAATTGTACATGTAGTGTATGGGAAATGCACTTAGCGTTTTCGTTAGTTTTAGCTCCTGTCTCCCAGTCCAGTCCAGTTGTCCTAGTCCAAGTGCCTTTACTTCTTCCTTTTTGTACAGACCGGAGCTACTCCGAGTCTGTAACACTACATCACATCTCCTTATCATTTATCCTGCTCTTCTGTTCAGCTTTCACTGTCACTGTCGATACCTCTTCTCATAGCCTTCTCTCCCAACTGTGTGCTCTTCCTCTTTCTAGGTACACGTATTGCATTGTATTTATTATAATAATTAGTGTGCCTGGTTGTACATCTTATATGTTTTATAATTGCAACTTTTCAGTAAATAGCGGACAGCTAGACTATTAAATACTAAATACCATACCTACTTCTAGTAAATTATTTATGATTCACCACCTACATGTCAGTACATTGATTTACAGCAGTTAGATAAGGCTTAGTGTCAAACTACATACATCACAGCTTGCAAAATTAGCTGGAAATGAATTTCACAACAGCACTTTGATTAATCTTGCCTTCTCAATCACTAAGCGCAGTTAGTCAGCCAAGAGTCAGGGTGCCAGCCAGCCCAGTAGTTATTCAGTCAACAGTGAAAAAATCCTCTGCTGTTAAATAAATCCACTTTTTGTTTTTCGCTACACCAGCTCAGCTCAGTGTAATGATAAGTGTCCTGACCAGTGCGCTAGGTGCACTAGGAGTCGAAGAGGCCTCCAGTTCACACTCCAGCTAGGGATGGGCCAGTTGGCTACTAGCACAAATGTGAAATCAAGTCTTTGACTGCTTGGAAAAACTCTTTGCTATGGGGCTCTATACCTAATGTATAATAATTTTATGAGATTTTAAGGGGTTGGCCATGCTATTACATGAATGAATCTACTGACTTTAGCTTAATTGAAAAACAAAGTCTGAAGGTTTTTTACAGCCTGTTGTAACTAGCTATTATTAATAGAATGTAAGTGGATTCCAATATTACTGGGCTCATAGATTCTATCAGCAGTAATTTAGTATGAGTGTTCAGTGACAGTTAATACCCATGGCGCCAAACACTGTTCAAGTGGTATACTTGCTTACCATAAGCCCCTCTGTAATTTGTCAGGCTTAATGAATAATTGATGATACTAGTGGTTAATGCATCACTGGCATCACTAGAGTCAGAGATACATGTACAGTATAGTATATGTATGCAGTTGTGTGATACTGTTAGACAGTGTTAATTAAATCATTCATACAGAACCATGGAGCAGGTAGACACAGGTGTTCATCAAAAACTGATACAGGACAGTGATGAGGAAGATAAAGCCAATGCTTCTAAATGGAAAGAAAGGTTGTTAGTGTTAACACTACTCGCCTGCCAGTTCACCGCGCTCTGTACAGATACGTTTCTGTTCCCTTTCTTTCCTCAGAAAGCAAAGAGTAAAGGACTAACTGAGACTCAAATTGGAATGGTATTTTCTTCCTTCGAATTAGCTCGATTTTTAACAAGCCTTCTCGTTGGATACGTGGTGAGTAATTGAATTTTAATTACAATATCTCTGTATCATGTTGTTCTAAAAATACCCTGCCAAGTAGTAGGATAAGGAGTCATTCAATTATTTTTAAAGAAGGAACTTATTATGCGTAGTAATGGTAAATAGGTGAATACATACTTTTGCTATGGTAGTTTTAGGGTTTAAATAGAATTTGGCGTTATCTATAATATACCTGTATATGTATTTGACAGAGCTGGTTCTCTGAAAACACATTAGCACCAGAACAGCATTGCTTTAGCACCACACCAGTGCAAAACATGACAAGTACTGAAATGTGTTCTTTTAAAATAGTCATATTAAATTGATGATATAATAATGACTTACATGTACATGCATGTAAATCTAGTAGACAATAATGTGGTACTGTACAAGTGCTGACTGCATTGCCACTATGCGATGGCCACTATAAACAAATGACAGGGTATGTAACAAAAGCAAATGCTTTTTTTCTGCAGATTGGAAGGCTGAATCCGAGATTAATTTGTCTAGCAGGAAGTATCACAGCGGCTACCACATGTATATTATTTGGGTTAGTTTGCTACTGTATAGAAATAAAGTCGGTTAAGAATTCATAAAATGCAATAATTTTGTTCGAAAATTATATTTTCTTTGGTTAGTCTTGGAGTTATGTTTCCTTTTTCTGAGATGATAAAGGAAACAATAGTGTAGGTTGCGGCTTGCTTCAGGGCTTTTCTAAGCTTCCATGTGTATATAGCTAGTTATTTCTCCTCGACACCAGCAGGAAGAAGGATATCATTAAATTAAAAAAATTACCCACCAACAACCTCTTTTTTATATTTATCACCACCTTCACCTCTAGGATGCCCCCTTTTCGCTAGAAATAATAATTGTGAATAAAGTATTAGTTTGTCTATGCATCAATTTTGTGATAATTTGTAACGCCAAAAAGATAAGCGTGGTATTTAGCCAGTTATTACTATATGGTTTGTCCTGAGGGTCACAGAAGGACCAATTACCATGTACTTTTGCCACCACAAAATTAAGCTCCATGGTAGTTTCTGTAAGATACATCGTATTAGTATCGCATGTGTCATTCTATTGTTGGAAATTTTATAGATTGGCAACAGGTTGATGTTAGCGCATACATGCAGTCAATTTACCTGACAAAAAGAACATACATGCACATGTATATTAAAATATGCATGGAATAAATAAAAACTTAGTACATATCGACCATACCGACTGACTTGTACATACATACATGTACATAATAACTTAAAGTTTAACTGCATTTTCAATACAGCGATGAAATTCCAAACATCAAATCAAGCAAGCTTTTTTCTTTTCTGTAATAAAAATTTAAAAATAACACTGATTCTAAATATCAAATGCAAATTTGACAGCCTATGAGGCTAATTCCATTGTTTACATGGAAAAAGCTGGTGTAAACACAAAGCACATGGTTCAGTAATTTACTCACATAACTGAATATAATAATATATCACGTGACAATACTGATTCAATCATGCGGTTGCTAGGATTTTCAAGGGGATTGATCACAGATTTCATCATAGACTTTGCTCCAAGGATCTGTTTGAGCTTTCTTTAATATCTTATTGGTATACTGACAGAGTTATATTCCAAAGTCTATGAACAATTCCTAAATCTAAGGCGTCAAAGTTACCCTTATTTGTTGATTTGGAAGTGATCCTGATGAATAGCCCAAGTCTAGTGACACTGCAGGTAACAATTAGTAACAAAGGTACAGAGAGCACCTGTCGAATTTTATTTTGATATTCTAAAAGATATCTAAACGCTTGTCTAAGGAGCAATATAAAGCTGATTTGATTAATATCTTGCTCTAAAGTACTTTATTAATCTCCATCTGGTAGCTAGCTAGCAGATCTAGCTCAAGCTATTCACTCCAGAAGAAGTAATGGAATTAAAATACCTAGGATTAAAATTTCTAGCTATGCAAGGATTTTGGGCGGAGCTTACTACTGCCACATAAAATGTAAACGGAGATTTTACCCTCTGATAAAATAAATTGGTTTTTGTAAAATGCTTTTTTTGATAAAAACTTTAGAATAATAAATACCATGTTTCATTTTATTAATAGAAAAAGTTCTCTGCCTGGTTAGTGCAGTTAATATTTAAGTCACTGACGTCATTGCACAAGCAGATTTACACGTACTCTATGTGTTCTCGACCGACAGTGTTTTGGGTAAACTTTAAAATGGCATCAGTACTTCATATTGTCAACAGTATTTATTTTCATCCATGTAAGTGAACTATATTCTGAATTTTTTTGTATATTTAACGCTGTATATTGTATGCTTACAAAATAATGCATATTAGGTTTGATGTGTTGCTACTACTGCATGTTATACAGCATTTGAATAATTTATCTAGCCTGACAACCTATGCTCCAGACAGTGTCTACCTGCCGCTCTGTATCATAGTAAGACTGCTAGCTGGAGCTGGAACTGCTACTCTGAGTGTCTCAGTAATGACTATACTAATGAAGGCCACATCTTATGATCCAAGTACTATTGTGGTGAGTTACAGCACAATATTTACATGTAAATGTTAGATATACATACATAAGGCGTATTTGGAAACTTACCGTGGCCGATTTCTGCCACACAGTGTAAAACTAAATTGCGATTTACATGATACTGAATCCTAAAATAAATGAAATAAAAATTAAATTCACCTGAAATAAAATAAATCATGTGAAACTAAACTGAAAGTTAAATAAAATATGAAGTTCATATGAAACTGAAAGTGAACTCAAATGAAACGAAAACGAACTCCTGAAACCAAAATGCCAATTCACATGAAACAAAATTTATGGGCGTTACTTATTGTGGCAAAACGAAACTACACCTCCACCCTGGCGTAGAGATACACTTGCGTCTTTGAGATTACTGGGTATTATTAATTATTTGATATAGCAAATGTCATCAATTTAGTCCATTGATTTATATATTTTCACATTATTATTGAAATACTCAAAATAAAGGAATTAGCACCAAATGAACAAATGTAGCAGTTAGTAATACTCTCGCAGTAAAACTCTTTTACTATATTTTGTAATAGTTTTAATGTAATATTAATAGTGATTTTGTAATTTTGCAGCAAAATTTATCATTAAATCACAAAAACTCCAAACAAGTTGTAAATATTTTTGATAAAATGTTATCACTTTTTTCGAGACTGTCAAAATGTAAATTTTAAATACTTATTTTTTATTAAAAATACTGTAAATACTCTCATAAAAGCGTGTTGTTACTAATATTCGCCTTCCTACAAGTAGGTTGATGAAATACATAATATACTTTTATTATTTGCATCTAAAGTAAACATCAAAATGCAATTAAAAATACCAAAATAACGGACTATTTCCTGTCACACCACTCATGTACTAAATGTAGTTTCGTTTTGTTGTTATGAGTAACACCCCTAACTTTCATTTCAGGTGAATTGCAATTTGGTTTCATGTGAGCTCACTTTCAGTTTCATATGAACTGCAAATTTTATTTAAATATCAGTTTGGTTTCACATGATTTATTTTATTTCAGGTAAATTCAATTTTTATTTCATTCACCTTAGGATTCAGTATCATGTAAATTGCAATTCAGTTTCACATTGTGTGGCAGAAATCGGCCACGGTAGAAACTAGTACTGGTTCATATAGCACTGGTCTAACTATCCGAATACAACTTGAGCGTTCAGGCGTGACTAGTGCTTGCTCTGAAGGGAAATCCCCTCGCTAAGTGAACATACTTTGTATTACTATTGCCAGGCACGCCTTGCCTTGAGTTATAGCTAGCGCTATATTGTTGAATAAAATATATTGTTATTGCAGCATATTGCTATTTATAAGCTTGCACGGTGTAATATCAATATCCGAATACGCCTAATGTCTTTACCATTATTTCTTGATATACAAATGATCTCCAGTCACACATTTATTTTGAGATAATACCTTTCATAGTTATGTATAAGTAGAACAGAAGCCTCAGCCAGACCTCATAATTGCAGATGGATTTTGAATATCGGGGATGATTCCGATTTCTGTGTTTTACTAAAAAAAGAGTTGAATATACTAGAACTTTATTTTAAATGAGGAAACAAACCACTAACCAGCACTATTAGTGAACTAAAATATTGTGGTTGCAAAACATGTGATCTTGAGACTAGTTTATAGTTTCGATGAGTCCTATATGACTTTTCTTGCCTGCTGTCTTACTCACAAAACTATTAAAGGGGTTATGTCTTGTGTTACATACATGTAAAATGTTCCTGGTCAGAAATTAGCTTCAGTTCCATTGCTGCACCTAGTGCATGCTTTTGCAGATGTCGAGCTCTACTCCCATTACATTATGACCGTTATATATATGCAATTGCTTATTATTTTGAACATAGTTTTTTTTCTCAGAAAGCTTACATAATTATAGGCTGTAGATCAGCACTGAAATCTTCAGTAAGAAAGATGGAAAATCAAAACTTCTAGTTTATTTAAGGGTATGTCAGAGATGATGCAAGGTGCTGGATATGCTGTGGGACCAGCTTTGGGTTCTGGACTACAAGAGGTAATGCGATGTAAATTACATGTATATCTAAGGGATATATTATTCAAGTGTAAGTTACCTGTGGGTTCAGGCACTGAGCCAAATAAGTGTATTGTTACTCTGCCCTTTGACAGGATGCTTTCAGTGAAACGCTTAAATGTACCTGAAAATAGTCTTGAGCTGTAGAGTACATGCTCTATGTGCTATGAATAAGCCACTTGATATATAATATTGTAATGGTTTTTGGGTGTGGTACTGTCATCCTAAGACAACTCCCGAGTCCAAAGTGAAGTGCCTATGAGTGGTGCTAGGCCTTCTCATTACATGAAAGATTAACAGGTACTAGTAGTCCAAGAACTACCAAAGACGACCCATATGATCCTGAGTCAATGCTTGTTTGCTATACTGAGAAAGAGAGTGATCCGACCTAGTAGGCAGTTAGTGTTGCGAGGTCGAGGACTTTAACAACTAGAATGACCCATCTACGAAGTGAAATTCTCTAAATATAAGTATAGAAGTGTCGTTATTGAGATCTAAGCATGAACTGAGACAACAAACATGAAAACAATGTCCTCTATAATAAAGTAATAGAACTTCCGAAGGCCGACGTAGTGTCGTAAAAAGACGACGTAGGGTTGTCCAGGAATTGCGCAACAACATGGCGGCCGGAAGCCCGAGGGCCGACCCAAAATAGGTCGGGTTTGACAAGAGATGCTTAAAATTATCTAGATCATATGCAAAATCAATATCAAGTATTTCTGAGAGGTTGGACCTCTTTACATGGGTACAAAAAGGGTATAATGACTCAGTAGTGCATGTAAGAAGTGTACGGGTAACATTCAACTACGTAGACAATGGGTACAAACAGATATAATGCAGTGTTAAGTATATAATTAGTGTCATGTAGTCGGGAGGCTGCACCTGACTATTACAATATTACCTGCTAAACTGGCATAACTGACAATTGGCAAAATGCACCTAGTTGCATATATACAGTAGCTGACAGGCTCTTGAAAATACACATGTGAGGTTATATAGATGTGCTTCCTAGTGTCAGTGAAATTTTAGTCCACATCTGTAAATACATGTACCTTCTTAAATTACCTGAAGAGTGAGTCTGATAACAATATTCATGGTGCAAAACACAATTTTTCAACGTGGCTGCCCAATAGCAGTGCTAATTGACGGGTCACCGTGGCTCCTAGGGCTGGTTACTAAATTATACAAGTTGTAGTTTGACATGGCGTGGAGAGAAAACCTCTTTCAGGAAGAAAACTTCCAGCTCATTGGCGGGACTTGAACCCTCGTCTTTGTAGATAACCTGCATCATAGCTGCAAGACCAGAGTGACGAGAAGTGCTAGACCACTCGGCCACCAACTCCTACGTAGATATACAGTATTTGGATGTGATGCGCATGTCTGTCTATTTCATGTGTGTATGACCCAGTGAAATATGTTTTCCTTCTTACTATTATACATGTATATTACGCATGAATTGTATAATATATAAATGCACATGTACACACGTATACAGTATAATACACACATGTAAATCAATTATAGAGCATCAGAGTAAAACCCTCACTGAATCACAAGCCTACTTGGTATACTGTTACGGAACCAAATTTTGGCTCAAGATGTACTTGATTGTGTACACCAGACACATGTGTCTACATGTTAGATTTTGTGCTTTCAGCTAGGAGGGTACACCTGCATGTTCTGGACTGTTGGCTCTGTCCTATTTCTTACTTGCGTAGTTCAGCCATTTACTGTTCCTTCAATCGGTATGTACACACAGATGTATAACATTACATATCCGTCTACATGAGTGTGTATAAATCGTGTACCAGTGTAAGTATAATGGTGTACGTACACTGTGCATCTACTAGTGTAAGTCTTTGTGTGCATGGACTGATGTACATGTACCAGTGTAAATCTATGTGTGCATGGGCTGGTGTAAGATTAGATCTACATGTGAGGTACAGGGTGTAGCTTTGCGTGGATATGATTCTAGATTGCTTAATTGTGTAGAAATCAAACTGTTCCCACCAGATCATGCGGATGTTACGTGTATCCTAGATATGACATGATTCAATATCTGGTAGACATGTCAAGCTTTGACTAACATTAATTAATCTTCACATACATTGCATATGGATTCATTATGGCAATGACGGTGAACATATCAACCTGTGACCAACATTAATTAATTCTCACATGCAGTGTACATGTATATGGATTCATTATGGTAATGACGGTTATTGGTGTTATTTGGAGAAAATGGTGACCATGGCAACTAAAACTGTTTCTAACAAAAACTGATTTATAAATTAGAACTGTTTGTTATTTGACACATTCCCAGTTCTGGCTATCACAGGGAAATAAAAATTCATCGTGGACATACATGTACCTCAAGATTTATTTGACCAAGGCAGTAGCATTGTATGATTTATATTGGGTTTTGGCATTCAAACTGGTAGATGTACGTGTACATGATTGAATGTATTTTATAGGAGAGGCTTACACTGCACTATGATACATGTAATTATAATGACTATAAACTCACAAAAACAATGGCTTTATTAAATCAGCTATACATGTTGCTATAAACGGAGTTTATTTGATATTATTTCAAGCAAGAACTTCCAATTTGTCAATCCGTGAAAGTACCCATCCCTGATTGGTCAGTTGACAAAAAATAGTAAATCCTTGCTTGAAATAACATTGTATATGAAATGGAATAGTCAAGCCCCTTACGGTGGTGCCTTGGGTGCAGTTGGCTCAGTGCAAATGCACTGCTCACCGGTGAGGCTTCCCTGTTAAGGTTGCTGCACTGGTTTAGGGGCAATGTGTTCTATCCACTGCCCTACATGCCCCAAGTTTAAACCCAAGTCAGGCATGGGTTATTTTCATGGGTGTGATGTCAGATCTCAAACGGCTCTATTTACAATTTGAAAATACTTGTATGAGATAACATTACATATGGAACAAAATGGCGAAACCGACAAATCTATGTGTCGATTAGGCATTCCATAACACCTTTGCACACGACACCCAGTCTGTTGTTTTAAATTAAATAATACCACAGTATAGTCTTGAAGACTAGAAAGCAAACCAATAATATTCAATGATAATTAGTCAATATAATATTATGTTATATGGAATTAATACAAATTATGCTATCATTTTTCCAGATATCGCTATCCACTGTAACATGATTTGAACCGCACTAAAATTGACTGTAAGCGGTGACATAAATTTATAGTGCCATCTGCTTGACAGCCACCGGTGGAGTACAGTTAGTTTCCATCTTAACGGTCTCAGTATGTAAAATGAAGCAACAAATATTGTAGAGCCTGAATCTTCCCCGAAAAAGGCATCATGGGAAATGATGAAGATACCAGGAATTATCTTACTGTTTCTTCACATATTTGTGTATAAAACCATATCTAGCTGCAGAGCAACTGGAATTAGCAACTATCTAATCAGCACTGTAAGTATTATAATTGTCCTAAAATATTACTCATTATTTGCAACATAATTGTGGCCTTAAATTGTCACCCAAGACTGGTCTAAATAATGGAAGCAATTTATCATTATTTGGCTCAAACAGTAATATATATCTTTCTTTTTTATTCTGGTGAAGATCCAGTCCAGGGGACGTTTTTTCCAGAAAACAAGAAGTTACAGCACAAAATGTAAGATTATAGTATAAAAAAAAAGAAGAGAAAGAAATAGATAAAATTTGAATTTTAAAATGGGCAAACAGCTACTGGTAAATTAGCCAATAAATAAATAAATAATGATAACCCTGGTTTTAATACTATCTGTCAATTAGCTTTTTAAAACTATGCAAAACCCTACTAATTTTACAGTTGTCTTCCTAAACAAAAGATATGAACCTTCACTGTATCATGTCACATAAATCTTGGGAGTGGACTACATGCACGTATTTAGTAGATCTCTGTAGTTTATGTCAACTTGATAAGCACGAATACACTGCATTAGCTAAAGTGCCTTTAAGGTGTGTAATTGGAATAATAATAATGATGGCAGACTTTCAATTCTGAGTATGTTGGTGGCATTTTATATATTACAGCTGCATGTAGGCGTGTCATATTTTTATAGCGGTGTGTGAGCTTACCAAGTTCTCAAAACCACTCTTCAACCACTGCCTGTGGTGAACCCAACGTGAAGCACTGCTGGTGCTGGTGCTGCCGTTTTTTTATGATGTATGCATCATGTACAATCCTGTATATAAATCATTGTAGTAAGACATAATAATGTACTGTACTGTAAATTGAAAACACAATCAAATCACCCAATGCTTATTTTCAGTGTTCTAAGTGGAACAAACGAAGTGGGTACACTGGCTTGCAATCTTAAAGCATTCCCAATAGTTGAATGTAGAATATTGCACTTCAAGTAATCTTATTTTGCAGATTAGTAAATATTGCATGGCTATCCACTTAATCTTAATAGCAACTAAAACATTAATGAATTACTAAAGCGAAAAAAAGATTGGACTTTGGTGGATTCAGACCCATGTCCCTATGCCTATGAATGATCTGCCAGCGCTCTACCATTACACTATCAGATCAGCAGTTACTTTACAGGAAAATTATCTATTAACATAAGGGTACACATGTACCCACTAAAATTGAGGTGGGTACACACCGTATACTCCCGTATAACCACAGCTCGAACATTGCTAGTATTAGTTTTAGATTAACTGCTAACACAAACATGTTGTGTCAAGATTAGTCTTGGCAGCCAGTAAAAAACAATTAACACCTTGGTTAGAAAATATTTATAAAAAAGCACACAGGTTAATTCTACATCATTTGTTTTGGAGTTATTCTCTTCAATACATAATAATGAAACCTAATTTTGAAATTTTTACATCCATTGTCAGCTCCAGGTAAGAAAATAATGATATGAATAACATATTATCATGATTCTTCTTATTTGGGTCTGACTTTTCTCAGGATGGCGAAGTGACTATATTATGCCATGGTAGTAGCTCAATACTAGATGGTCTTTCTAGCACTCCAATAACCTTTTAAAGGAAATCGAACCTGGATCCCTGAGTTATGGATGTTATTACATTAATATTCCGCATAAAATTATGTTCAATATAATATTGTTGTCAAGCAAATTTAATAGTGGTTAAGGATGATGTTTTGTTATACTTTTGTAGTTTGAAGTGAAATCATATGTTGTCGGACTATTATTTGGGGTTTGGTCGGCTGTGTACCTGATTGCATGCCCTCTAATGACAAAATTATTTAACAAGGTAGGTAGATTACTTGTAAATGTATCTAGTAGTGAAGTTCCTTTTATCACTAGTAGTTTTTGCCTTTTGCAATTTTTATCAAGTTTGGATCCTTGAGTGTAGCAGTACCTCAGCATGTAGGATGCATCATGTATCAGACTCTGATAAAAGGGCTTGTAATAGAGACTCCAGCATCGTAATCAATCTTCAGATTTTACAATTTCTAATAAAGGAAAGATCTTTATCCTTCAGTTCATGCACTTGGTTTGGAACAAAGAGTGCAGTATGCCCTTAAACCACTACTGTCGCACCATTCAATATTTTCAAATAATCTTGTTCATCCTTTTTCAGTAAGATTGATGTGTTGTTTGTCTTTGGTAACCTAGCAGCTGCCAAGAAAACCCCATTTTAATATTGGCTGATTTCACCTTCAATCAGCCTATGCTGGGAATTTTGGAAGCTCTCAAGCAGTTAATATAAAACTGTGCTACAGAGATAGCCATAGGACTTGCAATGCATTGCATTGTTTTTTGTGGGCATGACCCTAACTCACTTATTCATCACTGTGCACAAGAGTTATTTATAGAATGACAGTTAGGGTTGGCTCAATAAGATTGCTGGGCTATTTGATGTTAGTAGCTTACCTATGTACATAAGTTACAAGTATAGACTTAGAACAGGCATAGCCATAGGAACTTAACAGGTCTCAATGCTGAATGGAGGTCATAATAGCCAATATTCAAATGAGTTTATCTTGGCTGCCACTAGGTTTACAAAGACAAACAGCACATCAATCTTCATGAAATAAGATGACCAGTATTCTTTGCAAATATTGAATGGTGAGACAGTAGTGGTTTAAATACTGCCTTTACATGAATATTAATTCATACTAAGTGAACTGTACGTCATGTACATGTATCATGCTTGTATGTACATGTACATGTACATGTACATGTACATGTACATGTACATGTACATGTACATACAAGCATGATGCCCAATCACTGGAGAGAACTAGAAAGATGTATGCAAATTCCGCCTGTTGATTGGTTTATTTATTCTCCTTTTATGATTTGTTTTAGGGATACATATTCTCATCAATGCTGATTGCCTGGATATCATCAATTCTGATAAACATGTTCGCAGGACCATCTCCACTATTAGATTTTATATTTCATGGCCACAGGTAAGTGACACACTAATTATAGCAGTTATTACAAAGTTTCACTGATATAGTTACTACACTCACAATATTCAGTAAATTACAATGTATATTGAGAGTGTGATACCATTGTGATATAAATATTATGTAGCAGTAAGTGAGACACAATATGGTGCTGGGTTAGGATACTTGTACCTAATTGAACACGTCTCAGCACCTCTGGTAGGGACACCATTATTTCCCACATGAATGTCAGTTAAATAGAAAGTATGAGCTGATGGAGACAACTCCTCACTGTGCTAAACAAACGAGTTCAGACCGAAAACTCTCAAAAAGACTAAAATAGTGCTGTAGTATTACCTTTGAAGCTAGTAATTATGAGTCAGCTACATGTATAAATTGTGCGGATTAGTACTAAAAAGCCATAGATGAGTGAGGACATTTACTAACAGATGTTTAAATAAGTATAGCCTACATAATATACAAGGCTCATTCCTTTTTATAAATCAAATCCCATTATTTTGTCTTTTTTGTTAAAGCTGACTTCTGTAGTAGCTGTCTACTCAAGTCGTGTTACCTGCATCTGTGTGCAACATACATGTTCCACACAGATGTTGCTAAATTATATGCAACATTTCTAGAATAGAATACATTCCAAACTAGATATTATCTTTGATGAACATGTACTTAGATACATTATTGCAACAAATTTCCTTTTTTTTCAGTTACTTGGAACTTCCGGCCATCCTGCTCTCCGTCGCCAACATTGCCCAATTAGCTATATATGTTCCACCATTTCAAGGAGCCATCAATTTGGCATCGTATGTACATGTACTTACCTTCCAATGTAACAATAATTTAGCAATTGCTATGGATTTCTAATTTTTGAAACAAAATATTTTGTGCCTGCCATTGTAAATACATGAGTAGTATGCTCACTTGGACAAACGCCTCATGCTTAGTACAATGCCTTGACAGGCTATATGGTTATGATAAGAATAGTGTGCAGACGTATGGGATGGTCACAGGGCTATTGAACGGAGGTCTTGGACTGGGGTCGATGGTGGGACCTCTTTTGGGTGGTATTATAACAGAGCATACTAACTACAGATGGACCCTTACAGTGAACGCAGCATTGGGCTTAACGATGGTAAGTTTTATAGTGTAAAGCTCACTCACATTAGTGTCAATAAATACATGTACACCTTAAAGACATCCCACACTGCACCAGTGTAACTTCTGCCTTGTTCTCTTAACATCGTGAATAACGTTTGGAATTCACTTTTCTAACAGAAGTTATTTTCTCAAGTTTACCGCATATTTAAATTAGGAGTCTGATTGACCATATAAAAATTGCCAACACAAGCTCAGGAGGTGAAGCTACCAATATGGCAAGATGAAACAACTCAATGTTTGAATCTGATGGTTATTGGTTTTTGAGTAGGTAATCTTGGGAATGTGTGTCACTCTTTAATTAAATAAAGCAACGCAAGCTTGACCTGGCCATATGTTGTCACAAATATTATTGTTGTGACTAAGCAGATGTTGGAAAGTCAGAAAACCGTTGATGGTTTTTAGTGAATATTGAATAATGTAATGAGACTCCGTGCTGTTGCACAACTAGAATGGCTGAGGAATACCATTGTGGTTCTAAGTCTCTACCTCCCCCAATTCTGTGCATTTCCACAGATTTAAAACTTCCAACATATTTCATGTACAGAATTTTGCTAACATTACAGTTGTCTGCTCTCTCTCTATACCTCATGTGGATGAAGATTACAAAGCAGCCATTGAAACCGGCCACCGATGTAAGCGAATCAGACAGCGGAGAAGGAGAGCATTGTGAAATAGAACATCGAGGCATTAAAAAGGAAACTCCTTTGGACACTGCTGCACATAGAAGCAAAAAGCAAGTTTTTGACAAACAGATTGCGGAAAAACTGGAGTATTTCATGAATGATTCAGTTAAAGACTGCACAGTGGCATCACATGTGCAGTTGGAACAATAAACCACTGCTCAGATGAATTTGTATACAACTCTTGGTTGTAAAATTAGAAACTGCAGCTGGCAGCTAGAATATAAAAAACGTATACCATCTAATGTGTTCACATTTTATTAGATTACGTCATGTAATATTGGTTCAAATCACAAGTTTTACTCAAGGGTCCAGCCCAAAGGCTTGGCAGCGAGTTAGTAGGTGTCAAGGTCAAGGTCAAGCTATAGTTGATGAGTCAGCTTCTCCTCAGTTTACAGGCAGTTCAAAGAGTGCCTGTAGAGAAGAAGCCAGAATATTCAGTAAGCTGTAGAGATATTCAAACCTAACACCTCTGTCCTTGAACATCTCTAGTCAACCTACTGCAGTGTACATGTAGACTACTTCCAGCTCCCAATTAACTCGCTCCTCCTGTTCTGATTGGTTTTATTTTTCATGTGACAATTTGTCAGTCTTATAGATGGACTATTACAGTATGCTATAGGATACTAATTTGTAAATATTAAGTGTAATTGGTCAGATAATTTTATTTGGAGAAAAGCAGTCAGCAGAAATTATCTTCTCTGCAGAATTATGTCTATAGACCATTGACCTTTGACCATTAACCTTTGACCATTGACCTTTGACCATTGACCTTTGACCTTTGACCATTAACCGTTGATCATTTACCTTTGACCATTGACCTTTGACCATTGCTTTCCTATCTGGTATTAATAGAAAGAGGTCAAACTGGTAATTTTTTGTCCTTTTAGTTCACATAACAGATTTGTAAACTAATTCACATTTTCTAGCATTATGCTCAAAGATATTAATTACGGTATTTCATAGTATGCTTTGGTGAGCATCGTCAGCCCTATAGTGACTTGTCTGTAACACACACCTACATTGTAGGTATGGTTGATCTAATAACTGAGTTTGTTCAAGTCATGACTTGCATAAATATAATCATGTTATTTAATAGTAGAACTGCATTTATTATGAGTTGTTCATGTCTCAGCAGGTGCTTTACATGTAGCTCTGTTGATGTACTTCACCTTCAATAAGGATAAAAATGTTAGATTTTTTTCAACTACATTGTGCATTTACATGAAGTAACACTTTATATTATAATATTGCAAGATTTAGATATCATGGTCATTTACTAAACTACATGTAAGTAACACTTATAATAATATAGTATTTAGTTTCCATAGTTTATTTACTAAACTATTACAGTTTTATGTATTCTACAATGTACACAGTCACCATGTTCATGTACATATATAGTGTAATTTGTTCAAAAATAAGTAAAATTCCTGAAATAAGTAAGAACTGCTACTAAGATTGTATCATTGGCAACTTTAATAGTTTGGCTAAAGTGAAGTACTTTGTATCATCGACAATATTAGATACAATGACTATCGTAACATCACTATGCAGTATCTACAGTATTTTCTTAGAATCAATTGATAGTCGTACATAATTATGAAAGAGGAACAGTTTTTTCACTTATCAATGTACTCAGCAATTTAAAAATGTATCTTGCAATATCTCTGCATGTCAAAGATGGAAAGTATGCAGTATTCGCACATGTGCATCTGTCATCTGATATTGACTAATCCCATCGGCATCATTCTGAATCATCGTGGAACTTACTTATGTGTGAATAAAGCTCCTGTTTGCTGCTGTATTGGTATCCGCATTGTGCACACTTGTATAACATCTCCTCATGTTCAGCTTGTAAATGGATATGTAGATCGCCAAAAGATGGAAATTCACGATCACACTTCGTACATTTGTGCGCTTTCTCATGTGCATGTACTCTCATGACATGTAACGTTAGATTGCTTTCGCTCCTGCAGGTGTACTCGCAAAATATGCAGCAGTATGGCTCCACCTCTGGGTGAGTAAATTCATGAGTTCGCAAGTTACTGGGGCATAAGTATTCTTTCCCACAAATTCTACAGGGAAAAAACTGTATTCCCTCCAGATGCTCTTCCATGTGTACACGACGTTCACGAGCTGTACGAAACCGTCTGTTGCACCACTGACATGTAGTCAGTTCCTCTCTAGTATGAGTCCGCCTATGTTCAAGGAGATCATGTTTAGAGACAAAGATGGAACTACAAGTGTAGCAGGAATGCATTTTTACTGCTCCAGATGAGTGTATAGAGCGGGGGATGGTACCTCTTCTTTCACCAGACTGATGGATCGTAGACTCGTGTTGCTTTTCATCCCTATTATTTTCAGGGAAGAGACGTGAGCTAGTGCCAGGCTGAGATTGAGGCATTCTCATGGTTCTCTGAATGCCATGTTTTGCTTTTTGGTGTATCCGCAGATCTCCAATCCAGCTGGATTGGTAGTCACAGCGATTGCACTTGTACTGCTTCTCCCTTGTGTCCTCAGCAGACATCGTGCTCAAACTGTTTTCCAATTCGAGTGCAGGATTTTGTGTAGATAAATTGGATTCTCTATTGGTATGCTCTCTTCTTTTATGTACCTTTAACTCGATGCATAGACTGGATTGAAAATCACACTGATTACATTTGTAAAAATTTTCTCCTTTTTGTGACCGAATGTGGCCAATAGAGCGACTTTCAGGCTCTAATATTGGGTTTTGTTCAGACATATTGAACATTTTACTAGCGTGACTCATCGTTTTATGGTTGTACTGGTTGTCACACTTATCACAAATGTACTTCTTGTCTTCTACATTTTTTTGGCATTCATCCTTAGACCTATTCTTCGAATGCGATGAGGCACTATGCATATGGACATGGGTTGCAATTACATGTGCTCTTCTTCCGTGCCTTCTCATATCATTGGCACTTGTGGATTCGTAGTGAAATAGTGGGTGTTTATGCGCTCCTCCTTCCTCATTCTCCTTGTCTCGTAGCATCAAGCTGCTTCCTGCCCATAAGTTTCTAGTCAGCTGAATACTGCTAGGATGTGCCCTTTTTATATGTCTCCTTAGACGAGTTTTTCCTTTACAGCTAAAGAAGCAGTCCTTGCAGTTAACCCATTTCTCATTATTGAGTGAGCGGCGAGTCTCTAAATGGGTCCGTGAATCATATGTGAATGGAAAATTCTCATCATGTTGTTCATGTGATGGAATGTTTTGCGTTTCAACTAATATTGTTCCTGAGATTTCTGAGGTAGTTCCCTGAGAATTAACTTCTTCGAAAATGTCACATTCTGCGCGTAGGTTAGTGTCGTCCATGATTAAAATGTATATTAAAATTGATCATATAAATATGAATAAAGTTTAGGAAAAGACCAATGTTGTAGAGAGCTTGATGCTGTAGATTGTATCTAGTGTCTACGCACGATGGTGGCCCGAGTGGTAATGCAGTATTGTCAATATTGATAGTAAAAATGACAACAACAGCTTTCATAAGATGGGAGCATCACCATCCGAGCTTTTAGCAACAAAGCTAGATTTGTATTCATTTCATCACTAATGCCAATGGCTATGTACATTATGTACATGTGCATTGTACAATGGAAACTTTTTAATAATTTATTTTGACAAAATAAAGCAATGGTTTTGAGTTTCCTTAAATACTGAGCTGGAATGCTCTCATTTACAAGCCAAACTCACAAGGCACTCACACATTCATGTTAGTTATGTTATTTATATTTTTGGTCAAGTAGGAATATAATGCAAAAAAGACACAAATGGCATGATTGACTGATGATGGGTAACATGCAAATTTAACTGTCCGAAAACTTCTAATAGTCCTACCAGAGTAAAGTTAAAGGGTAGATAATAAAAGATATGACTACACCAGTACTTAATTAAAAATAATCAATATTTGTATATAATTTTATACAGAACAAGTCATGTAAATTCAAGAGTTTGATTCCAGGATGCTATGGTGTTAGGGTTCCAGGATCAACCTACAAAAAAAGTAGAAACTCATTCTATGTTCATAAAAATAAATATGCAGA
The DNA here is from genome assembly GCA_935421135.1 of Bugulina stolonifera. Lineage (NCBI taxonomy): Eukaryota > Metazoa > Bryozoa > Gymnolaemata > Cheilostomatida > Bugulidae > Bugulina > Bugulina stolonifera. The sequence goes on along the minus strand of OW285197.1, from coordinate 6,364,446 downwards.
TATGCATGCAAATGTAATAACCACTACATGATTGTGTTATCATAAGATTATTTTAAACCACTATTTTGATCGTAAATATAATTAAATTTGTACAAAATTAATTCTATTTAGAACTTTTCTGCAAACAAATATTAACGCTTTTCGTCGGGTGGCAAGTTACTTTCATCAAGCATCATATAAAAATTATGTAAAGCAATAACTACTGCAGTAGTGCATTTAGAAATAAATGGGTGGTTTTGACGAAAACTGTCAAATATTGGTTTATCCACTGTCCCTCTCTTGGAAAGCATAATGGTACATGCATTACAACAAGGTAGACGGCACGACATTGGTTTGATCATTATGTTGAATGTGCTCAAACTGCGTAATATACATGTACAATATAGGTATTTAATAACCGAGTCCTGAACATTAATCAATGACTGATGTTGATTAGAAGAGTATTCTACTTGTTTACAATAATGATACTATTCCCGTATTACTGATTAAAATTAGTAGTTATTGATGCATGTACAAATGTACCTGTAGGGTACATGATTGTATTATCTAAAATGCAGAATCTAATGACGACCCAAGTCTATTGTTTTTCTCCAGGATGTTTAAGCAAACTCAAGATTTTTCTTTCTTGGTTGTCACAGCAAACAAGTTGATATTCCATGAATTTATTTTCTGCGTAGAAGACATTCTTATGTTTGCAATGCATATTTTTATCTACGCGGCAACAACAGCAGTGGTACATGTAGATATTAGTTGGTTATGGTAAGAGTCTTACTTTCTTTGCAGTTTCAAATCTTCCTATCAGCCTCTGCGTGTCACTAGTTACCCAAGTGAACTTTTTATCTATCTATGCAATGCTTTATGCAATCTTCAGAATTGGCAGAGTTTTATTACGGGTAATAAAATAGTATTATATAGTACATTGTACATATTATTTTAAAAATTAATTGCTTACACCAATCAATGTATTGGTTTAGCCATATCAGTATCACTGTCTTGAACATCAGGCTTCGCAGCTGTATCCTCCATATGGGGTACCAATTTGGTTTCTGTGTAGGACTTACAGTAGGTAACATAAACCATCACGATTTTTGTTTTTATTATCTTCAACCCTGCTAAAATATATCAGGTAAGCGACCCACTGAATCTTGGACAAAGGTAGAATTCTGACGTCTCGGCGATGGAAACTTCTTACACTGTTTAATTTCCACATACAAAATTGGTATGTGATGTATGGAAGTTATCTTGGCAGCCCACTACCAAGCGCTTTCCACACTCGTGCTAACATCGGCACCCATGTGAAATCCTAAGCGCAAAACATTACAATACACCTTATGAAGCGCAGTAATGTTGCGCATACAATGTTGTCCATACAGCTTTTATTCGCTGGAAATTATATACCCATGTAAATCCTTAGAATTTAATTTACAGACTTGTTTTATTTACCGTAATTAGTAAGACACGTATTGAAATACTTATTTTCTTTTATAAAGTTAGATTTCCTCGCAATAAGTCAATTCCATGTACACATTGAAGTGAAAATAGTGCAGTACTGTTATCAAGTCAACATCCTTCTAATGCAGTCATCCATACCAGATCACTCCATCATGTACATTTTGCATGCTTGCATTTAATATCAATAGTTGAATTAGAAATTTTAAATTTCCTCACAGCAAGAAGCTTTGGTTTCCATGTTACTACTCACAAAATATTGATCAATCTGTCAGATTAGCACGCTAGACTTTCTGCTGAGTAGACAATAGGCGTCTTGTTTTCGGAAACTCTACTAATTCATATTACTAACACAGCTTGCGCGTTCGGGTGTGACTAATGCTGGCTTTGAAGGGGAACCCCCGTTGTTAGCAATAAATATTATTACCAGGCATGCCTACCCTTGCATTATAGCTAGAGCTCTATTATTGAATAACATGAATTTTTATTGCCGCAGACTGCTATTTGTAAGTTTTAACAGTGCAATATCTGAACATGCCTAATCTTCTTAATAAAGAAAAAATATAACAACACTATGATATTAAATAAATTTTATCCCTGATTTTTCTTCAGCAATACTTTATAAACACTTTATATAATTATTCATTAAAATATGTGATGGAAGTTGATGCTGTAGTAAAGTAGCCGCGAACGTTTGTGGGCACCGGATATTTATCTCTAATATAAGCACAGCCTGCATTAACTGTTGCACCAGAAAGGCCTGTATGTTTAGAGCTGGGGAGGTACAGCGCATTGTTTCCTCAATATTGTAAGCTGTGCCAGCATCAAGGAAATGTCTGCTAGCTTACATAGCAAAACCCATGTTGGACTGCAAGCGAGCAATGTCACAAAAATGCTAGAAGATTATTCTCAGCTGTTCATAGCAATCTCTAACAGTTCATGGGAAATACATCCGTAAAAGGTTTCACGAAATCAAGTAGCAAATTTTAGTTTGATTAAATGAACTATTATATGTTTTTGTAAATATCATCTCAAGCTAAAATTAGTGTTTTGGAAAAGAGTGCTGGAGATTCTGAGATGAAAACAGCCGCTGTGTCTGATGGCGATTGCTTAAATAGCTCAAATTTGAAAGAAGCCTCTGTGAATCAGACTCAGTCAACAGAAGCCAATGGAGAGTTTGCTGATACAGGGTTTGGTGAAATGAATGAACCAGGGTACCTAGATAATGCCGATAATTCGAGAGCAGCTGCTACAAAAGTCCAACATGATTTGGATGAAGGTGGTGCGGTAGGAGGCAGTAGCCTAGGAAAAACTTATGGTAATGAAAAAATTGAATATTTTAAATTAGATTACTCTCAAGAAACATATGCAAGCGCACAAGGAAATTTTGCTGGAACAAGTAAGATAAGTTCTGAAAAAGAACTTGTTGCAAAAACTAACCGGTTTCAGTGTCCAGAGTGCAGTTTTGCTTTCACCAGAAAATCTAGCCTACAAGATCACATACTAAGAAAACATACATCCATGAAGAATTATCCATGTCCACTATGCCAAAGATATTTCAGCACAAAAGGTGATCTACAGCGGCATGAGCGAGTCCATGATGAAGATAAACCACACAAATGTACGCGGTGTGAGTATCAGTCAATCAGAAGAAAAGATCTTGAAGTGCACATGCGAACTCATTCTGGAGAAAGACCCTTTATTTGCAGTGAATGTGGCTCAATATTTGCATCAAATAAGTACTTGAAAGTTCACAAACTGACACACAATGTTGAGAAGGTGTTTGCATGCCCTGACTGTGACTATAAGAGCAACAGCAGAAGTAATCTCAACACTCATCGAAAGAAGCATGCAGCAGAGAAATCATTCAAATGTGCAATATGACTGTGACTTTGAAACCAAGCATGCGACTAGTCTGAATCGCCACATGGAAAAAAGACATAGACAAGATTACTCGTTGTCAGTCTACAAAGTGTTAAGAGCTTGAGGTAGTGTCATTTTATAAATATTTTACCATTACCCATACAATGTAAGCTACTGTCTATTGTAAAACTTCAGGATTTCGCTAGTGATTGCAGCTTCATTATGTATTTAACTTAGATTTATTTTTTGTGACTCTTATGAACTCTAGCAGTTTTTTAACCATTCTAGTAACGTCAATATACTCTGTCTATCAATTCACACATACATGTGCGTGTACATGGCCGTGTCTGCATTTTAGATGTTTTTAGCAATATTAGTGGAGTTTACTGAATTTTGTATGCCTAACTGTACCTGTCTCTTTAAAACAAAGCTAGTGTACCGGCCGTTGCATCCAAAAGTTTCACTTGTATGCTTGCCTGGACAGTTTTAAGTTTTATAGAACTGTTTGAAGTTGTAAAACATTTACATCCACAATATTATAGTCATGAACTGAAATGAGTGATGCAATTCGTAGTTTTTGCTAATTCACAAATTAATTTCTTTGCAGAAATATACATCCAATGACTAGAACGCAGTCATGGTAAATTAGACATTAATCCAGCAATGTCTTGTTCCTTTGTAGACTGATAATGAACTCCCGTTCAAACCAGGACATGCATTCTCTGACACAATGTCTATATACAATGTACACTGCACATACCCATTGCTCATGGTGCTATTATTCATTACATATTAAGTTTACATGTTGTATTAACCAACTCATCTAATTGAATATAATGTACATACATGTAACTCTAGTTTAGTGCACAAATATTGACGATCAAAAGTTTGCAATAATGTAATAAGTAACGATAGCCACAGCTTTGAACTTCAAATTCCATCAGCAAACACTGGAATTTATTAGTAGAAATGCTGTGGACTGGTTGATGTTTAACAATACGCTGTGATTACACCTCATATTATGTGAGAGAAGTTGATTCTGTTGTAAACACTAAAAGCCAGAGTATTAGCAACATTTATGGGTATGGTATTTTTATCCTTGAAAGAGAAATTCTGAAAATGAATTAAATGTACATGTATGAGCTGAACTCATTCAGTGTCCTCAGTGCAACTTTACATCCAAATGGAAACTACAAAATCACATTCTAAGAAGACATCCAGTGAAAAACTCTGTGTGCCTTCAATGCCAAAGACATTATAGCACAAAGTTAGTGTATTGTTCCGAAGTTTCCGAAGACGATACCTTGTGGACCTTTTTCGCCGGAAATGTGAGTCATATATTATAAGTCAGCACATTTTCTACGCCTAATCAGCTGTCGATTACACTCTAATAAAACAATAATATCTCCTAACTCAACTTACAGAGCCTTACTCTTGCAGGCAGTCAGTCCCAGCCTTGGTCTCCTAGACCTTTAGTGCCCAAGCTCGTCATCATACTTGCATAAGTTCCTTACTTGATGAGTATACATGAGCAAACCTCGAACATTAATAGATTGTTGGCTCCTAAATGAGCCTAAGCATTAGGCCTGCGTTCCCTTTCCATCGTAGACACTTCCTAAACTCTTACTAAATCTAAGTCATCGACCCTTGACTCTTTAATGAGTCTAAGCATTGGCCTACATCTTCTGCAATACCTATAAGAGCTTACATAACTGTGCACTCTTTATGTAATGGTGAAAGTACAACTTGGCAGTCCACTACCACTACCAAGCGCTTCCCACACTCGTGCTAACACCAGCATATATGAAGTCCTATAAGCACAAAGCATTACAATACTGTACATTAGTGAGGACAGCAGTGAGGACATGTAGATGCAGGTGTATGATTATGCTGCTATCAAGTCAACACCATCACAATAGAGAAGTCAATATCGGAGGTTTACACCATAATATACATGGACACTGTAATATATGCATTTGGTATCAATGAATGCAATTAGTGAAATACATCTTAACACAATATGACACTTTGAATTTCATATTTTCTTAGGAAACATTGACTACTCCTTCAAATCAACATATAAGCCTTCTGTTAGCAGATAATATTTCTAATGTATGACAATATTATGCGAAACTGTAATATTAGGGTGGCGGTAAAAGGCAAGACATGAAGACAACCTCAACTAATGTTAGAGCACCTAAAATAAAGAAGAGCTATACGTAAAAAAATCTTTTGGTTAGTGGTTGGGGTTTGGGATGAATGTAATTTTGATTTCTAATGTTAGCAACCTTATTTGGAGTTGTCTTCTTTTGCTCTTACAGCATTTTATTTTCACATCATGCTCATGTCCTTTCCCCATAAATTCCACATCAAAAATATTCAAAACTTATATGCCTAGAGTATCTGATGTTGCTAACTGATTTTAAGCTCAGTGCAGTTGGGGCTGGTTTGCTACAGTTAAGTAATCAGCTATTGAATTACCCAAATATCGTTTGTCAATCAGATTATCCATACAATTTAAAAGCTAAAGTTTTCAGAATATTAATTTCACTTTACTGTAGAATTAAACAACTAAGCAAAGTAGCCAAGTAATTTGAATCCCAATGATATTGTCAGGATTGGGCCTGCAGAGAACACAACTGATCCCTACTATATCAGGATCGACCCTCAAAAGGTAACTATTGTAACTATTCCTTGAGACATGACTTGTGATGGAAGTTGATGTTGTTGTATATGTGGATAGACTACCAGAATGTTGGTGACATTTGTGGGTACTGGATCATCATCTCTAATATAGACAGCCTGCATCAATAAAAGTTTCCAACTTGTGAAACATGAGACATGTTTGGGGGTGGGGGCGAGATACATTTTTTCACACATGATATAGGCTGTGTTTGCATCAAGAAAATAATCTACCAGCTGCATGAAAGATTTAATATGTTGGGCTAAAAGCCATGGCATTGGGCACCAGGCAATGTCACCGATATGCTAGGAGATTAATATCAGCTGTTCACAGAAATAGACAACAGTACATGACAGCTGCTGCAGTATTAAGAGGTCTCAAGGAGGCAACGCTGCGTGCAATCAAGTAGCAATATTTAGTTTACTTAGCTGAACTACATGTACATGCACACATATTTTAGAATGGCATCTCCAGCCAAAATTAACCGCAAAGTGAGAGATGGAAACGTTGAAGACCCGAAGATGAAGGCAATGACTGTGTTGGATGAAGATTATTTAAAAGGCTCAGAGTTGGAAAAGACTTTTGTCAGTCAAGCTGAAACAGTCGGAGTCAATCAAGATTTTGCTGACGAGCTAATTGACGAAGCAAATGGGCGGGCAGACTTAAACAAAGGCCATAACATGACATTGGCTGCCACCAATGTAAAGCCTGATTTGTACGAAAGTGGTAGTGTAGGAGGCAGTGACTTAAGGAGAACCTATTACGATGAAGAAGATGAATATTTTAAATTGGAACTCTCTCAAGAAACATATGCGAGTGCACAAGTAGAGGTTGCTGACACAAGGAAGAGAAACTCAGAAAAGGAATTTATTGTAAAAGCTGGACCGTTTCAGTGTGCTGAATGCACTTCTACAATCAAGTGGAAATTCAACCTAAAAAATCACATTCTAAGAAAGCATACACCAGAAAAAAACTTTGTGTGCCCCCAATGCCAAAGACATTATAGCACAAAAGCTGATTTACAGCTGCATGAGCGAATTCATACCGAAGATAAACCACACAAATGTTCACAATGTGACTATCAGTCTGCTAGGAAACAAAATCTTGAGGTGCACATGCGAACTCATTCTGGAGAAAGACCCTTTATTTGCAGTGAATGTGGCTCGAAATTCACCTCAAATACATCCTTGAAATCTCATGAACTGACACACAATATTGAGAAGGTGTTTGCATGTCCTGACTGTGACTACAAGAGTAACATTAAATGTAATCTCAGCGCTCATCAGAAGATACATGCAGCGGAGAAACCACACAAATGTACAATGTGTGACTACAGTACCATACGACTAAGTCATCTGAGACGTCACAAGGAGGCAAAACATAGAAAAGAGAACAAATGAGTTCAACTTGGTGCAGTATTAACAGGTGTCAAAGAGTTTTGTGCTGCACAAATTTACACAGCTTGACATTGTATTCACAGAGTGACTCAATATTCAGAATAGTATTACTATTTTACGTTTTCTGCTCATTTTAAACTTAACAATAGTAATTGACTGATTGCTGCGGGAATAATTCATTTTCACAGTGTATTTAGTATTAATTCTAATAGAAACTACCAACAAAATATTTTTTATGATATTTTACAAGTAGTACTGCCGTGTACAATATTCAAATTTTACAATGAATGGCTTCTCACTCATCTTTACTACACTTTTGAAATGAATGTACATGTACATGTAGATGCATAGGTATTCTGTAACATTTACTAAGATTTAATTTGTATATCTATCACATAACTATGTTAACTTCAAAGAGTTTGTGTCCAAGTAATGCAATACATACCATTAGTACAAATTTGTGCTGTTGTGGTAGGACTGATCTACAGCTGCATAAGTGAATAGCCGTATTCGGAAACTGGTACTGGTTCATATAGCTCTGGTCTAACTATCCGAATACAACTTGAGCGTTCAGGCGTGACTAGGGCGGCTTGCCTTGCGTTATAGCTAGCGCTATATTATTGAATAAAATATATTGTTATTGCCACAGATTGCTATTTATAAGCTTGCACGGTGCAATATCCGAATACGCCTAATATATTCATGCTGAAGATAAAGCACATCAATGAATCCAGTGTGACTATCACTCACTCAGGTAGATAACACAAGTTTGAAGTGCACATGCTAACTGATTCATAACTCATCACTCATTCATGCGGATGGACATTTGCCTCAAATAACTACTTGAAAGCTCCCAAATTGACACACATTGTTGAGAATTAATTTGCATCCCCTGGCTGTGGATATGAGAGTAACAGCAAAATCAATCTCACCGCATGCTAGGCAATGCATGAAGCAGGGAAATCACCCAAATTCACACTATTTTTTAGCTTTGAAACCAAACATACAAGAAATTTTAATCGGCACATGGAAAGAAACCATAGAAATGATTAGTAACGCGTCCGGCACCGTAAAGAAGTCCAAAGTATGACCCAGCATTCTTTTTGTAAAACTCGGGGCATTGGCTAAACATTGTAAGCTATATTACATGTATTTAGTGTATAATTTCAAGATTTTGGTTTTTGGCCCTAAAAGCACATGTACATGTAAGTACTGAGCACTGCCACAAAATACAGCATGCAGCAGGCAGCGAGCAGAAAATATCTCCATGAAAAAATGGGGGGGGATTAGCCAAAGCTGTGCACAGTATTTAAGTTGCTACGATATTCATGATAGCTATTGGTTTCAAATGTCTCAGCTAGGAAATGCAAACAGGACAAAGTCTGTAGTTGAACTATTTCAGGATGGTATTTCCAGCCAAATTCAACCACAATGTGTCAGAGAGAGATGTTGGTGAGGATCCAGAAATAGACGCAGTAAGTGTAGTTGATGGTGATTATTTTGAACAAGGAGACTCAGAAGAGATTTTCATGACTCATACTGATAGGGTAAAGATCGATCAGTATTGTGCTGAGGCAAAGCTAGGTGAAGTGAAGAGACGAACTTTGACAAGAGACTGCGAAGAACCTCTTGATTTGAGGACAGCTGCTAGGAAAGCAAGACACAGGCTAAATGGAGGTGATGCAGTAGGAAGAAATGCATGTAGTTTAGGAATAACTACTTGTGATAATACAGAAGCTGAAGATTTGAGAGTAAAGAGTTCTCAGGCAGCTGGTAAAACCATTCAAGTACATGTAGATACTTCTGGTACAATGCATAGCAATGTAAACCATGCTGAATCAGTAAAATTTTCTAGCACACAGCTTGGTGAAGTGAAAGGGCAAAGGGACAAAGATAAAGTTACTAGTTTGAGGTTGACTGCCATCAATGCAAAACGTGATTTGGTTGGAAGTGGTGCTATAGCAGGCAGTGATTTAGGGAGAACGTATAGCGAAGCAGAAGCTAAAGCTTTCAATATGGAATGCTCTCCAGAAGCACACGCAAGCACACAAGGAGATGTTACTAACACGAGGAAGAGAAATTCTGAAAAGAAATTTATTGTAAAAACTGAGCCCTTTCAGTGTGCTGAGTGCAATTTTGCATCCAAATGGAAACGCAGCCTACAGAGCCATACGCTAAGAAAGCATACACCAGAGAAAAACTTTGTGTGTCCTCAATGCCACAGACATTGTAGCACAAAAGCTGATCTGATCTACAGGTGCATGAGCGGATCCATGAACTAGATAAAACTCACAAATGTTCAAAATGTGACTATCAGTCAGTTAGAAAAGGCCATCTTGAAGTGCACATGCGAACTCATTCTGGTGAAAGACCCTTTGTTTGCAGTGAATGTGGCTCGACATTCGCCTCAAATACATGCTTGAAATCTCATGAACTGATACACAGTATTGAGAAGGTGTTTGCATGTTCTGACTGTGACTATAAGAGTAACACCAGAAGTAATCTCAGCGCTCATCGGAAGATACATGTATATGCAGCAGAGAAACCACACAGATGTGCAATGTGTGACTACAGTACCATACAAATAAGTCATCTGAAACGTCACAAGGAGGCAAAACATAGAAAAGAGAACCAATGAGTTCAACTTGATGCAGTATTAACGGGTGTCAAAGGGTTTTGTGCAGCACAAGTTTACACAGCTTAAATTTGTCTTCACAGAGTTACTCAATGTTTAGAATACATGAATTTAGGTTTTTTGCTCATTTTATGCTTAATAAAAGTATGGGATGAGTGTTACATAAAAAATAAATTTCTTACAGTGTACACTATTTAGTCTTATTTCCAATAAACGCTGCCGAAAAATCGTTTTATCAAATTTTTTATGTACAATATGTCGCAATGTCACATTTCTAGTACGTCTTAGAAACGAAGTTGATGACGGAAGGTTGATAACCGACATGCGTATGCTGTAATATTTTGCACTATAAAATCTGTATACCAATAACATAATTCTCTTTATTTCATAATAGGCTACGTCTGAGTAATGCTAGATTTACAATAACAGCAGGTCAAATAAATGGTGTCACCCCCTAATTGTTCTTCAACGTTGAATCAAATACATTAAATACTTTTATACGTTACTGTGCATTATAATTATTTTTTAGGCATAAGTTCATCAATGTTCTCTTACTTAGGAAGTTGTTGTTGTTCACCGATACTATAGACACGCTAAAGGTAGATACTTAGCATGAGGCGAACATGTTATATGCCTTGCTGTTGGGAGCACTAGTTGACAAATTTGAGATAGCTTCAGGCTAGTTTTTTTTAAATTCAGATAGCTGTAATGAGACACTTCCAGTTATAGTTAAAACTAAAATCATTAAATTGCTGATGCGTTTCATAACAGTTGATGCTTTCCAAAATACAAAACCAATGAGATGAACATGTACATTGTAGTAGATCCGAGAGTAATCTGATAATGTTTTGTTCCTTTGTAAGCTCTTCATGAATAACAGCAAGATATTAATTCTCTGACACAATGTCCATATACAATGTACTTGTGCTCATTATTCACAGTACATAGCTTAAGTTTAATACACAGTAAACTGAGCTTCAAAAAGCTGTTGGGAATGTGAATTTTCAAAGACAATATGTAAAGGTAGCTGACGCCTTCCAAAATCAAGAGAAAAACTTACACGTACGTATGCCCACTAATTGGTTACAACAACATCGGGTAAAGTCATTTATTTAGAATATTTCATTTCAAATTAGTTAAGCTTCCCACATAAAATATTTTTTCATGTGCTTTTAGTAATCTAATATTTTGGCAATTAATATGACCTTGAGAGTTATGTTGTCAAATCAACACATTTACAATGAAGGAAATTACATTAGTACACCTCACCAGAGATTGATATCATCATGTATATTGAGCTTCAAAAACATGTTTCAAGTGCATTTTCAAACACAATACGTGTAACCGTATAATGTGTAGCAGAATAATCCATTTCTTTGCTTACTTAGAATTTTTTTTAATTCAAAAGACGGTTTGAAATGGTGCTAAATTTACAAAAGTGGTGAGATGGATAAATCAATGGTGGGACTATAAATTGTTTTTGACCATGAGAGTGCTGCTGTCAATTCAACTCCTTGACCTGTACAATTTTAAACTCAGGCAGAAAGTGCACTTAACTAATCACATTCTAAGAAAACATACATCATAGACAAAGCACCCATGTCTACAATGCCCTGGCCAGTTTAGCACTAAATATGATCTGCGGCAACATGAGGTTACCCATGCTGAAGATAAACCACACAAATGTACACAATGCTACTATCAGTTAATCTGAAAAGACTATCTAGAAGTGCACATGCAGACTCATTCTGGAGAAAGGCCTTTTATTGGCATTGGATGTGGTTTCAGATTTACTTCAAATAACACCTTTAAAGTTCATAAACTAACACACAATGTTGAGGAGGTGTTTGCTTGTCCTGACTGCGACTGCACGGGTAACACAAAAAAGAATCCTAAGCCACACCAGAGAAGGCATGCAACAGAGAAACTACACTAGTTTACCATGTATGAGTATAGCACCAAACAAACTGACATGATGTAACTTCACATTGAGTCATAACATAGAAAAGGAAAGCAACAAGTCTAACCCCTTGCAGAGGAGCAAATTTTAGTGCAGCACACTTTTATGAAGTAATTTTCAAAGTGTAGAACATGACTGGAGATTTGCAGCTAGTTTTGCAGCTAGTTTTGCAGCTAGTTTTGCAGCTAGATTTGCTGTAGTTTTGGACTGACAAACATAATATGAATAAGTGCAACAAAAAAATTGGTATTTTTCTAACAACTTTTTAAATAGAGCTTTGGAATATAGATATGTCAGTTCTTACAATTACGCCATTTTGCATGCATATCTAAAAACACATATTTCTGAAAGACATTGCAATATTTCAGACTCCTGACTGTGTTTTAGATTAAATACAGTCTCTTTAAAGGGTACGTTCTCCGGGTGACTGACGTCTATAAGTATTACTTCACCTTACATGCAATTTAGTGTGGGCGTCTTATTTGTTAATAATAAAACGTCTGTCACCTGGCGAATGCACCTAAAATAAAGTTAGTTTACTGGCAAAATTCTGTATAATTCAAACGGCTGTTTGAAGTAATACTCCAATTAAAATAGTAGCAGTGTGAATGAATAAAGTGGCTACAAATGTTTTTTTCCAAGTATAATCAATCACCTGAGCACACAGTATTATTTTAGGCAGCAAGCCTGTATTGATTCGCTCCTACTGTCAACTCTCAGAGTAGATACATGTATTTCAGTAGTATGCAAGGTAAATTAGCACAATGCCATTCTACAGTGAATAAAAATCCATGATATGATGTTTGTTCTCTCATGAAATGTACATGACATTACATCACACGCGTTGCAGTAACATCATTGTGCATTGTTCATTGTCCTACTATTCATTGTGAGTTGCAGATACAACTCAAAGAATGTAGTACATATACACGTACATGTACACGTTCAAAACATTACGTTTGGCATTCGCTCACTGCAGTTCAAAAGTACAATCATGTTATATGACTCATATGCAGGCAGCAATATACACGTAAGTAAAAGTAAGAATATTGACAACTGAGAGCTTCCAACATCAAACAAACCTTACAATATTGGTTGAGAAAAAACAATTTTGTCATTTAGTTGAAATTTCAATCCAAATTATGGAAATAAGCTTCCCATAATCAATTTTTTTTTGGTGTTGTATGGTTTATGCATAATCTAATGTCTGGTAGTGGAGTTTTACTCATTTACTCCTGTATGACTATGAAAGTACAGTAATCAAGCCAACACCAACATATTAGAGGAAACCACATCAGAGGGTCTCGCCAGACACTTGACATTAATGTGCAAACTTGAATGACATACATGTACATATATTTTCCCAAAAATAAAATTATTGGGACAATATTAACTATAATTTCTATTGGATAAAATTGGTGAAATGTATTTCAACACATTAAGAAGTTTGAATTTCATATTTCCTCAGAAAAGCATCGATAACTACTTCAAATGGACATACTAAGCCTTCTGTTAGCAACCAATGTTTTTAACATATAGAAAAAATAAAAAACGCTGTAATATTAGTTGAAATGCTGTGAGCTGGTTGATGTTCTACAATCATAATGCAAACATCCACTAATCATTGAGTGTAATACATGATAAATGCCGATACTGTTGTAAATAGACTACATGTACCAGAGCATTAGTGAGTGTGGGAGTTTTGCACCAATAACAGTTTTCAACTCAGCAGTAATCATATTATAGGTGAAGAGGTAAGTCACATTGCTTCACCTGTATTATAAATAGACCGTGTCTGCATCAACAAGATTATCTGCCAGCTTGTGTAGCGAAGCACAGGGCAATACTTAAAAAATGCTAGCATTAACTAGTCACAGCTGTTCATAGCAATAGGCAATTGCTCATGTTGGCTATAGCCTAAAAAGGTCTGAAGCAAGAAAGGCAAGGTTGTATGCAATCTGTAGCATCTTCAGTTTAATTAACTGGACTACACACGCATGTATTTTAAAATGGCATCTCCAGCCAAATTTAGCCGAAAAGCGACAGAGAGAATTTTTGAAGATTCAGAGATGACAGCAGCCACTGCATCAAATAGTGATTATCTAGAATGCTCAGATTTAGAAAAGACTTCTCTGAATCATGCTGGGTCAGTAGAAACGACTATAGATCCTGCGAACACACAATTTGGTGCAGTGAAAGAGGGTAGAAACAACAACACAGCTATTAATTTGAGGCTTGCTGCCACCAATGAAAGTGGTGCTGTAGGGGGCAGTGACTTAAGGAGAACTCATAGCAATGCAGAACCTGAAGATTTGAACATGCAGTTCTATCCAGAAACACATGTAAGCACACAAGGAAATATTACTGACACGAGAAAGAAAAATTCTGATGCAAAAGCTGAACCGTTTCAGTGTCCTGAGTGCAGTTACACATCCAAAAGGAAATTGAACCTACAAAATCACATTCTAAGAAAACATACACCAGAGAAAAACTTTGTGTGCCCACAATGCCAAAAACATTATAGCACAAAGGGTGATTTACAGGTGCATGAGCTAATACATGCCGAAGAAAAGCCACACAAATGTTCACAGTGTGACTATCAGTCAGTTAGAAAAGACTATCTTGAAGTGCACATGCGGACTCATTCTGGAGAAAAACCCTTTAGCTGCAGTGAATGTGGTTTGACATTCGCTTCAAATAAGTACTTGAAAGCTCATGAACTGAAACACAATGTTGAGAAGGTGTTTGCATGTCCTGAATGTGACTATAAAAGTAACATCAAAAAAAATCTCAGCGCTCATCAAAAGATACATGCAGCAGAGAAACCACATAAATGTACATTGTGTGACTACAGTACCGTACAAATTAGTAATCTGAGACGTCACGTGGAGGCAAAACATACATGTACATTTTAGTAAAATGTACCAATAAGTTCAACTTGATGCAGTATTAACAGGTGTCAAAGGGTTTTGTGCAGCACAAGCTTACACAGCTAAAAATTGTCTTCACGGAGTTACTCAATATTTAGAATGCGGTTTTAGGGTTTCTGCTCATTTTAAACTTGACAAATTGATTGAACGATTGCGGCATGAAAAATAATTTGTTTACAGTATATTTGTCATTAGTTCAAGCGGCCACTGCCAAAAATACATTTATCGTGGCATTTTACATGTATAACATTCAAATTTTACAATAAAATGGTTTTTCACTCATCTCTACTACGTCTTTAAAATGAATGTCGTCTTTAAAATGAATGTCGATGACTGAAATGGGCATTCTGTGATATTCACTGCGATTTCTATGCCAATCACATAACTCTCTTACTGGCTGAGCAATGCAAGATTTGCAATAACATCAGGACTGGTTGTGCAAGTAAATGAATGGTGTCACACTTGATGATTTTTTTTCAAAATAGAAAGAAATATATTTAATCAATTGTGTACACGTACATACAGTGCATATGCATCATGCTTTAGACATCAACTTATCATTCTTCTGTTACTTAAGAAGTGGGCTTTGTCAACTCAATTATGATAGACATTTTAAAGGTAATAATTGGTATCAGACAGCTTTGCATTGCACAATCATGTTGCATGTTGAATGCAAGTTTTTGAGACAGTGTGTACTGTTATCCAATGGAAATCATACATGTAAAATGTATGTACATGTTGTATTGTATCTTTAGCATTATATTTAAGTAGTCAATCTATTTAGTCCTAATTAACAACTGTACACTTATTTGGTTTCAAAAGTTACATTTCCTCTACACGTCAATTAAATAAGTGAAACCTGCGCACCGCTCACTAAGCCTCCCAATCCTAAATTTAGTTTATAGTGCAATTAGTCGAATTAGCACTGGGATGTGATCCTTCAAGCAATGTACAGGACCGTTACAAGTACTGTAATGTTTTGGAGGAGGCAGTGACTTGGGGAGAATACATGACGCTGCTGAAGCTGAATATTTTAAATTAGAATTTCCTCGAGAAACACATGCAAGCATACAAGGAAATGTTACTGACACGAGGAAGAGAAATTCTGAAAAGGAATTTAATGTACATGTTGAGTGCTATTTTGCATCCAAAAGGAAACCCAGCCTACAAAAGAACATTCTAAGAAAATACACCAGAGAAAACCTTTGTGTGCCTTCAATGCCAAATAAATTGTACAAAATGTAGCACAAAAGCTGATCTACAGCTGCATGAGCGAACTCCCTCACATACTGTACATGTACATATTGTGGTAGATTCTAGAAGTGTTTTTGCAAGCTGGTATTGTAATTGTAAGGCTAGGGAAGCTGTTGCTTTTTTACCTATATAATAGGAGTTAGCTACATGTAGCTCTAGCTGCATGTAGCTATTTTAGATACTTATATATAAGGGATTTTTATATAAAGTAGAAAGAAGGAGTAGAGTAAGTAGAGAGGAAGTGGAAGAGAAGTTGAAGTGTTAATAAAAGTTAGATCTGCAAGTGTCTAGACGACCCAGAAAAGGTTTATGGAATGACAGTTGAATGAACAGTTGAGAATCCATAACATTGGTGGCAGCAGTGGGATTCCGGTCTAAACACTCTAACTGCTCAACACTTAACAACTCGTATTACACCGACTGACTAGGACAGTCATGCTTAGATGGATAGGGTAGACTATCTTGTAAGAGTCCAGCGTGAGCATGGTGTTTATGCCATAGCCTATCAAGCTGTGTATAGCTCATCAAGATCTACGCCTAGGAGTAGTGAGCCAGGAAGCTGGAGGATACTTTCTCTCTAACACTTACAACTCGTATGGAAAGTCATGCTTAGATGGATAGGGTAGACTATCTTGTAAGAGTCCAGCGTGAGCGTGGTGTTTATGCCATAGCCTATCAAGCTGTGTATAGCTCATCAGGATCTACACCTAGGAGTCTTGAGCCAGGAAGCTGGAGGATACTTTCTCTCTAATGACAATTGGATAGAAATTATTGTGCTATGTATTTATTTTAGTTTTTGTAATTATTTTAATTTCATGAGTACTGTTTGTTGGTGCCTGTTATATCTCGTCGTTCAGATGGTGCATCCAGAATCTACGGTAGAATGGTATAATGCAACCTATAGGAGCCTCTAACCTTCTATTTGTGGAATCGATGCTACTAACATTGAAGTGAGGACAGGTGTGATGTTCAGATGGTGTATCCAGTGCCTACTGTAGAATGGTATAATGCAACCTATAGGAGCCTCTAACCTTCTATTTGTGGGGCATATACTACTAACATCAAAGTGAGCACAGGTGTGATGTTCAAACATATTGAGGAGACACGAGAATCACTTGTATCTACTAATGGTGCTAAAGACAAAACAGGAGATTTCTAACTAAAGAGTACTTGTCTGTTGCCTACTATAAATTGATGTTCAGCTGGCATATCCAAAGTCTACTGTAGTTTAACACGGTTTAATGCAACCTATAGGAGCCTCTAAACCTCGACTTGGTTGGACTGATACTGCTTGCATTGAAGAGAGCACTGGTGTGATATTCAGATGGTGTATCCAGTGTCTACTGTAGAATGGTATAATGCAACCTATAGGAGCCTCTAACCTTCTATTTGTGGGACGTGTACTACTAACATCGGAGTGAGCACAAGTGTGATGTCCATAATATTGAGGAGGCAAAGGAATATCTTTGTATCTGCTACCGCTGATGCTAAAGACCAGACAAGACAATTGTATAGAAACTAAGTTTTAAAACTAATGGACATATACTAAAACTTTCTTCTACTTTTTATGATCAGGTTATCCATTGTGTTTATCGATGTAGGTGTAGGTAATACCCACACCTCATCTAGAAGGGGAGAATGTGGTAGATTCTAGAAGTGTTTTTGCAAGCTGGTATTGTAATTGTAAGGCTAGGGAAGCTGTTGCTTTTTTACCTATATAATAGGAGTTAGCTACATGTAGCTCTAGCTGCATGTAGCTATTTTAGATACTTATATATAAGGGATTTTTATATAAAGTAGAAAGAAGGAGTAGAGTAAGTAGAGAGGAAGTGGAAGAGAAGTTGAAGTGTTAATAAAAGTTAGATCTGCAAGTGTCTAGACAAACCCTGGAGAAGGTTTGTGGAATGACAGTTGAATGAACAGTAAAATCCATAACAATATTACATGTACATATACATATACGTCATATGCACATGCATATGCGTACGTATAGTACGCATGCGTCTGCACATGCAAATGCACATAAACATGTACATGTATATGTATATTATGTATGTGTATGTGCACATGTAACTGTACATGTACATCTACACATACACATACATAATATACATGTACATGCTCATCGATCATGGTGTTATTATTCATCACAGATTGATTGTACAAGTATTAACCATCTAGAGGAATTGAATGTATGTACATAATTGAAGTTTAACATACACTTATTGACCCTTAAAAAATGTTTCGAAGATGAATTTTTCAAACACAATATTTATGTAACGATAGCTGAAGCTTTCCAATATCAAAATAAAAACCCACATGTATGTACCTACCAATTGGTTACAACAACATTGGGTAAATTCATTCAATTAAAATTTCAATTCAAATTAGTTAACTTTCTCATTGTTAAAATCTTTGTTGTGTGCTTTTAGTAATGTAATATTTGGCAATAAATCAATATGAGTTTAAACGCTTTGCCGTCAATTCAACACCTTTACAACATAGGAATCCACAACAGAATACCCCAGCAGAGATAGATATTAACAGGTATCGGACCTCAAAAAGATGCTTCACAATGTCATGCATGCATGTCATGCATTGTCAAACACAATAATTATACACTGTAGAACTGAATAATCTGTTCCCATGCTTACTTAAACAATTTTTATAACTTAACGGACAGTTTGAAGCAATGCTAAACTTACAATAGTAGCAAGGTGAACCAGATAGGTTAATGGTAGGACCATAATATTATGTTTGTAAATTGTTTTGACCATGAGAGTGCTGCTGTCAATTTATGCAACTCCTTTACAATAGAAAAGTCCATGTCAGAATGCCCCACCAATGATTGATTTCACCGTTTACATTCGGCCAAATGAAGTTTCTATACAATAAATGAGAAACCTTGAATCCCAAAGAAAATACAATGGTGCCGTGCTGCTGGAAGTAAGTACTGAGCAATGCCACTAAAGAACAGCAGTGCAGCAGACAGCAAACAGGAAACAGTGCCACAAAAAGAACCAGGGGATTAGCCAGAGCTGTGTACTGGATTAAAACCACTGCAATATTCTTTGGCAATTGTCTTTGTTAACTCAATATGATTGTAACAGTCAGGACGTTTACCACACAGCCTCAGCTTGCCTAATGGACAATATTATACAGGTAGTACCTTATTTACAGCTAGTTGTCACAGCCCTGCTCATCTATGCTTACATTTGAGTTGTATTTGTATTGTTAGGCATGCCTCGACCATGCTGTTATAATTGATGCACTCTTATATATGCATTGTAATTCACCGCAAAGTCAGAAGCTATGGATTTCATGTTACTGCTCAAAATATGATTCAATCGGTCAGATTAGCATGCTAGACTTTCTGTTAGAAGATTACATTCTTGATACAGGAAAATATCACAAAACTGTATAATATACAGTTTAACAGGGAACACTTACAAATATTATTTGTAAGTGTTATCCCCTGGCTTTCAGTATAATAATTATATTCTAATTGTTAATTAAAATATATGGTATGAGTTGATGCTGTGGTAAAGGGATATTTATCTCCAATATAGACACAGCCTGCATTAATTGTTGCACCAGAAGGGACTGTATGTTTAGAGCTGGGGAGGTAAAGCGCATTGTTTCATCAATATTATAAGCTGTGCCGGCATCAAGGAAATGTCTGCTAGCTTGCGTAGCAAAAACCATGTTGGACTACAAGCAAGCAATGCCACAAAATGCTAGAATATTATTCTCAGCTGTTCATAGCAATTGGCAACAGTTCATGGGAGATATAGCCTTAAACGGTTCAAGCAATCAAGGAGCAACTTTTAGTTTGATTAGCTGAACTATATTTAAATGACATCTCAAGCTAAAATTAGCCGACGTGTTATGTTTAATGGGTATTGGTACGAAATCTCAGATTTGGAAGAGACTTCTGTGAGTCAGGCTGAATCAGCAGAAGCCTATGAAGAGTTTGCTGATATAGAGTTTGGTGAAGTGAAAGGGCGAGGAGACCTAGATAAAGCCTATGAGTTGAGGACAGCTGCTACCAATGTCCAACATGATTTGGGTGACGGTGGTGCGGTAGGAGGCAGTAGCTTAGGAAAAACCTATGGCAATGAAGAAGTTGAAGATTTTAAGTTTTATTACTTCCAAGAAACACATGCAAGCTCACAAGGAAATTTTACTGGAACAAAGAAGATAAATTCTTAAACTGAATTCAATGTGAAAACTGACCCGATTCAGTGTCCAGAGTGTGGTCTTTCTTTCACCAGAAAATCCAACCTACAAGACCATTTTCAAAGGAAACATACATCAGTGAAGAAGTACCCCTGCCCACTCTGCCAAAAACATTTCAGCACAAAACGTGATCTACAGCGGCATGAGCTAGTTCATGCTGAAGATAAACTACACAAATGTACGCAGTGTGAGTATCAGTCAATCAGAAGAAAAGACCCTTTATTTGCAGCAAATGCGGTTCAAGATTTGCATCGAATAGCAGCTTGAAAGCTCATGAACTAATACACAATGTTGAGAAGGCATTTGCATGCCCTGACTGTGACTATAAGAATAACAATAGAAGCAATCTCATTACTCATCGGAAGAAGCATGCAGCAGAGAAATCATTCAAATGTGCAATATGTGACTTTGAAACCAAACATCCGACTAGTCTGAATCGCCACATGGAAAGAAGACATAGACAAAGTTCAAGGTGCCTTTGACTCTGTATAGAGACACAGAGTTTGAGCTAGCATCATGGTATAAATGTCTTTCCATTACCCATACAATGTAAGCTATTATCTATTGCAAAGCTTCAGGATTTTGCTAGTTTTGAATTGTGATTGCAGCTATAAACTGAGATTCATTTTGCATGACTCTTATAAACCCTAACAGTTTTCTAACAGTTCTAGCAATGTCGTTATGCTTTGCATATAAAATCACACCTACACGTACATCCGTCTGTATTTTAGAAGTTTCAAGCAATATTAGTATAGATAGCCGGCTGGATTTTGTAATACTAACTGTAACTGTCTCTTTAAAATAATGTTAGGGTACCTACCAGCTGTTTTACCCAAAAATTTCACTTGTAGGCTTGCCTAGACAATTTTTCAAAATCCATAGAACTGTTTGAAGTTGTGAAACATTTATAATATTATAGTCATAAACTGAACTGAGTGATGCTACTTATAATTGATTCATTTGCCAAAATATACAATGTACATCCAATGACGTGACCACAGTCATGGTAGATTCAACAGTAATCTAGTAATGTTTTGTTTCTTTGTAGACTCTTAATGAATGCCAGCTAACAGCAGGGTATTAATTCTCTGACACAATGTACATATACAACGTACATGCTTACTGTTCCTGTTGCGATTTATTATCACAGATTAGAGGTAGAAGTATTAACCATCTAGAGGAATTGAATGTATGTCCATGAATGAAGTTTAATACACACGATTGAGTGTCAAAAAAATGCTCCGAACAACAATTTTCAAAAACAATATGTAACGCTAGCTGACGCTTTCTAATATCAAAACAAAAATTCACATGATATATACCTACCAACTGGTTACAACAACATCGAGTAAAGTCATTCGATTAGAATTTCAATTCAAATATTCAGCTAAACTTCCCCATTGCCAAAAAATGTGTTGTGTACTTGTAGTAATCTAATATTTGGTAGTAAAATATGACCTTGAGAGCTCTGTTGCAAAATCCACACCTTTGTAACAGAGGAATCTACATTGGAATACCCCAGCAGAGATTGATATAAACATGTATTGAGCTTCAAAAAGATGTTTCAGGTGCATTTTGAAACATAGTAGCAACCGTATAACATGTAACCGCTTACATAGATATTTTTTATAATTCAAAAGACTGTTTGAAGCAATACTAGATTTACAACAGTAGTAGGGTGAGATGGATAAATTAGTAGTGAGACAGTAATTTATTTTTGACCACAAGAGTTCTGCTTGCCAATTCAACTTCGAAAGAAAGAAGATACAAGTCACGTAAATGGTGCCGCCGTGTTGCTGGAAGTAAGTACTGAAAAATCCCACTAAAGTACAGCAATGCAGCAAACAGCATTACAGCAAGCAGAAAAGAATTCCATAAAAGAACCAGGTGATTAGTCAAAGCTGTGAACAGGATTCAAGCTACTACAACATTCATGATAGCTATTTTAGTCTCAAAGGTCTCGGATAAGAAATGCAAACAGGGCGACGTTTTTTAGTTTGACCAGTTGAACTATTTTAGAATGGCCTTTCCAGCCAAATTAAACTACAATGTACCAGAGGGAGATGTTGATGAGGATCCAAAACAAGCAGGTTCAGAAGAGATTTTTCTAGATCATACCGATAGGACAGAAGAAAACCGAGACTCTGCTGACGTAAAGATAGGTAAAGTAAAAAGACTACTTTTGGCAAGAGACTGTGAACAACCTCTTGATCTGAAGACAGCTGCCAGCAAAATGAGATACAAGTTAGATGGAGTTGATGCTGTAGGAAGAAATAGTATGTATGATAATTCAGAAGTTGACGATTTAAGAGTAAAGAGTTCTCAAGTGACGTGTGAAAGCATACAAGTACATCTAAATAGTTTTGGCAAAACTGATTGCAATTCTGGAACGAAATTTGATGCAAAAGTCGAACCGTTTCAGTGTCCAGAGTGCAATTGTACATTCAGCAAGGAATGGAGCTTACAAAATCATGTCTTAAGAATACACACATCAGAGAAATACTTTGTTTGTCCTCAATGCCAAAGACATTGTAGCACAAAGGCTGATCTACAGCTGCATGAGCGGCTTCATGCCGACGATAAACCACATAAATGTACGCAATATGTCTATCAGTCAACCAGAAAGGACAGTCTCAAAGCACACGTTATGCGAATTCATTCTGGAGAAAGACCTTTTATTTGTATAGAATGTGATTCCAGATTTTCCACAAATAGCTACTTGAAAATTCATAAGCTAACACACAATGTAGAGAAGGCACCTTCATGCCCTGACATTGACGACAAGAGTGACAGCAGAATAAATCTCACCGTGCATCAGAAGGTTGCCACAGTTCCTGCACCAGTCCCTGCACCAGTTCCTGCACCAGTTCCTGCACCAGTTCATGCACCAGTTCCTGCACCAGTCCCGGCACCAGTCCCTGCACCAGTTCCTGCACCTCCTCCTGCACCGGTTCCTGCACCAGTTACGGCAGTGTGTAACATTCATTCTTTACAATATATAATTGCAATACAAGTAATGAGAGTATTGATACTATCGGTGGGGGACGGGAGTGTGAAGTAGAAGAAAACACGTACCGCACCTGTTAACTTTGGGTTATTGTAGATTTCCCATTTGCATGATTGTACATGTTGTATTTCAAAGACCAAAAACTCTCCACCGTATTATAATTCCACTATATAATACAGGTGCATAATATCATTAGAGCATTAACATGCTAAGTATTCAAAATTATGCATTTCAACGTGATAAACTTGTAGGAATTCTAGCTGAGTGCTTAATAAGGTCAGATTGGTGAAGGCAGATTTATATTTTCTTCATTACCAAGTGAGTCAGTAATATTTAGAAATAAGCTGGAACTTCAGATTGGTGACATGTGGCCCGGTAATTAACAAAACTATTTGTGTTGTACAGTCTGTATTTCTTGTCACTATTATTAGCTATCTAGTCTATGTTATTTCAGGTTCAGCCAAAGATGCTACCACTTGTCGGATGTTTCTGTGGCACCGCCACAAAGCACTTTTTACCAGATACTGGACTTTGTAGCAGCTGTCATAGATGCCAATGTCTTCATTGCGGTGAAGACTTTCAAAAGAAACGGGCTTGTAGAGCCCATCAATCAGCAATCTCTTCCCATGATTTAGGTACTGCTACGGTTACCACGGAACATCCCAGTTGTCCTCCAGAAAACAAATCAGATGCTCCGCCTCTCTCATCAGAAATCATCATTTTTCGATGTAAACAAAGCTGCGGTGGAACATCAAGCGATGCTTATAAACTAAACCAATACATGAGCAAATGCCGAAAATGTGAGAAGTTCAAGTGTCTGCTTTGTAACAACTGTTTCCCCAAACGAGGTGAAGTGACTTGGCACGTGATAAACGTGCATAAGATGGATGTCATGCAACCAGTCACACAGAAAGCTATCGATGTGAACAAGAAACTGGCAACTATGGTGTGTCCAATGTGTGGATCTTCACAATCTTTCTCCCGTAGAAAACTCAAGTATGCTGTTACATGTGATGTATGCGATCATAAACGCGACATGTAAATTTGTCCATATAAACACCTCATCTTCAGCATGCTGTACAACATGTATACATATTACTGAAGCAAATTAATACAGGCAGTCAAACCAAGAACTGAAATTAGTTTTTGTTTAGTTTTGCCATAAATACATTGCACATGTAAGTTAGATAGTGTTTAAAAGGGTGCTCACATTTTATCAAAGTACCAACAAACTATAATTTGCAGCTTTCAAAACTGACAGTGGTGTCAAGGTTTGGTCGGCTGGCCGAAACTAACTCTATGGCGACTTCAAAAAGTGTGAAATGGACTCTATAAAATAACAAATTAAATTTTGCAATGAAGTGCCGCCTTCAAGTAAATGCAGTGCTCATTCTAAGGCTATCAAAGCTGGTTCTTTTAGATTTGTCAAACCTTAGTTTAATTACTGATCTTAGTTAAAACAAGGTGCAATCTATTTGAGCTCATTATGAAACAAAGAAAAAAAATTCAGTAACTTAGACTTCTTCTGAAAAAACTAAAGCTAATTCCATAACTGTGTTGCACACTGAGTAGAAGTTCATAGTTTTTTTAAAGTGGCAAAACGCTAAAATCTTTTCATTTAAGCTAAAACAAGTAGTACACTATGCCATACAGTCATGTAACTCATGCAAAGGGAAAATCGGTGTGTCAGAACGTCAAACTATCGACAGTATTACCTTTGGTTTGGTATCAGTCTGTATTTATGTGTTCAAAGGTGGACTGGATGATCTCTGTGGTAATTATGCGTGTCAAGAACTTATGAAAAATATGAGCAAATGCATTTTGTTTCTCTTCCATTATTTCTAGAATTTATTAAATGAATAGTTAATCCAGCTAAACGGGATCATCAGTTGAGAGTATAACTTCAAACTTCACTCTCCACATTTATCACCAGGAAAACCTTCAATATATAAACACCACTGAAAGCAACTTGAAAATAATGCCGAATATAACTTGTGTTTTGCAAGTGACCATCATCATGACATTGATGCATTTTCTATAGAAACCGTTTGCGCAATAGTTATTATGCTACCGATACCCTATTGTGAATATATCAATATTAGGCGAGAGACCCTAGGTCCTCTGTTGGGACAAGGCCCGGTGGTGTGGGCTTGGCCCCTATAAAATTGCTGAATGGAGAGGCTGGACTACTGGCTCCGGGTACCCATCACAGCTGTTATTCTAGAAAGGCATGTTGAAAAATACTGCTGCATGACTGATTTTCTCGATGACAATTTCATAAATTATTGACAACAATTACACACAATTATATAAGCAGATTAAACCACAGATGTTATATATACAGCTCCGCACCTACACAGCTGCTATGGTGTCTTGATGAACGAGAAATAGTCTTGCAAAATTGTGTAGAACCTTAAATTGCATTTTCAAAGTTTCAAAATTGCAGATATTTATATGACTCTTCAATCAACTTTTTGACCAATTTTATGGCAGATCCCTGTTCATGCCGATTGTAACTGAAGATATGTAGTGTATTTGTCCAGATACGTTTTAATGTAGTTCCAACAGTCAGAACAATGTCTGTTATTTCAAGAACGCAAATAGTGCTTCTATTAGCTGTAGCATTTTTTCTTCGATCCCATGATCAGTTGGTAATAAAATTCCTCTTAGGTCACATTTGCATCATATTTCAAATAACTCTTGAATTTATTGGAATATTTTACTGAGGAAAGCACTCACTAAATGTGCTCGTAAATTTTACAAAAGTTGATAACATGGTAAATACAGAATTATCCTCTGGAAGTCAAATATATTGAAAAACTTGATAAAAATAACATAGACCATGGCTGGTACATGTGACAGCAGCCTCGTTCATCAGCACAACTTTGATTGTCTCTCAAGTAATAGACAGATAGTAGTAGCATTTCTGGTGAATAGGTGAGAGAACCCTGTAAGCTACGGCAGCTAACTCTGTAGAGTTAGGATAGTACAAGTGCCGTGGTGAGTCATGACATGCCTTGTACATGTAATAGCTGTATCATGATGGACATGCATTGTGCTCGCTGGTACAGAAATGCATCCTACATAATTTACTTACATTGTAGTATCGTCTCTATTTCACTAACAAAATGTTAAATGTGTTGTCCGGTGTACTTAATCTAAAACAGGGGTTACCTTCACCTTTTTTAGCCTAAGTACCCCTTAGCAGTCATGTAGCAATCAACACACCCCTTTAGTAGTAAACAACGTACCCTTTGGCTTAATTTGATTTATATTACATGATGCACACATTATCAAACTGCGTCACTTAAACAATTAAATTGTAAATGAATGTGGTATGGCATAAATTTTTTATTTATCAATCAACTGCGTAATATACAACTTTCATCTATTGTAGTGTTTTATGGATTTCACACTGGTTTAGCTCAACTTCATTTGCATCTGTGATCCATTTGATGTTCAGTTCAGTAATAGACAATCATAGTTCATAATTATTGTCTGTAACTGTAAGCCATCTATCGTACATGTACACATTGTAGCTGTTCATTGTAAATACAAACATTTCTTCAGAGCAATTAAACAATACAGTTACTGGTAATATACTGTATATGTGGGTTTGGCTACACACTGATATCTCCGTGAAATAATATTAGCTACATAATTATAACTGATAGTTCTATTTACTTCTGTATGTACTGTTTTTACCTGTACATCAATCCAGGGCCTCAATAATTTATATAGGATTTGGTGCTCGATTAATGTACATTTTTATCAAATCTACGGTTGAGATGGTTAGAGCAATTCTGCTACCCTTAGTTGTTTTGTCAAATAACATGACTAAACAAAATGAATACGTGCATGTATATTATGTACATGTAGTATCTTAGGCAGCATTTTATCATTGTTTTTGTTGCTTTGAAAGTTGTTTCTGTTAACTCAACGCAGCTAACCTGATGATAATCCATGAGGTTGAGTATACATGTAGGTGTAGGTGTAGATGTAGATGTAGGTGTAGGTGTAGGTGTAGGTGTAGGTGTAGGTGTAGACGTAGACGTAGATG
The DNA here is from genome assembly GCA_935421135.1 of Bugulina stolonifera. NCBI lineage: Eukaryota > Metazoa > Bryozoa > Gymnolaemata > Cheilostomatida > Bugulidae > Bugulina > Bugulina stolonifera. Next base: position 6,336,969 of record OW285197.1, on the reverse strand, counting down.
TAGATGTAGATGTAGATGTAGTTATATACGGATATATGCGTATACATTTATATGATAAAAAAAACTGCGTAAGATTCTCACAAGGCTAAAAATATAAACATAGCGTTTATCTAAGTAGTCACATTGCTCAAAATTTTATTTTTTTTCTTAGGTGAGTTAATCAGACCTTCATATGAGATTTGCAAAAATCGCAAAAATGTTTGCCATTATATCTGCTGACAGACAGAGTGTGTGGTATGTCACACATAGGGCACTTTTTAGCAGCTATTGCCTGATTTGATGTAATCGCAAAGTCTGTGACTGGTTGCATATAATCCACATGGTGTGATTTGGTAAGATGATCATCTAACTGAGATCGAGCTGGCAGAAATCGGTTACAAATCAAACACTTGTATTTATCACAGCTTCGACATTTACTCATATACTGGTTCAACTTGTATGCATCCTTGGCTTGACCTCCACAAGCCGACCTGCATTTGAGAATGACAACGTCTTTTGACAGTGGTGGCACATTTGATCTACCTTCTGGAGGACAATTTGGATGTTCTGTGGTAACACAGACCTGTTTAGCGTAGTGCCTTTTCGGGTTCATTTGGTGATTAGTACATCCACTAGATGTGCGGAAGTCTTCTCCACAGTAAAGACACTGATATCGTTTGCAACTTAAACATATTCCTATCTTATACGAGAACTTGACTGTGGTAGCTCCACATGGACATCCAACAAGTGCCAACTTGTCTAACTTGTCATCGAGCTGCTGCAAAAATATGTGTTTATCTCAGTCTTTGGAGTCCAACCCTATGATACAAATAAGTATGCACTTTTACATCCAGTGAAATAATGAATTATTTACCTAAGAGGTATGTGAACAGACTTCTTAGGTACATGTACATTGTATCAAGCCCTGGACAGTAACGTACAGATAATGAAAACAATATTGCTACCAGTTTTACTTAACGATCAACTGTTGTAGAAAAAACTACCACAAAAACCTAATATAATTTTGCAGTTCACATCTATTTAGTGAATACAGAGGTCTCTTTGCAGCAGAATGAGTCAGCCCGAGTCGCGTGGACACAGATAATACAGATCACAGTAATCAACACACTAACATGACTTGTAAAGCTGTGGCAATAGTTGAGAGTTCACTAGTCGTGTCAGCTGACAAACCCATACTTACAGTCATTGGATCAGCTTTTGGTATTGGTGCAGCCACAGCTATGGGTTCAGCTACTTGGTTTGGCAAAAGAGCTGACATTGCTACTGCTTCAGTTTTTGGGTTTGAACGAATTTTTAGCTGAGGCGGTGTCTCTGCTTTTGGTGCTGGCATTTTCATTGCCTTCAGAGGCACTTCAGTGACTTGTCCAGGCTGGAGTGGTGCAATGTCAGGAGCTGCTGATGTCTTTTAGACAATATTCTCATTATTGCAGGCTAGATGGTGGTACTGGGCTAGCATTTCATCCTAAGGAGTGAAAGTACACTGAGTATAACAAAGTACTTTGCACATTAAGTTGGTTGAATTCTGTTCTATGTTATTATGTTCTATCAAAAAATGTTGGTGTGGGATAATATTTTAACCCTTTTGCGTGGAAAGCAACATTTATGTCGCCGAGCGACACTATGTGAGTTAGAGGAAGCGACATTAATGTCGCTTCCGATATCGTTTTGTATTATCAAGTTTTATTGGTTGAATTCGAGGGGCTTGACAAATAAATGATGAGAAATGATTAGAAAACATTTCGAATAATGTAGTATGACTTAGACTCTTATATATTCGGAGGATTCATCACTATTTCTTATAGTACTTTTTCGGGAAAATTTTTTCATTCAAAAAATGGCGACTTCCAGTCAGAATGAATTACCACGAAGATCATCAAGAGTTAGAAGGGATTTTGGGATGGAGGATTATATTATGGGTGATGGTGGTTGGATAGATAGTGAAGGGAGTGACATAGAGCTGGAAAATTTTGAAAGCAGTGATGAATCTGATAGTGAAAATGGTAATCATAATGATAGTCATAGTAGCAGTCATAATGCCAATGATCATCACAATCAATGATAATAATCATACATTTACATTTGCATTTACACTTTCACTTACACTTACACTTACACTAACATTTACATTTACATTTACATTTACATTTACATTTACATTTACATTTACATTTACATTTACATTTGCATTTGCATTTACATTTGCATTTACGTTTACATTTATTTGAGTTTTCTAAAAGTTTACAGATAACATTATTCATTTAGGTAACAATAATGATCATGCAAATAATGGATTTAGAGGTGCTGGTGATGGTGCAACAACTGCATCAGCAGATGGTTGGACTAGGATTACCAATCTACATCAAGATAGTCCACCTGAAATTTCGCATTTCATCGGTGCTGACGAGGCGGGCCCGGTATTCACAGCTCCTGAAGCTCAGCCATCTGAATATTTTGAGCGATTTTGTTCTTCGACCGAGACTGGTGGTCTTTCACTTTGGGAAAAGTTGGTTGCTGAAACTAATAAGTACAAGCTGCAGTATGATGCCACTCACCCTGTCTTACAACAACGCTCTAGAGCACGTGACTGGTATGATGTTACAGTGCAAGAGATGAAAGCATTTGTGGGTTGTATTCTAAACATGGGCATAAATCGCAAACACACCATTGAATCATATTGGGACTCAACTAACTGGTCTCAGGACTTCCCCATGTTCAAACGAGTGTTTACGCTAGACAGATTCAAGCTGATACTGCGATTCTTTCATGCTAATGATAACAATACACGTCCTGAACAGCCAGATCAATTATACAAGTTCAGAACTGTATTAGAGCACTTCAACAAGAAGTGGTCTGAAGAGTATAAGCTAGATCGTGATGTGTCAATTGATGAGTCAATAGTGGGGTTCAAGGGGAGGCACAGTCTAGTCAACTATATTAGAATAAAGAAACATCATCAATGGGGTCCAAAAGAGTATAACTTGTCAGACTCACGATCTGGTTACTGCTTCCAAACTATGTACCACACTAGACAGATGCCACAAAGTGAATTTGGGAAGCCTTATGAAATATGCCGCCAGTTGATGGAACCCCATGTTGGCAAGTACCACCATCTAGTGGTAGATAACTATTATAACAGTGTAGCACTGTGTGAGCAAATGCTTTTGAAGAAGACCTATGTCACTGGTACAATACAACAAAACCGGGTTAGACTTCCAGCCGATATGAAATGCAAGCTGAAAAACAAGGGAGAGATAATTGCTAGTAGAAAAGGAAATCTTCTGGCTATAAACTGGGTGGATAGAAAGCAAGTGAGGCTGCTGACTACATTCTCATCTGCTAGTATGACTGAGAAGCAGAGATGGGATGGGTCGACTAATTTAGTTCCCCAAGTTGTAGTAGATTATAATCGTGGAATGGGAGGTGTTGATCTCTCAGATCAGATGACTGACCATTATTCTGGTGAGTTTAGAACTGTAAAGCTGTGGAAAAAGGTTGTCTTCCACCTCTTTGACAGAACACTTACCAACGCATATATATGCTACAAAACAAACCCTACCATCCAGGGAAAAAGAATGACCCATCTAGTCTTCATCATAAAAGTGGTGGAGGGTCTCATTGGTGACTATTCTGCCCCGAGGAAGAAAGTGGGTAGACCATCCCTTCTCTCTCCTGCTGCAAGAAAGACTGAGAGGCACTTTTTAGAGAAAATCCCTGATGGAAAAAGGTGCAAGTGTGTGGTTTGCTGTCAGCAGAGACAGGATGGATTCAAAGGTAGCCGCATCACAACTTGGTGCAAAGACTGTGAAGTGGGGCTTTGCAAGGGAGAGTGTTTCATCACCTACCACAAGTGACTGCCTCATCTACTACAAGAAACTCTTGAATATACATTATAAATACAGTATATGGTATTATGTGAATATATTACCTGTAATAGCATTTGATACCTTGTTGCAATAAAAACTAATTAGATACGACCAGGAGACTACGAGTGTTGATATGTTGAGCTTCACTTTGCTTATGTATAGTATGTAAATAATCAGATGTTGACATGATTTTGAAATACTAGATGATGTCTCTAACATAAGTATGCTTTTCCTATATGTCTCTAACATAAGTATGCTTCTCCTATATGTCTCTAACATAAGTATGCTTTTCCTATATGTCTCTAACATAAGTATGCTTTTCCTATGTCCTTGTATTTATCTAAGGGATTAGTCATTGGTCACTCATGTTGCTTCACGGCCAGCTGAATTTTGGTATACAGCAGGGACTATACAGGATGCATTTAGTAATAGTTGAGTTTATTCTAGGTGAAAACTAATACCATTTCTGAATTCTATATACTTCCTTCCATATTCTGTGAAAGTATCAAGCAATTCTATTGAAAAATGTGAAAATTATTGCGGCTTAAGTAAAGGCATATTAAATATCGAAAATCTCCCTAAATAAACCTCCCTGTGGAGGCCTGTTTGCAACAAAAAAACGTCCCTGCGAAAGGGTTAATGATGAATAGTGTAGTACAAGACGTATTTGTTATACATAGAGATTTATTTCCTAATATTATTCCGTCACTCATCCAAATAATTTCATCAGATGTTACCTGGACAAGTAACAAAATATTAGTAAATAAATCTCTATATAAAAAATGTGTCTTGTACCTCTATTCATTATGTTCTATATTTTAAATAATACCAAGTGCCAGAACGTAAAAACTTTTTACAGATTTTGCAGTCATATTTGGTCAAGTTTCACATTATCTACCAGATTGGTAATCTGAGATCAGACTAAACACTCCTGTCCGCAATTATCTACTTATAAACATACAAATTATGAGAATATGATAATTTGTATACAATGTAAGTATATTATAATTGTTGGCACGGATATTGTAATATTATACAATGTACCGTGTATATCTGACTTAGCTTACCCAAGCATCTGGTCCTGTACAAATATCTACTCCAATGAAAAAATAATCTACCCAGTTAATAATCAACTTTAGCCGATTCTTGTACCCATGCTCAATAGTCTCGGACACAAGCTGCCGAATCATGGCTAAAAACTAAGATAGCATCATTGAATTTACAGGTGGATAAAAAGCATTATCGATCGCTACAACTGTTTACACTCTACTCTGTACATACAATGTATATACATATATTATAGTACACTTCATATTATTGTATTGTGTGTGTTTACAAGATTTGCTAATGACCCTACGTCAAAGTTGTTCAGTTTAGTGATCATAATACTTACGTCTCTTCCCTCCAGTTATAATTTGTATCATTTTCATTGGTTCTACTCTAACGCCCTTCTATGAAAAAAAATGTTTTAATGATACTATACCATCAATGTGAAAATTAACATGATTGTATTTACCTGGGATATTTCTTTCCAGTTTAGTTTTTTTGTTTCTTATAACCAGGTCATGAATGGCTGGAATGGTGCAAATATGTTGCAATATTTCACTGTTATCAAATGCCATAGACCCGAGTTCTTGCATCGTCTCTTGGTTTGAACCTTGAAAAACATTTAAAAGGTATTGTTATTATTCTGATGTAAGTAAAACCTTGATTTCACCTTGGAATTCACCAGCAGCTGGTTTTTGCTAGTCTATTTGTCAGAATTAGCACTAAATTGTAGGATGTACATGTATATAAATGCCCCAAAACACCCGGCTTGCTGATGCTGTTCAGGCCTATGTGTTTTTTTTACACGTACATGTCTACAATTTCATAGAGATCTACTGAGTGTCGGAAAAGATGCATGTATGGAATAACTATGCTGTGGCATTGTATGGTTTAGGAATGACCAATATGTGCATGTAAGTAAGGATCGCTAATTAGCTTTCCCTTATATTGTCGTGTGCTGAGCGGACCCTCCATGTATCTTCCAAAAAAAGGTTAGTCTACATGTACCACTTGACACTTTGTAACGCAGATTTCAGTCGTTGTTGTAATGTGAATGCTTCATTGCACATCCTCAAAAAATAATGCTCTGGTGAGATCATAGCTGACTAATAAAAAAAGACCTACAACTCTGATGGTTCCACTTTTCCCTACCCTGGGGTCTAGGAGCTTAACCAAGACAAGACAAGACAAGACAAGTTGAGATCTTGTGCGAGTTTAGATCATTTTAGCTCACTCATATACCTGTACCTTACTAATTCCACTCCTGGTTAGACTTATGCTATAGCAAGGCTTCGAGATCAATTTTCTTACTTTTCTAAAATTAAACTCCTTAGGAGTTCGGGAGCACAATAACGGTGTATGTAATTGACCTGCTCAACACATTCTGAAAATGTTTTTCATAGAAAAGTAGCACACCCTCACATTATATTTCGGTCCTCTGATAACGGTTGGACAATAAAAATTGCGTAGTCCCCAAGACTACTACTACTGGTAGGACCCAACGTTCTCTCAGCATTAGGAACAGATCACGGGTCCCTGTACCAGCCAAATAGACAACAATGGAATTTTAGATACAATAGAGGTTAAAGTTTCAAAATGCTGCATTATCACATAAAACAGAGCTATTGCTTATGAATTTGGGGTAGGACTGCATTCACATAGCAAATACATCATGGACCGAAATATGACTACATAATATAATTAATTTCGCCAAAACTACATTTCCCAAACGACAGTTAGCTGGTTTGTTCACAAATCTTAATTGAATAGAGCACAATACAGTCAACTGGCTGGCTTTCCATTTTCTAATCAAGTGAATGCCAGCCAAATGTACATGAGTTGTATAACTTGAACTGGTTGTATAAATATAATGCATGTATTATTCTAAAGTCATAATTATGCTGGTCCTTCTCTATGATGATTATGTTTCATTACTAAAATAATGAATTGTGATAATATCAAAATAGTCAAATGCACATAAAATTAACCATAACTTTCATGAAAAATTGTTGCAAGTGGTAAACTACAGCATATCATCTGTATCTGAATACTGTAATGTTTTGTGCTTTGGGTTTCACATGGGCGCCAATAGTAGCACAAGTGTGGGAAGCGCTTGGTAGTGGTAGTAGGCTACCTAAGTAAGCTTTCACACGTTACATAAAGAGTGAACAGTTATGTAAGCTCTTACAGGCATTGCAGAGAACATAGGCCGATGCTTAGACTCATTAAAGAGTCAAGTGTCAACATAGGTCCTATGGTTTAGACTCCTAGAAGCGTAGAAAGTGTCTATGCTGAAGAGGGGATGTAGGCCCGATGCTTAGGCTCATTGACAAGTCAAGGATCGACTAAGGTCCGATGTTTATAACCAAGGATTGTAGTAAGAGACTTATTATTACGAGTATGAGAACGAGCTCGGGCGCTAAAGGTCCATGGGACCATGGCTAGAGCTGCCTGCCTGGACGAGTAAGACTCTGTAGGTTGAGTTAGGAGATGTTGCTATATTAGACTGCAATCAAAAACTGACTAGCATATAAAATATGCTGACCTTCAAACTATTTGAATTTCTGGTAAAAAGGTCGACAGGGGATCGGGCGGTATGATAAGGCATCGTCCCCAGAAATTGTGTAACAAGATGGCTGAAAAGTGCCTGCAGTCCGACTATACAAGGGTCGGCCATGCACAAAAAGTGCTTACAATCATGAGAAATTAATTATGTATTAATAGATAATATGATTAAAATCCAAGACGTCGGCTATTAGTTATAATAGGCAAAAAGACTTAGAATGGCAATAGACAATAATGCACTTGTAATAACAGTACAATAACAGTACACATCAAGTACAAAGATATGATTGGTTGAATAATAAGGCACATGACCCAGGCCGTTATTGACAATAATAAGTAGACAATAATATGTATGTAGTAGTTATGCATAATAACTGGTGCATCAATAGTTAGTTATATGTGTGGCTGTCCATGAGAGACTGGACAGGTATGCTGGAACACCACAATACAGCAGTGTAGAGCGACAGGTATGCTGGAACACCACAATACAGCAGTGTAGAGCATCAAGCGGTGTGATTTTGCGACAAATCAAAAATTTCAGTTCGCAACAAGATGTTTCGAAAACAGCTGTTTGGAAAAAAACTATTTCAAAATTTTAAACTCCAACCACCTAGGTTTCAACTAATTTTTAGTTTTAGGATTATATTTTTATGCTTTAACTACTATCAAGTTGCAGAACACTAAAAACAATTGTCTGTAAGTGGTGGTCTTTTATGTAATCTACACAGTTTTTAAATCGCTGTTTTCCAAACGGTGGTCTTCGGAGCATCCTGTTTCGAACTGACATTTTCAAAATGTCCCTTTGCCAAGCAGTACAAGACTAGTATTGAACATGCAGTAGTTTGCATTATTCCTACTCATACTTATAGCCAGTGGCTTATATCGCAGGACATTTTTACAAATGAGCATCAAGTATTTTATGTACAGAATGTAATAGCAAAGGCTTGCATTGATGTGTTAACAATTATATTAAGCAAATTTAAATCATCATCAAAGCAAATTCTCTGATTCCTACTGATTCCAACTGATTCCTGATTCCAACTTTTCCTCCATTTTATTGAATTTATTTCACTAGCCTAGTTGTAGCAGAAGATACATGGTATGTGATTGTTCAACCACTGCAATTATTGGTCATGATCCAGATAGCTGGTTTGAGAACAAACCTACATGTACATTTTATATTGGAGATTGTTGCACAAGCAGCAGGAATGGGAACTGGAATCTCAGTAACTAAGGCTGATAGAATCAATTTTTTTTTTCTACACATAGCAGGTGTACCAAGGGACATGTTCAGCACAAATTCAATTTTTTTGGTTTTGACCAGATAACTGGTTTAAGAACACAGCCAGCAAGTTGTTTGAACTAAATAGTTCACATAATCAGAACCATAGGATCATTTCTCAACCTCCCCCCCCCTCTTTCCAAGGATTCTTCTTTGCAATTCAAACAAAGTGTACTTATACATGTATATACTTTCTGGGTGATCTGGCAGGTATAACTTAATATACATGTAGCTGCACCGTCTCTACCAAATTAGAGGCAACAACATGGCCATCGCAAGGAAAAATGGCATTTGAGGCCCAATCACCTCTAGAATACAATAGTGTAATATAATACATGTATGTACACTGTTAGTATGAATCTTACTAGAAGCTGCTAATTTCTGCACAATGTCTTGGGAATTCATGGCGGATTCACAATAACCATTGTGCATGTTTTGTAGCCTTAAACTGCCTTTTGGGTGTTCTTTGATGTAAAATGTAGTAACGATTCTTACAATAAGGTTGACACTTACCCAATGATTCAATGACGTTTGTGTACTTGGCAAAGAGTGGTGCGTATCTAGTATCATAGTTACATGAATGTTACTAAGTCTTTTAATGCCTTTTATACCCATGTACAGAGGCCCGACCTCTCAGAATCCATTGATATTCATTTTGTACATGAATTGGACCATTTTAAGCAACTTTTGTAGAACCCGACCTATTTTGGGTCGGCCGTCGGGCTTCCGGTGGCCATCTTGTTGTGCAACTTCCGGACAACCACATGTCGTCTTTTCCCGACGTCACGTCGGCTGGAAGTCCTTATACTATATAAAGGGCATTGTTTTACTGTTCATTGTCTCAGTCTTCACTTGGCTTTCAATAAAGACACATCTATACTTGATACAGAGATCTTCACTTCCTTTTGCCAGGTCATTCGCTTAGCGAACTGCCTACTAGGTCGGATCTTTCTCTTTCATTGTATAGTCTGAAGGTCGGACTTGAGATCAGATGGGTCGTCTTTGGTAGTAATTGGGCTACTGAGACCGCTCGATCTTTCATGTAATGCGAAGTCCTATTACCACTCATAGGCACTTCATTTCTGGGTCGATAGTCGTCCAAGGACGACCGCACCAAAACACACAAACCATTACAATATGTATGATACATGTAATGGAATAATAATTATTTAATTTTTAGACACTTCATTTTAAATGGCATTGTTTAATATTTAACCATTAAATCAAACCATAACAAGCTAGTTACAGGTAGGGGCATTTAAACGTACATCTCAAAAGTCTTTGTACTTATTTCAAATTTTTTACAACAGTAGATTTCACTATTATTTAGCACTTTTAGTTTCTCTAATTGACCAAGATTTGGAGTTATCTCTACGGCTAATCATCTCCATTCATACTAAGACACAGGATGCTTGGTGAATTTTGGATTCTCAAAGTAAAAAGAGATGATCTTAAACGACAGATTCAAAAGGTGCATATAAGTCCTGATACCTTAACTTCTAGTAAAATAAACTAATTGCCATGTTGCACAAAATCATCAAGTTAGTAGGTATCATTTTCGAAGTTAGTCTGTGTTTCTTAAAAATCAGTTCAAATTGGTTGTGCATTGGTTTGTACATCATTATGTTGCCAATCATCTATTATGGAAAAAAGGAATTGTTTTAGCATCTGGTTGGTGTATCTATCTTTGTTTGCTTCAGAGTCTCAAAATAGTCAGCCAACATATCAAATAACAACGGTTTTGAATTTTAGTATAAGTCACATTATGCAAGTAGGGGTGCCTCATCAGCTATTATTGAGTCACTCTCTCTAAACACAAAAGCCCTGTTTTGAATCAGATGCATGTAAACATACATTATGGGCCCCGAGCTACATGTTGAGGCACGGAGTTACATGTACATGTAACATTTGAATGCGTATAACAATTAGGTTTACGTAAATATTCTATTGAATATATTCAACCATCAGTGAGATGCACTGAAAAGTTTTAACTTGTGCTAAACCAGTTTATTAACTTGATGGTGTGCAGGCAATGCTGAATTACAAGCATTTTATTTTAAAATAACAATTTTTGTTAAGTCTAATGCTGGAATTTACTATCGCTGTCTTCTTGAGGAACTCTGGTGCTAACTTTAGCCTATTTTAGTTTTCATGCAGAATTGTCTCAGACCAGAAATGCTACTACTATCTGTCTATTGCTTGGGAGACAATCGAAGTTGTGCTGATGAACGAGGCTGCTTGGACATGTACCCGCCATGGTCTATGCTTTTTTCATGAAGTTTTTGAATACATTTGACTTCCAGAGGATTACTCCGCATTTACCAATTTATCCCTTTTTGTTAAATTGGCCAGCAAACTAGTGAGTCACCTTCTTAGTAAAATATTCCAATGAAGTCAAGAGTTATTTAAAGTATGATGCAAATGTGATTAAGGAGAAATTTTATTACTAACTGGTCGTGGGGTAGAAGAAAAATTGCTACAGCTAATAGCAGCAATATTCGCGTTCTTGAAATAACAGAAATTGTTCTGACTGTTGGAACTACAAGAAAACGTATCTAGACAAATACAGTATTTTCAGTTAAAATCGGCATGAACAGTGATCTGCCATACATTTGGTCAAAAAATTTATTGAAGAGTCATATAAATATCTAAAATACATTAGATTCCGTCAGCAAAAGTCTAAAAAAAGTTTAATTTGCAGTTATAAAATTTTTGCTCCAACCCCAGGTACCGTTGATTGAAGTAATTTTGAGAGGCATTCACTGTTAAACTCTGGGTTTGGTTTGCCTGTAGTGCACTTAGATTACTATACTAACTAAAGTGAGGTATCCGACTAACATTGAACCTATCAGAAATCAGTCAGTTGAGTCTCCATAATATGCCCACTAACAGACCAGGCTTCTGGTGTCACTCCAAAATCAACTGGAGTTTATTCGTTGTTCTTTTGTAATCTGATGCAAAAGTTGTGCCTTTCTGAAATTTTTAAAATGTAATTTAAGGTTTTATACAATTTTGCAAGATTATTTCTCATTCATCAACACACCATAGTAGCTGTGTAGGTGCGCCCCTGTATATACAGTATAACAGCTGTTGTTGAATCTGCTTATGTAATTGCGTATAATTGTTATCAATTGTTTATAAAATGGTCATCGATAAAATCAGTCATTCAGCAGTATTTTTCAACTTGCCTTTCTGGAATAACAGCTGTGATGGGTACCAGGAGCCAGTAGTCCAGCCTCTCTCTTCAGCTGTAAGCATTGCTTCTACTAGTAGTCCTACCAATAGTAACTTACATGTAGATATAGGGGTCAAACCCACACCACCGGGTGTTGTGTCAACTGAGGACCTAAGGTCTCTGGCCTCTCTCCTAATATTGATAATAACAGCAATATGATATCAATGGCATAATAATTACTACTACGTAAACGGCCTCTATAGAAAATGGTTTTATATTTTTTCTATCATGATCATGGTTACTTGCAAAACACAAGTTATATTCAGCATCATTTTCAAGTTGCTTTCGGTGGTGTATACATATTAAAGGTTTTCCTGGTGATAAGTGTGGAGAGTCGAAGTTTTAAGTTATTTTCTCCACTGATGATCCCGTTCCTCTACGGCAATGTTTGCTTTATTAACCATCCATTTAGGAAATTCTAGAAATAATTGAAGAGAAACAAAATGTATTTGCTCATATTTTTATGGCTGTCGATACACATACATGTAATTATCACAAAGATCATCCCATCCACCTTTCAACACATTAATAAAGGCTGATACCAAACCTAAGGTAACTGTAGATAGTTCGACTTTCTGGTGCACTGATTTTTATTTTGCATATAAGCTCTTTGGCATAGTGTAATCTTATTAGTTTAATTGGACAGGTTTTAATGTCTCATTATTTAAAAAAACATGAACTTCTACTCAGTGTACAATACAGCCATGAAATTAACTTTAGTTTCTTCAGAAAAAGTCCAAGTTACTAAATTTAGATAGAAATAGATTGCACCTTGTTTTAAATACATGTAAGATCAGTAAGTTAACTAACTTTTGAAAAATCTAAAATAACTAGCTTTGATAACCTTGGAATGACCACTGAATCTACTCTTGTAGTTAAGAGAAGGCACATCATTGTAAAATTTCATTTACATGACTATTAGTTGTAGAATACATTATCACTGAGCTAGTTGCACCAGGTAATCAAACCTTGATACCTACAGTTTCAAACGCTGCAAATGTTAGTTTGTTGGTATATTGATATATGTGAACACTCTTTACACACTATCTAACTTACTAAGCAAACTAAGCAAAAACTGCTTGTCATTTCAGTTCTTGGTTTTAATGCATGTATTAATTTGCTTCAGTAATAAGATTACAATATGTTGTACAGTATACTGAAGATGAGGTGTTTGTATGGATGAGTCTACATGGCGTGTTTATGACCGCATGCATCACATTTGGCAGCTTGTTTAAGTTTTCCACGAGAGAAACAGTGTAAAGATCCACATGTCGGACATGCCGTAGTTGCGAATATCTTGTTCATATCGATAGCTTCCTGTGTGACTGGCTGCAATACATCCATCTTATGCACATTTATCACGTGCCGAGTCAGCTCACTACGTCTGTGGTAAATGTTGTTGCAAAGCAGACACTTGAACTTCTCACATTTTCGGCATTTGCTCATGTATTGGTTTAGTTTATAAGCATCGCTTGATGTTCCACCGCAGCTTTGTTTACATCGAAAAATGATGATTTCTGATGAGAGAGGCGGAGCATCTGATTTATTTTCTGGAGGACAACTAGGATGCTCTGTGGTGACTATAGCAGTATCTAAATTATGAGAAGGGAGGGCTGTTTGATGGGCTCTACAAGCCTGCTTCTTGAGAAAGTCTTCACCGCAGTGAAGACATTGGTATCTTTGGCAGCTGCTACAAATTCCAGTGTCTGGAGAAAAGTGTTTCGTGGCACCGCCACACGGACATCCGACAAGTGGTAGTTTTTTTGGGGGAACCTGTAATTATACGGATGAGACGGCTAACAATAATGACAAGAATCATCCGTTATGTCTATCAATTTTTTTGAGAATTAACACGCCATCTGTCACCAAACTGAGCGTTCAGTTCATTTCATATTACCGCTCCACTTGGTATTGAAAAAAATATAACCCTCCTTTAATCAATTGCTACCTGAAAAACCTGATTGCAGAACAAAATTATCTAATGACTTTATTAAGCACTCAAGTTAGAATTGCAACAAGTTTACCAAGTTGAAATGTATAATTCTAAATAATCAGCATAGTAATGCTCTATTGATCTGTGTGATGGAATTACAACATGGTAAGAATTTTTTGCCTTTTAAATGCAACCAATAGATGAGCAATTTACAATAACGCAAAGTTAACTTGTGTGGTACATGTTTTCTCCTACTTTGACCTCCCGCTTAATCATTACCATATTATTATTACTCGCACTACTTGTATTGTAACTCTAGATGTAAATAATAGATTTTACACACTGCGGGAACCGGTACAGGAACCAGTATTGGAACTGGTGCAGGTAAAGGAACAGGTGCAGGAACTGGTACAAGAACCGATACAGGGACTGGTGCAGGAACTGGTGCAGGAACCGGTGCAGGAACCGGTGCAGGAGCAGGTGCAGGAGCAGGTGCAGGAACTGGTGCAGGAACTGGAGCAGGAACAGGTGCAGGAACTGGTGCAGGAACTGGCGCAGGAACTGGAGCAAGAACTAGTGCAGGAGCTGGTGCAGGAACCGGTGCAAAAACTGACGCAGGAGCCACCGCTGTAGCTGCTGCCGCAGCCGCTGCCGCAGCCGCTGCCGCAGCCGCTGCAGGCGTCACTTCAGCACGTTCTGATTTCAACGTTTCAGCTTCAGCTACAGGAGCAAAGGCTAAATCTGGGTACTCTGCTAGCATTTCATCCTGTTGAAAAGACAAAAAGCCAGAACATTAAGTAGAGAGAGTATCTTTGTTAAACACACAGTTGTGAATCTAACTTGCCAGATTTGAATACAATGTTCTAGCCAAGATCTGAAATTTATGCAATATCAGTACACTAATATACTCAAATGTACACGCAAGTGATCAAAACGTAATGCTACTTTTCTATTAACATGACTGTATAATTTAATACATTGTTCTCAGATAGCAATTTCCACTGGCAGATGTTTTAGTATAAAGTATACATTATTTTATAAGTACCTACCCAGGCATCTGGTGTACTGCAGATTTCCACTCCATTCAGAAAATTGTAGACCCAATCAAAAACAAGTTTTAGTCGATTGGCATTCTCGTACTCAATGGTCTCAGATACTAGCTGCCTCATCACCACTAAAAACTGAGTATGGACAAACATATGTGAGCAATGAATTATACATTTTATTGAGAAACCTGTTCAAATATGTTTTTACAAAATTATTAAAGATAACACAGGCAAGAGTGTCGCATATATTCAAACACCTCTGCGAGTGTGTAACACATTTTAAGGATAGTCGAAGGCTGTTTGATGTGTATGTGCAGATGAACTATATACAACGAAAACCATAATCATCACTGCATACATGTATTTATCTATCCTCTGACACATACAGTCATGTACATGTACTTACTGATGTACATGGCCATGTATAAAAATATATCTACTTAATGATAGTATTTTCATGTATTTACTTGGGACACTTCTGTCCAGTTTAGATCCCTCTGCCTTTTAACTAAGTCAAAGATAATTGGTCGTGTAGATATGTGCTGTAGGATACTCTGATCATCGTACTCCATAGAGTCCAGTTCTTTTGTCGTTTCAGCATTCATACCTGTATATCAGTCCTATAGCTTTATGGTCAGTCAAATATTTTACATAACACAAGTTGGAAACAATTCTGGAAATGGTTTGCCTTAAATCATGATATCAAAACATTCATTGGACACAACACAAATTAGGATGGGAAGAGCGTGAAAACAAAATCTTCCAGCAGGATTTTCTGTTGAATCAAATTGATCTGTATGAGGTCAGAGGTTGTCTAAATGATATGCATTGCCCTGAAATCTGAGGAGCACTTAATAATGCAAAACTTATGTTTTTAAACTTTGCATAGTCTTCAACTACTATGCATTTCCTTCTAGTTGAAAACTCTTTTAATAACAATTAATAGAATAATAAAAATATTGTGATTTTTAGTCATGATGTCGATCTTTGTGTCATTTACTTACCCAATGAGTCAATAATGTTGGTGTACATAATAAAAAGAGGAGCATATCTTACTTCAGCTGACCCCAGAAGACTCTCCGCGTCAGTCAGAGAGATTGGTGATTCCGAATCAGATGTAAGCTGATCTCTGAGTCTGTAATATCTCTAGAGTCTTAGAATGTGGAACAACGCAGTCACACATGAAATTCTGGGACAAATCAGTCATGCTTCATTTGATTGTTGAATTTGAAGAGTGATATTAAATATTTAATACCATTAGCAATCATCAAATCTTCATAACAGAGTAAATGTGAAAACAATATTGTGGTGAAGTGGACATCTCATCACTCACATTGTGCATCATACATGTATTTGTGTACATGCAAGCTGTATCTGATTGCAGGGTTTCATCACGCCAGGTGCTCACTTAGTTTTACACCTTTTATATTTGCATTTATTATCATGACTGCTAAGAATTATGCCGACTTAGAAGGCCGGCCTTGCATGTAGGTAGGTCAGTTCTCGGATCTTTCAATGTATGTACAAATATAGGCATATTCGGATATTGCACAGTGCAAGCTTATAAACAGCAATAACAATGTACTATATTCAATAATATAGCCGCAAGGTTAGGCGTGCCTCGTAATAATATTATATATATTTAACAAGAGGATTCCCCTTCAGAGCAAGCATTAGTCACGCCTAAACCTCAAATTGTGTTAGGATATTTAAAGCAGTCCTATATGAACCAGTACAGTTTTCAAATACGCCTGGTGTATTTGTAAACTGTACTGGTTCATATAGGACTGCAAATACACCTATTGTATAATATGCGTGTCATGCTATTTGGAAATAATTGAAAGATTGAGTGCCGGAAGCCCCTTTACTGGAACCCACTGGAAACAGATTTTGTTTTAAAAGCAAAAATGTTGTTCTATACTAGTTTAGTTGTCTGCTGGAGCTCAATAAAGTCACATCAAAATAATTCGAAGAATACAAGAGTTAAATCTTCTCGACAGGCTTGTTCTCAGCTAAAAGCCCAGGAGTCCTAGGATATGCTAGATATACACATGTTAACTATTTAAGTACATGTACATTATGAGGACCACACGAACCTACATGTATAATGACTGTGTTAACACTCATAGTGTAGTATAGCCAGTCAACTCAGTGATGTACAATGCAATAAGGATAGTTCAATAGACCCGTGCCGCCAGCATGTGCAAAAACATTATAATGTGACCATGTTGTTTCAAGCTCTCTTCAGCAGGTCATTGCTACATATGGAGAAGAGAAAACTAGTCTTCAGTACATATAGAAACTGATGTTATAAATGCTCACCCATTCACTAGAAAAGCAACGAGTATATACTTGGTAGTTGGTGATCCATTGAATTTGTATTCATCAAATAAGCTGCTTTGAAATATATCAGACATATTTATTACCTGTAGTGCAGTGTTTACGAAAGTTACTATGTATTTTTTCAGTTTTTACACATATTTATTGGTTTGTGTTAGTTTGCCAGCAAAATTGACTGTATAACTTTATTTGTTGTCAGTTTTTATACTGTGGAAAAACAACTATTTAGACTATGAAACCATTTAGTGTAAAAAAAATTTCGATTACATTTTTATTCAACATTATCTTAATTTTTAGCATGAGCATCATCCTGTTGTCATAGAAATTCTTGCCAAAAACACATTATTATTCTGGCTTCCTTTTAATTTTGAGGCCTAATAACATGGAACGTAACAATGTTGCGTCCAGCTGACTAGATGAGACAGAGCCACGCAGGGGTCGAGGACAGAAATTGTTCGACCAAGCAGAAGTCAGGAGATGGTCTAGAATGGAAGAGTTACACATGCAACGAGGAATGTGTGGATGGAGTACCTGGGGAGGTCTCACTATCAATATAGCCAGACGGGACTAACAGAAGTGGTACGTACAGCTGCGGGATTTTTGAGCTTTGGTTTAAATCATGGGAATGTCTCCAAGAAGACCCAGAGGTCAGAGTGGTTAGCAGTAAACAGTCAAGGATTGTCCATGTATTGATAGTTCAACGCAGCGGGATACAATAGGCGTATTCGGAAACTAGTGCTGGTTCATATAGCACTATCCGAATACAACTTGAGCGTTCAGGCGTGACTAGTGCTTGCTCTGAAGGGAAATCCCCTCGCTAAGTGAATATACTTTATATTATTATTGCCAGGCACGCCTTGCCTTGCATTATAGCTAGCGCTATATTATTGAATAAAATATATTGTTATTGCCGCAGATTGCTATTTATAAGCTTGCACGGTGCAATATCCGAATACGCATATTATTCATCAGAGCCGCCGGACAACTGAAGTCTAAACTCTATAGCACTGTAACATGCATTTGGGCTACTTGTGTATTGGGTTGAGTTCATGTAGAGATCAAACAGGCAACTAATGCAGTCCGGGTTGGGGTGTTTACAAAATGGTCTCAGATTGCACGCATAAATTTCGGTCTTGCGTATTATCCACACACGGACTATAATAGTATTGTCTCACATCAGGAATGGACGAAATGAAGGTCAAGGCTCATTCTAACAGCCAGTAGCAGGTACATGTAGGTCAGCAAGTGGGGATGTAATAAAAGATATCATTGCAACAAAGTTGAATTTAAAATTATACTGAATCAAACAAAAGAATATGGTTCAATAAATTGTAACTGACACCACATCAACCTTTAACTAAATTAATCGCATTATGTTTACTTTGCGCAGACAAAAAATTGTACAATGTACAATTTCACATTTAAAATATTAATATTATATTATTATCTTTGTAAACAAACCGGTTACTACTCATTTATATTTCTAGAAGAAAACTACAACTCTTTGGCCACCATATTTACCAAAATAGATGGAGTTCCTTTATGCAAGACAAGTTTGAATAGATAGTGCATCCTTTTAGTTTTTTTTCGAATTGGCTGAAACTAATCTAAAAAGAAAAACTAATAGTTTTAGAAGCCTCTGATTCAGCACTTTGTTTGCAATTTGATGTTTAGCAGTACTTTCCTCTCATCTACAGTCATGTAAGCATCTGTGCCTCTTATCTACTACAGTCATGTAAGCAGTTGTGCTTTATAAGAGAATGTTATTTGATTAGGTAATGTGGTTGAGACCACTTCAGAGTGTTGAACTTTCATCCTATGTTACTGGAAGTCCATCAACTGATAATAATCATTTGATGCTTGTGTGTCAATATGTAATGTTTTAGTTTCAATTAGATTGTAAAGCGGTGTGAACACTGCTTTAAATGTCAATCAGCTCAGAGCATTATAATAATACATGTAATTTCAGCTTTTGGTTTTGTTATCCATGTTTATTGGTTTAATTTTTTCCATGTGATGAGGTAACAAAAATGGTGAGTTAAAAAGCAATTTTATGTTGGCATACATCACATTTAACAGCCTGTTTGAGTTGTCCACGCGAGAAACAGTGTGATGAGCCGCGCTTAGCACATATGGTAGTTGCTAATTTCTTGTTCATGTCAATAGCTTCCTGTGTCACCGGCTGCATGGCGTCCATCTTATGCCCATTTATTACATGTCGATTCAACTCACTACGTCCATAGAAAAAGTTGTTGCAAAGCAGACATTTATATTTGTCACATTTTCTGCATTTACTTGTATATTGGTTGAGTTTATAACCCTCAGCAGATTGGCCACCGCAGCTCAGTTTGCATCGAAATACAACTATTTCTGCAGAAAGAGGAGGAGAATCCGATTTACTCTCTGGAGGGCAACTGGGATGTTCTGTGGTAACTTTAGCAGTTCGTAAACCATGGGATGGGAGTGCTGATTGATGATTTGTACATGACCGGAGGTTGGAAAAGTCTTCCCCACAGTGAAGACATTGAAACATATTGCATGTGTTACAAACTCCAGTAGTTGGTGCACAGTGCTTTGTTGCAGCACCACAAGGACATCCGATGAGTAGCAGCTTTCCCTTTTTTTTCTTGCCGCCCTAGAAAGTATGCAGTGGAAGTGCTAAGTTGGAGTTGAAAGGTGCTCTTCACATTTTTATGAATTTGTGTTAGGTCATTAGTATTTCTATAATACAAAAATCTAGATGTATTCTAGCTACAAATCAAATAATAAATTTATATAAAATGAACATCTAGGCTTTCAAAGTAAATGAACAATTTGCAATCAGACAAGGCTCAAAATGACCTGTCCCTCTTTATTTACTATTAGTTTAACATACTTCTTCAAAAGTTTTGAATAGTAGATGGTACAAACCATAATAACAAGAGCAACAGGAACCGCAGCAACCGCCGCGACTGCAGGGGCACCAGGAGCAGCAGCAGGTATAACGGCTGCAGGAGCAGCCATGTCAGCGGCTGCAGGGACTGCAGCAAGAATATCAGGTGAAGGAGCAGCCACAGCAGCAGCTGCAGGAGCAACAGCTACAGGAGCAGCCACAGCAGCGGCCAGAGGAACAGCAGCAGGGATAACAGCTGCAGGCGCAGCCACGGCAGCGACTACAGAAACGGCACCAGTTGCCGCAGGGAAAGCGGCAGCTGCTGCAAGTTGTGCTCCAGCGGGATTTTCTTCCACAATTTCCATCACCTCCACGGGGGCAAAATGCTAAATTTGAATACTCTGCCAGCAATTTATCCTGTTGTGATAATACCTGCCAAGTTTTCGCCATCAATACACAATGTTCCCGATTTTTAAATACTATCCAAGTACATTGCATATGATTGTAATGTAGACAATAATATTGTGTCTCATCCTTGAGATCAGTGTACTCTAAGAGACATGCAAACTTTCAGAACTGGACATCTTTTTTTTAGATGAAAATAAATATAGTCATGCATTTTGCTCTATTAACTATAAATGGCAGTATATTTTAGTAGATGCATCTACGCAGCCTTTACCTACCCAGGCATCTGTTGCATTGCAGATTTCTACTCCATTCAGAAAACTGTAGACCCAGTCAAAAATCAGTTTCCATCTGTTGGGATTCTCATACTCAATGGTCTCAGATACTAGCTGTCTCATCACCACTAAAAACTTAGATGTAAAAGACAAACATATGTGAGCAATAAACCATACATTTTGTTGAAAAACCTGTTAAACTGTAATATTGTTAGCAATACGTAGTATGGACAAGTGATTCATCGGCATATTCGGAAACTATCTTGGTTCATATGAGACTGCTTTTAATATCCAAACACCGCTTAAGCGTTCAGGGATGACTGATGCTTGAAACGAGGAGAACTCCCCTTGTAATAATAAATATTATTACCAGGCACACCTAACCTAGGTTATAGGTGCTGTGTATTATTCAATAAGATAAACTGTTATTGCTGCACATTGCCATTTTGTAAAGTTTGCACGTGAATATTGTGGTGTTTCAGACCCTCTCATATGCAGACACCTATAATTATATAACTGCCTGTATTCCTCACCTTGTTTACTACCTAGTTAATCTGTTGCATACTATGCTTACACTAATATTATACTTATGTAAACTTGCCTATTATTGTTTCTATCATGCAATCAAGCAGAGCATCCATATACTAAGTATTATTCTATGTTGTAAGCCTATCATGAAAAAGGCCGGCGTTTCAGAATGTGCTGGTTTTTATATAATTATAATAATTATGTTTCTCTGGATTATAAGCCTATTTTACAATGGTCGGCTCTTTTGAGGTCGGACCTCAGCCTTTTGCAGCCATATTATTCTTACACATTTTCCAAAGCTGATACTATATCGTCCTTCCCGATACTCCAGCGGGTTTTTACCAGAACTTCTACCGGAACCGGTTTTAGTATAAAAGCATGAATATTTTACTGTGCAAATCGGTTGATGACTAGAATCCACATATAAGCCACATCTCCCAACTCAAACCTTACAAGCTTCTCTCTGAGCGAGGTAGTTCAAGCTCTTGGTTCCATTGAACCACTAGCCCAAACTTACTTCAAGCTTCACCGAACATACTCCTTCACATACTCTCTCAATAAGTACAAGGATCAGGTCTATGATCCTTATACGTGCATAAGCTACTACATACTGGCCACTCCTTATGTACTGTAATGTTGGAAGCACAGTCTGATTTACCACTCTCAAGCGCTTCCCACACTCGTGCTCTCGGCACCCATGTGCACACATTGGTGGAAACGCTACAATCTGCCTCATATCTTCAACATGGCCTAGAGCGCAAAAAACATTATTTTTATGAATGTCTTTCATTTGCATGAAGCTTGTATGTGTTAGAGTATAGGGTTATTCACAACGTATCATTCATGATTTTTAAAAGTAATCTCTGGCACCTACTACATGTACATGTTGTAGTACGTTTCACATAGATGTGTGTGTGTTCATTCACAGGTCAATGCAAAAGCCATCAACAGTATTATAGCATCTGAAGGTCTTTACCTGAGACACTTCTGTCCAGCTAAGATCTTTCTTTCTTTTAACCAAGTCAAAGACAATTGGTCGTGTACAGATGTACTGTAGGATACTCTGGTCATCGTACTCCATTGAGTTCAGTTCATTTGTTGTCTCAGCATTATTACCTGGATATCAGCCTTACAGCCTTATCCTCCGTTAAACAAAGAACATTTCACAAACTCAGATAATTCGAAGCAAAATCGGGGGAAAATTTGCTTGAAAAGATATTAAACCACAACTCGCCATATATTTCTACATTATAAACATGCATGAATTAGCATTGGATATGTGCCAAAACTAACATAACTGGAGAAAACATGTATTTGGCCAAGACTAACTTCTTTCCTTTTGAAACCAGATGCTCTGAATAACATCAACCAATCAAATGTTTTCTAAATCGGTCACATTCTTCAAGCACCATGACCTCACAACAGTAACAAGTATCTTTTATCTTTTTACTGTGCATTTAGAACACGCTACGACAACACTAGTCAGAACGTCAATTATGTACATCATTTACAATGTACTTACCCAATGAGTCAATAATATTGGTGTACATAATAAAAAGAGGAGCATATCTCACTTCAACTGACCCCAGAAGTTTTTCAGACTCTCAGACTATCAGACTCTCAGACTCTCAGACTCTCAGACTCTCAGACTCTCAACATCAGTCAACGATATGCATGATTCCCGATTGGCTGAAAATTTGTCTCTTAGCCTGAAATATTGCAGGTACAATCAGATATACATGTATGTAACTAAGAGTGGAGGTAGTGTGTTCATATGCACTATGTAGCATGGTGTGCTAACCCACAATATACTATGTAAAATGTTTAATAGTAATCAACAGATGAGAGATGCCGTGTATGGTAGGAAATGGCAATGCACAACATACAACATGATGCTATAACAGCTCACCCATTTATTAGAAATGAGACAAGAATTTGTTTGGTACTCGGTGGTCCATTGAATTTGTATTCATCAAACATGCTACTTTGAAATATATCAGACATCTTGACTAGTGCAGGATTTTGGTGAAATTTTTGGTTTTGCACTAATAGTTTGCCAGCAAACTTGGCAGAAATGATTTATTTCTAAAGCATTCTCAAAGTATGAACTATTTAAAACATGAAGACAATTATTTTAAAATTGTAAATTCGAATTTTACTCATAACATTCATCAGTTGACTCGGTATTATCAGATCATCATGAACTACATGTATAACTATCTTAGTTTTCTTTTTAATAGGGCTACCATTTGCATTCTTTTAGTTTTTTTTTTGACATTTTGATTACTGTAGAAAAAGTTTTTCTTTGTGTTATGAATAAAATTATTCTATAAAAAATAAAAAGTCTGAAAATAATAACAAATCCGAAAATAAGGGAAGTTAGAGCCCATGGATGAAGTAAAAACAACCTCTTATTGTTTATCCATTGTCTTTGGGTGGTATTTTGGTTACACTTTGAGGTAGTATCAAACCCTCAATGCCATCTGGATGGCGGAGGGCACCAATAACTCAATATGGAATCTGTATCATCAGCATAATTATAGAATGTACATTGTACATACATAAACTTATATACAGCAGTAATTGGAGTCAGATAGAGAGATCATAAAGCTTTATACAATGGCGTGACAAGTATGCGCAAGAATTGTACATAGCAAACGTATAATTCATACGTTACATATACATGTATATCTGTAAAAATTAATAATATGGCAGAGGTGTTGTTCTTGGACATTGCATACATACAAGCATACATTTGATGCATACAAAGTCACATTAAAAGTGGTATAAGTATAAACATGAGGATAAGGTAAAATATTACGACTGATTCACATGAAGGACCAATGAAGCCTCTTTTATGACGGTGGATATATTAATAACGTTAACACATTAAATTAAAAGTTTCTGAGAGCTCACAAAGTCTTTAATACGGTCATTATTTCACACCTTCAAAATATTAAGATATTTATTTGATCAACAGCTATCTGTAAATTGCACATGACTGTATACCTGAATATGTCTCACAGAATGACCAACTCCGGTTTACAAGAAGATAATAAATTCACTGCTTTACATTTTTGTCTTTCTTCTCCATCTTTTTCCTCTTCATTCACTGATTACATTCACACAACTTGCAAGCAATCTCAACATGCCAACCACATGTGCACCGACAATGGAGAAGCTGTATCGCTTTAGAAAGCTGCTGCTGCAGTTTAGTGAAAGTTTGAATCAATGCAGGCAGCAATTGGGTGCTCTGTAGAGACAGTGCTGTTGCCTGACATGTGTGAACACGGAATGGTTTGATGATCAATGCAGATTGTAGATAGATTGTAAACCTTTGATCGGATAGACTATGTAATATCTATGATGCCAACACTTAATTTCAACCTCTCTCCAGAGTAGGCTGCCTTGAAAATGCTTCCTTTGGTTGGCATATGTTTGAAATAACTGAAGTGTTAATTAGAAACTTTGAAAGTGTACAAAACAGCATAGTCATTGAAAGAACTGCATAGCATAACCCGAATATTTCAAATTACATAGTTACTCAAAATTGTTTATTTCTAAAACATTCAGCCCTTATAACCAAGAATAACGCTAAAATGAAGATGCGGTAAATTTGTTGCAGGCAAAACAGTGAATATCTCTGGCAGCCATCTTAACCACAATGAATGTTGAACAGCGCTTGGGGTTAGCAACGAATGTTCCGACAAACAGAGAGCTGGTGGCTGCCTTGCTATTTCCAAGGTAATATAAACTTAATAACTATATTGTATATGGAATTATTTAGATAGAATAATATATGGCTAACTTAAGATTTGATAATACAATTCCAGAACGTTTCTTATGATCTTGTCATATAATAATATGAAGGACAGATTATGTAGCTATCTATAGTTGTCTTCTTGTGTTGTAATTTATATATGTTTTTCAGAGATTAGTTCAATTATCTAAATTACATGCAGGCTATTTTTCTGGGGATTAATTTACAGTGAATTAGAGCAACATCTTGATTATCAACAAATGTAGACGTGATCAAATCAACATCTGTTGAGAAATAACTGCATTAGATCTAGCTAAGAATAAACAGTTGCTTGTTGGACACCCAAAACACAGGTGGTCAATTTCCATGAATGTCAGATGGCACATCCACATACGGTCAAATTGCAGACACCTGTCTAGTGTATGTTTTGCAAAAGTCTAATTTCTTCAACCAGGCAGAGGCTAATGACAAGATATATGGTAGATGGTTCTAAACACTATGCGTCGGTTTAGACGTCAATGTATCCAACATGCATACAATTTCAAGAAAATTTAATTAGTTTGGCAACCCGAAAAGTCAAGCACGCAAATAGCTATATATACTGTACATGTACATCTCAAGCCATTTGTTTTGTTGCAAATTAAAACTTGACTGCTTGTACGTAAAAAAGGATATTTTCATTTCAAATTTACATTGTACGTGTATATTACAAGAGCAATATTAATTTCCCATTTCTATAACTACGGTTCCAGCTTAAATAAGGCAGTACCAAGTGGTGAAATCCAGGATTGTACTCTAGCAAATATCATGGAAACCCTTGGTGAGCAAGAAGTGAATAATATCTCACACGTTCAAGACTACATAAAGGCCATTGAAGAACTTGGTATGCACCAGCTGGAATTTTTCTTACATGTTACAGAGAAAGAGTAATTTAAACTTTACTTTTTAAACATTGTGCCGTAAAATTCATGCTTCACCCATATTCAATGCAGAGTCTTCACATGTTGCTAGCCCTCTACTTCCTCTGATACAATCTAACCTCTATTGAGTTGCTCCGTTTGATAAACATAACAAAGATAATGCACTTATTATTCTTGCTCTGGTACAAGAGGCAATAGGGGTCTTCGGAAACCGCACTGCATGGTTCATATGAGACAGATTTTAATATTCGAACACAGCTTGATGTGAAATGGACTCCCCTTATTAACAAAACATAAGTTCATTATTACCAGGCACGCCTTAACCTAGCGCGTTATAGCAGACGTTATATTATTGAATAAAATAAATCGATATTACTGCAGATTGCTATTTATAAAGCTTGTGCGTGCAATATCTGAATAAGCCTAATGCACTCACCTTGTTACCAAAAAAAAATTATTACCAGGCACGCCTTAACCTAGCATTGTAGCTAGAGTTGAATTAATGAATAAAATAAATTGTTATTGCTGCAGACCGCTATTATTTATAAAGCAATATCCGAATATGCCTAATTTACATGACTGTATAGTCAGTATGAAATCTGAACATTTACACTGCATATGCTGTTTGCCCTTAAAAGAATAAACTCTTCTGTGATTATAAACAACATGGATTGTGATGTTTGGCCAATTTTCTGTCCACCTGAGAATAAATGGTCCCTGTGACCACATGAAACTTATGAGGTATACTGTATAATTACTCTTTTTATCGCACATAACTAGGAACTACTACCAATGCCAAGGTGAAAAAATACCCTGAAGGCTTGAGCGATCGCAAAATGCTGGAATTTCTACAGTCTCAGCCAATAGTTGTATCAGTATATAAAGCTGGAGAGATGGTAAACTGGTCACAAGTCTCAGCTGTAAGATAGTATTGTCATACATATCTAATATTGTTTTAATTAAGTTCAAGTCTTAGGTATCTACAGATTCAAAATATTATTTTAGTTCCTGTATTATATTTACTTATTATTCACAAACAAAAAATCACACGTAATTCAATCATTTGCATAATGTGTATGAGACCCTGTGTGCTTGAATCAAGATTGTCAGGTGTTTCCATTACTAGCTTGCAAAAATGAGCAATCAACATGGTCTATCTATCCATAACTGAACCCAATACATGTAGAATTTGCGGGTCTTTGAAAATTTCAGTTAAAACGGGAAATTCCAGAAACAATCAGATCAAATCCCAACCCCAGACGTCCTGTTTATAACTGACATTTTTGAAATTTCTCTTGACCAAAAGGATGTTATCGACACTAATCATTTTTTTCAGATTTTGCTGCTGGTTCGGAAAATAGCAATTGAGTGTGTAAATAAATACAGAAGGGACAGACTTGAGAAAATAGTGAAATGGGCCTTAGCTTTCCTTAACAATATACCACTTCTTCAAGGATGGGTAAATAAACAAAGCTGCTTTGTTTTCTTATTTTTAGTACAAAATAACAGGGGTGTAACTTTTGAAAAATTTTTGGGGTGGCTAGAAGTCGGGTGCTTATGCAGGCCATCGGCTTGCCCGAGCGCGGAGCGCGAGAGCGGGGTGGGGGCGGGAGGGGCGCAGCGCCCTCCTGCAAGGGGGGTCCGGAGGTCCTCCCGCAAGGGGGGTCCGGAGGTCCCCCCGGAAAAAAATAGAAAATTACTACCTAGATATGCAATTTCGGGACGTTTAAGGTGTAAAATTACTGCTCAAAATAATTGGATATTATATATGTATAGTCAAGTAAATCAAAGTAGCACAAGACAGTTGAAATTTTTCACGCTGTGATACATTAAACTGAGCTTTCCATAAACAGATATAGAATAAGTTTGAGCGCTGAAAAAATATAGGCTAAATTGGTTCTCTAAGTAATTATTCCTCACTACTAAAGCTTCACTAGAAATTAGACCTATATTATCTCAACTAGGCCACCTAAAGCACACTAGATTTGACATTACTAGTACTGACTAGTCTACTTAAACTACTGACCAGGATACTATCATGATACAAAATAAAAATACAGAAACAAAAAAAATAATAAACGGGTAACACTAGCACCAAAAGATTTTGCGTTTTCATTTTCCAGAAGAAATATTTTTCCTACACTGACAAGAATAAGAATAGAATCAATTAATTAAATAATACAATATATATTATTATTATAATTCATTATAATAATAATTATTATTGGTGGCTACATGAGGGAGGTTTTGATATTATTAAAAATAGATATTAATAAAATATAATAATAATAAATTAATATTTATATAATAATTATATAAATAATAATTAATATAAATATAATATTAATTTATTATTATAATTATATTTTATTAATATCGATTTTTAACAATATCAAAACCCCACTCATGTAGCAATTAAACCCAAAGTAAGTCCTTAGTTTGTTGACTGAAAGCAGCTGAGAGTTAAATTGTGCTATTTCCAGTGACATGGCTTGTTACTAGCTTTTGGTAGCCCTAGAAAGCTAAGCTAGGCTTAGAGTTTAACTTTTACATCTGCTGTTACTTTCCAAACCTACTAACAGTTGCACTGTACTCAAAGGTTCAAATAGCATTGGCGTGGCTTTTCCTTCTGCTTCTTAGGAAGGACTAATGGGAGACAAAAAAATGTCGGAAGAAGAAGCAGCACTTGCTGCTTTTGTTGTAAGTATAATTTATGTATATTATATTGCATAATACTAGTATAAATTTGAAATTGCTTCCTATTATTCCACTAGTATAATGACAATGTCAAGAAAACCTATTAGTAAGGAAGCATCATTATTATTCCAGCAAAAATCCATTCACTGCTCGCCACCAAGATCAACATCCAGTGCCTCAACTGCACCTCTACTTTCTCAAAAATGAGAGATCAGCTACTGTTGCTAGCAAAGGTCGAACACTAGAAGAAAGAGATCTGCTGGTATTGCATCTTCTAATCTGGCATGTTATTTCCATTTTGTAGATGTACATTGTTGTCAATACTTGGCGTCATTCAAATTGTCAATGTAATATTGTAAACTTTCTACTACATTTCATGTTGCCAAGGGAAGGCAGGCAAAGAGCGGTGTCTCCCCATCTGCTGCTGAATCCAAGGAGGAGTGGTCCAAAACCTTAGATAGATTACATGTAAGTGTCTCCCCGTCTAGAATATTGATCTAGAATGTAATTAGTGCAATTTCAAGCTTGTAGTTGATCTGTTTTATCTTCAAAGTGCTCAGATACACTATGAGTTTATGGTTGATGCTAACATCAGTATTTAGAAATATTATTTAATCTGATATACTCTCTACAGAGAAAGCATGACGAATTTATTATGTAGTTGGGTGGCGAGAATAGTCCTAACCAGGACTGTGAAGACGACGAAGAGAAACGTAAAGGCGACCAGAAAATCACGATGCCGTTTAATAATGTTGGTGATGTTAGACCCAGGAACAGGGGAGGAGCCAAAAAGAGTAAACAGAAATTTACACCAAAGCCGGTAACCCACTAAATTTGCATCAACTTGCAATGTGGAAGTTAAGAATATGTCTTTAAGCACTGATTCCATGTAGCTGCAGCATGATGACCTGACATACAATGTACTCATGGCTGCATTACTGTATATTCAAAGCTGCCTGTAATGTGTAGGTACATGTTAGTACAATCATGTACATGTATAATAATATTATTCAACTTTTAATATGCCTAGCTAACGTATCTTTCCCCAAATGCGCTCTAGAACAAAAACATTCTGAACTATGATAAGGAGTTTGACCATTTTCTATATATTATATATATTGTATGTTGTATTGTATTGGATTTGAAACAAGTCTCTGATTGCTCACAGATCAGTTCCTTGCTAAAAATACAATATTCTGAATTATGTACAACATTGGGGCTAGCTTGCACTTTTAACTTGTAACTTACACAACATACACATGTAGTAGTTCATGGACAAAGTGTGGGTCCGGTAATATAATTATAAATAGATGCATCATTAAATTGGTGATTACTTTTTCCAAAGCTTCGCATAACTTGGCAAAACTACTCAGCGAAGTGTATCGTTCTAATGCGTAGCCTCACATTTTTCAAATAATATCTGTGATCACAAACAATGTTACGGCAAATTTGGAATAAAGTGGTGTTTGACATGACGTATTCAAAGCTTTAATTGTTTATTATTTTAGCAAGAGAAAAGTAAAAAAGGTCCGAGCAGAGGCAATAAGGTAGGATCTCCATTCCACATACAATGTAGCAAGTTATGTACATGTAGATATCATTTACACCGTATGTGTTAAAAGGCAAATGAAATGAAGTCATACAGTGTACATTGAGGAATAATAATATGTTGATCTCCTTACTGGTTATTCTTTGTTGTAAAACCTTGTGTCTGTCTTTGAGAAAATTGTCGGTGATATATGCAATTTTCTCAAAGACAGATGCAAGGTTTCGCGACAGAAATCAAGAGTAATGAGATCAAATAATATACTTTTCACAATGCATGACCTTACTTTAATTGTCAAGAGTTGGTTTCCTTTAGTGCCAATACTAGGACTGACATTAAAGGAAAAGGAATGACATGAAAATGTTTCGAATACTGTTTTCCATCATTAAACTCTTCAGTCAGATCAATTGCTTCCACTAACTAAATTCTTTATCATCTCAACTCAAGTGAGCTTGTGAGCATGTACATGTACAGTGCAAAGGGATTAATACATGTTTTTCGACATTATTTTTCAGAATTTTTAAGCAATTGTGCAATCATCATAACATATACACGATGTACATGTGTGCCACTTGTTAAATAACAGGGATGTCTATCCATAGAAACTTACTGGAATAAATATATTTTCTCCTCTAATTATAATGAGTATCACTTATTGTCAAATTGTACTTACCCAGGGTAAAACAGAAGCGCTCAAAGAGTCGAGCATCAGAAGACGTGCCATCCAAGGTAAGAAAGACTCAAAATTACTCATTTATTAAAATATGTAAGGGGTATTCCGAACCACACTAGATCTTCCGAGGCTGCGTTCTACAACCTAATACATTGTGAGGACAGAGACATGACTAAAATAATGCTTGTAGTAAAGGGGCATGCTCTCCAATAACAAATAAAAATATATCAGCCGGTGTAGATAGCTGAGCCTAACAATGTAATCCAATACTCAAACAAATTTATTTATTTATTCAGTAAGACGATATTTATTTAGCACGCATGTGCAATTTTCCAGTGCGCCTGCTGCTCAATACTTGCCATTTAAAGGGCTACAGAAATGATAATATTGTGGTGAAACAGCCTCCGTGGTAATGGCACCTAGGCCAGCCTCACTGACAATACCATTAGCTGACAATTTACCATATTCATATACTGTTATTCACATATCCATGCATTGTCTATGCATTATCTATGCATTCTATACCCTATTATCCACTGCGTGTCTTATATACATGTCGTATTAGCAAGCAAGTCTTGGAGTTACTCTCTACTGCAACTTGGTTTTTCCCACATTTATACTTATTTAGTAATTGTCTATCCTTACTTGAATGCGTATTGTTAGAGTCTTTTTGCCACTTTACACTGTAACTACGTGGCCGACCTTATGGATTTAGCTCATATTTACACACGACATGTTTTTACCTATTGTAAGCACTTTTTGTGCCATGGCCGACCTTTTCATATGGCCAGGTCGGGCGGAACCAGACATATTGTTGCGTAAGTTCCAGAGCCGACCCCTTGTCGGCCGCCCGATACCATGTCGTACCATTTTTACCGGAAGTTTGTTATGTATATAAGGCAGAGCATTTTCTATTGCGAATCAGTTGTTGATTGCGCTTGAATAAAGCAACATCTCCTAACTCAACCTACAGAGGCTTACTCTTTAGGCGGGTAACTCCACCTGAGAATCCTTTGGATTCAGTACGGCTCGAGTTCACCTCATCCTAGGCTAAGCATATCTCTATCCACCCCTTAGGCTTAGGCCGATCCCGGGTTCTAAATGAACCTAGCGTCGGACTTAGGTTCTCAAGGCTAGACATTCTTTCTCTACACTCCCTTGGAGTATAAACTCTACTAGACCTACGTCGGTCCTGAGCTCCAATGAGTCTCGGCATCGGCCTACGTCTAAGATAATCTACAATATACACTAATAAGAGCACCTATAACTGTTCACTCTTTTATGTAATGAGCAGAAGGTACAATTGGTCGGCCTCTACCACCTTCCAAGCCCTTCACATATGTGCAGCCCTCGGCTCTCGTATGATCATCTAACTCAGAAACAGTACAATATTTTGTTTGGTATATCTAAACTTTAAGCCCTGAAGCTGCTATATTCACTTTATTAAAACTCTGAAAATAATTTGGGCTGGGATATGCCAGCATATAAAATTATCGTGAAAAGTGGGTTCTGGAAAAGGAAGTCCCAAGTTACAGGGGTGTTGTCCACATCCTGTATGACGTGAGTAGTATAGTCAGTGCACTTCTACACAGACACGCACTCATTGACCCCTGTTTCAACCAATCACAAGCCGGTATTTCCGATTTCAACCAATCACAGAAGAGCACAAAAATTTTGCACACGACCTTGCCAAGGTCACCCCAAAATCCCCCCTTCTGATTGGTCGAAAAAACATTTGCACACTTGACCCCGAACCCGGCCACGACCCCTTCCCTCCCTCTTTCCCGCCCCCTCCCCCGCCTCCCACTCCTCCCCCGCTCCCCGCCACCGCCCTCGTCCCGTCCGCGCCACCGCCGTCGCCGCCGCCGCCACCGCCGCCCTCACAGCCGCCGTCGCCGCCGCCACCACCGCCCTCACCACCGCCGCCGCCACCGCCGCCACCACCGCCGCCGCCGCCACCGCCGCCGCCGCCGCCACCACCACCGCCGCCGCCGCCGCCACCGCCGCCGCCGCCATCACCGTCATCACCGCCACCCCTCCTCCGCCGCCGCCCACCCTCCCCACCCCGCAACCCCCACTCACCCGAACGACCGATCGTTTGAGGCGGTCAAGCCGCGTCCGCCCACGTTGCGTGCGGCGCCGACCG
Source organism: Bugulina stolonifera (assembly GCA_935421135.1). Classification (NCBI taxonomy): domain Eukaryota; kingdom Metazoa; phylum Bryozoa; class Gymnolaemata; order Cheilostomatida; family Bugulidae; genus Bugulina; species Bugulina stolonifera. The sequence continues at coordinate 6,303,836 of OW285197.1, read as the reverse complement.
TACACGTGGAGGCGACGCCGGTGCCCCGTATCCACCGGGCCAAGCGACTAGGCAGCGGCCCGCCGCTTCTCCCGAGCCCTCCACTCGAAAAGCTTGTGATCTAAACGAGCGAATTCGGCTTCGCCTACAGCTCTCATTAGCGATAAGAAGAAGTACTACGGAAGGCTTGGTTTATAATGTGCATTGCATTGTTAATAAAGAAATGTGTAAAGTCTTGGCTATAAATATACTGATGGGAAGAAGGGTTGGTTCTATGATATACATTGTGTTGACAATAAAGAACCATGTACATGTGTTAAGTCAGCATATATAATACATTAAATAAACTTTTCGCAATGGTGACAATAGAATGGATAAAAGATTGTGTACACGTGTTAAAACACAATTGAAAGAATAAAAGAGTATGTCATATCTATTATACATTAGATAAACTTTTCACAATAGTAGCAATAGAATAAATAAAAGGTTGTGTGCATGTGTTAAGTCAGCATTATGTAATATATTAAATTGTTTAGCCTCCCTATAAAAATATATAGTAGTAGGGTGTGAGTTATTTTTTAGCTTGATAGCATTTTATACAATAAACACTTCACAATTGCTGCCAATTACTCCATTTAACACTAACCTTATGTTCTACTTGTTGACATCTCTGATCAGGCACTGACTAGTAGGTAGCTGTCTCTGTTTACTCTCACTCTGTTGACTAGAGACTGATTATTCATACTGCTAGAGTGAGAAACTCATATCTTAAATAGTAGTAATCAGTGGGCGGAGTCTAACCATTTCCCCACCCCGATGTGAATCCGAAGCCTCCCGATGTGAATCCGAAGCCTCCCGATGTGAATCCGAAGCCTCCCGATGTGAATCCGAAGCCTCCCGATGCACCCCGATGTGAATCCGAAGCCTCCCGATGCATCCCGATGTGAATCCGAAGCTTCCCGATGCATCCCGATGTGATTCCGAAGCTTCCCGATGCATCCCGATGTGAATCCGAAGCTTCCCGATACATCCCGATGTGATTCCGAAGCTTCCCGATGCATCCCGATGTGAATCCGAAGCTTCCCGATGCATCCCGATGTGATTCCGAAGCTTCCCGAAGCTTCCCGATGCATCCCGATGTGATTCCGAAGCTTCCCGATGCATCCCGATGTGATTCCGAAGCTTCCCGATGCATCCCGATGTGATTCCGAAGCTTCCCGATGCATCCCGATGTGATTCCGAAGCTTCCCGAAGCTTCCCGATGCATCCCGATGTGTCCCGATGTGTCAATTCACATCGGGATGCATCGGGAAACTTCGGAATCACATCGGGATGCATCGGGAAGCTTCGGAATCACATCGGGATGCATCGGGAAGCTTCGGATTCACATCGGGATGCATCGGGAAGCTTCGGATTCACATCGGGATGCATCGGGAAGCTTCGGAATCACATCGGGATGCATCGGGAAGCTTCGGAATCACATCGGGATGCATCGGGAAGCTTCGGAATCACATCGGGATGCATCGGGAAGCTTCGGATTAACATCGGGATGCATCGGGAGGCTTCGGATTCACATCGGGGTGCATCGGGAGGCTTCGGATTCACATCGGGGTGCATCGGGAGGCTTCGGATTCACATCGGGAGGCTTCGGATTCACATCGGGGTGCATCGGGTCACATTGGGATTGGATAAAAAAAGGGAGGAGTCAAGAAATGAGCAGTTGTATAAAGGGAGAGTGGGATCACAGTCTCAACACATCACTACTGTACAGCTACACTACTACAATAGTCCAAAACCAAGAAGAGTTATTTGCGGGCTTAACGGACTCACAAATGGATGGAATTATTGAAGAAGAAGAAGGGGAAAATAATAGGAGTGGGGAGTCTTGCCCGAAAGGATCTTTCTAACATGGCGGACTCTCCGTCCTCCTCGGATAGGGGCGAGACCACAACAACCCATGGATGAGTATTATTCCAAGATAGAAAAGATGCGGCTTTCTTCAGTAGTATTGTTTTATTACGAAGATAAATAGAGAAAAAATAAAAGAATCAAGAATCAAGCAGAAATCTAAAAAGCAAAGAAAAAAAAAGAATGCAGGTAAGATAAAAACTATTGGTTTCTTTTTTTAGTTATAGTAGTATAAAAACGAATTATAAGTAAGGTGAAGTATTTCTCTCTAGTCAAAGTGAAAAGGTGAAAAAAGCATAATATTGTTTACATGCGTTGTGAGTGGGAAAGTATTATTTCTTTTATTATAGTATAAACGTTGTAATAGAGCTCTTATAGAATGATCTCGAACTCTTCCTTCTACTCTGCTTAGTCGTGTAATTATTCCCTCCATACTCCACCCTCGAGCTCGAAGGAGACAGAACAAGATGCAGTAGTCTCCACACACGTTAGTACTCTCTTCTTGTAGACACTCTCCATTCCATACTATTGGTATTCCCCATTGTTGTAACATCTTACCCACATCAGGATAAATAGAAGGGGGGAGTCCATAGGAGTCGAAATACTCTATTTCTTTTCCATTCGAAAAAACAGAGATCCAATGCTCGCCACTTTTCTCACTTGTTTGAGTGTTGAAAACAAAAGATCCAGATGGGGAGAAGGAGTCTAAGAAGTGATCCCTTGGCATAACCCCTCTAAAGGAGGTTGATGAGAGTTTATCATCAGATAGAATATTCGAGATTGAGAATGTATCCATTCTTTTTACATCATCCCGGCTACCATAGATACTTCGTGATTTGCATTCAAGTAGATAATGTCATCTTTTTCTTCGTATACAAACAGTCCAAGTGTATTTTGAGTTTGATTAGCAAATGCTAGATTAATAGATAGACTCCCATTTGATAACAAGTGAAAGTTGTCATCACACAAATCTCCTGAAATGTCAAAGGCGTAGAGAGCAGCGCAGGACTTGTATTTGCTAGGGGAGATCTCATTCCCTGTGTCAGCATCGGATGTATTTGTGACAGTGAACAAATTCATGAATTCACGAGCAAACTTTCCACTTGCAAAGTTTGGTTCATATCTTCGGGTCACCGGTGTTCCATCAATTAGTAGTTCTAATGAACTTAGATTGTTATGTCCAAATTTGAAGGGATTTTGCTTATACGTTCCACTCTTTGCAGTATGGTTGACTAGTCCGACAAAGACTCTGTTTGGCTTCTGTCCCGCTTGATCAAAGTTTACTCTCACTGACTGGTGTCCAGCAGGGATGACATGGAAATGAGTTTTTATTCGGTCAATTGGTAGTTTTATAGACTCTTGTTGCACAACCCAAACATCCATTTGTGCTTTTTGTAAGGCCGGATTGGCTTGTACACGTCGAATCCACAATTCTGTCTTAGTTATAGAAATCTTCGCCCCTCCTGCAGGGTTGTCTGTTTCTGCTAAGAGGGCCATTTGTGGAATAGCACGTTGTAGAGTAAGGCGAGAGCGAACTCCTGGTGGAATAAGTCTTCCTTGAGAAAACATACTCAACCTAGGTCTCCCATAGAAGCTCATCTCTTTACTTGTGGCTATAAGTTTCTTTCTTTTTTCAACCACTTCGGGAGGTATACCATCATAGTCTTCTCCAGTTCCTTCATCCTCCATCCACCCACTCCCAACTTTCATATATGTGCTCTTAGCATCTTTACCATAGTTTAGGAGATTCTCGACATAAGCTCTATGTCCATAGTTTGGTTCATACTCAACATCTTGCCCAGCCAGTTGAACAGTGGCAGAAGAAAAGAGACTGTGCATAAAATTGTCCCCTGGAACAACCTTTAGTTGTTCTTCCGCAGGTAGTACGCTTCCATCAGCCTTGCTCACCTTTACTGTGGTGTGTAAGTAAGACCTTGATAGATCTGTGTAGAGTTCGTCTGCGGGCGGGATGTTAAATTCAATAGTGCCATCAGGGGAGTCCGTAACAGGAGCCAAAGGTACCCACTCACCTCTGAGCACGCTAGTATGAGTTGGCGGAGTGGCAAATAAGTCAAAACTGGAGTCAACCGTGTCTGGAGAGTCTTCAGAAACCTTGGAGAGAGAGATGGCTCGATGTGTGACGGACATGTTCGATAGTGTGAGAGTTGTTCCATCTAGTACTTGCTCCTACAGTTGCTTGTCTAAGAGTGGGGAGTGGTGAGTCTAGGTGCGGATTATATATTTATCTTTCATTTAGTCAAAAACTGTTTTTCTTCCTTTACGCTTTTTCTTTGTAGACTTTTGACTAACTCGTGCACGTTTGGCAGGTGGTTCACGTAATTCATCTTCTACATCACCTAGAAGATCCCCACCAGCTTCACGAAAACGTTTTGCTGCAGAGGATTTGAAGTTCTCTCCCTTGATTACATCTCCCAGAACCGAAGCTCCAGTAGTCAATAGCTTTTTCCCAATAGTTTTGGCACCATTCTTTAGCATGGGAAGGACCCCTCGGGCCAGTCCAGAAAAGAGTGAGCCGATCCCATTACCCGTCATAATAGGTTTTCCCCTGTACACACTCATTCCCTCTCCCACCTGGTTTGCATAATAGTCTTCATACATCTCACCTGACTCATCAGGAAAATATGGAACTATGCGAGGGGCCATGTTATTTCTCTCCACGCGGTCTGAAACGAACCGTCAGCACAACCTTTCCACTGCGAAATGAGACCCTTTCTCCGTCATCACGTCTTATATCTACCTCGATGAGGTCTGTGCTTGTATTAGATACTGGAGAGTATTGAACATTCGAAAACTCAAAGAAAACGGTGCTATTTCTTTCACTCTCTGTTATAGGAACTGTGCGAAGTAGGGGGACTAGACTATCTCCAACATGTCTTGGTGAGACTACGGAGGAGTAGACATAGAGGGATGTGAAACCAGCATTGATGTCTGGAGGGTTTTGACTCCTGTTGATTTCCGCAGCATATTCTACATCAGGTTCGAATCCCAACACCCACGCAACATCACGTGACATCATGACAGAGTGTTCCTGTTCTCTCAACATGAGGAAGGTTTCATTCCGTAGACTATCATAGTAAAAGCTCACTACTTTTTCTAAGTCGTAGTTTATTAGTATTCTATTGATCTCACTCAAAAGTTCACCCATGGAAGCATACCTCCCACTCCTGATTTCACATTTTCGTTTGACTCCATCTTTTGTATTCGTAACCACTACATAGCCATCTTCCACATTTCTCCAGGATGCGGGGTACTGAATGTCAAGTAACCCAACCTCCCACTGTGATGAGTGAAGCTTCAATGTCTTGGCTAGCTTCGTAATGAAGTGAGCATTGGTGTTTGTGTCACTCCCACCGATGCGTACATTTGAGGTAAGTGTGACATTGAAGGCCATCTTTGAGAGTGAGCAAAACTGAACTTACATATCGAATTTATACTACCTTTGATCTTACACAAACTGACTAGAATCTATCCAACTATTAAATGAAGAGGGATAACCACTCCATTTCACGAAACTCTCTTCTTTTCCTCTCCTTCTCCGTTTACGTATGACTTTCTCAACTCTAAAGATTTCAGGTAGGTTAACATGTTGCAATTCTTGTGCATAGAATGTTCCATCTACTCCTTCTTTGTTTAGGTCTTCCAGTGTATAGACAGGAGGTGAGGTATGTGCCTTGACTGCTTTTATGGTGAATATCTCGGTTGACCAGTTTGGTGTGAACCCTCGCTCAAAGCTACTACGAGCCATCGAAATCCGAACATGATCACCTGGTGAGTATTTTACTCTTGTTTTCTTTAACCATCGTTTAGGTGAGAACTCATTTAACCGAACCCAAACCTCTTCTTGATTATCGTAATCAACCTCAATAGGTTTCATTCCAATTGACCTATTAAAACTGTTGTTATATCCTTGGACTAGGTCTTCTACATCTTCTAAGTAGCGTCCATCTCCTCTATAAGTGAGTAGACGATGAATTTTCCCTCTCAATGTTCTATTAAAGCGTTCAACAAGAGCAGCCTTGATGATCTCATTCTCAGAGGTGAAATGGCTTACTCCGTACTTCTTTAGCACTTCACTCACCCTTCTGTTTAGGAACTCCTTACCTTTATCAGTTTGTATTTGTCTAAAGCTTTCATTTTCGAATAGAGAGATGAGTGCATTGGACACTTCCAGACCAGACTTGGAATGAAGAGGAAAGACCCATGCTTTCCGTGAGAAGGCATCTATGCAGGTGAGCAAAAATGTTACTCCATCATTTGAGTCCTTGTGCGCACGCACATCCACGAGATCTGCCTGGAGTTGTTCACCAATCCCACTCACAAACGTTTTTCTCCTTGTAAACTTCATTCTAATCGGGCGATGAAGAGTGTATGCGTCTTGACTTCTCAACCACTTCTCAACATCATTCTCATTAATACCAGGAGGAGAAGCTAAAACTAACTTTCTCTTTCCTCCAAAAGATGGTGGTTGAGGAGGGGAGAAGTAAATATCACGTAGACCTTCATCTATATCATCCATCTTTCTGTTTTACTATCGCTTGCAAGAGGGGTTTTAGGAAGCTTTCGCCTAGACCTAGTTTTGATAGGACTTCTATTATCACCCTTCCCACTCCAACGTGCGCCAGCTTCTGACCTCTCTGGTTTTGTTTCTCTCCTATATGGGTGTGGTAGTGGTGACCTTGAGACACTTCGCCTCTTTTCATCATCTCTTTTTTTCTCTCGCCCTCGCTCTTGTGCTTCTTCTTCTCTTTGTCTCCATGTATGCATTTCATTAAACCTAGTGTTAATTCCCTCTAATGTATTATACAACTCCTGCTGCGGATGGCGTGATCTCTCCAACTCTTTTAGGAACTTATTCATTTTATGAGCATGTTGCTCTAGCTGAGAGTAGATGTCTGTATCAGAGTTTTTGAGGTTAGATATTACATCTTTTCTGCTTTTTTCTGCCAGGAGTAGATCCCCATTTGTAGAGAGTGAGGGTAGATGCTCTCCTTCTTTTTTGTTGTTTCTACTATTCATTGATTCATATGTATGTTTATCCATAAGAAGATACTTTTTAGAAAACTTGAGACTCATTTCACCTTCGTCCACCACCTAATCCGCCAAGCACACCTCCGAGTAAACTTGCCAATGGCTTCAAAAGAAGACCTAAAAATCCGCCACGTTGTAGGATTAACTTTTTCTGCCTCACACTAGTACGAGAGTTGGTGAGATCCTCAATGGCCCTTCTATGTCGACGTAGAGAGTTCAACTGAGCGGTAGTTAGATGAACATTACCTAATAATACATTTCTAGCACACTCAACAAGAGCGAGTATAAGGTCTTTGTTAGCCTCAGCAATGGTTGAATCTCTGATGGTTGCAGATGCTTTCGTCAGTGCATATATACTCAAGGCATTCCTCCTCAACCTTGGAGAATACTCGGGTGAATTAATGTATCTCATGCTTGATGATGGATGCGCTCTCTTCGAGTCCAAGACAGTTTATGGAGAGAGTAGAGATGTGAATGCTACTTATATTCCAGGGTATTCGGGATATATACAGTCATGGGAGAGTGCTCAGAAGCAAAATTACCGATCAGTCTAGCCCACTCCGGGGTTTCCTGGCGAAGATTCAAGAATAGAAAAGAGTGTGGCTTACGTGTAGCATCACTAAAAGCTTCTTGAACAGCTCTTGTACTCTGAGGAAAAGCCTGCTTTGCAAGATTGGTAACAGACATTCCGTCTCTGGGGTTCTTGAACAAGAAAAAATACTGCGAGTTTATTGACACTGTTCTATTATCTTTCGGGAAAAGGTTCTGTAGTAAGAAAAAGACGCTTATGTTCAGGTGGTGACTGAACTTTGTAAAGATTGCATTAGTAGTCTCTTTCCCCCCGACTTCACCCATCAAGTCATCAATGATGAGCCAGCGATTCTTCCCATCACGCTCTATATCCATTTCTACATCAATGAGTCCTGAATGAAACCTTACTTTATCCTTGTAATCCTCAAAGCGGCGTTGCCAAACTCCATAGCAGTAAATGATTTCAACAGGAGTGGGTGAAGCAATTTCATCAACTCTCTTAATAAGACTAAATAGTAGTTCCGTTTTTCCACTCCCTGTTGGACCACAGACTAGAGCTGTGAAGGGACTCTGCAAGCGAAGATCGATTTTTTGGTGTGGACGCATGCTGATCCAGTTGAGTAGCTAATAGAGTTGTGTTTGTTTTTAAAAAGTGTCCTTGCTTAAGTACTCCTTTGTCTTTACCATTGGGTGGTTCCCTATCACTTAGATATGTGTAAACTGATGGGGATAAAGATGAGCAAGAAAGTATAAATAGTATTATGATTATGTAGAATGTGAACTTCTTTCTTTTGTTGCTTCTCTCTCCTATTTGCTCCCTTCCCTCTTCAGCAGAGATAGCTACTACTTCATCTAAGAGACCATCAGCCACATCTTCATAATTCTCATTTCTACATACTACCTCTTGCTTTGACATCTTGCCCTTGTTTGAGAGAACGATTGGAATCTATACACTTTTATTCATCATTACTTTCTCCTGTTGGAACCCACTGTGGCAGTTTACTATCTTCCCCTTCTGCTTTTGCATCATTATCATCTAGTTTGTTAGCCAGGTGGGGGATTATGTGATCAATAATTGATACACTATCCATTTTTTCTTCTTCTTCTTTTTGCAAACGCTCGATTTCCATCATTAACCTCTCTTTTTCCATTCTTTCCTCTGTTAACTTTTTTTCTAAGAAGGTAATGCGATTTGTTCTTCTCTCTTTTCTTGCATCAATTCTCTGTTGCATCTCTAGTGCTTCTTTCCACCCCAGTGCTCCTGCCAATTCCACTTTCTTTAGTGCCAATTCTTGTTCTATCTTTCTAATCTCTTGTTCCCTTTTGTCACACATTTCAACCTCTTCTTTAGTTTCTACATGAGTTTGCTCTTCTATCATAATCTGGTTATTCTCTCCTGTAGAAGTCTCTCTCACTTCCACCCTAGCTTCTCCTGGTGAAGGGCTTCTTATCTCCTCTAACCCGTTTTTGGATGAATCTAGTTCTCCAATGTCACACATTTCAACCTCTTCTATCATAACCTGGTTAGTCTCTCCTGTAGAAGTCTCTCTCACCTCTAATCTAGCATCTCCTGGTGAAGGGCTTCTTATCACCTCTAACCCATTTTTAGATGGATCTAGTTCTCCAAACAATCGCCCTGCATATAGCGTATTACCTCTACTAAGAATTAAACCAGGGATGCTTTCTTCATTGTAACTCCTCTTCGCTCGCGATTTCTCCTTCCCATCCTCAAAGCGACATCTTCTTGCCCCATCCTTTAATATATTCAATACTCTATGATAGAGTTCATTCTTTGAACCTTCCCCACCGGGTTCATTATCCAGATATAGTAAGAAGTGAGTGTTAAAAGTGGCCTCCGCTCCCACACCAGTTTCATCCCAGTTTCTATCTTCAATAATCTTCTCAACCGCCACTCTACACCAGGTTGACAACTCCGCATTCCTAAGAAGGAGTAAGGGAGAAGAAACGGATGCGTTTTTTGTTTCTACCATAGATGAAAATCTTGACCTAGCTCCTGTTAAGTCTTCATAACAAAGTGCCATTTTCCTCAACTTTTCCTCTCCTATCTTAAAAGGGATATTCATAGAGAGTGAAAGTGTTCTAAAATAGATGGCAAGCTCTACCACTAAGGAATTATGAGCGAGTCTGTCAACCCAATACCACATCCATGGACTATTCGTTTCTTCGATATTACTTTTGATCATATAATCCCATACAGACTTCGGGAGGACTTCCTTTAAAAGTACATATCTCCCCGCCGCTCCTTTGGTGAGAAAAGACATGTTTGCTATGACTAAGTCTTCTTTGTATTAATACTATCATCAGTCAAACTTATCTTTTATAGTCCCACCCCAGTGGAACTCGGAATGGGCGGCGGGCCGCTGCCTAGTCGCTTGGCCCGGTGGATACGGGGCACCGGCGTCGCCTCCACGTGTACGGTCGGCGCCGCACGCAACGTGGGCGGACGCGGCTTGACCGCCTCAAACGATCGGTCGTTCGGGTGAGTGGGGGTTGCGGGGTGGGGAGGGTGGGCGGCGGCGGAGGAGGGGTGGCGGTGATGACGGTGATGGCGGCGGCGGCGGTGGCGGCGGCGGCGGCGGTGGTGGTGGCGGCGGCGGCGGCGGTGGCGGCGGCGGCGGTGGTGGCGGCGGTGGCGGCGGCGGTGGTGAGGGCGGTGGTGGCGGCGGCGACGGCGGCTGTGAGGGCGGCGGTGGCGGCGGCGGCGACGGCGGTGGCGCGGACGGGACGAGGGCGGTGGCGGGGAGCGGGGGAGGAGTGGGAGGCGGGGGAGGGGGCGGGAAGGAGGGAGGGAAGGGGTCGTGGCCGGGTTCGGGGTCAAGTGTGCAAATGTTTTTTCGACCAATCAGAAGGGGGGATTTTGGGGTGACCTTGGCAAGGTCGTGTGCAAAATTTTTGTGCTCTTCTGTGATTGGTTGAAATCGGAAATACCGGCTTGTGATTGGTTGAAAACAGGGGTCAATGAGTGCGTGTCTGTGTAGAAGTGCACTGACTATACTACTGACGTGTGAAGGCCCATAGCTTGGCTCTCTAATTATAGTCCTGTGTTGGGGGGTTAGCAGGTGCCCCATACTTAGGCTACACTACAATCTCACAGCTATGAGCTTTCTGTAACTATTTGGCTTATTGTAATCCTATGGTTTTCTCAATAATATGGCCAGCCATTGAGTCAGTAATACAGTTCAATCAGGCCAAGCAAGGGAAGCAATGAGTGAGGATATTGAGACAAAAAATCCTTTAGTTGCTGACCAAAGCTTGTTGAGGGCTATGGCTATGTTGTAGTAATATAATACTTCTGCATAATTATATTGTTAGTATAATACAAGTCATGTATACATGCAAAATAATTTTGATATTTAAATTACAAGTGGCAGTATGATATGCATGTAATAATTGTTATATTGACCTACATGTACATCCAGACCTGTTTGAGATTATAAATATGTTCGACCATGTTACTTACTAATACAAATCATGTACATGTATGTAGGTAAAAATATAGTACAGTGTAGTACTTGCATGAAAATATAGAGTAGATACTATATAGAGTAGATAGTATATATTATATAGTATATACTAGATAGACTATAATAATATGTTATATTACATTGAATTATAAACACAGTATATATGTATTATAGTATAAATACATGTATATAATAACATTATACTGTGTTATGGTCTAATAAAGTATCAGTATGCACATGTATTACAGCATGCATACATTGTATATTACTGTACATTAAAATGTACTGCACTCTAATACAAATAAATATTTCATTGGAGGGATAGGAAGTAATGTAACAGTTAGCCAAGCCAATTGAGAGTGGTGTAAGTGTGACATGCATCATTTGGGGCCACATGCTGTAGTAAGCAAATGCACATAAAACAAGAAAACATGGCAGAACTGAGGTACTCTGTTGTAACAAGCAAAATTTTACCAAAGACACAGTGATTAACTAGATCCAAGTTTCTGTTTGAAGTATAGACTTGGAATAGCAGATTAGATGAAAATATTTGGTACTGCTGGCATTAATTCCCACCCATTACCTATGCTGGAATTTCAGCTAAACCAACCACACTAATTTAATTGGCTAGGCTTTGTTATGTAACAATTTCCATTTTGTTTCCACAGTTACAGAGTAAACAAAGTTTACATCCTTTGTAATTCAATATGGCAGAATGAAGGCTTGCAGTGTTTTCCATTTTCAGAAAACAGACAAACTGATTATGTTATATGAATTTTTGTTGTATATATTGAAAAATAATAACCTATATAACATAATTGCTACATGAAAGAGCATGATTTCAGTAGAACTTTAAGCAGTCAAATTCTACAACAAAACCCAATACATTAAACCCAAATAACTAATGCTATTACCTGTAGGACAAGGAGGAAGGCTTTGATGAAGATGAGCGGACACAAAGATTACGTCAGCAGGTCATGGATTCATTTTTGCAAGTAAGTCATCCGAGACAAGTTCAAAGGTTTACTATTTGTCTTATGTCACATACATGTACCCATGAAATCTACATGAGACACATACATTGTTCACAAAGAGCACATCCATTGGTGATATGGCGGCGTTTGAGGTTCCATAGAGCATATGAGGGATCAATAATAGCTATGATATTATTTTAAAAACTCTTTACTACAATAACGTTAAAAATGGTAGTAATTGATGGAGCTACATGTACACTGAGTTGCGATAATTTGTCAGCTAACATTATGAGCAGATTCTGTCAACTCCAAATGCAAAGAGTAAGTAAGCAAAGTCTCATATTTGAATACTTTGTAGTGACTTCAGCAGTTCCAATTATGATGTTATTGTAGAACTGTATAACTATTAATACATAGGTATATGTACCCAGAACTAATCCAGAACTTGAATATAATGTTGTTTATAGAGCATTCTGTCAATATCTTCCTAATTTACTCACAACTAAAAATTTTCCGTCTAGCTGTTGTGTAAGGTTACAGCTTTTACAGGGTGAGCTAACAGGTGGAGCACCACAAAGTGGTCCATCTACTAGTACTGTCGGAGGTGGTAGCCAACAGGACTGGGTTCGGCAATATAACTTAACAAAGAAGTCAAATGCATACATTGATTTACCAAAAGAATTCCGAACGCGTAAACCACAAGCGCTGGTAAGTCAAACAGTTGATCATGAATCTGCGGTTAGGAAATTCTATATCTTCTGTAGAGTGATGTAAACTTTACAAAATTAGCTCCTTAGTCGCAGATTGTTCAAGCATATGGCAACGGTATTTCCGCACTACTCAAACTTGCCAGAGGGGCATACTTGATACATTGAGTTACACAATCATGGTTAACCGTTACTCCCCATGTGTATTTAGATAGAAGCAGAAATAGATTTCCAGGAGCGTGTAATAACAGGAAATACGCTGCAGACTCGAGCAGATAAAATTCATAACACTCTGGTGAGGAAGACTGATCTATTTTATTATTTTTACTCACTTTTATTCTACATGCACAGTATTGTTCATCTGATGCTCATTAGTCCTTAGTTAGCTTTTAATGGTTAATAGAAGGTGATTATGTTGAACCTACTTGAATTGCTAGTACAACCATACATGTAACATACAGTATATCAGACTTTCTATAGTCAATGTGTGGCACATACATACTTGTATATTATGTCTACATCTGTATCTATCAGGTACGTTTGCCACTTGTTGGATGTTACCTGTCAACCTGTGCCAGTACTTCTACTGTATTTATGCATATCAGCAAGGTTAATGCATGTACACGTACATTGTAAAGTGTATACGTACATTGTAAAGTGTACACGTACATTGTAAAGTGTATACGTACACTGTAGAGTGTAGACGTACACTGTAGAGTGTAGACGTACATTGTAGAGTGTAGACGTACACTGTAGAGTAATTTATTTACCATAAACCTCGGACCCCATTGGGCTAATTTTGGAATCTATGCATCACAGCGTTTTGCATTTCTATTTCATAACGCATGCGCTTGACCTATTTTACATGTATACAATGATATATTACAATCTACATGTATGTATTTAGTGCACCTACGGGTTTCTTCCCAAAGATCCACTCTTGTCGGAGCATGCTAAAGCGTCAATTTCACCTGAGGCAAGCATCGTCAACTTACTAGCTCAGGCATTGTTGTAATGAAACAGTTTCCATAGTAACAACCTACTGACTCCAACACGCATAGCCTAGTGAGAAAACTGGTAGATCACTGGTACATGTATGTCACACAATAATGTCTGCAAGCTGCTGAAGGTGTCTGTCATACATTACATTTTAAACTCCTGCACAACTAAATAGTAGGTACACTTTGGAGATGAAGTAGCCAGGTCAATTTTTTGTCTGATGACGGAAAGATATGATTAGGATGAATAGAGCTATTGAATGCTTTATTTATTGTTATATTATGTGGCTAGCATAATGTAGGCACTGCTTGCTTGCATAATGATATCAAGCAACAATGAAGTTTTACGGATTATTGGATTGTTGGTTATGGTTAATATTGAAGGTTCTAAGTCTGTAAGTTGTTGTCATAAAGTAACAGGTCTGATGATCAGTTAGAAGTCAAGGGTTTCTTCATAGTTAGAGTACGCTGTTGGTCTGGTTATTAGTGATAGAAGCAGGAGAGTAGATTTGTTGACCCTATATATTATTATACGTCATGTAATATCCTTTATTGTTCTCTTTGCCAAGAGCAACTCAATACATAATTCTGTACTACTGCATGCACCTCTACTGTCTCTGTTTTTATATTAATAGAGAGTATAATGTAAAATAATATTGCAAGTATACAAAGAAAATACATTTACTTTCTAGAAACAAATGGCATGAATTTTATCATAAAGTTTTTCTGTACTAAATGATCTGGAAAACAGTAACCGTTCGACCTAATTGTCAAGTCAAGGTGTAGTCTGTACATGATAGAATTGAGCAGTACATTAACATCCCTGGACTCACCGATGATAAGAACAGAAGTGTCCGTGTGTTCGCTCCCGTGTTCTATGCCTCAATTTCGTGTAATAATCCTATTGGCTAATGCCTATCTCAAGATCCAATAAGCGGCACTGTTATACACCATTGATCTCTAGATCATACTCCCACATTGATTTAGTTAGAAGAACATTCTAGTGAGTCTATGTATTGCTTAGGTCTGTACTAATTGATGTCATGCACGGTGGTATTCAGGCAGTTTAATATACAGATTAAAGATCTGCGGTTGTAGTCGTCTTCATAATTTATATTGCAAAGTGTAATATATTATGATTGTAATATTTTTATATTCATAATATTATAGTAAAAATAATAATAATATATTAGTTGGTATATAAATATTATAGTAAGTCAGAAGTTGAGATAGTTGCGATATTGCAAGTAGTGGTAGTGCATTATGGTGTAAATTATGGTGTGCACCGACTTGCGCTCGCAGTGGTAGATCTACATGTACATGTACATCGTACAAAATACGTATTTATACAACCATGTAGAACAATGTATTCTGTTGAAGATGGCGCCTCCGGCCACTGAGCAGCAACAACTGATAGACAGCTTTCGAAAAAGAGCAGAAAAGCTACAAAAACTAAAGATAGAAAGATTTCCGTTTACTACTCAGGAATTATTGGTGAGCCGACCCTTAAGTTACTCAGATTATCCTTTACGGAACTAAGAGTAAAGTACCATAGCATGAAACTCCTGAACTTTTGAGGTGTTGTTACAAGTACAAGTGGTGTCAAATTTGTTCATTTACAGGGAGAAGTCGCTGCTGCTTTTGAAGCCAAACAAATAACAGGGCAACAAAACAGACACCTTGAAACATACATAGCAAATATTATAGTAAGATTATAAATTAAAAATTGAATACATGTAGATACGGACGCATTGTTGTTGCAGGTACATGTACAATGTACATGCGCATGATCGTATAATGTTTTGGGTTCAATTCAAGTTCCAGCAAAAAAGTTGGGACTGCATTATTCAGAATGACACATGAGGCACAAACAATGACCTCTAGTAAATAAAATGGCTGAGCAAAGTCACAAACACTTTCTTGTGATGTTGTAAAAATAATTAGCAACTAGAATGGATTCCAGGAACTTATGGGCTACAACACTATTAAGTATTACCAAGCTCAGAATTTAATTTGCACTTCTTACACTATTACACGTGTGGCTCAGCAACTTTTCAAACTTTATTTTACAAGACTTATGACATACATGTAGCACAGCATGGATTCTTGCTTTTAGATTGATACAAACTTCAAGTATTGTGACGCTAATGGAATACGTATGCCAGGGGATGGAGCATCAGCTGGGTATAGAGATTTCCGTACAGAGGTTGAGGACTTGAGACACAGAACAATGTCAATACCTTTGCTAACATTAGATATTTCGGATCAAGTATATGCAGAATTTGAGGTACATCAAACCATCTACAGTGTCTGACAGTACAATTTTTATACCACACACCGGATTTTGAATTACATGTACATACACGTACTAGTGGGTTATGTTTGTGCCTTCCGTTTCTACCAAACACAACATGTACGTGTACACGCATGATCTGACTAACCTGACAGATAGTCAGAGTTAGATAGAGATCAATATTTGTCATTTAGAAGTTACCAAATAGAGTGAGACTTTCAGAAACTCATTGCTATACATCAACCTTCGATACACTTTTGAAGTATGTTTTATCAGTCAATTTTAGGAGTTCCTAATCCTTACACTATCCAATAACTTTAGAGCACAATGAGGATATCAATTTAGAATGCACTTTACAGTTTATATAGCAAAAAATTGTAAAAATGAAGGACATTGCTATCAGTTATTCCAACAGGAATAGCTATTACTAGTAGTTAAAAGGTTAATTTGGCTGCTAAATGCACATTCCCTAATTACACTGTAAACACTAAAATACTACTCATTCAACATAAATAGCAGGGTATTCTACATGTAAGTGTTGTTGGTTTTTTTAGGAAATATGTAAAGAGGGCCTCAAAAGAGGAGAAGTAAGTAAAGCAGACACAAAGAAGGAACGGCAAAAGTTCAAAGATTATTTTGGTGAATAGCAAGCTGTGTTCCTTAGGGGTACAACTATTTCACCTGAATCTCTGGAAACATAGAAAAAGTAGTAACAGAAAGAATAGTCGTTTCTGTTTCCTCTATAGAATCTATTATTAACACTCAACACCAGTAGGATACATTCATAATTTAAGCAAGAATTAGATGTGTAAATTACAATGAAAAAATAAATTTATAAATTTATATAGCAAAATGCGAAAGTGAAATACATTTTTACACTTAGTCAAACTTATGCAATAATTTTTTCTGAAATGAAATATACAATGTATAAGCGAATAAACGTAACACTGCCCTAGACACTGATTGTGATGATAATTTTGTACTGTGATTCCAAATAGCATATAATATTATTGTGAAATTAGGATTAATCTGTTCATAACACATGAAACCTAATTCTAATCTAATTTAAAAATTTGGTTATTGGATTCAAAGTTGACTCACCAGTTTATTCTTATGTAAAAAATTTAAAGAAAGTAATAATTTATTATTATTAATAATGCCACAACAGCACATACGGTTCTTCAAATTTTTTTAATCATTGACAAAATAATACAAGTAGCAAATTCATTAAGTCAAATTTAGGAATAGTCCATTCTATTATGGCTTGTGAAAACATCATACCGGTATGATAGATAGCAAACTGTAGCCTAGTCAATGCATAGGGAACCACATGTAATTTCTCAAGTAATCATATTTTTAAAGTTTTTCAAGTCTACTTGAACTTTTTTGTTAGTCTCCCTAAGGCAAAGATAGTGGAAGGGAAGACCATTAACCCCAAACAAAATATATTAATTCCCCAGCCTCTAAACGTGCTCTGAATTAAGCAAGAAATTATGTTACCATGTGTGCAATTAGTGCTCTCTTCCCATATCGGTGGGCCTCAGGCTAATTGGAAAAAACAATGTTCAGATAGCTACGCTCTATATAGTAACTCAATCATCCAAACGGTATGTTGTTTTACTGTTTGGCATGCACATGCGATGTCTGTGCGGAGCCATTTACCAATCAAGTAGATTGATGGGAGAGGTGAATCGTGTGACCTATGGGCTGCCCAATCCACCGTGTTGTAATGTTTTATGGGTTGGTCACACTGGCTCCGATGTAGACACGACTGTGGGAAGTGCTTGGGAGTGGTCTATCAAGTTGTAATTCCACCATTACATAAAGAGTAAACAGTTATATAGCTCTTATTTGTGGTGTAAGGACGTAGGCCCAATGCTTAGACTCATTAAAGTAAGGATCAACGCAGGTTCGATGCTTCTACTTATCAAGAGTGTTGAAATTTGCCTTAAACGAGTATGAGGACGAGCTGGGGCGCTGAAGGTCCAAAGAGACCAAGGCTGAAGCTGCCTGCCTGCAAGAGTAAGGCTCTATAGGTTGAGTTAGGAGATGTTGCTTTATCGAACCGCAATCAAAAAATGACTAGTATAAGAAAAGGTGCTTGTTTTTATACTAAATCAGTTTCCGGTATAAAAGGCCCAATAGAGTATCGGGTGGAAAGATAGAGTATCGGCGTCAGAAATCACATAACAATCTGGCGGAAAAGTGCACGAGGTCCATCCTAAAAAAGATCGGCCATGACAAAAAGGGCTTAAATCATGTGAAAGTTATTATAAATATGTAGAAACTTACATAATCTGAGACATCGGCCATCATTTATAACAGGTAAAACGCTTAGAAACAGTTAATACTGTGGTGAAACAGCCTCCGTGGCAATGGCCTCCCTGGGCCAACCACACAATGTTGACATTATACTGACATTATATGCATTACATACACTGTACTTAAATTCATATCCATGCATGCATGTATCTTATCTTATACTATTATTATCATGCTTGTACCACTTATATCCAATCAAGTTATATTGTGTGCCTTACTATTATTACCTGTCAATCAGACTATTTGAATTACAACTTGGTTTTTCCCACATACTGTTAGCAATTACCTTTTCTTGTCTGATTATATTAGATAGAGTCTTGTGCCATATAATTATAAGTATCAATTGGGACCGATGCTTCGGAAAAGGCTCATATTCACACACTTTATGTTTTACATTATTGTAAGCACTTTTTGTGCCAAGGCCAACCCTTTTTATGGCCGACGTCGGGCGGAACCATCCATGTTGTTGCATCAGTTCCGGACCCGATACCTTATTGGCCGGCCGATACCTTATCGGCCTCTTTTGGCCGGAAATAGAATTAGTAAAAAAGACAGTACATTTTCTGTATTAAATCTGTTGTTGATTGCGCTCTAATAATGCAGCATCTCCTAACTCAAACCTATTAGGGGCTTTCTCTTGTAGGCGGGTAACCCCACCGGCGGATCCATAGATCCACACGGCTCGAGTTCATCCTCATCCTCGTTTAAGCATATCTCTACACCACTTCTACAACTTAGGTCGATCCCGGATTCTACATGAATCGCAGCGTCGGGCCTAAACTCCTAGAATACCAGATCTTCCATTGCACTCCTCTGGAGTATAAAGTCTACAAGACCTATGTCAGTCCTGAGCTCTTCAATAAGTCTCGGCATCGGCCTATGTCAGATATACATACCAGTAAGAGCATTAATACTGTTCACTCTTTATGTAATGAGCAGAAGGTTACTTGATCGGCCTCTACCACCTTCCAAGCCCTTCCCATACTAGTGGCCTATCGGCACTCGTATGTAATCACACTCAAAAACCTTACTCAATAACATCTACTTGCTATCACATGTATAATGATACGTAATGATAAGTGGACAATAGTAGGCAAGTGTAAGCGTACATGAATGGATAATAATAACACTTACTTAGTAGACAGTAAACAAGTTGCAAACATGCAGTAATTAAGAATAGAGTCAATGCAGCTATTATAAGAATCCGCATGCTATGTGAGCTGGAAACACCACAGTATTTGAACATATATTATTATACAATGTACTCAGTGTATCATACTTTTGCCATTGGGTGACCGATTGTTCTTGCCACTATCATCGCGTATGGTATACTGTAGTACGGCTAAGTAAGATTCAAGATAATTTTGTTTTCTACTTACTGCACCGCTTTGCATATTTGGGATAGCTAATAAATTACTGGTTTAGTAGATTGTTATTTTAAACTAAATGATTATATATTATTAAGGAGATGATACAGAGAATAAAATTACAATACTGATCTTGGAGGGGAGGAAGAAGTCACTCTGGTAGATCCTGCATCTATCATGGAGTTACCAACTAATACGGGGCTTGTATCAGCTCTCTTATTTAAAAGGTAAGAATAAACATGACGTATATAATAATATGTGGTCTGATATTTATACATGTACAGTTATGTAAAGTTAATCACACCAGGAAATTTGTTTTTATTTTATTTTATGAGTTCAATTGCTTTGACATTCCATTCAGGTTTTCTCCATAGTGATAATTATTACCTTGTACCTGATAGGTATTATTCCTTAACTCTCAGTTTCAAACAAGTCATTAACTGAGATAAAAGTGCAGAAATTCTAGCAAATTGAAGAAATTTTAATTACGATAGGTAGAGTTTGTTATCAAATCAAACATTGATATAATGATAATCAATTAAAGAAACTTTAACATTGAAGTTGAAAATTAAAATTGATTCATACCAGTAGTCTGCTTACAGTTATGGTCGCAACTGTAAAAAGTTTCTGTTCATTGATAGCTATTAGCTGGAAAATATATTTGATTAGATGTATGGGGTGATTGGTAGTTGAATGGCACTCGTAAAACAGCCTACATTTTGAGGACTCACTATTAAGCCTAAAAAGAGTGTTAGTGAGAAAAGAGAGACAATTATTTATATTAACAGAACAGTAACTCTAGTCATCTTTGCAGTTTGAATGATATAGCTAAGAGCAATGCAAATCCACAATGTAGTCAACAAGATATTGAAGAGATACTTGGTTCGGAAGGAGTGAATAAAATACCACACCATGAGGAGTACATAGAGGCCTTAAAAGATCTGGGTCTGTGCCATTCTCAGTTATTACATAATATACTGCTACTCAGTTACATGGAACTCTAACAAGCAATATTATGTTTGGTTCAGAATGCATCTGATTTTAGCATGGATAGAGCACATTATTACACTACGCCATTGTGTTCTGCCCACTGTGATAGGAGATTCAGTACCGCACTTGGATTAGGTCTGCAGTTGGGGATGGATATCATCATAGATTTTTAATTGGATAATCTGATCGCTCTAACTTTGCGTAAAAGCTCACACCAAACATTTTTATGCATGCACCTGTGCATCTACATGTAGTTTCACAATTTAGAGCACAGGTTTTAATCAAAACATTCCAAAATTCTCTATAAATTTATCCTGGCATCAAGTATTGAGGTCATAATTATCTGACCACCAAACTTCATTCATATCAATCTTTCAGGTACTCATGCTACAGTTAAAGTGATCAGATATCCTGGAGACTTGAGTGATCATAGAATGCTGGCATTTCTACAGTCTCAGCCAATAGTTGTGTCAGTGTATAGACCTGGAGAAATGGTTAACTGGTCACAAGCCTCAGGGGTTCGTGAATAATTATCTACTCCATTTACCCTTTCAATTTACTAAAAGATCATTAGGTGTATTTCAGTCGTAGTTGTTGTGTGACTACATGGCTGTAGTGTATGCAACTTGACGAGATTGAAGATTAATCGCTTCTTTTTATCTTCAGTTAGCAAAAAAATCCGCTCTGTTCACAAAGGCTTTCTTTTTCGATGACACCAACGTGACAAGCAACCAAGATGCTTAATTTATATAGAATTTCTTTGTTAGTATTGTTTAGGTGGTGCTTAAAATTTGATGTTATACAAAAATAATAGACAAAATTTTAAAGCGATCACTTGTATAATCACCTACACAGGTGCTGTTGCTGGTCAAAGAAATATCAATAGAGTGTGCAACCAAATACGGAAGACCGAGACTGGAGAAGATTGTAGACTGGGTTCTAGGTTTCTTAAACAGAGTTCCACTTCTCAAAGGATGGGTAAGTGCAACCGTCTCTTGAATCATCTATGTTTGGTGGCATATAAACTACAATATAATTGTATTGGTGTCAGTAACTTAAGAAATGTGTACACTCGGTCAAACTCAGGAGCTGCATGCTCTCTGAGAATACCGCAATTTCAAGTAATTACATGTAGCTGTCATGTTGGAATGTTGCCAGTGTTGAATGAGATCTAAAAGAGCCTTAGCATTAGCTACAAAAATAATGCCATACTTTAGCACATGTAGGCTACATAATGGAGATTTATTTAACCCTTATGGAGCAGAAAACTGAAGGTAAGTTACATGCATAGGATTCTGGATGAGAACATACTGTCATATTTGCACGTTGCTACCATGATGCTACTGCACAATACAGTACACATTAAATATTTCCTTCCAAGTTATTGTAGTCTAGTGTAGGGTAAAAATATAGACATATTACATATGTATATTTATGCCAGTGAGTTAGATTTTACTACTTAGGATGGACTCATGGATGATGAGCAGAGGACTGAGGATGATAAAAAGATAACAGAAATCATTGTAAGTAGAGAGAGTAGAAAATTAATTAATTAATTGACTATCTAAATTATATATATATTATGCATATTACATGTATATACATTGTACATGTATGTTAGTGCTGAGACCACAACATCAATAGAAAAAGTACATAATTATACTACCTATGCACAATATATATACAGTTTTATTTGGCAAAATTTCTCAGCCAAGCGTGTGTCTCAGAGGCTTGTTCTAGGCAAACAGAAATGACACATTGCAGCTCCAGGGAAAAAAGTTGTTAACAGTGACTGTATAACAGGATCTCCAATATCCAAAGCTGAGCTAATCATTTCCAGTAACAAAATTATTCCTCCAGCCGTTTGAAACATATTAAAGATAATTTATTTCTTGAGCAGAATTATGCATGTAGATTATGCGAATAATAGTTTACAAAGTTCATGAACAGATGCTGATCAGTGAAAGAAGGTACGACACACATTTAGCTGTAAAGATGTAGATACAGTTTGGAACAATTATGACATCAAGCTGTAAAATGTATGCATTAATTTTTCTGCAGAAAGAAACCCTCACAGGCAGAGTTTGCGCTCTATCTTCAACATCTATTCAGCAAAAATTGTTGGAAGCATTTGAGAATTTCTTTGTAAGTGTAACTTACTTACCAAACAAAAAACCTATCTTTGGGTTTGAGGTTATTAGCATTGTTATTTTTTTTTACTTCTACATCCATTCTCAACCTCTTCTCACTTAACAAGAGCTTGAAATATTATACTGATTCTTTATTCATGCAGTGCTAATGGCTTTAGGAGTTTTCATTCTGTGGTCCTACTACAATGTCTGTCATCTTTGGAAAGAATTAGACATTTTCTGCACACGTTTAATTCTAATAAATGATTTAATTGCTTTCCATTGCACTATACATGTAATATACCATCCGTATTCTTTGATGACATTTTTATCACCTTTACAAGGAATATTTTTACACGTAGCTACTATCAAGATGATGCAAACAGTGCTCACTTCAAATAGATACAATGTGTAGACTGCTTGTTAGATGCTTTATGTAATCTCAGATTCAAAGAGACAATAGCACCATAGACTCAGATGTAGATGTGGATCAGCAATTAGGAACTACCTTAACAGAACAAGAATCCAGTAACTCTGAAGTGTCGTGTATTGAAACAACTAGTGAGGCCACTGCTGCCGGGAACGGCTATGTTGAAAGTAGAGTAATGAAAAGAGGTGGCGCTAAAAGGAATAAATCAAAAACCAATGCTGCATCTACGAACACACAATTCAAACAGGTATGTAAAATCTAGGCATAACTAAATGTAATCCAATGTTCAACTTTAATTTGGATGGACAACTGAAATAACAGCAACGTTCAACACATACTTGACAGGAAATCGAAATATCCACTGCAACAGCAGTCAAATCCTAGCGATTCTTGATCAAGATTGCATTAATAATAAGAAAAATTAAAAATCACTGCAGTTTTGATCTGGAATTGCTAGCGGTCAATTGAGAATTGTTCAGAATAATATATTAAATATTACAAAGATAGTCTCTATATTAAAATGACATAATAACTATTATTGGTTCCGTTAGTGTTGACTATTGAATACAGAATCGCTACGTTCAACATTTTACCTGAATTTCAACTTCGAAAGCAGGTAGCCTATACCACATTGGGGGGGGGGGGGGGGATCACACTTGTGTGCTATATGCATGTAAATTGCGTTCAATTAGTAGAGTCATCACTGCTCCTTTACAGCAAGCATTGGTCGCACTTGGATGCATTACATTGCCGCTTCATGTTAACCAGTGTAATATTCAAATACATGTTATGTAAATTTTGTTGTTTCAATTCTACTTACATCACAGCAGCAGAGAGCGAAGAAAGGACCCAGCAAAGGGAACAAGGTACATCAATTACTCATAATCGATATTTTGTACCACATAAATTGCTACAAACAACTCTGAATTTAAGCTACAATGTTAGACAGATAATGAGATGTTAAAAGGAGAGTGTTTAGATATTCTTTTTTGCTGAAAATTTGTAAAAATACCATCATTACCTCATCTATTTTCTCTCTTACATGCATAATGCAGTCTGGCATGATGTGTAGAACAAAACTGAATTCCTGTTGTTTTTGTGTGGACCGATTGATGTTGAGGAGTGTGAGAAACAAGGATTATTTGCGTAGACAACGAAATATGCAGCACAGAGCATTTGCTAATCTGTCATGTGATGTGGATATACAGTTGCACTATCAAACAAACAATATGTCCCACTATGTTTCAGGCCCCAAGAGGCAAACGGAAAAAATCCAGAAGTGTTCAAAAAGCTGCTGCTATTAACTTTGTAAGTTCAAATTTTTTTTCAACATTCAAATGAAATACTGTGAAACTTTCTTAACTCAAGCTCTAAAAGCCCAACATAATCTGTTTGAATTAGGCCGGGTTTGAATTATGTGATCACTTCACTTATTGGTAATAAAATTGATCCAGTGTTCAGCAGGTTCCCAGGCTAGTAGCCTGAACTAACCACTTTTTTTAATTATCCAACGCCCAATTGAGGTCTATTGTGTTTAATAGTATACTGTACTATATCTTGCAGACTGCATGTAAAGCAATCATACTTACATAGTATATACATTTACATGTATATTCAATGCATAGATATAATATAAAGACTAGATAGGACACCTTGTGTTAACGCTCCAATGCCCAAATGTCTTCTTAAATTGTTGGAAAAACCCACAACATAACGTAGTCTCACCATGGAGTCGCAGGCATTCAATGATGGCTCATACTATATATTATAATGGAATACTGCAGCCTAAACTAGCTCCACTTTGGTTTAAATCAAACACTGCTGCCATAATATTGGTATCCTGGTAAATTGATGACTATAAATTATAGCACATCACCAAATGAAGGCCTATCAGCTGGTGCTAAACACCACCTATTTACACTGTCTAAAAGTGCTAAAAGTTTCTAATGTAAACATAATATAAATACTTCAATAAGTTTCCAAAGTCCTTGGCCTTGATGATAGTAAGCCTACATTACCTGCTGTCAGCAGGTAATGTAGGCTACTATTAGCATACGTTAGCAGGCTGCTAATGACTGTCTTTATAGGAGAGGTGCTATGACTAGCACATAACAGTCGCTGGGATATGTTATTTGTGGCAGCATAGGAGAGTGTTCATATTAACGGCTTTCTGATGTATGAGCTTACACATTCTTTCAACTTGGAGGATCTGTCTAATAGATCTTTAGCGATCTGCCAGAGTCCAGAGACAATAGGGTTGGGTTGTGTTAGACCTCCACAGGTTCTTAATAGATAGTTCTTAATAGATTAGATCATAGACTAATGCAAAGTGAAACATCACTGGAGAATGGAGTGTAAGTGCATAAGGCTACCTGCTGTGCACATGGGCTATTACATGTACTTTATATCAATTGGTGTAACATGACAAGCTGTACGCTACCCATGTGCAATGTAATTTATTATAAATAGCATGAAGTGCCAATAAATAAGGTTATAACTGTTTTACTCTCACTTTACAGGTTTGCTACAATCTGTGGCACTGTGGTCAACACATGCCTAACAACGCGTTAATGTGTGAGACCAAAACAGCATGCTGCTCTAATCTTTCCACTCAGTATTAACTACTAACATGATTTCAAACATTCGAACCAATTTATTGCTTTTAGGGAGTGTGGCAATAAACATGCTTCTTCATGGTAATAAATTTGCAAAACAATGATATGTCAAAACACAAGGACTTTGGAAACTTTGGAAACTTATTGAAGTGTACATCATGTTTACATCATGTACATTAGTAATTTTGAGTACTTTTAGACAGTGCAAATAGATAGTGTTTAATACTAGCTGATAGCCCTTTATGTGGTAATGTGCTATCTAGTCATCATTTCACCAGGATACCAAAATTATGGCAGCAGTGTTTGATTTAAACCAAAGTGGAGCTAGTTTAGGCTGCAGTATTCCATTATAATATATAGTGTGAGCCATCATTGAATGCCTGCAACACCATGGTGAGACTACGTTACGTTGTGGGTTTTTCCAACAATTTAAGAACACATTTGGGCATTGGAGCGTTAACACAGGGTGTCCTATTTAGTCTTTATATTATATCTATGGTTAAATGTTAGGAGAAGATCTTCTGTTAAAATTACAACATAATGTACATGTAAATGGAGCAGTAGAGTTTTATTAATTTATGAAACATACACTGATATGTCCGTAATTCAAACAGGACTTGTGTGAGCTATCACTTGACCTTTCCATGCACATAGGTTATAGCACAATGCCATCTACCATGTAGGAGTTCCCATAAGGTAGTTTGCTACATGCACATGTATATTATACTGTCGATATCAATGTACGTAGGCAGAATGTGATGTGATGGAACAAAAGGAAATACTTGAACGATTCACATTAAGAATTGAAAGCCTGCGGGCCACTAGTGAAGAAGAATTGCGAGCTACATGCTGCCAGATTTTGGTAGGTAGCATAACAAATATTGTAAAGCGCAACTTTGATACTGTCCTAAGGTATTTCAGACCAACATCATGATTTAAAACAGTTGTTAAACTGATAAATCCACATAAGTATTATTCATTCTGCAATGACAAACATAGTATACACTATACAGTGTAAGATAAGTTCCTTGCATTAAACAGATTGGTATCTATTTGCTCCCTTTCTCAAGTTGTTATAATTCCCTAATTGCTGCGTCTATGGAAGTCACAGCAATGTAGAAGTGGTTTTGAGTGAAGGGTATTGCATTAGCTATGTAATTTTTTTCAAAAAAAGCATTCTACATGTGTATAATTTTTCTGTTTATTGTTATTGATATTACTGTACAATCATGAACATTGTATTTTAAAAATCATTGTGTTCTTCATCTCTGTTATAATGAAGGCAGATGCGGAGCAAGAAGCTGATTTGCAGAGAATCACAGTGGTGCAGATGGATCTCCTCCGCAAGTATACCTGGACTGATATGGTATGTAATCAGTACTTGTAGCAAAGTGGTTGATATTCTGTATACTGCAATTACATTTTTCCACCTCCCACAATCATGTACAATGTTGTAGATTGTATGTACCTATTTTATACCGATGTAGCCAGCCAAGTACATGTACATGTAGAAGTTGATAAAAATATATCTCACTGTATGTATATACATGTACATTTGCATGTAGTTAACGTTGTGTCATGTGGCTGTCGAAATGTAACACAACCCAAAACCTAATCTGCTAATTCTGCACAATTCATCATACCCTCTAATGTATCCACCTGCCATGTAATACTATCATTAATACAACCAAAATTCTTACATTGTGTGTATATTTAACTATGCGAATACACAGCAAGTACTGTCTGTCATCATGCTACTAACAATAATTAAGTACTAATTATGTTATCTACATTATACTTTTACTTATTAAAACGTGTATATAATACAATACATTAATGATTCACTGACAAGCTGACTAACTGACCTGGATGTACGTGTACATGGTATAATGTACCTTTGGGCATTGAACATCTACGGTGTAGATTTGGTGAGGTACATTGTTTTAAAGACAACCTGCATGTACGTCACATATAAAGTTACAATTATGATTTTAATTTTAATTATGCCCCACCTTATTTTCTATGAACAAATATGGGTATATTTAGCAATAATTATATTTCCATATGTGGGTATCAGTTGTGACTTCTTGAGGTTTTGATGAGTGAGCACATTTATGTTCACCAACTAATGTTAGAAAACCTTACCGTAGTGGGCATAGCTGCAGTTAAATAATACATGTAAAAATATGAATCACTAAGAACAAAAGCATTAGCCTGAACATGTCCAGCCTCCATTTACGTAAATCTAGATTAGTGATGATGCTTATCTCTGGGCATTTTGAAGGAAGAATTTGATGTCATCCAATATGAAGCAGCGATCAATGAGACACTAGACCAGTCTTCCAGTTCATCTGGTGAAGAGGAGAATCTAGCGTATCCATATCCACAGTGTTCTCCGGATAAAATTGAGGTGCGTTTCTCTTTGTAGAGATTATAACGTGTTAGGAAGTTTTTTTGGACTAGGAATGCAGAGTATTATGACTCATAACTGAGACTCATAACTAAGTGAGTTTGAATTTCATTATAGAGTGTATGTGTACATTCTAGACGCAAAAGTCCTACAGAGGATATGCTACTGAAGTTGATTCTCTCAAGGAAATGGCAGCCAACCTATCACCGGCAGACTTTGAGGGTGGAAAAAAGCTGATTAAAGATCTTTCGGTAGGATTGAACTAAAAATATGGTGCTATTTTGAATAAGCTACAACAGTTCTCATATTATGTTCCCAGATGAAGAAATGGTGAAATGGTGTTGCAGGTTATATTCTGCAATAACTCCTGGTTCGCGGAATAATTAAGCATCTTTTGATTTCCAATGACATGTTTAACATAGTGAAATTTCACCAATGCTTTAAAGATATAAAATATTAATTTCTCAAGACACACAAGACAGACAGTCAGTATATTTTCTGTGCTATAACTTAGGAGCTGACTCGGGAAGCTGTGAAAAGAGGTGAAGTGCTTAGAGAATGTGGTCCCGCAACTTTCCAACTTCATTGCTCAGAATTGATGTCGGTCATCATGCAAAAGGTAATATTGAAAAGCTGGATAAACTTCATGATTATTATCAATCAGCCGCAATCCAATGAAGACCGCCTGCCTCTGGTCTAATTTGCAATTTTAAAATTTGAAGCTATGATATAAGTAAATTATTCCTTATTGTGTGCGTGTTGCAAGCTTCCATCGGTCAATGGTTTTATTAGTCACATGTACAACAATTGTATTATCAATGATATAACCAAAGTCAAGTTTTACTATCGCATCATATACAGATGCTTTGATTTAAAATTGAATTTTTTAGTGTGCTGCTTCACAAGGAATTGATGATGTACCTAGCTGTGTAACGCTATTCGCTGAGTTGGGCTCAAAAGCGGTAACACTAAAAGACATCAATGAGTTAGAAGCAATGAGGATATTCATAGAAGCAGACGTGAGCTAAACCAATATACAATATTCTATATTCATGATTCACACTACATTAATCCTGTCATTATATTATGGCATATTATAAGGTTAGGGATAATGTGTTAACCCTGTATTGTTGTAAGGAAAATATGTCCTGACATCATAATTTTCATTTTTGAAATATCATTTAATGTGGTCATAAATTATTAATGTGTGTATGTGGTGGTATGTAGTACAGCTTAACAGCAAAATCAACATGTTGATTTCAAGCGTTGCCAGCACATCTAACACACCAAGGTCAACCTAAATTGAATGTACGAAATACTGTGTATTACATTTAAAAAATTATCATACCTGCTGTGATGTAAAAATACACGTGCATAATGATGCCGGCACTATTCACACTGCTAAGTTATGCAGTTGCTGGATCTCACTCAGCATCATGTTATAATTATACAACTATAATAATATTACTACTGATGCAATAGCATAGTGGCTTTGGAGAGAGTGCACACTTTTTACTGTCATTACGTTTATACTGACTATAATTTTAATTCCCACAATTTTGATTTTCTTCTCTTGGCTAAGTTACCAGAACCCAGGTTAAAAGAAAAGCTGTCTAGAAAATTGTTGCCGAGAAAGGCTACATAATTGAAAGCATTAGCATGTCTGGTTTCAATATCACCTGTTACTCTCATTAGAATCTGATTGAGTGTAGAGATGAGATTTTAAACGAGGAAAAATTTTGATGTGCATGAGAAACCACTGAAAAAAATTATAGATCTCTAAAGCCATAGGAACCAAAGATGGAAGTATTTCTTCCCTTCAATCCAAATTCAAATATAATGATTATTATTTAACTTAATCTTCTAACACAGTATATAAAACTCAATGGTGTTGTAACAGTGTACAAACACAAAAAGAATTCTACCTAAATGTACATGTAAATGTAAATGTAATTGGCCTAAGGACATACATTATAGCAATATCATAAATCATTTAAAGTTGCAATAGAATGTATACAGAAAGAACGATATTCTAGACACTTACATGTAAGTAAGCTTCGTGGTGAGACTAAGTTTACAGATTACCTAACATTGTAGCAATAACTTTTTTGTTTCCAACATTCATAAAAACTTCCATTGACTTGGTAATCAATTATTTTCTATTTCCGGTAATTTTGACATAATTATATAGAGCATTGGAGGTTGTGATCAAATATTACAGGAAGTACTAAAGAAAGGAGTCTCTGAAGGACAAATTACAGCAAATGATGCACTGCAACTCTTTATGAAATTGTCAGAAGACTTTAAGCTACCCAAGGTAAATATTATAATGTCCTATTACCATCACAAGATGTTCAACACATACAAATTATAGGCCAACCGTTAAACTCTTTGCAGAACTAGGCACATGCTGTAGCTTTTTTGCTGACAAATTGTGGTATTAGAGATTAGACAAGGCTACATTAGGCGTATCCCAACAAAGATGCCTAATGATTAATATTCTTTCAACGTACACGTAATTATACATTTATATCTACATGTAATCTCAAAGTGCCGTTACTGGGTTTTCTGGACTTTCGTTCGATGTGCTAAATTTTTTGAGATCATGTGAATTTTAGCAGCAGTTTGAGCAGGCTGATACTAACGTATAATACACTTTTTGAGGCAATACAAAACGCTTTGGTGAACCTTAAAAAAACATTGTTCATATCTTAATCTACACCGTACATGTACATGTACATGTACATTGTGCATGTGCTCTAGATTGCCATAATTTTAGATGGCACCATTTGCCCTCTTTCTGCCTTATTATGTATCCTTCTTCTGCTTTGGCGCAAAAGTAGATCTAAGGTTATGTAACTGGGGTTCTCAGTATAAAATTCCGTTTAACACTATATAGGCATTACTACCTGGCATACCTGTCAACCCGGAGTGAAAAAAAATAGGGAGTCCCAACTTCTGGGTGCACAGATGAAATTTTCAAAACCCTAATTACCAACTGCAAAAATACATTTGAAGAGTTGGGACTGTGGGGGGAGAGGGGGGAGTATGGGTGCCAAGCTTCACTGTTATCACAGCACTAATCATTATCTTTTGATATAATCAGTAATACATGTACATGTAAATTAGCTACCACATGCACAATATAAGGTATGTAGTAGCTGATAATTCCAAAGCTGTATCAAAATACCATATAGAATAAAATGAGACTGAACAATGGTATTAATTTGATGCTATTTATTCGATAATCTTGGTTATTGGATATCAGATAATACAAAAATGAAAAATCCCAATCTGACGCCCTGAAATTGGGAGGATATAGGGATAATAGTGAGCTGGTGGGAATGAGAGTTTGAAATAGGGAGGGTCTCGCCCAAATCGGGATAGTTGACAGGTATGCTACCAGGAAAGGCATAAAAAAATTGGGAAAGTCTAAGAAATATTTTTCAAGCTATGGGCCATGGTAATTTTGGGGTTCATTTACTACAGCTCTACTTACATGGGCAAAAAACTCTGCCATGAAGGCATGCAACAATGCTGCAGATGCAGAAGAATGATCAATCCCATTGACATAGTATTACATGGTGTATGGGTAACATAATATAACACATGTTTTAACAAGTTTTTTTTTCTGTTTTTGTGTAAGTAATACCCCATGCAAAACATATGTGTGGTGTATAAGTATTCTTATAAATTACGTGTACTAACATAATTTACAATGTATATCCACTGTTCTAGAAAAGAATCAGGGCAGTTATTCTACTAGATATGTTTGTTGGGTTGTTTAGCAGCAGCTAGTGACAGTCTAAAAGCCGACACAAAACAAAATATACAAAAAAGCAATGATTTGATAATAGATTTTACATTTGAATAGTTACATGTACAGTTTGCAGCTCTGTGGCGGACTAAATGGCTAGTATATGCACAGTTTACTAGGAATTATCCTACCTTATAATAAATGAAAAACCTTGCTGCTAAGCAACTGGTAGATTTCCTACTTACATTCACAAAAAAGTGGCTTTGAGAAATAAAAAGGTTGATCGTTTTTAAACCAGTTCGCACCATTAGGATCAGTCGATATTCGATATTAATTTATTAATAGTTATCTCACCGGGATATCATACCACCAGAACTATGAATCATCTTAAACTGTGGAGCTTCTTTTACATAACTGCATGTCAAATGAAATTAGGAAATTAAATTTTATTCTCTCAAATTTGAACAAGTATTTTGAATCCGCTTTATTAACAGCTTCATTTGAATCATTAAAGTTTTGTTTATATGTAGCCCCCAGGATGAAATCTTGCTGGACATTAATTTGGTTAGACATCTGAGCAAATGATGCTCCAAGTTGGCCAAAGTCAAGAGAGGATATTAGACTGCAAGGCACGTAACTTTTTATAACAAGTGGCTCGACAGAAACAAAACAAAAAAAAAACAAAACACCAGTCTAGTTAAAAATTTATGCATAAAAAACAGTGTTATACGCATGAATTTAGCTGGAAAATAAACTATTCCAGTAACAGCAGACGAGCTCCATAGCACTGTTTTCGGTCGTTGACCCCCTGTAACGTTGGGTCATATGACTTAATGCTAACACTGAAAGCTGTCCAGGCCCTTTCAGACATGGTCAAATATATGGGAGAAATTTCGAAAGAAAATTCAGACCCCAGTTACATAACCTTAATGTCACCATATTAAATATGGAAGAATGGTGATTCTACATTTGAGTTCACATGACGTCCTCGTTTCATTTCTCAAACACATCTACAAGTACATTCCAACCCACTTACTAAAATACATATACATGTATGTGCACTCTTGATCTACAATGTAGATCTGAAATAAGTTACAGTGTTTCAGGTAAAACCATTACCAGATATAATGATAGATTAATTTGTTTCCTAAGTTGTTTAAAACAATGGACTATTCAACTAGATATAAAAATAGTAGTATTTACATGTATGTACAGGCTGTACAGTGTACACCTATAGAAAGCTGCTTTCTGTGTTTACAGCCTCAAGGCAGTGCAGATGAAGATGATAATCTGGCAACCTTCCAACATTTCCAAGTTGAGATTGAGGCTTTGAGTTCAACACTGAAAACATCTGCAGACAAACAGAGCTTACAGAGTTTACAAAATCGCTGCAAATTTCTGTTGGTATGCTATTGCAGCATATCACATGTGCTTTATTCAGATTCTTTACCACTTTATCAGTTCGACCATAATTTAAATGTACGTGTAAAATATACGCATCCGTGTACATGTAGATGTACATTAGGCGTATGTGGAAACTGTACTGGTTCATATAGGACTGCATTAAATATCTGAAAGAGAATTCCCTTGTTAAATAAATACCATTATTACCAGGCACGCCTAACCTTGCACTATGCCAGCGCTACTATTGAATAAAATAAATTGTTATTTTCGCATATTGCTATTTATGAAGCTTGCATGGTGCACTATCCGAATATGTCTATTATCTACCATCTATAATTAGACACAGTATATCAGATTTAATGGTGGCAATAATTTACATGTACATATGAATTCAAATTATTCAACATCAAAAATTAATATTATGCGCATGCATTGATTAATTTGAATTAATATGTATAGTTTAAAAAAGGTTGATCCAATTTTTGTACTGTCTATAACCGTGAGAAAATGGCATTCTCAATTGTACATGTATAGCTAGGTTCTTGATATAGATAAAAATTTCATCTGAGTGTATCTTCAAATCAAAAAAATTAAATCTGGTTTCTGTATTTTTTAGGAAAAAGTCAGAGAAAAATGGGAAAACGGAGAGCTGGATGATGAAGAAGCCAAGCAGATAGCTGCAAGTCTACGGCTTATAATTGTAAGGATAAAAAGTGCAATTGTTCCAATAAAAACTTCAACTTGTTTTAAAGACATAATTAGAAAAAAACAATTGCTCTACAGTTTAGATTGATCACAAAACATGTGTTCATTATTCGAACCGAAAATGCTGATATGCAAGGGGTAATACAATATATCATAGCATATGCATGTACAACGTACAATGTATCTCAAAACATAGACCGGTGATAATCCGTGTACGTCATGGCAATGCCTAATACAACTTACAGTACATGCGGGAATCATGATCCACTTTTTTGCCTTACCATGTCTTCCTTTGTAACTCCAAGCTTTATTTATTGCTAGTGTTCCCTGCCGGAGGAGGAACCACAAACAGGAGAGACAAGCAGTACCCATGGCACAGATGCAGCTGCTGAGGTAATTTTTTTTGCATGAGTTAATCATTATTGTGTTACATAATAATATATTAATTTAGTTAAAACGGAGGAAGTACTCTCTGTCCATAACGAAACAAAATGTAGCACCCTGACCTAAAAAAGCCATAGCATTATGTACTAAAGATTTTTAGTGGGAACGCTGTCATAGACCTTGTTACTAACTGATAGGGTTACTTAGCAACTTTGTAGCTACTAATATTAATTAAATAATTCACTATAATAGTGAATTATTTAATTAATATTAGTAGCTACAAAGTATTCATAGCTGCAACGTCGCTAAGCACCCTTATCAGTGAGTACTGAGCATGTAGATTTTCAGCCATCTAATTTCACACCACTAATGCATACTGAAGTAAAACGGGGTTCTAATTCTGAGTACCTTATTTCTATCTCACAAAGCAAAGTAACAATCACAAAAATAGGTCTATAATATACAATGTATTAGCTGCACCCTTCTGGCAAGCATTTAAATAACCTTTAACATTATTTTGGAGATTCTACTACATTGAATGGTTGTTTCCAACTAATATAAACTTACCAATTTTACTTCCCGCTGTTAATCCCAAGTAAGAAAGCAAAGATCTAAAGAGATCTGCATTTTTTCTAATTTTGGGTGGAGAAGGCACGTCACAAGTGGCAAAGTTACTGAAGTAGCACAGGAGCATTAAGAGCTGGATGCCCTTCCTAACACCACCGATGACCTTTATGGGAATTGAACCTGGGACTCCCACGTGAAAGTCCAAACCCCTTACCACTAGGCCACGACAGCTTCCGTTTGTTTCTACTTGATACGCTGTGCATATTAAAGCTTTACATCACATTTTAGGTTTCAGATGAAGAGGATTGTACTACAAACCATCTCTGATATTATTAGGAAGCTACAGATTATACATAGGAAGTACGTGATGTCAGCAAAGTTTCACTTTACTGGATTAATTTTAGATCGTCAAACCTGCCTGGTGTCATGTTGAAAGGGAAAAAATGTTTGTCACAAGAGTAGCCTATTTGATGTACAATTTGTAGAGATATCAATGTGAATATACGTATAAGCAAGCATATTGCCTCGTAATGCTTGAAAGGGGTTGTTGCGGATGAAATACAATGCGGTGAAATACAATGAGCAGATTCGGTAACGCTTGCTTCATTCAAATTAATCTGCAAACTGTGAAGTTGTGTTCCCTTAACCATAGTGTTTCACTTCAGAATAATATTGGTTGTTAACAAACTCCCACATGAAAGTCCAAACTCTTTACCACAAGGACACGGCAGCTCCCAGTTTGTTTCTACCTGATACGCTGTGCATATTAAAGTTTTACATCACATTTTAGGTTTCGGCTGAAGAGGATTGTACTACAAACCATCTCTGATATTATTAGGAAGCTACAGATTATACATAGGAAGTACGTGATGTCAGCAAATTTTCACTTTGGTAGATTAATTTTAGATCGTCAAACCTGCCTGGTGTCATGTTGAAAGGAAAAAATGTTTGTCACAAGAGTAGTCTATTTGATGTACAATTTGTAGAGATATCAATGTGAATATACGCATAAGCAAGCATATTGCCTCGTAATGCTTGAAAGGGGTTGTTGCCGATGAAATACAATGCGGTGAAATACAATGAGCAGATCCGGTAACGCTTGCTTCATTCAAATTAATCTGAAAACTGTGAAGTTGTGTTCTCTTAATCATAGTGTTTCACTTCAGAATAATATTGGTTGTTAATTGAAATGTGACCTGCGTTTTGAAGACTCGACTTCCAAATGAGGAGGTACGCATGTTATACCAGCCTCTTTTACAATTTCATCGAAAAAGGTAAAAGTTTTATCACACTATATGAGGGCACTTAGGAAACTGATTGCGCGTCCCAAGTATTCACATAGTTGCAGTCATTCATTGCAGGCAGTAACAATAGCTAGTTAAATTTTTATCTTGTTTTTTTCTGGCAGAGCTAGTATTTAATAACTAACCTTGAACATTATAATACCGGAATGGCCATCAAAGGCAAATAGGATAGCAGAAGGCACCAAGGAAACTAAATGGGTTCCAATAGTAGCAACAAAACAAGAGCGTGTCATTTGCATGTAAATATTCCAAATAGTGAACATTAGACAATAGGTTAGTTAGACATCTGTTGGCTAGAGCAGAATAAAACTTCTGATATGCTAAAGTCAGCTAGAAGTAGTGTAGCCTAAAGGTAAAGATGTTTGCCCCTAGTGCAGGCAGTCAGGATTCAAGGTATTTTCCAGTAGTTGTCTCCCATGGAAATGAAATTGAGAGTAAAAGCAATATTACCATCATGATTCCCAATAAATATTCAAAATTTTCCTTTTCACTAAAATTCATCAGATATACTTAAAAATGAATTTCTTCATATCTTTTAGGAAGAAGAAAGATGTGAGAGTTATCACCTCTTGTACCTGCATGTACCTGCATGTACCTGCATGTACCTGCATGTATTTGTCTCATGTATCATGTTGACAGCATTAGAAAGGAATTCAGAATAAAATAAAACACAAAACTTGTTGATGAGACTGATTGTGAGCAATTATAGCAGTCCAAGTGCAGTAGTCTAATTAAAATGTTTAATTATATAAATATACGACTGTTATACATGTACATGTACATGTACATTTACATGATTGTAGTATTACCAAGCCTCTGTCATAGGCATTAGTATTCACTAAGTTCGTTATAAGAAACTCTGTGTATGTTACCATGTAGCAAATACTTTTCGAATGTTGTCTGTCCACTCTTACTCCAAACCTCAACCTCAACATATAGATGTTTCTTATCAGGTATTACGTGTAATTTAGTAACCTTTATTTGCTGTATGTTTACTGTCGATAGTAATATATCATAATTCTAAGTTACAATCACTTTGCTACAAGGCAAGTCTAATTGTGATATTTTGTCGCTTCACTGCATTTGATCATGACTATTGTGGTCATGAAGGCATGTTACAGTGATTTTATGAGTAGCTGTGTTTCCTTGGCTTAGGGAAACACCTTCAAGTCCACAACACAAGTTTCAACACCAATATAACAGGTGAGCTAGGGTTGGTGGGCCGACCTACTCCGCCCGCTAGCTTGGACAGGTTAGAACAAGAATTGAAGCAGGGGATGTAAGATATAATAAATTTAAAATATCTAGTGTTTATCATCATATTCATTCTAGCTTTCAATCATGTGAATTTACTAAAAATAAGATAACTTTGCTAATGAGACACGTTCTAATGCACTTTTTTGTCGTTTCCGCTGTCCGATTCTGCCAGAAGGGGCAAGAACTGTCATTTTTCTGAAAAAATATATTTCTTTTGCACAATCATAAAAATATTGGGCTTCAAAGTTAAATATTTGAAATTTTTTGTTTACTAGCAATTTACATAGTTACTACTAGCAAACTAGTTGAGGCCACACTGGAAGCTTTATATATTATACCGGACTTGTATGATAAGAATGCATTAGGACAAATGACTCCTTGATTTCAAGATGGTCGTTTCGACAAACAAAGGACTAATAGGTGCCCTTTTCTTTGAAAGGTAGAAATCATTTTAACCATGTTAAATCCACGGAGAATAGAATTGTTTACAACCAGAATGCAATATGGTTAAGAATTCACCGATCATGTTATACCATGGCTGTAATCTTTCCAAACAGGGAGACATGGCTACATATCGGTAGATCAATGTTTTCCACCAATAGGAAGAATTTGGCAATGCAATCCCAAGAACACTTTTAATCTTCGTGCAATATTTGAATAAACTTGATTGACTTTTTGAGACCTAATCTACGTGTAGGCTTATTGCTGCTATGAAATCAATTACAGAAGAGCAATTTTGCACCAGTTAACAACTAACCATTTGCAAATGCAACTATAAAAATGTCATTTACTGGCAGCACTGTTCACATAAAAGATATGCAAACATACTACTTGTCTAAAAATTTTGCTTGTATACAATGTGACAGCTGAAACTTGTCATGGAAGTTTGTATTCTTTTGAAAGATTGGACAACATAGCAGCAAGGAAAATAAACAAACAGTGTACCCAACAAGACATTGCCGATATATTGGGATGGCAGAAGGGCCAGGACACATCAGAGCATAACAAATACATTGAGGCCGTTGAAGCTCTAGGTAATGTTTAATATTTCAAATTTGTTAGTACATCTAGAGGTACATGTAGTAACAAAGTGTGCACAGGTAAAACATGTACAAGTGCGTGATACATATGTACAGACTATTATACATGAAACCCTCACTGGTAGCACAAGTTGACCTACAGATAGCTTAATCCATGCTGTGTACATTGTTAGCAGCACTTCGCAGAATATTGCAAAAAAAAAATTGTTGTTCGAAAACTTTTATTAACAATGTTATTATGGTAAATTCAGATGTAGTTAAATATCCATAATGGATTACTGTCATAATTCACATATCGCACACAGAAGCTGGCACAGGAGGCAATATCATTAGGTACCCTGGAGGCTTGAGTAATCATAGAATGCTCGCATTTCTACAGTATTGAGGTCATATCTAACCACCAATATTAATTCATATCAATCTTTCAGGAACCCGTGCTACAGTTAAAGTGGTCAGATATCCTGGAGACTTGAGTGATCATAGAATGCTGGCATTTCTACAGTCTCAGCCAATAGTTGTATCAGTATATAAAGCTGGAGAAATGGTGAACTGGTCACAAGTCTCAGGGGTGAGTTTGTGTAAACAAAATGATATATTTTCATAATTTGCTAATCACTATTAATATTGCTCTCTTTCAACCAGCAGTGCAGTGGAAGCACACATATACAAATCCAACAAGTATGTAACTGTTTACTCGCCCATCTTATTTCTACAGATAGCCTTTCAATATTGCTACATGCTAATGGGGAAATACTACGGCACACAGAGCATATCTACAGTCATGTATGTGAATTATGACAAATCGTCTTCTCATCTGCCTAAACCTGTGATTGTAAAGAATTTAAATTACAAAATAGTCACATGTACAATCGAATCGTTTCTATTAAAGATACTGCTACTAGCTAGGAAGATTGCAATGGAGTGTGTCGCAAAGTATGGTAAGGACAGACTTGCGAAGA
This sequence comes from Bugulina stolonifera, assembly GCA_935421135.1. Lineage (NCBI taxonomy): Eukaryota > Metazoa > Bryozoa > Gymnolaemata > Cheilostomatida > Bugulidae > Bugulina > Bugulina stolonifera. The sequence goes on along the minus strand of OW285197.1, from coordinate 6,264,272 downwards.
TAGTTGACTGGGTCCTGGATTTTTTAAAAAAAGTTCCAATTTTGAAAGGATGGGTAAGTTTATTTAACAATTACAGTCATATAATAGTATAAAGTTCACAATCGAAATGAATAATTAACATTTTTGAAGTGAAGTTAGCGGAACTAATCGCTTTACCTAAAAAATAACAAAGTTACTTTGGTATCTTAACTAAATAATGTATAATAGCTGCAGTGAACCCGGAAGGACATAATAATATTATTATGTCCTAATTATTCATTCTTGTCTTTTTTTAGACCTAGCATGTGGGTAAAATTTCTCAAAAACAAAATGTTAGCACCTCATTACCTACTGTGAAATATATTATTATGACAGTGTTTGTAACAAACTGCTAAAATTTTGTTTTTGAGAAAATTTACCTACAGTGCACGTACTACATGTACATGTACATGTAGGTCTAAAAGAAGCCAAAAGAAAAAATTCTACGTTTAACATGACTGCATTAAGTATTGAATTCCACGCAAAGGCTCATTAGCATTAAGATGCATTGAAATTGTTGTACACATTGTACTGGTCTAGTGTAGTGTGTTGTGTTGGCAACAGTCCGTTTTATTCCTTTGCTTTGTATGCTAAAATTTTACACAATAGAAAACACGACATCTAAACAATACACGCGAAATAATGTGTATAGATATCTGATGTACTGCTCCTCATAAATATAATATCCAATCAGTGATTGGTTGACCCACTCACTTAAAATAGAGTTAGTTTGCTACCCATAAATACACGTATCACCTGTCAACAGTTAAATTTAAATTAACAAGTACATGTTGGATAGCAGTATTGAGTGTTTACTGATAAGAAAATTTCCATTCTCAATCTCATCAGTGGATAGCAGTGTTGCAGCTCAACAATAAGCCATATACATGTAAAAGCTAATATATGATGCATTATGCTCTCAAGTCAGCTAGCTTGTATTTACTGCACCATGTACAATGCATATTCGCATAGCTGTATCTTTCCATTACACATACTGTCCATATATATTGTGATCTATACAATGCCATCATCTTCGTAGTAACAGTGTGGTCCTAATTGCATGCCACTATAATAGCTATAATAGCTATAATAGCTATAATAGCTATAATAGCTATAATAGCTATAATAGCTATAAATGTGTTGCTTTATTTCAAGCTTCGCAGTGGCGTGTGATCCATTCATTAATTTGATTCTTCATAGTAGTCTCTAGTTTACATTAGTTATTAATTTGTTGTGATTATCTTACCCAGGAAGGACTGATGGCCGGGGACCATAATATGACAGAAAATGATCAGATGATAACAACAATCATTGTGAGTAGATGATGTCATAGTTATGTTTGTTGAAAAGCCAAACTTCTTTCTTTTGCTAGTGGCACTGAATGTCTGCCCTAATTGTAAACAAATGAAATAACCAGATGTCTGTTCCTTTACAGAAATCCTGTGAAGATCTGTCACCAACTGGATTTGCTTCTACTCCGACGTTATCAGCTGGTCGAAATCGCTCTGTGTCGGCATCAGGAAGACAGAAATCTAAAGGGGTAAGCTCTCAGATCTTCTATAACCTGCTCTTTTGATCCAAGGAAAGTATGCGTAATAGATTTACTGTAGGTGACCTAAATTTCTTCTATCATGCCGTCGTAATATTCCTGACATTGCATGGGCGAATATTGATGATCATAGTTTTTTTCGGCTTGCGCCACTATAAGATATCGGGGCCTGAAAGCATGACGCACCAGTACGTCATATAGGACTCAAAAAGTTAGGAAATGTTACAATTTATGTAAATTCTCTGTTGTAGAAAGGAGAGGACATAATGAGTAACACTTCTCCTCCAACATTATCATCTCTCCAGCAGCACTTATTGGAGGCGTTTGAGGATTTCTTTGTAAGTTAACCAAATAACATTTTGTTGGTCAAAACGTGCTAATGTTGTTATTTTATTCCAGTAGATTAGTAAGTATTTAAACCCAGTTATTCATGTTAACAATGATCTGTTTTACGGTTTCTTAGCCCTCTTCCTCTATTTGGTACTGTTTAAATACTGTATCCGATGTAAGGCAACGCAATACAATACGATCATTATTAGTGAATGGTGGGTTTCTTACTATACTGTCTGACTATTTACTCCGAATCTGCCTCATGACTGTATTATTTCTGGTTTGAGTTAATATTATGAAAACTGCCAAGTTAGCTATATCACTTGATTGGACAAACTACTGCTCAATGGGTGTTTATCAACTGATTTAAATCCGTGTGATCAAAAACCAGATCAACAGAGAGCTTGTAAATTGAACTTTTGCCAGCTTTTTTAGTTTATAATCAACTTCAAATGGCTGATGATTATTAGTTTAAACAGTTAATACACAAAACCCCGTTTTGAGATCTGTCCTTTCACGTAGGTGGAAAGAGATGTGAACTATGAAGACAAAGCAGAAGTAGCGGCTGATAAAGAGGATGACAATGAAGAGAGCGTATCATCCAGTACTGCATCAACACTGATCAGCGTGGAAACTCCTCCTCAAACTGCTGCTGCTGCTGCTGCTGTTGCTGTTGCTACTGTTGCTGTTGCTACTGTTGCTGCTGCTAGTACCAGCGATACCGTTGGAAGAAAAAAGAAAAGGGGTGGAGCCAGAAGGAATAAACAGAAAGCTAGTGCTACAAGCATGTCTGTCGATTCTTCAACCAGAGAGGTACGTATTTTATTAAATAACGGAACCTTGTTTTAAAATAGTCCGGTCTATTTGCTTTAGTTTTGACTATTATTATCAGTGTATATTTATTCATAATAAATTTCAAAGGTCTAACACCATTTACCAGAAAGTACCAAAGTTTGATTTTTTTCCAAAATTTCCCGATATTTGCAGCAAAAGAAACACATTCATCCAATATTTAAGAACGATGGATTGTTTCTACCCAGTATTTTATTAGGTTCTATAAGGCATAATACAGTCCAACGACTGGTGAATATTTTGACTAAAAGATTGACTACGGTACACTCATCCTGACCTCCCATCTTTGGAAAATTCATCACGTGCCTTGCTTAAGTGTAATTGTAAAGTCAGGCATCGGCTAGATTATCAAATTAAATACATCTACATGTACATGTACTTGTAGAACGACTTTTCCAGATGTAGTCGAATGCTCGCGAGTTTAGATTTTTTAGCCAAATTAGCTTTTTTTGGAAGAAATGCTACGTGGTTTAATACGAGCTACTGCAATACTCGACAAGAATGTTTCTATTAGCAAGGAAACTTACTATTATAGTTATTTAACTCCTATATAGGTGCAACCATTAACGTTCAAAATACATGAAAGCTATTACAATATGCTGTAATAATTCTCCAATCCATTAACTGACTATCTAAATGCTGTGACATGTTTTACGTATTATACTTATATGTAATAATATTTATACATGTGGGCAGTTAATTTTTTGTTGCATGAGCACCCAGGAAAGATATTTTGTCATGAGGGCTAGGGTTTTCTAGTATCATTAAAAAATATTTATTGATTGATTGACTGGGTGACTGGCTGGCTGAGTGACTGACTGACTGACTGACTGACTGACTGACTGACTGACTGACTGACTAATTAATTGACTGAGTAATTAGTTGATTGATTGATTTGTTGATTGATTGGTTTCATTTAACTGTTTTTCAATTTTAGCAGCAAACACAAAAAACGGGACAAACGAAAGGCTCCAAGGTATGTTTCATTGTTTCTAACGAAATTTTTGCACATCATCCTCTTAAAACAAAATTCAGGTAATGATAAGAGTGTAGTCCTGCTTGATAAAGGAAAACAAATTTAACGAGCTACATTATAATTATAACTGAATGAGAGTTTGGCCTAGTCCCATCCAATTGTCATTCTACTTCACATTTCAGTAATAACACATCTTCAAGTTGGTGCTTTCACAGCAAATTCGGACTGTCTTTGTGCTGTAGACTCGGTAATCAAAGCAATAGATTTATTGTTTTGATCTAAACTTTGTTAAATATTTTTGTGCAGATATTAGAATTTAGAAATGTAGTAATTATATCAACTTGAGTAGTCTTACTCTTGTCATGCTGCACTTCCAACAGAGAAACCTAAGTACATTTGTATCTCGGATATTATACTATAACACACATTAGTCTTGCACTGGACCGATATTGTTTGCTTTCGTTGTATTGTATACCTTGTGCCACACTTACTGTGCACAATAATTAGTACTGACGTTTTGAGAACTCTGTCACACTCTTGCCGTAATAATTTTAGTCATCGAGAGTCAAAGATAAACGATCCAAAAAAGATCAAAAAAAGACAAAACCTTCACTTATAGTAAGTCAAACACCCATATTTATTTAGATTGCGTCTACTTGTACTCGGTCAGATCGAAATTACATGCACATCATTCTAACACTAAGCACAGCATCGGGGCACCATGTTGCATAGCACCAAATTTTCTAATTATTCGTTTGAACAACAGTCTGTAATCATTTCAAATAGCAGTCAAAAGTGCTGCAGTTATTTATAGCGCTACGCTGTAGCAACAATGTTAATTATAATATTTACATTCGCCGTCTATGTCAAAAACTTTTCAATATAATTTTTTTGTTCATGGTTGCAGCTAGATTATTATCCTTTCTTAAAAAATGAAGAGCAGATATATGATGCATTTGTCGGACGAATTTACCACTTAAGACTGTTAGACAGTTGTGACGATCGGCGAAAGGAGTGCTGTCAGCTTTTGGTAGGTTATATTCAGGCAAGCAAGAGAGCATGTTGTGCTTGTAGGTGGAGCTCATAAATATGTCAAGCAAGCATACATTTTCCTATTAGGTATTGTATATTGGACCCACCCTCTATGATAAAGTGAGACGATTTGGTATAATGTGGATGTTGCACCGGTTTGCAGTTCAAATTGTGTTTATTAAACAAATGAGTGGCCAGGCATGAATAATGCCTTCTGTATGGGGATGTGCTCATGGCAGTGTGGTAGTAGTGAATGTTAAGTAATATTATTACTAGACACAGTGCAGTGTAATAGCGAATTATAAAATTAATTCACATATTTAATGAGGAAATTTATTCGAATTTTGTGAATGTACGATGCGTGAGAACTTGAAATATGAATGTACACTTTTACGTGTCAGTCCTTGCTTTTAAATAAATTTGCATTTAGATGTAATGAAATTGATGGTCTGTCTACCTATAGCCGTTGCCCATAATTTTCCGTGTTTATTGAAGGCGGATATAGAGAAAAAGTGTGATATGGGGAAACTATCAATAAGAGGAAGGGAAAGCCTCGATGATGGCGTTCAGATTGTAATGGTATGGAATTGTCTTCTAATGTATTCTGTGTATATTCTGTTTTTATTCAATTCATACTCTATTATCAATTGTGCAATATACATAATGTACGTGCATATTCACTTTATATTCGGATTATAATCTGGTTATACTCTAGTTACATGTATATTATTTGCTAATAGTAAACATAAGTATACTTGCAGCCATTCTCACGCTATAAGCTACTGAATATAAAAATATATTGTCTATGACATAATTTATAAGTTTGCCGTTTATAATACAAATACTTATTAACCAGAGTATTGGGCTTCAACAAAAAACCTTCCCTCCTTCATATCCCAAATGTCTGTTATCAAACAATCACCAGTTTACAAGTGGTTGAAATGAAAATATTGTACTTGTATGTTAAAAAACTCTAACTTAGCATTGACACTCCACTTAACTAAGTTGTTCGTCATTTGACGGCTGAATGTTACGAAATCAACACATGGTGAAAACTCAAAAGTTTGTCTCATCATCACAGGCCAAATTTAGTTCATCTTTCAAATCAAACAGACACAAATTAATAGATTTACATGTAGATGTACATGTAAATTATTCACACATTATTGTAGATTCCTAAAACTGTTTGTTCACTTGTAGATTTTAAAAAAGCTACAGCGATCTGACTAAGTTGATACTATACATATGCATAATTGTTAGTACATGCATGAAAGAGTTTGACTTTGCCTCTTTTAGGAGGAATTAGACTGTTTGAAAGAGCACTTACTAATTGCAAATGAAGAAGCCCAAAACCTGTTCTTGACAGACCCAAAGTATTCCGAGAGTCAAAGCCTGGTTAGTATTTTTGTTCACCTTACTTATTTAAATTGATGTAGGCAATTATAGTGGTTACTTTGAATATGTTATTCATATTTTAAGTCAAACCTATCGCAATAGGCATATTCCGTACATATTTAATAGGCACGCTAAGTACACGGCCTAAATTCATTGAGTTTTATTGACCATAGCACAGCGCCCGATCACTATACTTGCCAAGTGTCTCGGGTTTCTCGGGACACCCCCGGGATTTGAAAATTGTCCCTACACTGTCCCAATGTCCTGATTTATACCCAGGGAATTAAGAAACTGCTGCTCCAAAAATTTTATTTATTATTTCCTTTGGATTTTCCAAAACATTGACTGAAAAAGGGTTGAGCGTCACAAATCCTGGGGAATTTTGCTAAATATATGCTGCACACCGTTTATTTTCAAAGTAGTTCGATGTCTACTGACTGTTGTGTCTATGCCAATTGCCACTAGTTATAGCCCAAACTCTGACTAATTCCTGAGCTATATTGGCAGTGTACTAAAGCCTCCCCAACAGTGGATAGCTATTTTATATAAGCGCTCTAATGTCAATGACAACCACCGCACAAATGAAAATTCACTGATTGATATTATAATTATTATTATCTGCTTGTACAAATAATGTTTCCATTATTTGTCTATTGGATGTTAATTTAGCTGTTAAGCCAAACAATTCTCACAGTACTGACAAGCAAAAGACTTGGCAATAATTTTCAAATTTAAAATCAATGGGTCAAATTTATTTATTTTATTTCTACAAGTAAATTGGGTTTTTAATATCAATATTATAATTATGCCTTCTGCGCCCTCTAGTATTACTGATGGTGGCACCAATGATATTACTCACTCGTTACTCACTCGTCGTTGATAGAACATTCTATTATCACATATTGTGCAAGTTGAATGCCTCATTACTAACAGTGTGCTACAGTGAAAACGTCAATACTACAGCATATCCCTGATTTACTTTTATTCGGGATAGCCAATTCTTATATCTCGGATTGTTCGAGGGAGGAAACTATTATGGTATACATTGGTTGTGGCAGAAATTGATGTTAGTTCGCCTCTGGCTGCAGCTCTGGTTGTCATAGTTGTTTGCGAGCGGCTTTCAACAATTTCATTGTAACTGGAGGATAGTGTATTGTGGCTCTCTTCATTTTGGAGAATTTTGTGGAGTAAAGTTATTCAATGATTTCGTCTCCTACACTCGAGGGGTACTAGTCCAAGAAGATTTTTTGCTGCAGTGACACTTTCACGTCCCTTTATATTACTGATGAAGCGACCTGCTTTACACTGAATCCTTGCTATGCATTCAATGGTCTGCTTACTTTTTGGATCCCACACGGTGTCTGCATACTCCAGGATTGGTCTACACAAACTAGTGTATGCAAGTAATCGACTTTTGCACAGTGTAGAGTATAGCCAGGCACACGCTGACCCAGAAGCATATCAAACCTGTTGTCTAAAAGCTGTCACGTTATCTAAAAGCTTAGAAGATTTGTTTATTCTCAATGATTCTGAAGTTCAAAGGACAGGCTTACATTATGATTATAATTTTGATATAATAATTATAAACTTGATTTATGAAATTAATACTGAATTATATTATTATTATTATTAATATTATTATAATTCAGTGTTTTCATAAACAAAGCTATTTATATGTTTACAATTTAATATAATGAAACAAAAATTTGGTTTCTAGTAAATTTTTATGTTGTAGCAAGTTTTATAGGTCTTCTGTAGATTGTTCAACCTGAAGCACTCTTTGCAACTTCATTCCTATTCTAATTCTTCCCACCATTTTAAAACCATTCCAATATGCATGTAATATGAAAATATTTTTTACCACTAGAGCAGCATTCAAATACAAGTGAAATTGCCCTAACTTCTGTCATTTTAGTGGCTCACAAAAAATATTTTGAATGTGGGAGGGTGCTTTTCTGCCCTTCCCGCACCCTTTCTGGCAGCCCGCTATGCGGGCTGGCATAGCCTGCGGCCATGTCATTCGTCCTCCCTCTGGTCCGCACATGTGTCCAGATTTTTTACCCAGGTTACTTGGCAAGTGTGTCGATCACCCTCATCTAGAAATGTGCCTGTTCTAAATTATCAATAATTACAATAAGCACTTTCCTTCACAACAAGCATTAGTCACGTCTGAGGACTCGCATTGCATTCAGCTATTACAGCTTAGCCTTACATGCATTTTCAAGTATGCCAAATGAGGCCTAGTGGTAATATAACAACATCGTCTCCTCTTCCAGATACAGAACACCTACAGATGTTATTTCACAGAAGTAGATTGTCTGAAAGCCAGGGCCGCTAATTTGCTCCAAACGGATATTGACGGCGGTAGAAAGATTTACAAAGAACTGGTGGTATGGTTTACATTGGAACAGGGATAAAAAATGATGCAATATACATATGTGTATACATTGTATATCATAATATACTCAGTTTCTTCGCTGTTCGCATTTGCTAAATCTTAAATCAACATGCTTAATTATCCGATAGTTCTAAATGGCCTCTCTGATTCCTCAACAGTGTATATGTAGACATTGTTATGCCAGGTTTGCAAGCCCAGAAATGAAATATATCTCCATGGACATGGATAGTATTGTGCTATTATTTAGGAGCTGACTCAAGAGGCAATCAAAAGAAAGGAGCTACTTGCAGAGATGGGGCCTGTAGCCTTTGAGCTCAACAGAAATGCTTTTATACTAGATATTAGAGAGGTACAATTATAAGTATGTGTTTAAATCAATATTGTTTACATGAGGGGGACGCCATCGCCTAGTGGTAAGGGTTTCAAACTTTCATGTGGGAGTCCCAGGTGCAATCCCCGTAAGGGTCATTGATGGTGTTATGAAGGGCATCCAACCCCGTAAAAATCCTGTGTTACATCAGTTAACTTACAGTAACTATTCATGGTAAAGTGCCTTCTCCACACCAAATTAGAAGAAAGTGCGAATCTCTTTAAATCAATGGTTTCTTATCTAGCATTGATTAAATAGCGGGAAGTAGAAATAGTAGATTTATCTTATGTAGTCTACATGCAATCCTTTTAATTTTTTACTAAGTTCTATGCAAGTATGTTCATGTATGTAATGTATTGCTGTTTGTTAGCACTGGGAAATCATCATCACGTGTATGTCAGCAAAGCGTGAATAAACAATTTTACAACTTGATGCAGAAATATTTCTTTGTTGCAGTAAATTTACCAAAGAAATATTTTAATGGTTCAGGACATTTGTACATACGAATCCAGTCACCCTGATAGATCTTATAGCATCCTAAGTGTGTTATAGTGGTTGCCACAGCACTACCCATCTAACACTTGTCCTCTTGCACTTAGCTGTTTCGATACTCATACCTACATTTTTACGCATGTCTAATGATATATTGATAATTACATATCAATTACATTACTTGTATAAAGCCTTGCTGAGTCATTATACTGCTTTTTATACCTATATAAAGTGGCCGACATCCAAGAAATACTTGAGATTGATTTTGCATAATATGATCTAGATAATCTTAAGCATCTTTTGTTAAAGGGTAGGCGCCATGTTGTTGCACAATTTCTAGGCCTTTTTACAGAACTTCTTCCGGAAGTTCTAATACTATAATAAAGCACATTGTTTTCATGTCGTCTCAGTTCTTGCTTGGATCTCAATAAAGACACTTTAATACTTTCACTTTGTAAATAGGTCATTCTAGTTGTTAAGGTCCTTGACCTTGCAACACAACTGCCTACTAGGTCGGATCACTCTCTTTCTCAATATAGCAAACAAGCATTGACTCGGGATTATATGGATCATGGGTCGTCTTTGGTAGTATTTGGACTACTAGTACCTGTTAATCTTTTATGTAATGAGAAGGCTTAGCACCACTCATAGGCGCTTTATTTTGGACTCGGGAGTCGTCTTAGGGCAACAGTACCAAAACCCAAAAACCATTACAATATTTCTGCATCAAGTTTTGAAACTGTTCATTCATGTTATGCTGACATATGCATGGTGATGATTTGCCAGTGCTAACAAACACCAATTATACTTTACATACATGTACATACTTGCATGAAACTTAGTAAAAGATTTAAATTTTTCTAGAGCAATACTGAAACCTTTTCTAATTGCTTCGCTTTGTATGAGTCATCCTCATGACATGAGAACTTTGCTGACAAGATGTTCCTCTGAAATTATCAGCTTATTATAGTATAGCACATACAGTCACGATCTCTGTGTTATACATTTATGCCACAAATGTACAAAGTATCAATAAATGTACTTTGAAATATACAATGTAGATTATGTCAATTTTGAGTGAATTTAATTATTTACACTGAGCATTCATCACTTTATAGCTTTCTAAAAGTTGATCAAAACACTCAATTTGAATGAATCGAGGCTCGAGGAATTTTAGTTGTTTATTTTTCTTCAGAGCTTTAATTAATGTCTCTAGGGGAAAGCTACAACTGAAGACTCCAAATCCCGTGAATTATTAAAACTTCTCCATGCACTGAGCACAACAGCAGTAGCATTGAAAGATGTTGACGAGGAAGAAGCGAACAAAAGGTTCATTGCGCTACAGGTGAGTGAAATGAATCTCTACTCCTGCCCTAATAGAATGTATTTTCTACATACACTGTACATGTAATACTTATACTTCTACCTCCACACATTATATTAACTGTAGTATTGTATGTAGACCATAAAGTTGCCTGTGTTTTTCTCATATTATTGATTTCATACTACATTTCATGCAACATTTCTTATCAATAGGTAACTTTTCATCAAAAACCGGTGCCATTGTTAGCAAACTGTAGAACTCCTATAAACTATGTGTACATCAATTTATTTCCCTCTGATTACGTTAAGTCATGTATGACTAGTGTCAAAAAGTCCTTTGAAGAATGCAAAATCTTAGAATGTGTTTATTAGTATCGTTTATACATGTAGTTTTCAAATTCCAGGTCCACTCCAGATAAAACTGAACTTGTATTCGACACGCCTTCAGTTTTTATTGCTTTTACAAAATATCATTCTTTAAAAAGGTTAGATTAAAATTTACATAGAATCCAGCAACAGGAGAGCCAAATAGTCAAAAACTGGAAATAGAGGCCATGCTTAGCTATTACCCATGCAGATACACATGCAGGTACACAATGTATATAATATATACATTACTCAATCTGCATACAGTGTACTGTTTCGGTGTTTAACACCTCATCACTAGTATAATGTACATGTGCGCATATGTATGGGTAATTATAGCTCTAAGGATAGCCTCTATTCTAGTGTTTGACTATAATATATATATTATCTGGTAAAACCAATTGTCTGCTCCGAATCAACGCACCAATGGCATCCTCATTTGATTTGCAATAAACTGAAATTATTTCATAATACATGCATATCTATCATAGAACCATCCACTAGAATCTAAATAAACTACATTCAAGTGTCAACCAACACTATTTCGTTTTTTCACTGTTGTTATTTTTATAGTATCAATAAACCAGAAAGGGGAGCAGCCGTGGCTTAAGGGTTAGAATTCTGAGTTTTCATGCTGAAGGTTCCAGATGTGAATCCGAACACGGTGGTGTTAGGAAGAGCATCCAGCCACAATTACTGCTGTGCCTCATGTTAAAGTCCTTGGGGTCATGCAAGCCAGCATGGCTTCAAGGCAACTTCTCTACCCCTGCCAAAAATGCCACGTCATCTGGGCCTTTCTCACGGGGTTGGCCAGCACTGGCACCTGGCACCTGGTCCGCTGATGCGTATTTAAGCCAAGCTGTGAGTTTTTTCATTAATATACTGAAAAAAAACTCGATTGACTTGGTCATAGTGAGTAACACTTCTAACTTTTATGCATTAGTCTCAGGTGTTTGAAGAACATGAAAGTGGACGTATAAGCTGGGAGATTGCAATGAACCTGTGTGCTAAATTGGCTAATAGACTACAACCACGACCTGAGGTATATATTTGACTAAGCTATACTAATGCCACTGATACCACTAATACTACTAATACCACTAATGCCACTAATACCACTAATACCACTAATGCCACTAATACCACTAATACCACTAATACCACTTGTAGCACCAATGACCACCAATGACCACCAATGATCATCAATAATCACTAATACTACTAATGCTGCTAGTACCACTAATACCACTAATACCACTAATATCACCAATGACCACCAATGACCACCAATGACCACCAATGACCACCAATGACCACCAATGACCACCAATGACCACCAATGACCACTGATACCACTAATGACTACTAATACCTATTTTTTCCTTAACATAGCTCTGCATGTACAACTGTTCTGCATAACTGTTTTGCAAGTAAAAGAATGCATCCTATGACAGATATTTTTATTAAGATACTGTGGCTAGCACAAAACAATACTGCTTATCACATTCTAGAATGAACTCTATTACACATTGCACATGCACATAACCACATGTACACCTATAAGTATATAATATGACTGCACCATGTGCATGTACATATTATATGTACATGGATGCAGCATTATGGTATAAATTATCATGTTATTTGTATTTGATCCAAATTTGTCCGTCTTACTTCTCATCCTAGACCGAATCTAGCAATCAAAGTGTGCGTGGAGATCAGCCTCAAAACGAAAGTCCAACAACTGTTGCAAGGCCTCAGCAGACAGCGGTAAACAATTAATACATGACGTATATTTACACATGTAAAAAGCACCTACTAACAGGGCTTCTCATATTAGATGGTGTATGAAAGCAGTATTTCTATGAATGACATTAACCACAGTTACAAGGTTATCTAGTCATACAATTTTATTATACAATGTAAATAGGTATACAATAATATGGATAGAAATGTGTCAGGCGCTCAACTCCATATACATTGTATTGCACAGTGATAAGTTCTTTGTTTTTGATCCAAAATTTGTCTGACCGACTTATAGTCCCGGATAGAGACCAGAGATCAAAGTATTGGAGGAGTGCAAATTCGAGATACAAGACCAAGAACCGCTGTGAGGCCTCAGCAGACAGTGGTAAACACATACTACGTGACATATATTTACACAAGCCATGTAACATGCAACTGTAGGGCTTCTCGTATTAGTTTGTGCATGAAAACATTATTTCTATAAATGGAGTTAACCACAGTTTCAACTACATGTATCTAGCCATTTCATTCGGTTATACAGTGTCGGTGTTTGATAAGTATAAACCAGTTATTGTGATGCCTGGTGTTAGATACTGAATCATGGCATTGTATCACTATGCTCTACCTGTAGTTTCCAGAAACTGTCTTGACATTGGTCCAGCAATCAAACATAAACCATGTTGAAAGATACTGCTCTTACTGTATATAGACGACAACCGCATCGCACCGGATATGGCTACAAAACCACTTTGCATCCAATGAATGCATGTGTTGCATTGAGACTTACATGGAAATTATAGATAGAAATGTATCTTCTGAACAAATTAATATTGTGTTGTTCAACTTCTTAATGTTGACTGAGAACTACAACTCGTTGTTGGAGATACTGAACTGTTGGCACAGATCGGAAGACTTAAAACATAATTATTATGACTCATTCAAGCAGAATGACTTTAAAGTTATTATTTGTGTTTGCAGTGTGACGAAAGTGCTGATAGCGATGATGGTCTAAGAACAATACAACATTTCAGAACAGAGATTGAAGTATTGCGTAGAGATATTTCAACACTGACTGTATCTGAAGACACAAAGAGCTTGCACAATCGTTGCAGCTTTCTATTGGTAGTTTTTCTGTTATCAGATAATGTCGTTAATAGATATGTAGGCCTATAATTATTTTCATCTACATGACTGCATTGCAAAAATAGGTAAATATTCAAAGCTGTGGTAATTTTGACTTAGCCATAATAGATAGGTACACGTAGTGACCATCATTTATTTAATCATCATTAATTCATATTATGTGCAGCTAAGTAATTTATATTCAGTTCAATCAGGACATTATTCTAATGTAGGCCTACAATGTATAAGCAGCTTTGTATACTCAGAAATGCATGTTTCGATCAACAGTAAAAAAATCAAACTTAGATTGTAAGAATTATGCCCTACACATACTGTATACCAAGATAGATTATTGCTCTAATGTGAGCAATGTACTCTTAATTTATATTCCTAATAACTGAATTTACAGGACAAGGCTACGGAAAAGTTCAACAAGAAAAAACTGGATGATAAAGAATTAGATGAGATAGTAGACAATGTAGACGCCTTAGTTGTAAGACTTTTGACAATGCTTTATAACCAACTTCATCATGCCAATAGAAATACATGCACGTGTATATTTTATTTCCTTCATTGAGCCAAATGTAGCATCGAAAATACATGAAATAGGCCGAGTGACCATGCTCTATGAAGTACCCAGCGTCACTGTACCATCATATATATTTTTAATGCATTATTGCCCAGTATATCTACAGAGCATCTGCATGTGAATGTCATGTTTACTAATAAACTTTGGTAGCAATCGGCAAGTACCTGATAATGTTGTCACATTCTTCTATTGTATTTTTTATTTCAGAGTTCTTTATTCCAAATCAATCCCACCACTGGTGCAGAAAGTAGTTCAACGGCAGCAGTTGCAGCAGACGAGGTAAGTAGATGCATTTAGTAACAGTAACTATTATTTACAATATACATCAATGCTGTAACACATGCACGTTTCTTGAAATGATTTATCATTTGCCAAAAACTGACTATCCTAGACAAAGATTTCAACCTCAATTTTCTTAGCAAGTACGAAAGGCCAGAACCCGTTGAAACCATTCATATAGCAATGTGGTCATATAAGTATGTGAATTTGAGGAAGTGGCTTGGTTATACATGCAGTAGCTAGTGAGTTTGGTACACTATGCTACACTGTTAGCCATTGTAGATTCTCAGGCTATCCATCAACAACCCTAGCTGCTAAAATATCACAACTAAAATGTTTAAAAAATCATTCCATTGCTAACCAGTGGAAATCACTTCATATTAAGTAAACCAACCACACTGGCACTGCTTATTATGGCAAATTTTGGTGGATACTACTTCCTGGCATTCAATTTGCTACATTTATGTCAATTTGTTACCAGCTGAAGTAAAGTAAAGTAAATAGCACACCTTGCAAATTAATGAAGTATACAAATGTGCAGCCTGATTAAATATACTTTTAATTTGTTGTAGGTTTCAGATGAAGAAAGTTATACCAGTGGTCACCTCTAAAGTTATACCAGTGGTCACCTCTGAAGTTATACCAGTGGTCACCTCTGAAGTTATACCAGTGGTCACCTCTGAAGTTATACCAGTGGTCACCTCTGAAGTTAAAAAAAGTTTGAGCAATTTGTTCATCACTCTTACAGTGTTGGACAATAAAATATTACACTGTCAATGTACGTAAGCTGTGTTGTACACCAGTAAATACACTGTCCAGTAGAAATAAATTCACTACAAACAAGTACTTTTTCAGTACAATTTATTGTTATTACACTGTAGCTCATCACAGTTTAAATAATTATATAACATTGGGAAAAAGATGACCAGAGGATGATCAATCTCAGTTCTGTATAAGTCTAGTTATTCATCAGAAAATCAATTAATGGATTCCATAAATATTAACTTTACTACTGTTTAAGTATTATAATAGCAAATAATATATATTTTTTAAGGGCACTATATAAACACTATAGTGGATAACAAGGTATATTTCTTATCACTCTCAGTACTCTAGGCAAATACAGATTGTTATTAGAGTTACTATTGTGTTATACACTCTTGCATTAAAGAAATGCTGTAATTATCTTAAACCAGATAATTCAGGATTATTCAGCTCATTTTTGATTAAAATGCTGCTGTGTTTGTGTGTATATTGATGTGTAAGTTATTGAATATACATGAGAGCATAACTTAATCAACCTAAAGCTTAAAATGTCAACATGATTGATTATTCAGACTATGAAAATAAAATATTTTGAATTTAATACCTACTAACCTACATGTGCTACCTAATAATTCTATCTGCTGACTGATACCACATTAGGAATGACATGACTCACCGCTTTGCAAGCAGAAACAAATTTTTATTTAGAGTAATATAAAGGTTGCTGACTTGTTTTATTCAGCCATGGCAGCACCTACAAACAAGCAGCTTATGGCTGCTCTCCTATTCAAGAGGTGAGATAAAAATTTGTCAATTCTTAGATATATATTATGGTAAATGTCTACAGCGACTTTGACAGACTAGAAAATAGAGATCAAAACAAAGTAGAAACATTTGAAAATGGAATTTTGCACTTACATTGTTATTTGCCAATATAAATTTCAATTTTGAAATGGTCTGTCTGCTACTTCATGTATGTATTCTGATATTCAACAATTGGTATTATAAAATGTCAAGTATTAAATTAAAATTCTGTTGGAAGCCGCTATTAAGCTATAATACCTGCTTCCAACACAACATTAGAAACTTATTTTATAAATTATTTCTCTGTAGTCAACTTTCGCACTATGTCAAACTTGTACACTGGCAGCCTAATTTCCACACTTTTCTCTAATGCAAGTTAAAGGACAATTAGTATTTACTGGACCTCCTAGAAAGTCCGAAATTCATAAATGACATCAGTTCTGTATTATTCTTGCATAAGAAGCCAGTATGTCTTGCTTAAACGACACAACAGCAAATAATAAAAGTAATACAATGTACTTGAGATCCCTTACCATAATTTTTTTATCATTCTATCCATGAGTAAATAGTCACACATTTTTTCAATATGACTTACAGATTGAAAATACCTGTTTATATTACAAGTACATGAGTTGTATACTGTGTTGATAGGAAACTACCACGAAAGCAATCCTAGAGAGGGATTTGGCTGAAGGTAAAACTTCTTCAGGGGTTCAACTGAGTGATACACAGGTATGATAGAAGAAGAGCATCAATCTATAGATAAATTATTTAAACAGTGAAAATGTTTCTCATCCACTTTAGGCTACATTGTAAAATGTAAAACTGATACTACTCAGCCCAGCTCTCTAACCTCTTTTGCCAGCAATATTTAGCCATGATAGTTTACTATGTGTGGTTAAATAACTAGCGCAAAGCTGATGAAAAGCAACTCTCTTAAAGTATCTACATGCAATCACTTGATGCACCAAGATTGTATGCCAAGGAACCAAAATAGAATTTTGTTGGAGGGAACTATCTCTAGCTTACGGTAATGTACTTTCACACCAGGCATTGCTTCAACATGGATTCTGGTGTCTGCGTATTGGCCCTATAACAGAGGTGTGCCAGAAAAATCTTGAGTAAAACCCATTCCCTACTGCTTGCATTAGCCAGGGCTCTCAAGTTGCTCAGTCAGAAAATCTGAGCAAATGTACAATGTACTGCAGTGTACCAGTATAACTCTGCTAGCAATTGGCCAGATATATAAATAAAGCTTTTGGCCACCTACATTTACATATCTGTTGCTCTAGGAGTTAGCCTAAGTAATTTCTCACAGCCAAATAATCCCAGTACATATTGTGATGGTACGCACAGTCGCCTCCTATCACCTGACACTCATTGTTATGACGTTGTGTGCTTATATGTATATATCTGCTTGCATTCTGTACTACTAACTACATACCATTGTACATTCATGTATGGCAATTACTGAGTCTTTTGGTACCTTTTATACCCATGTAAAGAGGCCCAACCTCTCAGAATCACTTGATGTTCATTTTGCACATGAATTGGATGATTATAAGCAACTTTTGTATACCCTGACCTATTTTTGGGTTGGCCGTCGGGCTTCCGGCGGCCATATCGTTGCGCAGCTTCCGGACAACCATTACGTCGTCTTTTCTCGACACTACGTCAGGCGGAAGTTCTTATACTATATAAAGGGCATTGTTTTATCGTTTGTTGTCTCAGTCTTTGCTTGGCTTTCAATAAAGACACATCTATACCTGATACACAGACTTTCATTTCCTTTTGTCAGGTCATTCGCACAGCAAACCGCCTACTAGGTCGAATCACTCTCTTTCATAGTATAGTCTACAGGCTAGACTCGGGACTAGATGAGTCGTCTCTGGTAGTACTTTGACTACTGAGGCTGCTTGATCTTTCATGTAATTAGAAGGCCTAGCACCGCTCATAGGCACTTCATTTCTTGAGTTGGCAGTCGTCCAAAGACGGCGCTTGCAAACCAGAAACCATTACAATAATATTGTGAGCAATAGTATATGTAATTCAGGCCTTGCCCTTGGAAAATAATAGGATTAGTAGCTTTTTTCTAAGCAACTCACAAGCTACGAAATAAACTGAAGATTAATTTGGAGATTGCAAAGCATTTCAATTCAAAATATAGCTAATGAGAGAAAATCTTTCGAAATCCGAGCAGATCATCAATAATAGAAAACCTCCCGAGCTCTCTGAGCAAGCACTCAAAATCGAACTGCTCAGAGAAAATTCGAGAACTTGAGAGCTTCGCATTAGCACCAGGCTTTGACTACTACACTGTAGATGCCAAAAAGAAACGACATTACAAAGCTGTGTGCTGATTGGCTACTAAAGCTGCATCGTAGCAGAACTTGAAATAGCTAGCTGAGTGCACTGGGAGCTTGGCAAAGCCTTTTTCTCCCTGAAACTGGGTGAGTGAAGACTTAATTGTAACAGGTACTATTTAGTAGGAAATCCTTATCATATTAAAATACTTCAACGCTGTTATTTAGTCAGGTGTCATCTCACAACTACATGACTTACATCTGACTACAAAACTTGTGAAGAAACTGAAGTTTGATGCAGTTTAAGTTGATAGAATAATATGACACTAGTGCACATTTATCTGAGATATTTGCAGTCATCCAATTCATTTAGCTCTGATAATTTTACAGCTTTGATTTAAAGTAGCATTTCAATATTGATTAACTTCATTGTTTCAAATCACGGGTCACTTACCACTGTCCAAGTATGCTGTACAGGACATTTTATGATGTAACTACATGACTACCAAGATATACCAAATCTAACTAAATCTTTTCAAACCATAATAATATGGAATTTGAATTTTCCTCGTAATAAAGATGCTCGCGGCATAACTAACATACCAAGAATTAGTACGAAATAATAAGAAAAAAAATTTATATTTTAGTAGGTTTTCAAAATTTGCTATTGGATGCAGTTTGCAAGCACGGCCTGCGATCAACTTTTTGCTGCTGGCAGCAAAATCACTATTGAATATAATCTCAAGGTCAACGCTAATCAGAGTCATGGCTGAAGAGGCCCAATACAGACCACCCACCAACAGAGAGCTTCTAGCTGCATTCCTTTTAGACAGGTGACTATCGTATTAGTTACTGCTTGTGATTGCATTGCCACCCTTTGACACATCCACCAGATTTTTGCACCATCTTTGATTTTTACATTAAATGTATTCCGTAATCTGGGCATAGTAAGTGAAACAAGTGGTGAATGTATCAACAGTTTGAAATGCATCACATACATACCCATGTATATTATTATATTCATTATTATGCATGTAGATACTGTACGTGTACGTGTATAATTATGAAAATAGCCAAACCCCAAAGACATTAATTTACCTGATGTGCACATACAATTACATTAATAGCATTCTTAAAAGTGTAGTCCTTCTGTTCTTACGACTTGAAATTAGTTTTATTTTAGTTGGAACACATGGCCATAATGATTACATAATGCCTTTAGCCTGTATGTAATGTGAACAGTTAATCTTTTGGTTGCACATTTTAATTGGCTATTCTGTCAGAATATCTTCCTGTAACAGAGTTTGGCAACGATATCAAACACTGAATGATCGTGGTACGTAAAGTATTACAGTTTACACAATAACTAGAAAACGCACCACAATAAAACCTACCATGGCGTAGGTTGACAATATGATGTAGTTTTATTTTACTTTTCTGGTTGTTTTAGTTTGATGAAAGTTGCGAAAAAAAGCTACGCCAACTGGGAGTTCAGCGAAGAAGATGTCGGGGAGGTACTTGGAGCAGAGGCAGTGTACTATTCAGTTCATTATAAGAACTATGTCGATAAACTGGAGAGGATAGGTAACAATTATATTCTTTGGTATTCACTTTAATATCTGCAGAGATCTGAAGCTGATTTTTTATGTTAATGTTTCGCTCAATTATAGGCCTAAATTGTAGTATGCTAACTATGGCCATATACATTATACATGATTGTGTACGTGTAATACGGTCATGTGTGGTCATGCATGAGATCAGTCATTGATGCATGGATTCATCAGTATTATCATCATTAACATGCATCACTCAGCTGTCTAGATGGCAGGCGCTGATAAACACAATGCACACGATACAGTTGTATAGACTTGAAAAACTGCATTATTTAATGATATTGAATGTGCAAGCCGTAAAAATAGCAAAATATGTTTTTGCTCTTTGAGACATGTTGTGTTGAATAGCAAGCGCAATAAACAATGATGAACTATTAATAGCCTATATTCATAGTGTTGTTAACAGTATGTACTGTATTATGTAGCAAGTGGTTATTCCAATAAAAATATTGTGATGACCAGGGACATTTCATATGGCCTCAGCCCCCCCCCCCCCCCACTGGCATTTAGCAGATACTAGTACCTAGTAGTTGTCTCTCCCAACTCATACTCGCACAATAACTCTTGTACTTACCTTGTCATGTCATGTAAACTCATAATGTACATGCACCTATGTAGAATTTACCTATATTATGCAATTCCTCGATTGCTGGTTGTACCTTACATAATGCTCTATGTGTAACCTACCTTTTATACCTATTATGATGGGAGCGAGTCTCAGAATAAGTTGCAATTACATGTAACTTATAAAATGACAGACATCACGTTAGGCATGTTTTGTAGAATGTTGGCCTCATAGTCCTTTTATTAGCCATTTCTCTGCACAATTTTTAAGCGATACTAGATCGTCCTTTTGCCGGAAAGTTTTGCTGGAAACACGCTGATGTACTGAATTATAAAGCGTGTACTTTTTCATTTCTGATTCAGCTGTTGCTTGGATTTCAATAAAGACACATCTACACAACACTTTTTTCTAAATCTTCTCTCATAGTTAAGGTACAATGTAGTTCTAGCTCTTAGTCCCATTGGACCCGAAGCCTGAACTTTTTACTTACAGTGTAGATAGAACATTCACTCTCTCAACATTCATCTTGGCATTGACTTGGGCCGTACACAATAAATACCAAGTTAAACTATTCACTATACATGTATAAATGTAACTAGGGAGCAAGCCTAGCACCACCCATACGCTCTTCCTACATGCTCAAAACATTGCAATATTTGTCAACGGTAAAACATTCTATTTGAATATCATATTACACAGTCATGTAGTTTATAATCACTGTAGCATGTTGTCATGTCCTATTTTTACAGTTTGTACTACATGTATTTCTGTGCTACGTACATCTAAATGCAAAAGTGAAGTTTTTAGAGAGGCAAGAAGTTTACAATTAATAATGTAAGCCCACTTTTATCTTCTCAGCCTTCAAATCTTCGAAGCAAGGTGCTTCCTACTCTCCACAAGAAAACGTGGCTGGCATGATACAGTTTCTACAAGAACATCCAATAGTTCGTAAAGTGGGTACACTGGACTCTCTTGTAAGCTGGTCAGATCTTGGTGCTGTAAGTTTAATATTTTGTATGTTAACAACTAATAAATTCCGAACATAAATGTACATTGCACATGTTACTACATTCAGAAAACTCCTGGCTTGTGCATTTCTGGTGGAACTGATAATGTGTGTAATCACCAATATAGTGCTGTCTGAAAGAAAGCTGTATATAAGAGTGCGCCGTCGTCGATCAACGTCTTAACTTTTTTAAAAATTAGATGGCAAGTTCACTGAAATTATTTCCTTACTTAGTTTTCATAATAAAAGTTAAAAGCTCACCAAATATTTATGATTTTGATTGAAAAATATAAAGCATTATATTAATGGACTGCAACACAACATGCAATATTCAACTGAAATCTGAATTATAGAGGGTTTTAACACAAATTATTACTGTTTTCGCAGATTCTAATTAAAGTCAGAGAAGTTGCATCGGATTGTGTGGCTAACCACACTCCCAAAGACTTTTCAACGATAGTCACTTGGACGCTAAATTTGCTCGAATGTGTACCTCTTCTCGCTGGATGGGTAATGACTATTTAAATAGGTGCTTGCACATCTGCATCAAAACAGTGACTACACAATCATGTGAAACATCAGAATTACGCGTATATCACTCATTATTTTGTATTGAGTAGTTATTAGTTTTCCGAAACCAGAAGTTGAATGCTTAAGTTTTAGCCTAAACAAACATATTTTAACAACATGCTTAAGATAACTTCTTAGCACTTACATGTACATGTACATGATTGTATGCTGTAATGCTCTCAACAATATCATTCTAAGCAGTATGTTGTATTTTTGGCAAGGAATCTGTCTGTGAGCAGTCAGAGACTTACTTCAAATCCATGAAAATACCAGTTCCTGACTGGGGTTTGGGCCCGGGGTCTCTACGGCACCTAATCACCTAGCACAGTGAACAGAACATGCTACCAGTACACCAGCTCAGCAACCTTAAAAAGGAAGCTTCACCAGTAAGCAGTAGACATGCTCTGAGCGAACTTCACACGAGGGCACCCCTTTTATTGTGGCCACCTCGCACCTTACTAGGGGTGCAGTCTTTAAGGATGCTGAGCTGGTGGTGGTGGTGGGGGTGGTAGCATGTTCTGTTCACTGTGCTAGGCGATTAGGTGCCGTAGAGGCCCCGGGTTCAAACCCCAGTAAGGGACTAGCACTTCCATGGATTTGAAACAAGTCTCTGACTGCTCAAAGATAAATTCCTTGCTAAAAATACAATATTCTAATTATATAAAAAATGGTCAAACCCCCTAACATTCTAATCGGTTTTCCATTTATTGATAATTGTTTTTTTAATCTATGCTAGTTTTTAATGAAAAACATGTGCATATTTATTAGCTAGTTTAATGCAATGAAATATTTTTGGATGGTCTTCCAATGCTAGTATGGCTCCGATCCCTGCAATCATAAGTTTTACGACTGGTTATTTCAGGAAGAATATCTGCAACTTATGAGTACATGTAGTTCATTGTTGCTTCCTACTCCCGCATTTAGTAGTCAAGTAACGTATGAATATAATTGTAGAAAGGTATCCTGTATCAACATTCCCTATTAAAGCTTCAATCAAACACCCATGTAAGTACAGTTATCATACATAATAACACCTGATAAGGTGTAATAGGTGTAAATGCATATTATATGGTAGATATTTAGACAGTACAAGAATTTCAATCAATAATGGTTATAAAAAAGTATGATATTTAATAGTGACTTTGTATTATCTTACCTACTCGATACTTTTTGACTGAAAGATATTTTTATCATTATATTGTATAAACATACATGTACGTGTAAATACTACTGCCTTACACTACTGGTCATTATCCTGGTTATAATTATACATGTACATGTACATGTATCCAGACCGCAGAATAGGGGTGCCCTTATGTGCAGTTTGCTCAGAGCATGTCTACTGCTCACCCGTGAAGCTTCCTTTTATAAGGTTGCTGAGCTGGTGTGGTGGTAGCATGTTCTGCTCACTGTGCTAGGCGATTAGGTGCCGTAGGGCAAAGGGAAAGGCACATTCCCCAAGGTGACATCATTTGCCTGGGAGGTAGATCATCTGGACCAAAATTGCTCTTTTAGATAAAAATTGGCAATACTGTATGCCGAGTTTTATTCCTGTAATTTTAATTTAATGCTTTATTGACTGAATTGAACTCGTTAAAAAGTAATATTAGTAAACTATTAGCTAAATAATATATTCACACACACTTTTCATTAGTTTGCAGTATTCATGGTTAGTTTTCATGTGAAGCCGCTACTGACCTGATAGCGTAAGAGGTAGACTGTTCAACTATCATTCCAATAGACATAGTTTCGCATCCCACTGAAGCACTATTTTCTTTTTATTTTTTTCATAAGAGAGTGCTATACATTGCTAATTTTATAAAATTATTGCAAGTGCAATTCTATGGTCAATAATAGGGATTGCACAGTACATGTGCAATTAATGACTACGAACAATGGTATGCCATGGCCAAACCGAACAGAGAAGCACTTTTTTTGCAGTATACTTACTTTGACGTTTACTTTGCAATAGTCTGTGTAATTTTTTATCATCACATTTTGTATTACCACATTTTACCACAATCCAGTAACTTTGTGGTTGTTAAATTAAAATCGACTTTGGTGGAGTTTGCTAAATTAAAATTGTGTTATGCCTTCCTCACGTCCATTTTCACCAAAACTGTTGTCTTTTAGATGCGGGCTGAAAATCCAGTTTACAGTACCATCATTATATAACCTGAATATGATGATTTCATGCTGTCCTGTACACAATTGCATAAAATCTTTACAATAGGAAATTTAGTGTTTAATTTCAAAGACTATTATTAAATAAGGTTAGCTAATCACATCAGATTTTACCCAGAACTGGCTGACTATGATCCCTGTTTGTATTGTGCAAAATCAACTAAAATTTGACGAACTTGCTCACTCATAATCACATAAGTTAACTTTAACTAACATTTAGCTGATTTGACTACACCAGGACATATCTAGCTACTTTAAGTATTATCTACATGGAGTTATTATCAATTTATAATTTTGTTAATTTTCTACTTTTGATGAAGTGTGGCAAAATAAGCTAAAGGTAAATTCGCGAAAGCTGTGATCGTAAATGAGAATAGGGAACTGGCTTGCATAATGCAAGAAAAAAAATAAGTTTGAGCAACCATAATGCAATTTTTTTCCAAATTGAGGTATTTAATATTCTTCATTTGGAAATGAAACTAAAAATCTACTGATAATAGCATGCGCATGCCCTTGGAACATGACCGATGCATGTAATTCTAGCTGTAACTTTTAGCTTAACAAAATATTAAATGGAATAAATAATAGTTGATTCATCTAAATCATCCTGTCTGTAATATGCACAAACAAGTCTAGAAGGAAAAGGGGAAGTAGAATACTACTTTGGATAAAAAAAACGTTAGAGCATGTATTTACTCTGTGACCAAATTTTGCAGGAAGAAAAAGGAAAGGAAGGATGGAAGCCAAGTGGAAGCAAAAAACGAAACTCAAAAGTCATTCCAAAAGAATTTAGAAATACAAACCGGGAATTTCAGGCACTTGCTTGTCTTTCTCCTCCACACACCCGTGATGATCCTGGTGTTGCTGAGCACTTACCAGGTCAGCAAGCAGCTGCCCAACAAGCAATTGCTCAGCAAGCACCTGCTCAACAGGCAGCGGCCCAACTAGCACCTGCTCAAAATCCACCTGCCCAACTACGGCCAGCTGGACCAGCACCTGCCCAACAGGTGCTTGTCCAACAGGTACATGCACAACAAGAGCCTGTTCATCCAGCACTTGCATATCATGTACCTATGCAAGGAGGCGCTGCTCGTCACCCAAATCCATTTTCTCATCTTCAAAGCAATCCATACTCTCCTACTGGTACACAACCTCCATCGCTAACTTTACGACCTCCAGAAAGGCAGGGGATTACTCAACAACAAACACATCGACGTGCAGCATCCACTGCTGGGCGTGGCAGAGGGCGAGATAGAGCAGATATACAGGTAACAAAATTAAACGTCTTTTTAGGAGTTTAAGCATTTTAAACTATCAAGAATAACTTGAGATTTCCATTGACTATATTATAGCCAATATTGTTGAGATGACACACAAGTACAGAGCAATAGCTACTGCTATGCGGCATACATAATTACGTAGATTTCTATTCCATTACATCACTATAAAATAATCTGTCCTTCATGATGTGTTCTACATGCATATTTTTATATTTGAGCGTGTAGTATAAAAGGTACAAGTCCCAAACAAAATATAGGGTACTTTAAATCCAATTAATGCCTATTCCTTGGGTCAAAAGTGATATTTTTACAATATTCCATCTGCGTTGTATAGTCATGTTTATTTTATGCTGTTCATGTGAACTTACAATCATATCACAACATATTACATGTACATACAGGTAAATTATTCTGATGCATTGTTCACCAAGGAATACATCAGCAATGAAATACATCATTAGATAAAAAATGGTCAAACCACATAATATTAGATATTCATATTGCGTATTACTTTATGCTAACAACTGACTGATGCTACACAGTGTTGTAACATGAATGAAATAGACTACAGTGAGCAATGAATTTCAATGATATTCACGATCATGTTGACATGTACATTAGTTAGACGATATTGCAGCGCTAATCTCTCTTAATGATTATAGAGCAGACGTGCCAAGAGTTCTGCACCAGCAGGCAATGACTTAAGAGATCACTTACATATGGCTTTAAAACTCTACGAAGTAAGCTTTGTCTAATGTTTAAATGCACTTTTATTGCAGGCCTGGTACACTCTAATATGAATCGTAGTGTTTTTAGTTAATGTTACCGTGCACACACACAAGTACCGATAGATACAAGTGTGGGAAGAACCTACATGATTGGAAGAGTGGTGCTAGGCCTTCCTCATTGCATAAAGACTAAAGCAGTATGCGTGATGGCTTGTAATTATTGCTGTGAGCCATAAGTTGCACTTATTGTGCAGAAGAGTGTGGTCGTGCTTAGCTGTAAGTTTGCGCTTCTAAGTCCGAAAGGACCTAGAGCTGGAACTAGCTTAGCTAAGTAGGAAGGCTCTGTAGATCTGTATTAAGAGATGTGTCTATAATGAAAATCCTGGCAATAGTTAATCAATACATGAAAGTACTTGCTCCATGATCTGTAGTAGTTGCGTTCCCTGTATGGAAGAAAAAGGTACAAGGGGCAGGTCATAGTCAAAAAAGCATATATTATGTTATAAAGTGCTGAGTATAATAGTAAATGAATTGTGACTATTGGTAGGTGTCATGACCCTATATAAAAGCAATTGAATAGTTACAATCAGTAAGAGCAAGTATGACATATACATGTACAGTGTAAGTGCAGCAACCTCATAGCACTTGGTAAGGGAAGATAATTACAAGTATATGAACAAATCACTGGTTACTGAACTCGTGTGTCTGAAATCTATATAGTGATGTTCTCCTCATCACAGAAATAATTTTGTAAAGAAAACTGTATTAATCTCAACAATATGTATTGCTTCACCTGTATGCCAACATGGTTGGATAGCTTTTAACCAAGAGCAGGTTTTGCACGAAGCTGAAGCTACATGTATGCTATAGCATCTTTTTTATCTTTAGCATAACAGAGTGTGTCTTTGAGATAGATTGATGTATTGGTATTTACAAACAAAATGTTGAACTTTTGATAAAACCGTGCACCTTATGACTTTATGATCACAATGTTCAACCGTCACCTTTTGCTCTAGAACAAGACATGTCACTGAGGTAGTATTGAATTTGTGCAAAGCATATGAGACATATTTCAGACCATTGTAACACAATCTACGTATCTTTTGTTGCCTTAAAGAACGATTAGGTTGGGAGAAATATTGGTTTCATGACTGTTTTACGCGTATTTTATGAGTAAATACTGACTTTGAAGTTTCAGTTAGCATTGAATCGCTTATTTACAAATACACGTGTACATGTTGTTCATACAATATGACAATCTAAAATCTATGCGGTTTCATTTTTCCACAAATGCTATCATATTGGATATACAAGTCATCCACATGTATCCACTACATTGTGCAGGTACTGGTTCCCTACTAGGTTTTCATATCGGTTCCTTTGCAGTACTGGCTTGCTGAGAAGCGTTGTGAGGCCATGCTTTTTGTTCTCTGTGCTAGAAAATTTCGTTGGGTAGAAGCCTCGAGATCAAACCCCAGTTGGAAGCTGGTGTTTTCAGGGACGTGAAACAGGTCTCTGAGTATTCAAAAGATGCATATGTACAGTCATGTACATATATCTGCACATGTATATTCCTTGCTTACAAATATTGCATCTGAAAACTGACCGAACCCTCTTTAAAATCCTATGATACACATTTTACATTATTATGAGCTTTACAATGTATATGATCAATTTAAATTAAAAGTCATGTAGTGTATTGAGCGTGTGTACCTGTACTATTTAGTTGAACATTATTTTGTGTTACAGAGTCAGGCTAAGAAAGAGGAGAGCCTAAAAAAGGAATGTCTAACAGAGGAAGATATACTTGAAAAAGAATTTAATGAGCACCTGGATGTGAGCATTGTGAATGATAATGTACATGTAGCATGCATTATTTAATATTTAAAAGGAAATTTCTTAGACCTTTCCACACTGTTCTATGCCATTCCATGTGTATAGCTAGCCAAATCACTTACCACTATTTCTTAACGTTAGGTTGTGTATCTGCAAAACTATTTGCTTGTCTATAATATAGGTTAACATACGTTACGAAATTAGTTGAGAATACTTATATGTACATGTATGTATGTGTGACAAAAACTATAATACTGTGATAATGTATGTCACTGTTAAGCATGCCATTGCTGTCACTGATTGGACTGCAGAAGATGCAACTGCTTCCTACAGAGCAGCCCAAGAACGAGAAAATGCGCCAGCCAAGAAAGAACGGAGAGAACAGGAACTCATCAACCAATTAAGTGAGACAAGCTTCCAACTGGTAATTAAGCTAAATACTGCAGCATGCAAATTAAAAGACATACACCCGTGTAGTTACTCTATTATATTACATACTAACTACATTACCATAATACAGTTTAGAGAGTCTTTTTAAACCATGTCAGGTCATACTTGATATGTTTGTAAACGTCTAGACATTTCTGTACCGATACCAGACACCATAATAATAATAGTAAAATTAATAATAATATCTGAGGTCAGGGGACCTGACAGGATGCCAACATCTAGCCAGCTGAAGAGTTGAGAAAAATCAACACGTAAACTAGTAATAATAATAATAATTTAGGCACAACCATGTGTGCATATTCCAATTTAATACATCATTTCTCTGTATACATTATCTAGTTTTACACAGTAATTTAGTTGTCTCATATAATGTTATACAATAGGCATATCTGGATATTGCACTGTGAAGCTTTATAAATAGCAGTCTACGGCAATGACGATATATTTTATTCAATAATATAGCGCTAGGTTAGGCATACCTGGTAATAATATATTGCTGTATACAAGGGGAAGCCCCTTCAAATCAAGCATTAGTCATGTCAAGTTGTATTCGGATAGTTAGAGCAGTCCTATATGAACCAGTACAGTTTCAAAGTACGCTATTGAATACAGTGCTCTACGCTAACTGTAATTAGTAATAAAATGCAAATGGTTGTGAAGCTATTGATAGTTGAATTTGGGTTGTTAGGACTAATAAATAAATAAGGAGAAAGAACTACTAAATATAATTATACAGTATGTAAATGTATATTTACATGTACATTTACATGCTGTATAATTATATAGTAGTTTTTTATCATTATTTTTATGCATGTACATAATTATATTTGGAAACCAGACTGGTTCATCTGAGACTGCTTTTAATATCTTAACACACCTGAGCAATTAGGTGTGACAATGATTGATCTGAATAGAAACCCCTTATAAATACAATAACTACTATTACCAGGCAGCCAAACTGAGCTCATAGCAGAGCGTGATAGCTCTCAGTGTGAACAAAATAAATTGCTACTGCTGAATATTGCTATTTTATTTATGTGTGCATATAGCTTGCCTGTATATTATGCCAATGTAGAGTTCTATAATTTACTCGCTCTCTGGTTTATATTTCTTAGACAGATGTTTCCAATCATTATGCAGCAGGGCAGATTGATGAAGCAGAAGAAGAGAGAAGGACACAGGAATTAATCGATCGCATGGTAAGATATGATGAAGTTCCTCTGTGGTGGAACAAGACTAGTTTCATTAGATGCTGAATATTGTCAGGAGCAACTCCTATTCGGCCCTCAATAGTCAGTCCAATGAACTATAAATTACATTGCATAATGGCTAGTCCAAGATTTTCGGACTTAACTGATTATGTCTGAACAAGGATAGCCACGCACATACATGTAGAACAACAATTTTATGGTACATTAGTTTGCAACATCGCTTGCGATGCAAAATATTTTACCAACAAACATCTTTGTGCAATAACCATGGTAACGGCCTCTCCCCAGCGCTTAACTGTTAGAAATTTTCAAAAGAAAGCGATCAAACAAATTTGAGTAAAATTGTAACACATGTACATTGTATTTGAGTAAACTGTAAACTGCACATGTTAAGATTATTGCACTTATTGCCATAGCTTGCATTGCCAATATGGCATTCGTTACATGTACAATGCACTGGTAGATCTGACTAGTGCTAATTAAAAATCCGTCCTTTATAAACCTCGCCAAATGGCATACTGAATCAAATGTTGATTACATGTGTATTGATTAAATGTGATGGGTTCTACATTTACGATGCATTGCAATTCTTTTTAACTAGCGTTTTATAACAAACTGCACTATTCTTGGCGTTTATAATGGCGTCAAACTTTACTTAGTCCAACCTTTGCTTACGACTCATGATGTGACATCTTTTTTGCATAGGTGGCTATAAACCTGGAATTGGACGGTCTCAATGCTCAAGTACCTGTGGCTGGTGAATCAGAGGTTGGTCTACATGTAACACACATCTCATACTTGCATTACTCAAACCCAAAGCAACCCCATTGTTCACTGTCTTGAGTTTATCCAATTTAAACAACATCTGAGAAGCTGAGGGGTAAATCAGTGCAATATTATACCGACCTTGATTTGACCTTGATTTGACTTTTACCAATGAGTAGACTATTTAATGGCTCTACTTGTATGATGTGCCACAAGCTCAGTGAAGTAGCAACGATAACAGTTAGACTAGCATTTGCCTTTAATGTGGATAGACTGGACTGGATTGGTGGAATACATGTAGCTGGATACACCAGTGGAAGTAAATCTCAGACGTGAAAGTTAACTGCACTCACCTTTTTACATTCCTGGTAGAAAAACAGTCTTTGTAGTCATTAAAGCCCCTTCATATTGTATTTCGCTACTAAACATTGATCATTAACCCCATCGTTGGTCACTATTGCTCACTGCAGCACATCATGTCTTTATAATATGGTTGGCACAAACATAAATGGCAGTCTGAAAAGTCTATTAATAATCATTGCCTTCACCTGCCTCCGTTTACAACTAATCATATCTTGGCATAGGCGGCTCTGATGCAGAGGATGGATGTTCTAAAGAGATATACGTCAGCAACTAGACGCAAACTTTGCTGTCAGATTCGGGTATGCTACTACTAATAGTGCAAAATGCACACCATTGTACTTCTGTTCATTCAGTCAGAACTTTTTTATTTACAACAAGACGTCATGTCTAAAATCCCAAAAAAAAACACCAGTAAATACATAATAAATAACAGAGCAAGACTCATTTTCGAAGTTTTTAATCATTTATTCCCAGTGTTCTGTAAGAGATTATCAATTTAAGGCATTCTTAATTTTCTGTGAACATTTTTATCGTAATCATTTCATTAGAATAGCTAATGAAAGTAGACACCAGATCTACTCACTTTTACCTGAGAGACACCTGTCTAAATACCGGCACTGAAGCTGATAGAAGACAAATTTTTAGTTGGTACAAACACTGCTAAATGCAGTAAAGCTTTTTCTCAAGATTGTGTTACGAAAATCTTATAGCAAAAAAAAGTTTGCAGCAAAACCAACACTGGTTTTATTCGATACTCCAAGGTTATCTCGACAGTGGGACAAATATATACACGCATACACACACATACTTGTATCAAAGTTGTAGCAAGACTTAGTAGAATTTTTGTTAACACTCTGTAAGGCATCTAAACCTGCTTTAACAGTAAAACGGATTAGAGAATATGACGATTACCTTAAAGACCTATTAGCTAGGCCTGCAACGATTCACAAAATGCTGTTTCGATTTTTTCTATTCTGCCAATTAACTTTTTCGATTTTTTCGATTCGATACTTCATTGCGCAAAATTAACAGAAAATACACTAGTGAGGTCAATCAGACCAATCACAGCATCTCACAATTTTACTAAAATAATGTAACTATGTAGTACAACAATAGGCAAATGTGTTACTGTAACCCCAAGCAAGCAGTGAATGAAGACAGTGAGCACAACTATCAATGTTGCTATTTATTTGAATCATTTACCCTGACACCATTTACGTTGCAGTAGTTCTTCGCAACAGTATTTTAGAACAATGTCAGTTGTAGTAATTGAGTTGATAATTCCATTTAAGAATCACCACAAAGAGTAGAATGAGTAGATTCCAGAAGCATACCCTTGTAATTGTGTGGAATATCAAATGCAAATTGTATGTTTGGAGCATTTATATAATTATAGACTTAAATTAGTAATAAATCTTAGCACATGATGTATTTTATAGCTATTCACTTATCGCCAACAAAATTACTAGAAAAAAATTGTGCTGCACTGAGATTCGAACCCATGACCACACGTTTTGTAAAGCGAGCGCTCTGCCACCATGCTATGATGATAACTTGGGATTCCCAAGACTAAGTATATATTTAACAAAAATCGAAAATTGAGTGCAATAAATCGATATTGAAAATGCTGCTACTTAATCGTATCGAGAATCGTTATCGATCCATCGTTGCAGGCCTACCATTAGCCTTAGCCATTGTTCAATGATTTGCCTCGCCTTACCTTGTTTTATACTGCAATGTCCTGGAATCACTGAATTTATCAATTTTAGAAAATTTTCATGGAACTTTGCCTAGTGTAAATAATTATTCTTTACTGTAGACAGAAATAGAAATGTTGTGTGATAAGCAAACAATAACTATTGGCCAGATGAATAAACTTGTGGCACGCCTTGTCACTATGATGGTGAGTAAATCTTGTTCATTATACTGTAGCTTGTATAAAAGAAGTAGCTTTACTAAGCAAAGGGCAGTTGAACTATACTCAACAAACCTACATTGATAGCATAAAGGTCATTGTTTTAGTAGCGTACTAAAATACAATATTACTTTTTATTAAGTTTGACTGTATTGAAAACTTCAGAATTTTCTTAGAAAAATACATCTCGTACCTTTTTGGTGATAGTAAGGTAATGTTACACAGTATGGAGATTGGTTGAAAGTATTTAAAACATCTACAATTATTATGTGAGTGATTCTCAGATTATACGTAAAATTCCGTCACACTGAAATATTTTCCATGTTATGTGTTGATAATACCTGAATTCTTTTGTTACTTTTAGACAATGTATAAACAGACAAGGGCACCTAGTTTTAGTCTTTGTTGGAGCTTCATAATCCATTTAAAGTTAATTAATAGGTCGATTTTTGGAGGAAATTGCTCAAAATTCAATGTCACAATGACTGAGTACTGACAGAACTTGCAGCCTAGATTGTGCTGCTTTGGCTGCACTCAGTATGCTATACAGCCACTCTTTTTGCTCCTAGAGACATGGACTAAGTGCTTATTTTAATAGTTAACATGAATGCATGCACAGTTCAAAACTATCTTTGTTCAAAGTTATGTCACAGTTTTTTGGTTGTCAACTCCGTAACAACCAAATGGTATAAATAGAGCGTTTAACGCCAATCTCCGTTTAATTTTTTGGTTACATACGTCTATTATCTTTGCCTGCACCAAATTATCAAAGAAAATTTTATGCTGTGCTTTTTGATTGGCTGGGATCAGTATTTGACAGAAAGCATAGTTGGTTGTAGACTTACAAACACATGCAATAATCGTGTGTCGAAAATTTATTTATTAGGAGCGCCTAGATGAAGACGATCTACAAGGAAGTAATGCAGGAAACCAACCTACACAACGGCAAACCCAGGTGAGAAATCAGAGTAAATTACTGTGTAAGGCATTGTACATTTTCAAACCGGAATGCACCCTAACTTTTAAATTCGCTTGATAGGAATGATAAATACTTGTTGTGTGATAAGAAAATCTCTACCATGTTATACTAATCTGTTTAGTCTAAAACATAAATCGTCATTCAATTTTCTGAGCATCACCTCATACTGTGGTGCTGAAATATCCAAACCAAAGAATATGAAACATGTTCATGTTGCTCTGCGCAATGTGTGAATGATCCATGAAATTGTGTTATACCATTAACGCATTGTATCTATACAGCTACGTCGGCACCCCGAAATAAAATCTGAATTAATTCACCAATGCAAACTTGGCTGTGTCTGTCGGTGGATCAAACCCTTAGATTTCATATAAAATTATATATAGTTGACAAAAAGCATTGCTAGTTTTACTGTGTCCTGTACTAACAGTACTATTGCATTACACATCCACGAGCCGTGGTTAGCGGCCTTAACAGAATGTTTGCGCATATGCAGTATTCCGTATATACAAATTACATTTAAATGTGTATCTTACTTTTAGAGGGCTCCACAAACATATGCAGACTTTATGACACAGATTGAACCAATGAGAAGAGTCTCAGCTACCCTGCCTGTTGAATGCATACCAAACTTTCTGGCTAGATGTGCAAAGATAATGGTAAAATGATTCATTTCCTCTCGATTGATTACCACATTAGGTCTATATAATGTCCTATATTATTTGTTTAAAAAAAAAACAGAAATGCATGTGATAGAGAAACAGTTAGGTAGTCTAGCCAAGCTACAAATGTGAGGGTCTGTTTAAAGGGTCATGCTATGCGCTGTGTGGTAACATTGTGATATACCCATCTACAGAAGTAGCTGTATAATATTGTTGCCTGGAATGCACGTCGTCAACTTTTGTAAATATGCTTTCTCTAGCAAACTGAATGCTTTCACCTTATAGCAATGGTTGAGTGGATGTTGTAATTAGAGCCCACTGTTTTAACGCTGAATGACTAGACCTGAGTTGACACAAGCCTTTTTGCAACACAGATTGTATTATATTTATTACTCTAGAATGTACCCTTTGTTTATGCGTGTTCTTTTAGAAAATTGGTTTTCCGCATTATTATATTACCTTAGATTACAGAGACAATAGATTACTACAATAATTTATTAAAACATACTTTTTTAAAATAACACTGTGTATTCACTATCTAACATGGAATATTAGGACTGTCCAAATACAGTAATCGTCTCATCATTTTACCAGTTACCAGTTATTGTTTCAGTTTTCACTAATATTCTATAGCAGATAAATCTGGTCCTGATTGCTGAAATCTATGTGTAGATTGTAACACCTAAAACCAGATCAACTAGCAACTACTAGGGTGTACTTGTAATATATTAAAAAAAACTAATATTAAGGATAGACATATAGAAAGTCACATTTTTCAGTGAGACCCAAATAATAATACATATTTCTCCAATAAAGTGGCAAAAACCCATAAATATTGTGCAATTTTAATTATG
Source organism: Bugulina stolonifera (assembly GCA_935421135.1). Classification (NCBI taxonomy): domain Eukaryota; kingdom Metazoa; phylum Bryozoa; class Gymnolaemata; order Cheilostomatida; family Bugulidae; genus Bugulina; species Bugulina stolonifera. Next base: position 6,228,582 of record OW285197.1, on the reverse strand, counting down.
AAATGCTATCTTCATTATAGGATGATGCAGAACGTAAATGTTTGACAAAGCATGTGAGCCATAAGGAGCTTCAGCAGATTAAAGCCGCCATCAGAGTCCTAGAGGTAATGCACATACATTTACATTGATTTCATCCTGTAGACATAATAATTTTACTGTCGGAGATTAGTACATACATGTACACTTACATGTAAATTAACACAGTTTATGTAGGCCATGGGAAGTCAATGATTGATAAACTGTAAATATTTAAAGCCAATTGGGAGCTAATGATTAGTAGACCAATTGTTTTAATTTTTTACTACTTGATGTACCGCATGGCTCTCCTAAATGTCACACATACATGTACTACTCCCTACATACATGTACTACTCCCTACATACATGTACTATTCCCTACATACATGTACTATTCCCTACATACATGTACTACTCCCTACATACATGTACTACTCCCTACATACATGTACTACTCCCTACATACATGTACTACTCCCTACATACATGTACTACTCCCTACATACATGTACTACTCCCTACATACATGTACTATTCCCTACATACATGTATTACTCCCTACATACATGTACTACTCCCTACATACATGTACTACTCCCTACATACATGTACTAATCCCTACATACATGTACTACTCCCTACATACATGTATTACTCCCTACATACATGTACTACTCCCTACATACATGTACTACTCCCTACATACATGTACTACTCCCTACATACATGTACTATTCCCTACATACATGTATTACTCCCTACATACATGTACTACTCCCTACATACATGTACTACTCCCTACATACATGTACTAATCCCTACATACATGTACTACTCCCTACATACATACTACTCCCTACATACATACTACTCCCTACATACATGTACTACTCCCTGTATACATGTACTACTCCCTACATACATGTACTACTCCCTACATACATGTACTACTCCCTACATACATGTATTACTCCCTACATACATGTACTACTCCCTACATACATGTACTACTCCCTACATACATGTACTACTCCCTACATACATGTATTACTCCCTACATACATGTACTACTCCCTACATACATGTACTACTCCCTACATACATTTACTACTCCCTACATACATGTACTACTCCCTACATACATGTACTACTCCCTACATACATGTACTACTCCCTACATACATGTACTACTCCCTACATACATGTACTACTCCCTACATACATGTACTACTCCCTACATATATGTACTACTCCCTACATACATGTACTACTCCCTACATACATGTACTACTCCCTACATACATGTACTACTCCCTACATACATGTACTACTCCCTACATACATGTACTACTCCCTACATACATGTATTACTCCCTACATACATGTACTACTCCCTACATACATGTACTACTCCCTACATACATGTACTACTCCCTACATACATGTACTACTCCCTACATACATACTACTCCCTACATACATGTACTACTCCCTACATACATGTACTACTCCCTACATACATGTACTATTCCCTACATACATGTACTACTCCCTACATACATGTATTACTCCCTACATACATGTACTATTCCCTACATACATGTACTACTCCATACATACATGTACATGTACTACTCCCTACATACATGTACTACTCCCTACATACATGTACTACTCCCTACATACATACTACTCCCTACATACATGTACTACTCCCTACATACATGTACTACTCCCTACATACATGTACTATTCCCTACATACATGTACTACTCCCTACATACATGTATTACTCCCTACATACATGTACTATTCCCTACATACATGTATTACTCCCTACATACATGTACTACTCCCTACATACATACTACTCCCTACATACATGTACTACTCCCTACATACATGTACTACTCCATACATACATGTACTACTCCCTACATACATGTACTACTCCCTACATACATGTACCACTCCCTACATACATGTACTACTCCCTACATACATGTACTATTCCCTACATACATGTACTATTCCCTACATACATGTATTACTCCCTACATACATGTACTACTCCCTACATACATGTACTACTCCCTACATACATACTACTCCCTACATACATGTACTACTCCCTACATACATACTACTCCCTACATACATGTACTACTCCCTACATACATGTACTACTCCCTACATACATGTACTACTCCATACATACATACGATAATTTTAATAGGCTTATCTGGGTGTTGCACATGCAATTTAGAAAATGGCAGTGTCCAGCAATAACATTTTACTTTGTTCAATAATGCACAGCGGTCTACCGCCTACCGCATTCTGGTAGTAATGTTTAATGTACGCAAATGAAGTTTCCTTCAGGGCAAACATTGCTCACGCCTGGCCGCCAAAGAAGTATTTGAATATTGAAAGCAGTATCATATGAACCAGAAGTATTTTTGTATATGTCTAGTGCTTTGACTGAGTAAAACATTAGAAAAGTTGTAAACTTTTTTTTAGGCTTATCAGGGTTAATCGAATGTGCTTGTGTCCATTGTTTAACTTAAGCAATAAGTTGATGATACAATCTAGCAGTGTGATCACAGCGTTTCTTGCTCCGTTTTGCATGACATCGGAATTTACTTTCATAAATTAATTAAAATGTTTTAAATACATGTAACATATATGCATATAGCATTGATGGTAGTATTCTCTAGTCCAGAGCTTGAAATTTTAGTAAATTTATCACCATGTTTCATACCTACTAAGGCAACTCGTTATTTGTGATTATTCAAGGTTTTAATTGTAGTAATACGAACAATTTTAATTCAATTATTAAAAAATTTCTGGCAGCGGTAGTAGCAGTAGAACTGGTAGTATTAGACACAATTGACGTAGTATGGGTAGCTCGTCTTTTAATCAAGGATTTCAAAGCTCCAAAATGTTCAGCTGGCCAAAAGAATATGCGTGTGATGTTGGTAAGAGTATAATGACACTTGTGTGCAAGAAATGACTCTGTGCCACAGCTGAAGCCAATCGCGCAAGTTATTGCATTATTGTTTGTCCTGGTAGAGATAGTTAATATAGGCAACAAAGCAATTGATGAATTTTACAGCAAGTTACTGAAGTAGGATTTTTTTTTAAAAAGTCTGCATGTACTAGTCAACCTTGATCAGCTATTAATTCTTGATATGCATGTACAGTATGTAGTTAAAGGTGCAAACTTGTGAGCTACGTCTACATGTACGTTATGCACACTGTGATCTATGCTGTAGATCTTTGTTGCTAAGAGACTGCCAGCAAGACTACAACGTAGATTTTACAAACCATCTGATACTTCTGTTTCTGGAATGAATACAGTTAAGAACCCACAGAGACACCATGATGTAAGTTCAAGCTGTCCATTTCTGTATTCCTAGAGAATAAATACATCATGTACAATCTGCATGTACATAAATAATTGCATCGTATATTTAAGGTAATTGGATACAAGGGCATTCTACCGATGTGTTCTGCGGTTCCATTGGCATAAATACATGTATGACCAATGAGAATTTCTAAAATCCAGCTCTTAAAGAATTATTATATACCATTATCATTAAAGGAAATCTTGTTCACATCACTCTAAGTTGCAGATTACATGTGGTATACTTTTGTGTAAGGAAATATCATATAAACTGCAAGGTATCAAAATTAAAGTTATCCACCTTTAATTTTGCTATTAGAATCAGCACCAACCCTTACATGTAATTTTCAATACTGCATATTGTATTTACATGTTAATGGTTATTAGCACTGTTGAATACGGTTACATAATACATGTTCATGAGTCCCGACTATTATATTATTCAAAATATTCATGAATATAATACTAATGTTATTATAGGGAAGCTAGTTAGTCATTTTGATGAAATTTTAGGCAGGCTAGTGTCTTTATCTTGGTTATTTAAATTTGAATTTTTAAAATGAATTTTTCTCTTTCTCTTAACTTTTGCATACCAAGGAGATTGTGTAAACAGACTAACTTTTAATCGGGTTCGAGGTTTCAGCTTAAATTAATTTTTTCTAGTGTTTCTACAAGTACGACTGTTAACTAATGCATGTACATGTATATGCTGTGGCTTGGTACTGTCAATACCACATGTAAAAGAGCTGGCACATTTGCTCTATTAATACGATTCATTATGGTACTTTTCTAAATTGTCCAGTGCCAGCTATCTACTATGTATATATCTAGCAGTGCAGTTCTAGATAAACTAAAGATTTAATAGACTTAAAAGCTGATTGGTATGATTGCAGAAATGGGTAGTTGCTGCATTGTGCTCCAGCAGGAAGCAAAAGCTACATTCTCGTGTTTACAAACGGTACCCAAGTACTACAGCATCAATTTAATCGTTCACGAAGATCTCTTTCTTTTTTATGTTTCAGCAACCCTATCCACTTGTTGGCTGCATGTGTGGAGCTGTTCCTGGCCCAATTCCACATCCAAATCCACAGTACACTAGGAAGATGAGCTGGTGTCCAAGCTGCAAGACTGTGCAGTGCTCAAAGTGTGGTGACCAGTTTCATAAATTAAAGGATTGTGTTGACCATGACGCACAGGAGTCAGACCACAAAGCTGATTCTACGGAAGTGATGACCGAACATTCCAACCGTCCAATCGGAACTGTGAGCATTGCCCCTCCACATGATCCAAGAATTGTTCTTTTTGACTGTGATGGAAAGTGTGGCGCGACTCGCGCAAAAGCCTTCAAAGTATGCCAATACGTCAGCAAGTGCATGCCCTGTCAGCGCTATCGCTGTCTAGTTTGCTCAAAGTTCATTGCAAGAGGAGATATGCATAGTCATCTTGATACAAGCCACAATGTTCGGGCTATGGAGCCGGTGTCAGAGGAGGCAGTGAGGGATCATCGAAGATGCAGACCTCAAAACTAGGATATTGATGAAGAAAAATAGTTACATGGCATATGTATATTGTACAGTAGAACAGTTCAGCAGCTGTTACAGGTGCTCTCATATGGTTCCAAAGTCAAAGAGCATACTAGGGTAATTAGACATTGTAATGTGCAGAAATTCTAATGTCACTAGATCATGCTTTAAGAAGATCTGACATACTCTAAGTTCTATTGTAAACATTATTCTAGCATCTTCCAACTGTGAATAAATATGATCAAGAAGCTGATAAAACGCCCATGTTGTGCCATCTGACATGTACGTACAATCATGTACATTCCCCAGTTCACAGAAACTTATGTTTAATTTGTGAGACCAATGCTACTCTCTCATGGATTAATGCCTTGGGTGCAAAAATTTCTAAAACTGACATCTTTTCATTATGAGAATTTTTAACAAGCATTAAATCTGAAAATTTTGAAAATAATTAAATTCTTTTCTCATTTTGCTAGTTTCCATTTTGGCCGATTTCATTAATACTACACTAGACTACAGCGCCAATATTTTGGCTAGAGGTAAATTAAATCCCCTATGCGACTAGTAGCACAGTTATAAAACAGTATGGGCTAAATAAGTATGTTGGCACAATGTCAGTAGATAAAAATAATGAAAAAATAGGGTTTGGTACACAGATTAGAGGGAAATTTCAAACATGTTGGGCGCTTGACTAATAAAGAAATTATAACAGCTATTTATTGAAAATAATGCCAAGTGTGCATTGGGCCTTCTGCCACGGAAGGGTAGCTTTGTACATGCAATATAAAACAATAATCAGCATACATGACTGTATGTTATAGATGCACTACATTTACATGTACACCTATGCATATAGCATACTCATTGTTATTATTATTATATAATGGTCCTTTATCTAAAAAGTATTTCTGCTGACCGGGTAATTGAATTAACATAAAATCATGTTCTCACGAACGCGGCTGGCACTCAACTGCCAAAGATATGCAATTGCTCAGCAAGCAAGATAGCAGCTTATACAATTGTACAACATGTATATGTAAATATTACATGTTGTACAATTGTATAAATATACATGTACATAATTATTATACATGTACATAATATACATGTACACATACATGTACATGTACATGTACATGTACATGTATACATGTACATATACATGTACATGTAAATATAGTATAATATAATGCTATTATGTGCTTTTGAGTGATTGCTATTATATTCATAATTACACGTATACTCATATTATATTCATGTGTTATATGAATGCCATTCAAGCTTATTTTTGCAAAGTATTATACAAAGGAAGTTGTGTGAGCTTATCCGCCATGGCCATTCATAGTCTCAACCTGACACCTGATAAACTACTAAAGACAACAACACTAGCACATGACTATCAAAGTTGTCACTGCCATGATAAATTGTGTACAGTCATGTAGTGGTTATACAGTAACAGGGTCGTATCTACCCCTGTATCTACCCCCACATTTGAGAGTACAAATAACAGCTGACTAACATCAAACACCAGTGCTTTGGCTATGGTCCAACAATTACATGTATATTGCCAAACTACATGATTTATTCTCGTATAACAAAGAATGCCACAAATGGCTGGGACTGCCATGAACAATAATGACTTTGCTAAACAAGTTTGAGCTTGTCTCTAAACACACTAAAATACATCATTGAATTAATGTACTGTGAGCGAATAAGCTGTAATTCATCACTATTTTCCTCAAGCAATAATGAAGATGGTGTATTAATAGGCCTATCGGTCTATGTGAATGAGAACTTTTCCATAGCTTGTGGTTTCTGCTGCCAGAATGCCACTTTTTTGAAATCTTCTCCCTTCTTCTCACCATATTGGCCCCACCAACTTGAAGTCAGTGGATACGCTACTGGACAGTCATCATTATAATCACATAGCAAGCATCTTATAGGTTGTCATACCTACCAGTATCTCTTATGGATACAATTTTGATGCATACCAGAACCCTATCAGCAAACGTATCTATTAAATAAGATAATAGTACATAGTTTAGCTTAGTAGGAATGAATCACAATAATTTAGTTAGACCACTAACACTGGACTATCAACAACTACATCGTATATACATGTATCTTCACTGATCACTGAAGAGATGGATAGAGCTAGTTTTCATTGGGCAGACTACCTAGTTCTGGCTGCCATGCTCAGTCTGTCAGCTGCTGTAGGCTTCTACTACGCCTGCACAGGAGGAAAGCAGAAGACAACTAAAGAGTACTTATATGCTGATAAGAACATGCATTGGTTTCCAGTTGGCTGTAGTCTTTTAGCAAGGTAGGTAGCCATTGAGAGTACTGTATATTACCATATCTATGCCAGGCAACCAAACTGTATGCTGCAGAATTTACTTGTTACATTGACAAAGTCGCATCTGAAATAATCAATAAATGTCTGGTCTATAGTGAATCAAATACTGCTCATTCATACCCGTATAGGCCAGTCACCTGCATGTACATGTAAGTACAGTCAAAGTATGGCAGGAAGATATATGCAGTACCAGTTCGACAAGACGAAATGGTATTATAAATGTAGCAGTATACAACGGCCAGGTGGTGACTTTGAAGCCACAAGAATGATTTTTGTGCATACACTGTATATTGTATCACAGTTAAGGTACAAACACACAAGAGCGTTTTGGGGCAAATTTGACGCTCGCGAATCGCCAGGGTGTCAACGCTCTCAAAACGCTCAAGCTCAGCCAGTCGAGGTATGGAGACGATTCGCTCGGCGCTGATTGGCTGGCAAACGGAGTTAGTAAACATACGCACGTGGACTATCGCGGAGTGAATACATACCGACATTTCATTGGCTAATGGTTAAATCACTGTGTTTACCAAGGGCATAGCGTTCGACGCTTGCTCAGAAAACGCTCACCCCAAAACGCTCCCGTGTGTTCGCACCTTAATCTGTCTTCCATTTATTGTATTACATGTACAGTTAAATGTTTTCCATTTATATTGTATCACAATTACATGACTGTGTTCCATATAATTATTGTATTACAGTTACATGTCCTCACAGACATTGCTTGGATTACCAGGAGAAGTTTATTCATTTGGTACTGTCATTCTTCTAGGCTATATCTTTAAACCTCTTGGTAATTGGATGGGGGCGGGGCTATTCCTCCCCATGTTTCGACAACTGCAAGTAGTTAGTGTTTACAAGGTAGGTGTACAATGTATTTATGCAAAGAGTCTGTTTTATCATCATGTATTTGAATGCCATGCTACTAGATTGCAATAATACTTACATGTACAGTGTACATGTACATATTGGTGTATTTGGAAACTGTACTGGTTCATATAGGACTGCTCTAACTATCCGAATACAACTAACTTGAGCGTTCAGACTTGACTAATGCTTGATTTGAAGGGGCTTCCCTTGTTTACAATAAAATAATATTACCAGGCATGCCTAACCTAGCGCTATATTTTTGAATAAAATATATTGTTACTGCTGCAAAATGCTATTTATAAGCTTGCACGGTGCTATATCCGTGCTATATCCGAATATGCCTATTGTATTTGAGCAACTAGTTTATAGCCTCACTACCTACATTGTACATGACTGCACCAGGGAATGCAGCTGACTCAAATGTCACTGATAATCATTGTACATTGTACAATGGACCACATTCTATCTGTTTATTTCAGTACGTAGAGCTAAGATATGGACGGCTTCTGAAGTATTTAGCTGTCTTGATCGCTTTCATTAGATTGGTACGTACTGCACTCATAGTACAATGGTTATTTTAGACATACATTTACATGTTGTAGAATGTTGAAGACTAACTAACCTTTAGATAATTGATCAGCAATGGCTAGAGCATGTGTTTGCTTTAGAAACTAGTGCCTTATACTAATAAACATGAGAACACAAAAATCCTCGTTTCCGTTCAAAACTGACAAACTTGCCACTTCATGTTAGAAAGTAACTTTATTTCGGTTTTAAGTACATGCGTGTGTATGTGCATTTGAAGTGTCATCATTGAAATCGACAAATTAGGCATCTTTCACTATTCTGACATTTTAAAATAATAGCCCACTCTGCATTATTAGGAATTGGTGCAACCTAGGCTAGATAAATGGAAAGTACAACTAATCAGTTTAATTCAGCATAGCATGACTTGCTGTTTACCTAAGCAGATGATAACAATAATATAGTGATACATAATATCAGTGATTTATCATGTATTTGTACAATGATCGTGCCTGAATATCTAATCAGCTAAATATTGTCCGTATACATATGCATTCACTGATATTTGCAGATTCTTTACAGTACACTGGTTATCTATGGCCCAGCCCTCTCTATTTCAGCAGGTTGGTAAAGTAATATTAAAATACTGCAAGTCATGTACACTTTATTGATGCATTAGATAAAACACAGATAAGACGTTTGACCAGTTTTCTCTTCACAGGGAAGTATGGCAATAGATTACTATATTGTACAGTGTATATTAATATACCCTATAATATTTCAGTTACTGGAGTGAATATTTGGTTTGCAATTATTTCTGTTGCTGCAATTGGTATACTCTATACTGTTTTGGTGAGTAAGAGAAAAAACTAAATCCTTTTATATTGTCTACATTTATAATGAACTTAGAGAAATGATAGCAGCTCGTCACGCATTGGCAATTTTGTCATACTTCATATGTCATACTTTATACCTCTTCCCTAGATTAATATTAAGCTTGGAACAGTGAAATTGCAATTGAAACTATATCTACATGTACATAGAGACAGCAGATGCTAGGTCAGTATCCCTATGCATGTATGTACATAATTATTGCAATCATGTAGTTTTAGTCAAAATGTGTTGCTAGTGGTAATTGAAATACTTTAATACACATGTACAATGTAGTTGTATATATTTGTTACTTACGTGTTATCCAACCTTAGCATGCAAGAAAAATAAATAAACCATAACTTGCAGGTTAGCTCATTTAAAATATGTAAGTATTGTAATGGCTTCTGTGTTTTGGTGCGGTCGTCCTTGGACGACTATCGACCCAGAAATGAAGTGCCTATGAGTGGTGCTAGGACTTCGCATTACATGAAAGATCGAGCGGTCTCAGTAGCCCAAATACTACCAAAGACGACCCATCTGATCTCAAGTCCGACCTTTAGACTATACAATGAAAGAGAGTGATCCGACCTCGTAGGCAGTTCGCTATGCGAATGACCTGGCAAAAGGAAGTGAAAGTCTCTGTATCAAGTATAGATGTGTCTTTATTGAAAGCCAAGTGAAGACTGAGACAATGAACAGTAAAACCATGCCCTTTATATAGTATAAGGACTTCCGGCCGACGTGACGTCGGGAAAAGACGACGTGTGGTCGTCCGGAAGTTGCGCAACAAGATGGCCGCCAGAAGCCCGACGGCCGACCCAAAATAGGTCGGGTTCTACAAAAGTTGCTCAAAATGGTCCAATTCATGTACAAAATGAATATCAATGGATTCTGAGAGGTCGGGCCTCTGTACATGGGTATAAAAGGCATTAAAAAGACTTAGTAACATTCACGTAACTATGTACAATAACATATAGTAAAATACATGAATAAGAAATTAGTATAAACACATGAAGACATGTATATAGACGGTAATTAATTGGTTTGAACATGCAATGTAGTTGAAGGTAAGTATACGAACACTAATTATGAGAATGTTAGTGTCAGATGAGTAGCGCTGTAACAACTACTAGGCACTTAGGGTGCGATGGAGCTTCGTCCGGGAGTTGGGGTCATATACAAATGTCCTGTACCATCACAGTATAACTATTATTACAAATGTAAAATTGCTAGGTACAAGTAATTAACTGCAGGTTTTCTCTATTATTTACTAGTCATCAGACCTTTGCGTGCAAGAAGAATAATCGCACTATAACTGGCAGGTTGGCATATCATTCTATAATTGTGAAAATATACATGTATTTAACTACATTGTACATGTATATTAATGTATGTAAATATAGGGGTTTTAAACTTTCATACAAATTATTATTACAGGGAGGTTTGAAGGCTGTTCTCTGGACAGACACCCTGCAGCTGGTAATAATGGTGTCAGGAATTTTGTTTGTTCTCATCTATGGTATGGTTAATATTGGAGGGTTCCAGCATGTCTGGGAGGTGAACAAGCTGAGTGGTAGATTGGACATGCTTGAGTGAGTTCTTTTTATTCGACTTGGCATAGAAAGTATGCTGATGTGCAAACCTTGCTTTACCAGGGTCTCATGTACTAAGTAATGAAACTAATAATTGTGTTATAACCCTGATTGTACATGATTGTGGTGGTACCACAGTAGTATGTCTATATAGCTTTTAAGCGCAGATCTGCCGAAATGCATGATGATGTAAAAGTTACAGTTTGCATCATTGATAATCAAAACTGAGTTTATACTTTAATTCAACCTGAAAATATAACATTACTAAAATGGAACCGAAAATAGATTTCATTGGTAAAAAACTAGATTAGTCATAAATTAAATTTCTGTACCAGCTTCAACTACATGTAGTGACCTCATTATATATCGGTCTGTCGAAATAAATATAAAAAAGCTGTAGGTACCAGCGTTTTGTAGCCATTGTACAACTCAAGTAATCTGTGTATGTGGTGTAGTATTGGGCAGAAATACAAGCTATTGAGGTGCTTCTTACTATTAAATAATAGTTTAGCTACCATTTATAATTCATAGTATTCTATTCCCAACTGAGAATAATATTTACCCACAGGATGTGCAGCGTTGAAATTTTCTTACGATTTTAGACCATCAAAGTTTCTAGACTTTGATCCAAGAATGAGGCACACAATATGGGGAGTTGCACTAGGTAATGGGCTACTTCCACAAATCTCAGCCTACGGTCTGACTCAAATCTCTGTGCAGAGAGCTATGACACTCCGGACTGGTAAAGACATGGTTCTGTGAGTGTAACATAACCAGGTCCCAACAGTTCTTTATCCAGAAACTGTGGAGAATATTCTTTTATTCATAAACATGTTCTTCTAAAAAGTCACATTTTTAAAAACCCTTTTCATTGTGTTTATAATAGAAATTAATGTCTACGTGTATTCTGGAAAAATGTATATCAAGTTTATTTAAGATAATAGGACACCCATATCTTGTGCATGTATATCACACTCACCTCCGGCACAACAGCTGCAGGTCGCTGAAGTTATAAGTATTTTTCTACATCACAGAGCTTATGGAATCGCAGGACTAGGGTCAGTACTGTTTGGTGTAGTATGTGGACTACTGGGGCTGTTAATATTTGCTGCCGATAGCAAATGCGATCCGCTGGTTGCCGGTGACATCGATAGCAAGGATCAGGTGAGAGTATGATATCACAATATCACAAATATTCCATGAGTTATTTGTATGCTTGTTGACCATATTATATGACTTTTTTGGCATTAACTCCACAAGATTTTCATGAGCTTGTTGCTCCGAAAGAGTCTACAATACATTTTGATCTTTTCCCGATTATGTGACTAACCATTGATTAGCAAAAGTACCTTTGTTATGCTTTGTTCTTAGGACTAGACCAAAGTTTACACATAGCATGCACATTTTATAATGCTAGAAAAGAAACTAAAAAATATTATAATTTTTCGAAGAAAGTTGTTTTATACAGTTTAATCAAGATATTAGAGATAATAGACTAATGTTACATGCATTCTCGTTAGGTGAATAATAATACTGAATAATATATTCTTAGCTCTATCCACTCTATGTGATGAAACTTCTAGGACATATACCTGGTGTCCCTGGATTCATACTTTCTTCCTTATTCAGTGGCTCTCTCAGGTAAGTCATTGGGTGTTGTCACAAGCAAATTTGATTTGGCACGTGCAAGCTTTATAAATAGCAACCTGCAGCAATAACAATTTATTTTATTCAATAACATAACGCTAGCTATAAGATACATAGGTTAGGCGTGCATGGTAATAATGTTTATTGTAAACAAGGCTAGTACCCTTCAGATCAAGCATTAGTCACGCTTGAATGCTTCAACTGTGTTCGGATATTAAAACCAGTCTCATATGAACCAGTACAGTTTCCGAAAATGCCCATCGTGTATTAAATAGACACACAATGCCGTTTAATTCATATTAATAAAACTTCTAAATTAATAACATAGCGCTACAATTGTATCGACTATTATGTAAAATATTGTCATCTCTTTCTACATGCAGCACTATAAGTTCAACCATGAGTGCCTTGTCTGGAATATTCCTCCAAGATGTGGTTCTAGTATTGAAGCCAGATCTTCCTGACAGACATGCCACGATAATCACAAAGATATCTGCTCTGATAATAGGCGGCCTTTCCACCGTGTTGGTGTTGTTTGCCAAGAGCTTTGGGAGTGGTGTTCTCTCAGTAAGTGTATCATTCTTTATATTGCAACATAATATAACAAGGTAAACAGTTCTGTATGCCTATTTACAATAAAATTTCAGAATTATTGTCAGTCAACTCAGAAATATCCGGTAATAATGTTTCTGTAACTCATCTACATGACTTGTAGCAAAGTAAAATGAGACTTGAATAATGCAGTCATGGATTTTACTAGCTCAACATTGAATTACAAGTAGCCATTGTTATACAAACAATGATAATTACTCTTGTGCCACAATTATATAAAAAATATTGTATTAAAACAAAGTTAATGCGCATTTTAATAACATGATTGTCACAAACAATTGGACTGTGCAAGCAATTCTCAAATTGTAGATTGCATCTTACATAGCCAATCTACAATAAAATGATTGTATACTATTTGACCACATAAATTATTTTCCATGTATTTGAATAATTTATTATTTCTTGTAGATGGGCTTCACTTTTGCAGGTTCTTTTGGTGGCCCGCTGTTTACTGTGTTCTTGATGGGAGCGTATATTCCAATAGTAAAGGAGAAAGCAGCTACAATTGGTTCCATTTTTGGCCTTGGTTTGTGTACCAAACATTGTATTATAGCATACCTACATGTAGTAATAGCAAAATATTATCTATTGCAACGTTCCCACACAAGCGCCCTTAATTATAATTGGGAAGTGATGCTGATCTTGTGCAATCAACAGAGTTGGAAGGCAAAATAAAAATTAAAAAAATTGCTAAAATGTACTTTTATTCGTACTCATATTAAACGGATTTCATAAAAAGAAATGCTTTCCACTCTTTGATACTTAAACCGTTACTCACCATATTATATAGTGAGTCATATTAGTAGTATCTTTGAATATCATGAATGCAGGCAGCAGTTTCTAAAGCGGTTTTAGCAAACAGAAGTTATTTTTTTTGACAAAGGCTGCAAATATTTAGAGTTATCTCATCAGTCAATGTCACGTTGATACAATTTTTTAGAGTTATATTCTCTCTGTATTAAGTTGTTTTATTGTCTGTTTTGTATTGTCTGTTTTGTATTGTCTGTTTTGTATGCTGATAAAGTGAAAGCAAATGTGGGTTAGATCTACATTGTATATGCAGGCAATTTATTTCATACTGTAAGAAAATGGCCCCTTGAATTTTGACTGTGCTGTCGCTAATTGCAATGGTGCCAGTTATGAGAGTTTAGACAATGTTTCTGTAAACACGTTGTGTTTTAGCTTATGGTACATGGACTGGATTCGGAGGGTTAATCAACAAGCCATACATCTATGAATATCCTGTAACAACAGCTGGTTGTAACATGACAGACTTCAGTGAACTAGCTAATGTCTCCCTACCTGTCTATGACCCCAGCACATGGAATCCTCAGTCGCACTACAGGTACATGCAGTATTATGAGTTCGTCACAATACATGATCTAATTGGTCGCTCAATCTGTAGTGTCAGTTGATGTCTATTAGTTCAGATTCCATCCTGCAAATATTGTGTAACTACATGTATAATTTATCAAGCAGTAAAAGTAGACAAAGTCTCAAAAAGTAGACAATAAGTTTTTGAATTATATAATAATCTTTTAAAATGTAATGCGCTAGGCAATGAGTACCCGTACCTGTTTTGTTGACTACTTTCAGCAAGCTTTGTATGACGTTACTACAACTATAATTCTGAGAAGCTTTCCCATCGCAAATTCTCTTTTACTGAATAATTTCTGGCAAAATATTATTTACTAAGCTACTTTTAAAACAAACTGTAAAACATTCTTTATCGCACAGGATTGGTTCGCATGGTGTACAAAATATATAATGTTCCATGTATGTTTTAGGTCAGGGGTATCAGTTATGTATGACATATCATATGTTTGGGTAGGGGTTGGATCTGCCACTGTTACACTCATCGTGTCATTGATTCTCAGTGTGATACTAGGTTAGTAGTATTTACTCGCTATAACTACAAGACTTAAGTCTATTATTTGCATGTACCGAGCCTTGAAGAACTGAACAAAATATTTTAATTGTGATGCTGCAAACTATTAAAAATTACAGAATGCTCAGATTTCGGCAATGCAAGGCTAGATATGAGTTATGAAAGATATCTAACCTAAATTACATTTCAGGCCACAAACAGATTGCTGTGTCAGCTTCATGACTAGTTTAACCTGTTTATGATGACATATACAGAAGGCTTGTCTATCAATTTAATCAAAAACAATCAAGAAAATGGTGTCACCAATATAGCCCAATCAGATATATGCATTTTGATTAATCAAAGCCCATACTTTTCGCATCAGTGATGTCTTACCTGTGAATAGCGTCCACAAAGTGATAAACAAGTAATAAACAATTTATTATGAAGACCAGCACTATGGCGTATCTTTGATGACTTACTTGTAAGCACTTCCTTCAAATTTCATTATTTCATATCATCATAATAGGCTATTAACCTCATATGTCTAGTAATGCTAAATTCCCCCTGATACCAAAAGCAGACAGCTTCCTAAATTGGACTTGCTGGTAATAGTACTTTTTGTTTACTAAAGCTAGAGATGATGACAAACTTATTCCAAAGAAGTTGATATCTCCGGTAATGCTAAACAGCCATTGTCTACCCAAGTCATGGAAAAATATGATAGACTTTGAGGATGAACCTAATAGTGATAGTGAGGTAAAGGAGTTGGAGGAGGAAGAGAATGTAAGTAACACGCCCCCACATATTCCATTGACAAAACAAGTTAGTTCAAAGGCTAAATTCACTCAACTGTACTGCAGCAGCAGCTCCAAAATATTTTCCTCATGCTTGGTTAGTGAAAAATTATATCTAAATCATATATTATGAACATTTTTCTGAGTGGAGCAAGGAAAATAGTGTGGAAGTAGTTTATGAATCATCTCTCAGTTTGGTAGGCACCCAATGGGTTTGACTGCATGCCTGCCAATCTGCAAATGTGCTGAGTGCACAAACTAATGTCCTTAGACGAAGTAAAAAGCGGTTGGAAAGTTGACTTTAACTATTTCTCTAGATTGAAGTCATGAAGCTACTAGTTCTATGGCATGTACATGTAAATACATTGTATATATAATCTGGTCTGCAATTGCACGATCTACCATGAGCTTTAGTGGAGAAATAACTATCCTTATTGAAATTACTATGTGATCAGAAAGAGAAACAAATTTTGTGTATATTTCTTTTTAAGGATTCCATCGCCATGGTAAACAAAGGATATACTGACAACGAGAAGTATGTTTCGACGTCTATGTGATTGAACATTCAACTACCAAAACCAGCTACATGTACATAGGCTACATGTAAACTTTTGGTCAGTTGTCAAACCTAGTGTCTAGTACACAGATGTGTATGTACATGTAGATACAATTATAATGATGCATTTTATCCCATATTGCTTATTGCCTGGTTATTGTATCTCAATCAACAATGTTTACGCCTATGACACACACAGTTTGGTTTATTCTGGTGAGAGACTTAGTATGGTTGGTCAAATCTACATGTATATGCAGACGCGCAGTCAAAGCAGTGCTTCAGGTTAGATAGTGCTAAGACTTCAGTATGCTTAATACTTTGTGAATAATAAACATGAATCTTTCAATAAATCATATTTAACAAAAGATGAAACGGTCTACGGTCTGTAGTCTGCGGTCTGTCGTCCTCCAATCTAATTCGAGGTCGAAAATCAGGACAATTTATGTATGTTGCAATGCTGCCAGTGCTAGGACCTTGAGACCGGGTCCTCCAACATCGCTGCCGGCGCGGGTCTCTAGCTTTAGGCCCTTGGACCCCCCACTCACCGGATGGGTGTTGAAACTCGCCGGGATTGATTATTTTTCTGGACCCGTGAATCATATACATTGCAATGCTACCAGTGAGAATCGGGCTCCGGTTGGTGCTAGGACCTTGAGACTGGGTCCCTCGCCATCGCTGCCTAGATGGATCCATAGTCCTAGGACCAAAATCCCGACCAAGGACAGGGTGGTTACCCACCCCACCCACTTGATAGGTGTTGAAACTCGGGCTATGTACTTGCAGTTGTCTCCCTAATGCAAGGAAACACAACTCATCATGGAGTCATTGTAACATGTCTGCACCAACAGAGTTCATACAAATGCATGACCACAGTACATGGACACAGTACATGACCACAGTGCGTGAACACAGTACGTGAACACAGTACGTGAACACAGTACGTGTACACAGTACGTGAACACAGTACATGAACACAGTACATGAACACAGTACATGAACACAGTACATGAACACAGTACATGAACACAGTACATGAACACAGTACATGAACACAGTACATGAACACAGTACGTGACCACAGTACTGCCCACAGTACGTGGTGAACACACGCCATCATTTCATGAGTGAGCAATTTTGCAGTGAGACTTGCTTAGCAGACCAAGCACAAAGTGCTTGTAATAGAAGAAGAGGGAAAATTAGAGTTTATTTAATCATCTACATAATTATACATGTTATG
Source organism: Bugulina stolonifera (assembly GCA_935421135.1). Classification (NCBI taxonomy): domain Eukaryota; kingdom Metazoa; phylum Bryozoa; class Gymnolaemata; order Cheilostomatida; family Bugulidae; genus Bugulina; species Bugulina stolonifera. Next base: position 6,210,710 of record OW285197.1, on the reverse strand, counting down.
TATTGTAGAAGAAACCAGAAGGTTCCCAATTTAGATGAGTCACTTATTTGTCAGGATAATACAATAATTGCTTGCATAATGTACACAAAGTGTCCAGTGTAATCAGATGGAGTAAGCTAACATTGCTTGTTAACCAATCAAAATGCTGCAAATTTTGAAACATGAAATCATACTATTCCTACAGCAAGTATTAGCTTTATTAATTTAGTTACACTCTACCTACAGAGGTTTTTGTTGGTTGTGGCCAGAGCTCAAAACTTTATTTACTTTCCATGAGTTAGTGATTGCTGAAGGAAATTCATCGCCAGCATACCCAGTCATTGGGTCTAGACTACTTCTGATAGCTGACTGACTCTCTCTCAACGTGATATCAGCATGTTAAGCGTGTCAGCATGATGTAATACTAGTTATATAAAACACAAGTACTCATTTTGTCTTGCATGATTGGTTTTAGGAACTATTTTTCCAACATTGCAGTGCACCACCTTGTGTTCTCGGTAGTATTAGCAGTTGTGTCCATGTTCACAAAAGCATGAGTTGACATTATTGGAGACACAACATCAGGAGTATCAATATATTTATGTCAATTGTTTAAGCATTATCAGTATGTCACTAGATCCAAATAATATTGCTCAATGGTGAAGTAAACTTGTCCCCACAAAGAGGAAGTTATCAGTGTATCAATCTTTGAAATGAATCACAAGCTTGTGAATGTCAGCTATATTGAATTTGGAGAATTTCCATGAATAATAAGTCCAGGCATTGTTAGTATTGTTAGGATTGTCTATGCATGTACATGTAGATGGTTATTTGAAGTGATGCATTATACAATTGCACTTCGTTCTACACCTACTACTGATGTTGGCAATTAATCAATAGGCTGAGTTCTACAACTCAATGGAAGAATTATTGTGTGGATATGACAAAAGGAAATTAACACAGTGCTCTGTGTAGATAAGGAAAAAGTGACAAAAAATCTGCGAAGTTGTTCCCTCTCAAAATTTTCATCAGGAGACAGGCGATAGCTACACCACTAATTACTACTCATAAATAAATACGTGGACCTACACCACCAATAGACTGAGTTCTACAACTCAATGGAAGTATTTGTGTGGATGGAACAAAAGGAGATTAACACAGTGAGAATCTTTAATCGAATGAGGCATCTCTGGTTTATAGAAGATAATTTTCTATATGAAATAAGGCAAACAGTTGTGTCTTGTGGGAGAACACAACTCTGCCTGTATAGTAAGAAATGTACAACAAATGAAATAAAATAGGCTGCATTGCATATATACAGAAATTAGCCTCATAACTTCTTCAACATAAAAATCAGCATCCAGTCACTTGTAAAAGTTAATTAGAAGCAATCTGTGACATGGGGAAACTTTCTCACTGTAAGAAAATGCTTTCGCACCACAGAATTATAAGGGGAGGTAACTCTCTTTCATGCAAGTTTTTTGTCAGTGAACAATATTTAATAGCTGCATCATGTATGTATATTCTTCTTGTTTGCAGAGTTCTAGAGTATGGTGTGTTAAATAATTTGATTAAATACGTCTTCTAGTCGAATTATGCATGTTTCTGTTAGCTCAATATTATTCATGTACATGTATCCTAGTGCTACTCTGATTAGCATACAGCAATGAAAGCTGTAACATTAGATAGGCAACTAAAATTTAGTTCAGGATAATATCTATAACTTTGTATCTCTAAGACAAATGCAACTGGAGGGTTTAAATCAAACACATTTACACTTCTCTTGTAAAATTACAATACTGGCAGTTGCACTGTATTTATAGAGAAGCTTGATTGTAAAGACAATACTCAAATAATTGAGCTGCCTGTGTAATGGATAAGATGACATAGGCGTTTGTATTACATATATGTAAAATTTCACTGAACATTCCATCATAAACCACAAAGAATAATATTATCTTACATTTATCAATTAATTCAATTGCAAAGCAAACAACAGGTTTACTGTAGATCTATTGAGAGAGAGTTCCGCATTCATATAGGCCATATAAGACACCTGCATAGTTCTAAACAAACAGGCCACGCCCACATTACTTCAAGCTGATTCATATATATGTTACAATGTAATGGCCACGAGCTAATTTCGTGCGTTTATGCTAATTGGCATTTCTATGGGCTTTTATGACAACTGAGCCACAAATGCCATTTCTCATGGTACAGAGAAGCTCTTAGGCTACAAAATGACTATGTTTTTTGCAAAGAAGTCAACACAACTCCACTTACAACCTGTTTAACTTCTGAAATTGACATCAGCTGTTGGTTTCACAAGTGGTGTGTGAAAGCAGGTTTGAGGACATCATTAACTGAATGTCCTAGGACACATTTTATCATGAAAGAACCAGATATAGAGGATATTGAACCTGTGGAGTGCAGCGATTACGGGTAACATGGAAATACAGGGATGTCTAACAGCAACATTATGTTGTATTCACAACACTTTTTATTGTCATTGATGAAAAGTTATTTTTTTAATACAATACATTGTATGTCCTATTACCACCTATTAATAATCCTAATTAAACTTTACATTGTGATCTGGAAACTTCAAATTAACAAGCTTAAGATTATGTAAATAGGATCTGAATCTTTTGCAAAATTTCCCCCACATAGTTAACCGTGTCTGAACGGGCCTGGACCGCTTTCGGTTTTTTGCATCATATCGTATGACGAAACAAGGGGTCAAAGACCAAAAACAATGCTAGGAAGTTTGCCTGCTGTTAATGGAATAATTATTTCATCTTCCACTTAAATTATTGCATAATATTGTTAAATATGCATGAATGTTTACTTCAACTGATACTATGAAGAGATATTAAAATAAAATAATTGTCTTGTAGATCTACTTCTTTTTGCATGTGAAACATTCTAAAATAGAGTATATTGCATGAAGTGAACTAACATGATTGTGTAGGTGTTACTATAAGCATTGAGGAACGGGTAGGATAGTAATCCATTGCAGAGCATGTATATTATGTGAAATTATCCTCGCTTGATTTTAGCTAATTTACATTGTGTCAACAAACATAAAAACAATGTGCTTTATGTAGTATAAGAACTTCCGGAGGAAGTTCCGGTAAAAGGGCCGACGTAGTGTCGTAAATAGATGACGTAGGGTCGTCCGGAAATTGTGCAACTACAATACGGCGGCCGCAAGTCCCATGGCCGATCCAAAATAGGCCGGGTTTGCCAAAAGATGCTTAAAGTCATCTAGATCATATGCAAAGTCAATATCAGGTATTTCTGAGAGGTAGGGCCTCTTTACATGGGTAGAAAAAGGACATAATTGCTCAGTAATGCATATAAGAGGTACATATGTTGTAACATTCTACTACAAATGTATATAGACAGTTGGTACAAGCAAGTGTAATGCAAGGTAGGTGTATATAGTTAGTGTCATGTAGTCGGGAGGCTAGATCAGAGTTATGCGTGACCATTACAATATCTCCATATGTGACCTGTTCTGTCATTTTAGCCTACTTGGCTGTTCAGCTCATTATACAATATAGGAGCTAAAAGGAGCATAATAGCCACGAGGTTGTCACATGTCCATAATCTGATTTCCATCTCCATAGGGCAATTCAGGTGTGCTCTTTCCAATGGTCCAATCAGTTTTCATGTATCTGTTTGCCTTTGATTGGTTTTTGCCTGATCAAAATAGCAAGTCATTGGTTGCTATGGAAGTCACATGACCTACTTTGCATAGCCTCATTCTCTTCTATTCAATAGCCTTTCACCTTCACCATGACCTTTTGACCTTAAGATTTGGTGATAGGACATTGTAGCTTTCATAGCTGAATTCAGCATATCAGAATTGTGCTGTGTGCCGATTTTTATTGCTCTTATGTCATTTTAGCTATACGTTGCTAGGTAGATAAACAAATACTCAAGATAAAATTTTACATTGTTGAACTTCTCGGCGATTTTTCTGAGCTTAGGCACCCAGAGACCAGCGCCGACCCTTCTACATTCAATGTTGAATAATTTCGCTTCTAATTGAGCAATTTGAAAAATCTAAAGTCTGGTGAGTTGCTGAGGAGTTGCTTAATACCACCACATACATAACTAAAAATGTTGAAATCTAGCCAAGTTGGCCAAATGACAGAACAGGTGTGCCTGAGAAATTCTAAGTTACCCTATAGTAGGAAGACAACTCTATACCTCACCCTGTATTCTGCGCTGCATGCCACCAGCAGAGATGAAATATTGTGGTGAAACAGCCTGCCTGGATACTAACTCTATTCTCATTATACATAAACACTGACACTATTCATTCATGCATGGCGTCTCACCTTGTTTTGCATTCATACTCATGGGTGTATCTATTATTATTATACTGCAATATATACTGCGTGTCTTTTATATACTAGCAATCAGGCTTTGGATTTACACTTGTATTGCAACTTGGGTTTTCCCACATATATTCTTAGTAATTGTTTGCCCTTGCTTGATTGTATTTAAATAGAGTCTTTTTGCCATTTGTATAAGGTAACCCTGTGACCGACCTTATGTATTGGACTCATAAATTATATATGACATGTTTCACACTAATGTAAGCACATTTTGTGCCAAGGCCGACCCTTTTATGTGGCCGACATCGGGCGGAACCATCCATGTTGTTGCATCAGTTCCGGAGCCGATACCATGTCGAGCTATTTTGGCCAGAAGTTTTTATAGTATATAAGGCAGTGCATTTTGTATCTTTAGTCAGTTGTTGATTGCGCTTGAATAAAGCAACATCTCCTAACTCAACCTACAGAGGCTTACTCTTTAGGCGGGTAACTCTACCGGAGGATCCTTAGATCCAGTATGGTTTGAGTTCACCCCATCCTAGGCTAAGCATATCTCTACACTCCTTAGACTTAGGTCGATCCCGGGTTCTAAATGAACCTAGTGTCGGTCCTAAGATCTTAAGGATATACAATCTTTCACTACACTCCCTCGGAGTTTAAACTATACATGACCTACGTCGGTCCTGAGCTCCAATGAGTCTCGACATCAGCCTACGTCTGATATAATCTACAATATACCAATAAAGAGCACATGTAACTGTTCACTCTTTTATGTAATGAGCAGAAGGTACACTTGGTCGGCCTCTACCACCTTCCAAGCCCTTCACATATTTGTTAGCCCTCGGCTCCTGTATGTAACACAACTCCAAAAACATTACAATACAATATTTCCTTTTAGAGATGCACCAATAATATTCATCTTCAACTATTAACACAACTGCAACTGCGTATTGAGTTGAGGAGCGTATCTCCGTCTATGTAGGTATTGGTTATGCAATGTCACAAATTCAGTCAATATTATACTATCATTGTTTTATTGGTGCGGGGTTTTATATGTATATGTACGTTTTAATGGTCATGCATTTTATTTCATATCTTTTTATCATTGTACTCTAATATTTTACTAGTGGTGTTTTATGGGACAGTAATATTACATGCATGTGTAGTGTCTATGTATACAGTAGTAGAGTAGGCTGCTACTATAATGTATTAGTGATCATATGTTTATGAATCAGAGGTGTAAACAACCTATAATTAGTAATGTCCCAAATTCTTATCCCAAGCAATTTATGTGACTAAATTTTTCTAAGCCATGATTTTATGCATGACTTATTTTTGAAGTGTCAGGTACTCTGAGGTATAAAAGCAGAGACCCAAGTTTTACAATTACAGTACAGTGACAGTTCAGTTAGAAGTTCAGTTCAGTGTAGTTTTAGTAAGTCCAGTAATAAACCATCTTATCAATCCAGTATTCATGACTGATTTTTAAAGAATCTGAAATCACAAGTAGGGAAATTGTGACATGCAATTGGCAGACTTTAAACATAACAATGTTAGCTACAGCTGTGTTTATACCTGTGTCATTGCTTATTGGGCAGGAAGTCAAAGCTGTGTTGTATATTATATAATCACAACATAATTATTACACGTGACATACGTGTGCAATCAAACCTAATAAAAGTTCATATTTCTATCAGTAGTCATACGGCATATATTGTGATTCATTCTTTACTATATTATTGACCCAGCTTGCAGAAGTGTTGACAAAGTTTGACATAGTTTAACAAAGGTGATTTGCAAAGTGTGGCAGACAATAAGCAATAGAATCTGATTAACTAGAAATGAAATATTACGTTGTAATTAGCACACACTGGACTCCCATTAAATCACTTTCAGTATTTGATAGGGAAGGTTCTATTATTATACTCTGCAAATTGAATTTACATAGATTATTGAGAGGATACCACTATTATTCTGTATGCATATTATAACTACCAACACACGTGAAGGTAAGTACTGATTCAACTAAGATAGAAATAGTGGTTTAATATAACATCTCTTAACTAGTAGCACGCTACACCATATACATGTCAGTGGAGGTAATGTTTAGGGTATTTCTACTCGCATAGGATTACCTACCGTATTTTGGCTTAATCTCCACTTTATTTACTTTTTTAATTTAGCAGGGAACCTCTATGTAGAAAGCTAGAACACCTGGAAATCACCAGTACTGAGTTTTCATTGGTCCAGGACATGGCCGTAACTATCTAGGCGGCTCAGGCGGCCCTAGCCGCCTGAACTTTTTGTTAAAAGAAGAAAGAATTAAGCTAATAGCGGAAGGCATAGTTACCGTGCCCCACATGATATAAACATACTCTAATGAAAATGATGCTACTATGTGTATCATTACATTAATGGCTAATTTTTGCGTGGAGCCACTGCTGATTTGATAGCGGAATTGGTAGAGTGCTTGGTCTTTATGCATAGAGACATGAGTTCGAATCCCACTGAGGGACAATTCTTTTCATTTTAGTAATTCACTCAATTTGTTAGCTATACAATGACAATACTAATCTCATCTGTAAGATAGGATCACTGCATGTGTAATTCTGTATTCAACAATAGGAAATGCCCTAAGATTGCATGCACAGTGTGCCCACCCACCTCATTTGTTTCACTTCGAACACTGTTCTTCAGGGTTTGGGAAACCTAGAATACCACTCTCCATCTCTATCCATCAACTAAATTTGCACTATTTCCCGTCTTATTATCAATGTGTGTACATTTTAGGCCTAAGTCATGTAATGATGTAAAGGACTACAGTGGTACGTCATGGCCAAGCCAAACAGAGAAGCACTATTTTGCAGTATACTAATTTGAAGTTTACTATTTGCAGATTACTATGCAACATTTTGTACTTTTGTACCATCACGTATAGCTCAAATATGCATCAAAATGGCTGTTTTTGTGTAAATTTTCAAAAATTTTCTTGTGAGGGGTGCCCCACCCTCCTTCTTCCCCCATCCCGCACACACCCTCCCCACACCGCTACTGTTAGCCAGTCCAATTTTGGCCGCCTCAACTTTTTCAAGAAAGTTACCCCCCTGCAGGAGTCCAGCAATGTGTTAGTATGCGTGTAAGTCATAGACTGACGTATTTTAAAACAGTAATTTTTTTACAAGTCAGAGACTTGTTTCATATCCATGAAAATACCAGCCTATGACTGAACATTTAATCGCCTAGCACAGAGAACAGAACATGCTACCACTACACTAGCTCAGCAACCTTTAAAAAGGAATCTTCGCTAGTGAGCAGCAGACATGCTCTGAGCGACCTGCACACAAGGCACCCCTCTGTTGTCATCAACTGGTATTTTCATTGATTTGAAGCAAGCCTTTGGCAGTTCAAAATTAATTTCTTTGCTAAAAATACATTGTACATCCTACATGCATATAGTGTAAAAATGGCCAAAGTCCCTAACAAATTCTAGACGTGTTAGGTACACGTATGCACATAACCTATTTTGGTTGTCTCTAGTCGCATATGTATTTCAAAACGCACGTCTTTCCACTGCACTACTGGAATGCAAAACATCAATTCTGCCTTACAGACTAATGGCAGGGATAAACCCAGCTAGTGATTACGGCTTCTAAGAGGAGATTGAACCAGAGCAATGTACAGACTATGGTACAGATGTCCTCTATGTGGTGCTATTTCAACCACTACCACTAGATATGAATCTAGCTGTGGCACATTCAGAGCCAGCAGCAAACCTACCACCAGAAAACAATTCACTACCAGAAGGTTTACGTTCAAGTCAGGATGGCTTAGCACCCTCCATGTTAGATACAAATGCCGCTCTTCAGCTAGATGAGGCAGGTAGTCAACAAGAAGAGGGTGTGGTAATGGAACATACATCTGTTGTACAGGAAGCTAATAATCAATTTGACACGGACCAACCACCTACAGAGAGTTGTCCAATAGAATGCACCCAAGACTTTAGTGCTATCTAGCTAAAGGTTTAGTAATGGTGATCAAACAATTATTTTTCTGCTTAAGACACTCAATGCTAGAAAGAATTCACGTTATTAACTTGTACAAACTGCCCTAGGACTTCATAGTGCATCTTATCCATTCCACATAATCATACAGATATACAGTGCAGACAATTTAAACTTATACATGCAAAATTCTATTTGTAGATCTAGCCTAGCTTGACCAACATCTCTAAATATACACTATGCATCCTAAACTAATATTTGAATAGGGATTCTAGCTATTGTTGTGTCTTATATAACATTTACATGTATTATGATGGAATGTACATGTATATTCTAATAGGTTCCTTTGATAAAAATTAAGTAATATTTATCAAAATACATGTATTGTACATCAGGCAAAGCCAATACCTGTACGTGTGCAATGTAACTCTACAAATAGCCTATAATAGTATTTGCACTGTGCTATCAAAGAAAGGCTAAAGTACAATTTGATAACATTTAGACAAAGGCCTGATATATCAGGCCTTTGTCTAAGCTTTCAAACTTGTAATTTCCCATATTGGTCTGTTGATATGTGGCGGGGTAAACATTATACCAGTGGAACAAGTGAACTGTGCTTGTAGACTGGGTATTTGATGTGAGACATTGACATTTTGATGACCAGATTTGCTACGATTGTGATTTAGCCTACATATGTAGGCTAAATCACAATCGTAGCAAATCTGGTCATCAAAACGTCAATGTCTCACATCAAATACCCAGTCTACAAGCACAGTTCACTTGTTCCACTGGTATAATGTTTACCCCGCCACATATCAACAGACCAATATGGGAAAATTACAAGTTTGAAAGCTTAGATACCAAAATATGATAATACATGAGTCAGAAAAAGATGTGGAATTTCCCAACAGTAACTTAATTGCTATCTATCATGGTTGCTAATTTACGTACATGTACAATAGCACCCTGCCGCATGCCAACATGTACTGAACTGAATATCAGTTCCCCCACAGATGGACATTTGCATATAAATCTGCATTTACAATGCTCCATGACCATGTATGCTAATTTACGTACATGTACAATAGCACCTTGCCGCATGCCAACATGTACTGAACTGAATATCAGTTCCCCCACAGATGGACATTTGCATATAAATCTGCATTTACAATGCTCCATGACCATGTATGCTAGTAATCGCACACTTCTCCAAAAAAATTGCCAAAAGTGATAATGGAAATTAAGGTTTGACCAGAGAATTCTCATCAGAGACTCTTTGTTACAAGCTATGACAATAGTAATTATTGTCATAAGTAACAAAGAGTTTTGGTGCTATGTTATTATTAAGGTGATATCAATCAATATCATTTTTAAGGATTATATTTATTTATTGAATAGTTTAGAGGAATTTTCAATGCATGGACAGTTTTTAAATACAATAAAAATAATAATATATTGTACAACTCAGCATTTTAGATGAATAATCAATCAAAATTACGCTGCATGTACAAAAACTGTGTATGCATCGACAAATCTTCTAACCTAAGCAATGAATGAATTAAATGGTCAAATAAAATATTGATTGATATCACCTTATAACCGAAGACAGTATGAAAACAACAAAGTTATGTAACGTGTCATAATACACATTATATTTTACTTGGCCTATTTATAATGGGGATTTGCATTTACAGAAGTTGGATTGAAGAGCTGGTAGTAAATAATAATGACATGATCTTATAAAGTAAACAAAGAGAAATGAAAATAAGGTTTCCTAATAATTGCACATGTATATCTACCTTGTATATGTAAATACCTAGGTGTTCCAGTATGGAAGTTGTGTTACCACGCTTCCTAGTGAAGGGGTGGAGATTAGTAAGATAGGCAACTTCAAAGCAAAGCAAAGTCAAATTTTCATTCTTTAACTAACTAGTCACACAAATCTAATAGTGGCATTGGCTTCCGAACCAGTATCCTGTTGAGATAGAGTACCATGGCACCAAGATTAGATTAAAACAGGTGAAGACATCTGTTTTTTATTCCCCCTGACAGCCAGTTGAGGAACCAAACCAATCGTATCAAGTGTTACCAAAAAGACCTTGTTAAGTACGGATAGCATGCTTCCATAGATGAAGCTCTCTTGCAGGGATGTACTGTGGTGGCTGTGATGGATGTAATATACATTACAGTCACAAATGTACATGTAAATAGAAAGCTTATGGTGATTCTAAATCTGGAGCTAAAGTTCTCTTTGGACTGCTGTCAATGTTATAAACTGACTTAAAGATCTCCTTTACTGGTCTCTTAGAGATCTCCTCTATATTATATTTTATGACTCAAGTCCATTTAAAAATAAGGACTCAATATAAGGCGATTCTATGAGGAAAGTTGCAAATTATTGTACTATGAGCATTGTCATATTTTTATTAACTTGGAAAGTACACGTAGCTACAATGTATGTGAGTCAACACCGTTGAAAGTTGAATGATTTTCCTCAAACTGACAACGACTATTTTACAGGAATCAAACCTGAAAATTCCGCATGAAAGTGCAGAGCTCTTTGCCTTTGAAGGCTTTCTATGCAGATGGACATGTACACTCCAGAACTGATGAACATGATTGTATTCTCCAACATGGTCGTGCTCCATTAGCTCCACGAATTAGCTGAGGGTAAATATAAATATATATATAAATAAATTCTCGCTGTCTCTTGCAGCTTGAGAACTTTGGTTCAGTGGATTTCACACCTTTTAAATACGCTTTGCTGTAAATATTATACAGTATTGCTAAGGTGTTCTCCCAGGCATGTCTCTGAGCTGCACTGATGAGGTGTTAAACACAGAAACAGTACACTGTATGCAGATTGAGTATATAAATATATATATAATGTAAATATATTGAATAAAAGCCTATTATTAATTACAATATTACCAAACATGGTATAATATTATGTTGATTTCTCTTCATTAAATTTACTTCTTGGAGATGAGACAATTGTTAGCATGGTATGAGCTAGACTGGTGGATTTCAAGATATACAATATTTTTGATTTTTGTGCCAACATTATTTTCTCCAAGCATTATTCAAAATGACCTCTGATAATACTCTCCATTATATTCCCCAGTTTCCATTGCTTCTAATAAACAACCCAGCATAGTTGGAAGCCTGCCAAATGCATTAATTGAAATGGAATTCCCAATGCATAGTTAAGTGGAAATCCCTATGAGTGTACAAAGCAACAGAAGCTACTATCTTTGTGTCTAAAGGGCATGCTAAATCGATGCACAACTGCTACAAACTTCCGCAAGTTTAGAATAAAAATTGTTGTTAGGTGCTGCAGGTCTGTAAGTAGCGTTCTTTCTTGTAAAATAAAGAAGTTATCTACTCATTTATTCAACTAACTACAGGGTAGATAAATCCAAGTAATTGATGTAGCCTGTGAACTTACAAAGGATAAAATATGCAGTTGGCGGTACTGATGCATTAAATTGCCTTTAATCTCTTTAGTATTCACCCATTCTTACAGCTCACAGACTTAGCATAGCAAGGAGGTGAGGTTCATCAACACCACACACATCTACATGTACCTGTGAGTAAGTGTAGCAAAAAAGTTATCAACCCATGTAAGACTATTGGTAAGAAATCATGAACCCATATAAGACTATTGGTAAGAAGTTATCAACCCATGTAAGACTATTGGTAAGAAGTTATCAACCCATGTAAGACTATTGGTAAGAAGTTATCAACCCATGTAAGACTATTGGTAAGAAGTTATCAACCCATGTAAGACTATTGGTAAGAAGTTATCAACCCATGTAAGACTATTGGTAAGAAGTTATCAACCCATGTAAGACTATTGGTAAGAAGTTATCAACCCATATAAGACTATTGGTAAGAAATTTCAAGGTTTTCAAATTGAGGTCAGTTTCCACTTTAACTTTTTTTCCAATCAGTACATTTAGTAGGTTAACAAGTATGATATCTAAAAACTTAAAATATCTACATGTACATAATTATATTATGTAGATCAATGAGAGATCAGTTACTACTAACATGGAGGTAGATCCTTGATGTTGACCATGCAAGAAAATATACTTGTAATTACACTACTCTTTCAACGTAGTACAGTTATTGTCATAACTATACCAAAGGAGTAGGGTAATTATAATTTTCCTTACAATTCGTATTCTATTACATGCAATTATCTAATACTATTATACTTATCTAGCAAAGGGTAGGCAACTCTATATTAGAAACAACATGCAGTACAATGTCTTACCTAGTATTATATTGCATGTGTTTCTAATATGGAGTTGCCTACTCTCTACTAAATGAGTGTATATTGAGTTGTCCCCTCTTGCTCATGTAGGCTGCACCTCGTGTCTTAATTATGCGGCCCTATAAATAGTGCTGCCTACTTTGGACAGTTGGGGTAGTAAAGAGCTACTAATACTTTATGCAACGGAGGTCTTCGATAGCAGTCTGCAATTTGCAAACTACGTACATGTACATGTAGCAGGGGTCTGCTATCTGCTGTGTCTACTAACCCCTATGTTACAGAGGTCCGCAGATCTGCAGTCAACTTTTTATCTGCCTTTACAACTACATGTGGGCAAGCAACTCCGTGATTGTTTTGATAAAACATTGTACATGTAGGCATTGTAATGGTTATCTCTATGAAGCAGATAGCGAGTCTGGGTCATAAATCTGCTGTCTAATACAATCATTGAAGTAACCATTATCATAACATGGTTAATATAAATTAATAATGAATAATCATTAGTGACCTTCACCTTTCACACTCTCAGTCATACTCTATAACTACTGTAAGTCACTGCTCAGTACTTACAATGCTTATAGCATCCACTATTGATTCACCCCCTACCAGTGTAGTCACTGTACTGTTTTATCAGTGTTAGTGCATAGAATTGCAGTAGCTATGATGTACAGGCACAGCGAGTGTAGAAAATAAGTGTAGATCAGCACTCCATAAAACATTGTACAGTAATACAATTGTAAGAGTCGATGTATCATAGAATTATTACTGTAGGGCTACACAAAGACTTGTTTGTTCAGCACTATTGGGAAGCTCTAATAGAAACAACTACATGTACATGTACATGTACATATACATGTACATGTACATGTACGTACACTGTGTACACACTAATAGCTAGAAGTACATGTAGCTCTACATGTGCATGTACATATACACGTACATGCCCATATAGGTGTACATATACTATACATGTACATACACATATACATGTACATATACATATACATGTACATATACATATACATGTACATATACATGTACATATACATGTACATGCACATATGCATGTACATATACATATACATGTACATATACATGTACATGCACATGTCATGTGGAATTTTCAAGTTTGATTCCTGTAAAATAATCATTTTCAGTGTGGGGAAAATCATCCAGTGCTGTATCACATAGCCTCTTTGCCGAATATGTACATTGTAATATTGTTCCCTTGCAGAGCCTTTTGCCATTATCAGTCTCAGAGGCTTTCCATGTGGATGTACTACATGAATGAATAGATAAAACTCATTTGTTTCATTATTTCTACCCATGGAACACAATAGAAAGTACATGATGCACAACACTTATATGTATTATAAAACAGGAGAAGCTAAAATTTCTATTCATGAAACTGTTAATGTAAAATAAGTTTTGCGTGTGTAAATATAGTGGTCAAGCTACACCAGAGATGAGAATAGTAAACTTGTTGTTGATGTTATGTAATGTTATGTAATGTTATGTAATGTTATGTAATGTTATGTAATGTTATGTAATGTTATGTAATATGCAATATGAAAGTCATAATATAAGTATGATGTGCTCAATTTTAAAAAAATGTATTTGCTATGTGAAATATAAAATTAATTTCATTTCAAGTTTTGGCAGTTAGGATGATAAAGGGTGAAAAATGTCATCATAATTATGAGCAAAGTGACTGCAAACTACAATGCCTTTAGATTCAATATCCCTATCAATATTCAAAATACTCCAGAGGCTTCATTGCTTCTAATAAACAGCCCAACATATTTGGAAGCTTGCCAAGTACATCAATTGAAATGGAATTCCCAACGCAACAAAATTGGAGTTTCCCTATGAGTGTATAAAACAATAGCAGCTATAACCAGTGATTATGTCTACTACCCTAGAGACCCCCACCTCTTTTCTTAGATTTTGACCACTGGCTATAACAGTCCTGTTTCTAAGGAGCAAGGAAAATTAAAGGTTAGCAGCAGCTGTTAGAAGCATTATATTATTTAGTAGTTACTGTTGCTATATGTACCAATTCAAAAATGCATTACATTTACATGTAGTTCAATTCTACCCTAATAATTTTTACATGCATGCAATACACCGCAATTCATTAACTATATGTCTCAGTTTCGGTTCAAGGCAGTGACCAGTCTATAACACCTATTCAGCTTGTTCCACAGCTAAGTTTGCTAGCAGTTTCTTGCAAGTAAATGCCTATTCCTGACAATTGAGCTACAATATGTACATGTATGTCACTAAGGCTACAATCTAGCAGTAGTTATACTAACCTTTCGTCTCGAGATGGTTATTTAAAGTGATGCATTATACAATTGCACTTCATTCTACACCTACTACTGATGTTGCCAATCCACCAATAGACTGAGTTCTACAACTCAATGGAAGTATTCTTGTGGATGGGATAAAAAGAGATTAACACAATGAGAGTCTTTAATCGAATGAGGCATCTCTGGTTTATAGAAGATAATTCTCTATACAAAATAAGGCAAACAGTTGTGTCTTGTGGGAGAACACAACTCTGCCTGTATAGTAATAATTATACAACAAACGAATATAAAAGAGGCTGCATCGCATATACATGGAAATTAGCCTCATAACTCCTTGAACATAAAAATCAGCATCCAGTAACTTGTAAAAATTAATTAGAAGCAATCTGTGACATGGGGAAACTTTCTCATTAAGATCACGCTTTCGTACCACAGAATTACAAGGGGAGGTAACTATCTTTCATGCAAGTTATTTGTCATTGAACAATATTTAATAGTTGCATCATGTATGTATATTCTTCTTGTTTGCAGAGTTCTAGAGTACGGTGTGTTAAATAATTTGATTAAATACGTCTTCTAGTTGAATTATGCATGTTTCTGTTAGCTCAATATTATTCATGTACATGTATCCTTGTGCTACTCTGATCAGCTTACAGCAATGAAAGCGGTAACATTAGATAGGTAACTAAAATTTAGTTCAGGATATTATGTATAATTTTGTATCTCTAAAACAAATGCAACTGGAGGGTTTAAATCAAACACATTTACACTTATCTTGTAAAATTACAATACTGGCAGTTGCACTGTATTTATAGAGAATCTTGATTGTAAAAAGACAATACAGAAATAGTTGAGCTGCCTGTGTAATGGATAAGATGACATAGGTGTTTGTATTACATAGAGTGTAGAATTTCACTAAACATTCCATCATAAAAGACAAAGAATAATATTAAACACAAAGGCTGATATCCTGCATTCATCAATTAAATCAATTGTAAAGCAAACAACAGATTTAATCCAGGAAAAACAAATAAAAGCAAGCATTGATTGAGTGCTCATTGTTATGTTGCATTCAACATAGTATAACACAATCAGACTGTTCATTACTACTAGTGGCTTGTTGCTTCACTGCGATTGGCTGAAATAACAGTTTACATTATAAAAGCTAAGGAGAGGGATATCCCAATCAGTAAATGTGAATCATCAGGCAGAGTGGGTTTTATACAGGAACTGAAGGAGAACAAATAGGATTAAATAATAATCTGGAATATTTTTATTTGCCTCTGAGAATTACTAGGACACAAGCTGCACTCAATAAAGGGTCAATATTAGGTAAGTTTTAGTTATTATATTTTGTCTATTTACTAGAATATTTTTATTACTACTACTCGCAATGGCTGCAATACAATAAGTAGTATGTGTAGAATTCAAAACTGCATCTTCATGCCATCTTTTACATACAATGTAATATTTTAATGAAATGGTTGTCATGCAGTACTTGAAAAAGTTAATTTGAACTGAAGCATTATTACCCAAATGAAGTGTCAATGTGTCAGTCTATTGCCCATATTATTCACAACATTGTCTGAAGCAGTTGGCCGGTCTGGACAATATACATGTGTTTACAATTTATTTAGAAAGATCTGCTTTTCCTTTATACATACTTTGTATTATTCGCGTACGATTATACAGGAGGGTGCACATTCACAAAAGTTTGAATAGATATCCATTGTTGTTTACCTACATGTATATTATGGCTGCATGAATGGAGGCTAACTGGTTTTATTATCATTGAAGGCTATAAATTGGCTGAGTCATATGAGCATTCAGACAGACGACTAATGCCTGCTCTGAAGAGACATTGTAAGCTACGTCAGAGAGCCAAAGTGCTATAGCAGCTGATTAAATTAAGCAGTTGGTTGACTTGGAACATAACAATGTTATTGACATGTACACCTCTACTCATGAAGCTGTGTTTACACCTGTGACATTGCTTATAGGGCAGAAAGCCAAAGTGCACTGTGGCAGAAAGCCAAAGTGCTTCCTAGTGAGGAGGTGGAGATTAGCAAGATAGGCAACTTCAAAACAAAGCAAAGTCAAATTTTCATTCTTTAACTAATTTACAGGAACTATTTTACAGGAATCAAACCTGATAATTCCACATGAAAGTGCAGAGCTCTTTGCCTTTGAAGGCTTTTTATGCAGATGGACATGTACTGTAACACTGTGCATGTACAATGTAGTGTTACATGTATGAATAGATAAAATTCACTGTTTCATTATTTCTACCCATGGAACACAATAGAAAGTACATAATGTACAATACTTGCAACGTATATGTATTAAAAAACAAGAAGAGCTAGAATTTCTATTCATGAAATTGTTAATTTAAAATGCGTAACGTGTCTGTAAAGATAGTGGTTAAGCTAAACGCAGATGAGATTATAGTAAATTTGTTTTTGTTGTGAGCTTGACATACATTGCACATACAGCATCTGCATACATGTTAGATTTATACCTGCATACACTTTATCATTAAGAAGTTATAATAATATACTAAATAGTGTTGGTATACTTATTACCGATTTGGTAAGAAACGGTTTCACCAGCAAGTAGATAACCCTTTACTAGAGAGTACCAGAATTTTGAGTACATTCTATTGAGGGAATCTCCACATGTGGTTGGTCTGTATCTCCTTCAGTACTCGATTCCAGTACAGAGCTATGTTCTGTAACTGTCTCCACTTCTTGTTGACCGCCTGTCTCATCACTAATATCCAGCTGAATAGCCGAATTTGTATCTAACAAGGAGGGTGCTATGATATCCTGACTTGAGCCCAGACCTTCTGACAATAAGTTGATTTCTGGTGGCAGGTCTACGTCTGGTTCTGAATGCGTTACCACAGCTAGGTTATTATGGAACTCTGGTAGTGGTTGAAATAGCACCAGATAGAGGGCATCTGTACCATAGTCTGTACATTGCTCTGGTTCAATCTCGTCTTGGAAGCCGTAATCACTCACTGGATTTATTCCTATGTCAGCCATTACTCTGTAATATAAAATTGATATTTAGGGCCTTTCTATTTTTTTTTCTTGAAACTAGCTAGTTGCACATGTTCAACCAAGTCATCCATTTTTCCCATCCGATATGTACTCCTAGCGCAAACCTTATACTACGGAGTGTAGCTGCCGCTGGGACTTGCGGTGATTGGTGTGACCACTGCTGTGTTGGATAGGGCTTGTGTGCCTAAGACAATGATGGAAAAAGCTTTCATCATTGTCTGAAGCAGTGGCTGTTGGGCTTGCTGCAGTGGCTGGACTAGCTGCTTGGCTTGCGTGGGGGTTATGTGGGTTCCAGTGGGTTGATTTCTTCAGTGCAGTGCGGGTTCAGTTCTTTATAGGCACACAACCATAATATTATAATCAGTATCAATATTATAATTATGTAGAAATATTGGAGCACTGAGGTGAGTGTTTTATATTCCCTTATGTCATATTTTATTTGGTTCATGTCTTGTTCAACGTTATTTTTTGTAGTATCATTATTTCTTCTTATTGTAATATGTATATCATTAATTCTTTGTTATTTTTAGTTTCACTCGACAAAAATAAACAGCGTAATACCTATCAATCATAACAGGAAACCAATTCGATGTAGAGCTCTGCTCCAGAATAATAACCCGCCTTCTAGCTGCGGTGCCAGCAGCTACACGGAGAGCATACAATGTATACATCATGTAAATTTATTTGCTTTGTTTGCCTTATGTCATTGTCAAAGATTTTCTCATGCCAAGTTCCTATGCTGTTTTGGTATTGTGGCAAAATATTACATGTGAATAACAAGCTTCTACGTAGTTGAGTTCCCTTCATAACATCAGACTTCCAGATCCCAAGTTTTCACCATATCGGTTTATATTCATACCAGCCAATCAAGTGGCCTCACAGTCAGCACAGATTGCAGTGTCAAGTGCATTAGACCTCTTGTCTCACTGACTGCTATGGGTAGGGTATTGCCTTATGGAGCAACAGTGGTGACCCGCCTCCATGATTCTCTACCCTTTAGTGCTCAGATTAACGCGGAGCTGAAAGCATTACTCTGTTCACATCAGCAAGATTGACAATCTGTCCAATCTGATGTTTGCTTCTAGCTACTCCGGTAGTTTCTATCAGCTGCAGTGCATGGTCGCGTGTCAGTGTCAGTAAAACTGTATAGATGTAGACTATGAAAATAGTGACATTGATGAAGATGCCTTGTGAAAACACCCAAACAAATTTCCTGTTGGAGTAGAGTACTATGGCAACAAGGTCTGTATGCACTGTGCCAGGCACACGACCAGGTCAGTGTTGAAGATTAAACAGGTGAAGAGCTCAATTTACCATATTATGATTTAACCACCGTATGTTAAACCCCTCCTCTCCCAGTGAACCATTAGCTCTAGATTAGTTGAAACTCGCCTATTTGTGTTTTCTAGATAATATTCTAAAGTTATCCAACCAAAGATCCCCTGATTACAACTGAAAATATATAAAAGCTAGTACATGTATGTTCAATTGGTAACTTTATGCATAAATCAAAATTAATTCATGGAGTATAACTTTCACCTTTACACTCCATAGTTTAGTAGTCTGCTACTGAAAATTTTTTTCAGTAAGCCACAACATCAATTTCATTTTGGTTAAATCAGTCACTTACCTGCAAATTTTGGTAGCTCTATGTGTGCAGAATGTAGGTATCCCTCAACAAACTCTGTAATATTAAACACAAAAGTTGCAACTTCTCCTGTTGAATGTAACTGGACAAATAATTTGATGTGTATTACTACATGTATACATGTAATGAGGACTAGATAATTAATGGTAACGGGTGAGAATAACTGTAAATATTTTCACAGTCTGTTCTTGCAGCTAAAAGTATTTATGGAACAGTCAAACTTTGTCAAAACCAGTCATTTATAAATTAAACACTGGAAGGAGTTAATGTTGTGAAACTCATCACTATTCATACCATTGTAGAAGTCAACAAGATTATACAACTTTATGGTATGTTCAGAGTATTTCCTTGTGTTATACGCTGACATATTAATTAACATATACATAACTGCTGGTATTGGGAAGTATTAGTCTATTAGTAATCTATGTACATACATTTCCAATCCAAATAGATGATTAAAACTGGAATTTCCAACACCTAGTTAATTTGAACTTTCCATGATTAATGATTTGCTCTTCTGCACACATACATTTACTTTGTATTCAATGCTACATATTATATATATATTACAATGCTGCATTAATTTTAAACAGTTCGACGATTATTCATCCTAAATTGCAGCATGTAGAGCAGAACATAAAATACTCAAAAATTATGATATACATGTATTATTTTGCTGTGCAATCTATTATTTTAGGCGTATTTGGATATTGCACCGTGCAAGCTTATAAATAGCAATCTGCGGCAATAACAATATATTTTATTCAATAATATAGCGCTAGCTATAACGCAAGGCAAGGTGTGCCTGGCAATAATAATATAAAGTATATTCACTTAGCGAGGGGATTTCCCTTCAGAGCAAGCACTAGTCACGCCTGAGCGCTCAAGTTGTATTCGGATAGTTAGACCAGTGCTATAATTATGAACCAGTACAGTTTCCGAATACGCCTATTATCTTATATTATGTTGCGCTATATTATTAGTGCGGTGCGGTGCGGTGCGGTGCGGTGCGGTGCGGTGCGGTGCGGTGCGGTGCGGCGCGGTGCGGTGCGGTGCGGTGCGGTGCGGTGCGGTGCGGTGCGGTACGGTACGGTACGGTACGGTACCAGTGCAGTGCAGTGCAGTGCAGCGCAGCGCAGCGCAGCGCAGCGCAATGCAATGCAGCGCAATGCAATGCAACGCAACGCAACGCAACGCAACGCAACGCAACGCAACGCAACGCAACGCAACGCAACGCAACGCAACGCAACGCAATGCAATACAATGCAATACAATACAATACAATACAATACAATACAATACAATACAATACAATACAATACAATACAATACAATACAATACAATACAATACAATACAATACAATACAATACAATACAATACAATACAATACAATACAATACAATACAATACAATACAATACAATACAATACAATACAATACAATACAATACAATACAATACAATACAATACAATACAATACAATACAATACAATACAATACAATACAATACAATACAATACAATACAATACAATACAATACAATACAATACAATACAATACAATACAATACAATACAATACAATACAATACAATACAATACAATACAATACAATACAATACAATACAATACAATACAATACAATACAATACAATACAATACAATACAATACAATACAATACAATACAATACAATACAATACAATACAATACAATACAATACAATACAATACAATACAATACAATACAATACAATACAATACAATACAATACAATACAATACAATACAATACAATACAATACAATACAATACAATACAATACAATACAATACAATACAATACAATACAATACAATACAATACAATACAATACAATACAATACAATACAATACAATACAATACAATACAATACAATACAATACAATACAATACAATACAATACAATACAATACAATACAATACAATACAATACAATACAATACAATACAATACAATACAATACAATACAATACAATACAATACAATACAATACAATACAATACAATACAATACAATACAATACAATACAATACAATACAATACAATACAATACAATACAATACAATACAATACAATACAATACAATACAATACAATACAATACAATACAATACAATACAATACAATACAATACAATACAATACAATACAATACAATACAATACAATACAATACAATACAATACAATACAATACAATACAATACAATACAATACAATACAATACAATACAATACAATACAATACAATACAATACAATACAATACAATACAATACAATACAATACAATACAATACAATACAATACAATACAATACAATACAATACAATACAATACAATACAATACAATACAATACAATACAATACAATACAATACAATACAATACAATACAATACAATACAATACAATACAATACAATACAATACAATACAATACAATACAATACAATACAATACAATACAATACAATACAATACAATACAATACAATACAATACAATACAATACAATACAATACAATACAATACAATACAATACAATACAATACAATACAATACAATACAATACAATACAATACAATACAATACAATACAATACAATACAATACAATACAATACAATACAATACAATACAATACAATACAATACAATACAATACAATACAATACAATACAATACAATACAATACAATACAATACAATACAATACAATACAATACAATACAATACAATACAATACAATACAATACAATACAATACAATACAATACAATACAATACAATACAATACAATACAATACAATACAATACAATACAATACAATACAATACAATACAATACAATACAATACAATACAATACAATACAATACAATACAATACAATACAATACAATACAATACAATACAATACAATACAATACAATACAATACAATACAATACAATACAATACAATACAATACAATACAATACAATACAATACAATACAATACAATACAATACAATACAATACAATACAATACAATACAATACAATACAATACAATACAATACAATACAATACAATACAATACAATACAATACAATACAATACAATACAATACAATACAATACAATACAATACAATACAATACAATACAATACAATACAATACAATACAATACAATACAATACAATACAATACAATACAATACAATACAATACAATACAATACAATACAATACAATACAATACAATACAATACAATACAATACAATACAATACAATACAATACAATACAATACAATACAATACAATACAATACAATACAATACAATACAATACAATACAATACAATACAATACAATACAATACAATACAATACAATACAATACAATACAATACAATACAATACAATACAATACAATACAATACAATACAATACAATACAATACAATACAATACAATACAATACAATACAATACAATACAATACAATACAATACAATACAATACAATACAATACAATACAATACAATACAATACAATACAATACAATACAATACAATACAATACAATACAATACAATACAATACAATACAATACAATACAATACAATACAATACAATACAATACAATACAATACAATACAATACAATACAATACAATACAATACAATACAATACAATACAATACAATACAATACAATACAATACAATACAATACAATACAATACAATACAATACAATACAATACAATACAATACAATACAATACAATACAATACAATACAATACAATACAATACAATACAATACAATACAATACAATACAATACAATACAATACAATACAATACAATACAATACAATACAATACAATACAATACAATACAATACAATACAATACAATACAATACAATACAATACAATACAATACAATACAATACAATACAATACAATACAATACAATACAATACAATACAATACAATACAATACAATACAATACAATACAATACAATACAATACAATACAATACAATACAATAAAGTGTTATAATATACTATAGTAATAATATAGCGCAACATAATATAAGATAATAGGCGTATTCGGAAACTGTACTGGTTCATAATTATAGCACTGGTCTAACTATCCGAATACAACTTATATATAGTATAGTATAGTACAGTATAGTACAGTATAGTACAGTATAGTACAGTATAGTACAGTATAGTACAGTATAGTACAGTATAGTACAGTACTATACTATACTATACTATACTGTACTGTACTGTACTGTACTATACTATACTATACTATACTGTAATCGATAACTTTGGTGTAAAGGATCCTGTATTAAATAATGCTAAAATATGACCATTGACTTTGTATATCAGTGGAACAGTCATCTCCTGGAAGGGAATTGGGAAATTCCAGGTTAGCATTGTTTAAAATTGTGTAAAAATAGAGATTGCTATTCAATAATTCATTGACCAATGAGTTCTGCTCGATTGGTATCCTCCAACTGTTGTAATTATAATAAAATCTTGTGTTCAATCTTAGTTAATATACTATACTATACTATACTGTAATCGATAACTTTGGTGTAAAGGATCCTGTATTAAATAATGCTAAAATATGACCATTGACTTTGTATATCAGTGGAACAGTCATCTCCTGGAAGGGAATTGGGAAATTCCAGGTTAGCATTGTTTAAAATTGTGTAAAAATAGAGATTGCTATTCAATAATTCATTGACCAATGAGTTCTGCTCGATTGGTATCCTCCAACTGTTGTAATTATAATAAAATCTTGTGTTCAATCTTAGTTAATATACTATACTATACTATACTGTAATCGATAACTTTGGTGTAAAGGATCCTGTATTAAATAATGCTAAAATATGGCCATTGACTTTGTATATCAGTGGAACAGTCATCTCCTGGAAGGGAATTGGGAAATTCCAGGTTAGCATTGTTTAAAATTGTGTAAAAATAGAGATTGCTATTCAATAATTCATTGACCAATGAGTTCTGCTCGATTGGTATCCTCCAACTGTTGTAATTATAATAAAATCTTGTGTTCAATCTTAGTTAATATACAGTTTGGTTAGGAGTAACATAGACAAATAGATAGATAAATACCTTGCCTATAAATTGCCTGTAGATCTACAACTATTATACTTCATAGTGGCCTAATTACAGTAGAACTGCATGTACATGTAATGCTTATACTCAAAAGTAAACTTGTCACATGACAACTATATATACTGCATAGTGACCTAATACAGGACAACTACATGCAGTACTTACATGTATACTTAAAAGTAAACTTATCACATGATAACTATATAATATATACTGCATAGTGACCTAATACAGGACATCTACATGTAGTGCTTATACCTAAAAGTAAACTTGTCACATGACAACTGTATAATATATACTACATAGTGACCTAATACAGGACAACTACATGTAATACTTATACTTAAAAGTAAACTTATCACATGACAACTATAATATATACTGCATAGTGACCTAATACAGGACATCTACATGTAATGCTTATACCTAAAAGTAAACTTGTCACATGACAACTATATAATATATACTACATAGTGACCTAATACAGGACAACTACATGTAATGCTTATACCTAAAAGTAAACTTATCACATGACAACTATAATATATACTACATAGTGACCTAATACAGGACAACTACATGTAATGCTTATACTTAAAAGTAAACTTATCACATGACAACTATAATATATACTGCATAGTGACCTAATACAGGACATCTACATGTAATGCTTATACCTAAAAGTAAACTTGTCACATGACAACTATATAATATATACTACATAGTGACCTAATACAGGACAACTACATGTAATGCTTATACTTAAAAGTAAACTTATCACATGACAACTATAATATATACTGCATAGTGACCTAATACAGGACAACTAACATGTGATACGTATACCTAAAGTACTACTGAAATCATGCCTTTTCATGTAGCAATTATGTTATATAGGTTATTCTTTTTCAATATTTGCAACAAAAATTCACATAACATAATCAGTTTGTCTGTTTTCTGCAAATGGAAAACACTGCAAGCCCTCATTCTGCCTTATTGAATTACAAAAGATTTAAACTTTGTTTACTCTGTAGCTGTGGAGACAAAATGGAAGTCGTTACATAACAAAACCTAACCAATTAAATTAGTGTGGTTAATTTAGCTGAAATTCCAGCATAGGTAATGGGTGGGAATTAATCAGACATGTGCCAAGCAGACAAATACTCAAGTCAAGAGTCAAGTAAGAGTATACATTCCCAATTGATAAAAAGTAATTTAGAGTAAACTCATCAGATGAAGCAAGTCAAAAGTAGAGTAAGAGTAAATAAACAGCCATTTTGAAAAGTAAAGTAAGAGTCAAGCAACTAGTGCCAAAATGCTAGAGTCAGAGTAGAGTCAAAAGTACAGCGGTATGTCAAAGAGAATACCAATGGGAATTTTGTAGAACACAAATTTCTGATGTATACAAGTGTAACAACACACAATAGGTATTACTTAGTGTTAGATCCAATTTTCTGTCATTTAAAGTAGTTCTGAGGAACAAAGGCTATTTCAAATTTGCACTTATTGTAATGGTAGGTCTGTTTATCTATAAGCCTCTCAGCTTCTCTATGGTGGACAAGACTTATTACATAATTACACCAAACCAATAGAATTATCATTGATAGCTGAGAGATTAGAGTAAAGTAAGAGTCAAGCATCTTGCTTTGTAGGAGAGTAGAAGTAAAAGTCAATTCCCAGCTTTCACACAGTACAAAAGCACAAGTCAATTAAAAGTAATGAAAAGCTGTTGCTCGAGTTAACTTGAGTCGAGTAAAATGACTCGAGTGCCCATGTCTGGAATTAATGCCAGCAGTATCCAATGCCTTCATGTAATCTGCTATTCCAAGTCTAGGCTTCAAACAGAAACTTGGATCTAGTTAATCACTGTGTATCGGGTAAAATTTTGCTTGTTACAACAGAGTACCTCAGTTCTGCCATGTTTTCTTGTTTTATGTGCATTTGCTCACTACAGCATGTGGCCCCAAATGATGTATGTCACACTTACCCCACTCTCAATTGGCTTGAATAACTGTTGCATTACTTCCTACCCCTCCAATGAAATATTTATTTGTATTAGAGTGCAGTACATTTTAATGTACAGTAATATACAATGTATGCACATTGTAATACATGTACATACTGATACTGTATTAGACCATAACACAGTATAATGTTATTGTATACATGTAGTTATACTATAATACGTATATACTGTGTTTATAATTCAATGTAATATAACATATTATTATAGTCTATCTAGTATATACTATAATATAGTATCTACTATATAGTATCTACCCTATATTTTCATGCAAGTACTACTGTATAATATTTGTACCTGCATGTACATGATTTGTATTATGTAACATGGTTAAACATATTTTTGATCTCAAACAGGTCTGGATGTACATGTAGGTCTATATAGCAATTATTACATGCGTATTATATTGCCAGTTGTAATTTAAATATCAAAATTATTTTGCATGTATACATGTATTATACTAACACTATCTGCTTGTATTATATTGCTACAACATAGTCATTAGCCCTCAACAAGCTTCGGTAAGCAACTATTGGATTTTTGTCTCAATATTCTCACTCACAGCTTCCTTTGCTTGCTGTAATTATAGTCCTTGATTATACTGTATCATTCAATGACTGGGCATATTATTGAGAAAACCATAGGATTACATAAGCCAAATAATTACAGAAAGCTCATAGCTGTGAGATTTTAGTGTAAGTATGGGGCACCTGGTAACTCCTCTACACAGGGCTGTAATTAGAGAGCCAAGCTATCATGGGCCTTCACACGTCATACAGGATGTGGACAACACGCCTGCAACTTGGGACTTCCTCTTCCAGAACCCACTTTTTATGATAATTTTATATGCTGGCATACTCCAGCCCAAATTATTTTCAGGGTTTTAATAAAGTGAATATAGCAGCCTCAGGGCTTAAAGTTTAGATATACCAAACAAAATATTATCATTTCTGTAGCCCTTGTCACATAACAACTGTATGTACTGCATAGTGACATTGTTATGTTTCAGTGCGTAGGTACAGCTGAAACTAACATTGACAATTGAATGTCTAAATACTTCTTTGTGTGCAGAACTTCTAGTTTATTGTATATAAATAACAAGCTATAATAGTTAGCTGAACTTGGACTAGCAATGTGTGGTTACATGTATCTTGAATACTGACATATTAGTAACTGAACTAAAATTGGAACTGGCCTGCTTATATACTAGTTGCTATAGAATATTCTAGAATCTGTGATTCAGCAAGTATAAGAATGTTCTAGGCCATTCCAGTAAATCCTATGTAACACTACTGTAAGTAAACAAAAGTATGATTCATTGTCACATCTACCATATAACTAGTGCGTGCTATTATTAGAACATAAAATAAACAATAAATAGTGATAGTACATATCACTCCTCCCGCACTAGCTTGAGTACCACAGTTAACATTAGTATTTTGAACTGTCATAGAAATCGGGTCTCTTTCTATTTCGACTTGGATATCTTGGTCTGTCTGGTGATTTTGGTGCGGTAGCTGGAACTGTGACATCAGTAGTGATATTAGGTGAAGTCTGGTCTAGTGTCTCCAGTCTCGGTTGTAACTGATTGACATGTCTTTTCCAAATACCTCTGTCGGTTCGTACTCGGAACAGCATGTTGCCAAGTTGATTTATTATTTTTCCTGGAAGCCATTTTGGTCCCGAACTGTAGTTTCGTGCGTAAACCAAAGAGTTTGCAGCGTACTGCGTAGTCGATCTTGGAGTCTGCTGTGAAGGAGTGTTGTCCTGTTTCTCCATGGGATTCATCAATGAGAGTAAACTGCGTGGCTGTCTTCCATGAAGAATTTCAGCAGGTGACTTCCAGTCTAAACTTGGATGAGGTAGGCATCTGTATGTTGCAAGGAACACTTGTAAAGATGTCTTCAAAGGCATTCCTCCCGCACAATTCTTCTCAACGCCCTTCTTGAGCGACTGGATGAATCTTTCAGCTTCTCCATTTGAAGCAGGGTGAAATGGAGGTGAAGTCATATGCCTTATGCCATAGTTCATGCAGAATTCTTGAAATTCCTTTGCGGTGAACTGAGGTCCGTTATCAGTGACAATGGTTTCTGGTAAGCCTTCCATAGTGAAAATGTGATGTAGTACAGCTACAGTGTCTGTTGTAGTTGTCTTTCCAACATCTAGCACTGCCACATATGGGTATCTGGAGTGGGCATCAATACAAGCAAGCCACATTTTTCCCTTGAATGGTCCAGCAAAATCAAGGTGGATGCGCTGCCAAGGTTTATGCGTCTGGGGCCAGCTGGTGTAGGTACAAGCTGGGTTATTAGCCGTCTCCTGACATGGTTTGCACATCTTGACTGCCTGCTCAATGTCCGTGTTAATGGTTGGCCACCATGCGTAGCGACGTGAGAGCTGTTTCATCCTTACCACACCCCAGTGTGATGTGTGCAGCAGATCAAGAGCTCTGTTGACTAGAGAACTTGGAATCACAACCCTTGTGTGGCTGTCTCGCTGCAGGAGTAATATGTCATCATGTACGAATAATGACTCTCTCATATTCCAGAACGAACGGAGATGTTCTTTGTTAGACGGAAGTTTAAGTGGCCAACTTCCACTGTTAATGTAGTGCATGACATCTTGTAGTGAAGAATCCTTCTGTGTGTGTTCTCGAACCAGCCTGGAGTCGAGTAAACACGCGTCGATGTCTTCTTGGATTATGTGTGATATTTCAACACTTTCTTGTAGCTCCTGTTGATCAAACTGAATATCAGGTCCTTGTGGTAATCGTGAGAGTCCATCAGCATTACCGTGTTGCCTTGTGGGTTTATGGCGGATATCGTACTGATATGCCATGAGTGTAAGTGCCCAGCGCTGTAAGCGTTGTGCTGTGAGCACTGGTACATTCTTGTTTGGAGAGAAAATGGCTACAAGAGGTTCATGATCTGTAACGAGTGTGAACTTTCTTCCATAGAGATACTGTCTGAACTTAGTTACTCCATAGACAATTGACAAAGCCTCCTTTTCTATCTGGGAGTACTTCTTCTGGTGTTCATCTAGTGTCTTGGATGCATGAGCTAATGGTCTCTCCACTCCATCTTTCTCTTGCATTAGAACTGCTCCAATACCGTACTGTGAAGCGTCGGTCGCAAGTATTAGAGGTTTAGACTCCTCATAATGAGTAAGCTGGGTAGCCCGAATAACATCATTCTTGAGTGTACTGAATGCTAGATCACATTCGGAACTCCACTCGAACTCTGCACCATTGTGTAAGAACTTGTAGAGAGGTGCAGCTTTCTTGGATAAATTGCTTATGAACCTGCCATAATAATTAATCTTACCCAGGAATGCCTGTAGTTCCTGGACATTCTGAGGATGAGGTAGCTGCTTTACGGCGTCTATAGCAGAGTCAGATGGTCGTTTACCATCTTTGTCGATGATATGCCCAAGGTATTCCACTGAGCTTTTGAAGAATTCACATTTCTCTTCTCTGATACGAAATCCGTATTCCTCGAGTCTTGCCAGCAGCTTTTCTAAATTTCTCCAGTGTGTCTCCTGGTCACTGCCGGTAACTATAAGGTCATCAAGGTAGGCTGCTACTCCTGGAAGGTCAGCAATCATAGTGTCCATGCATCGCTGAAATTGTGCTGGGCTGGAAGCAACGCCAAAGCACATTCGGTTGTAGCGGAAGAGTCCAAATGGTGTGTTAATTACACAAAGCTTCTTAGCATCATCTTGGAGCTCTATTTGAAGATAGGCATCTGCCAGGTCGATCTTCGAAAAGTGTGTTCCGCCTCTTAACTTTTCCAGAAGTTCATCTAGTTTGGGTAGAGGGTGTTGGTCAATGGAAATCTGTTGGTTGAGCAGCTTGAAGTCACCACATATTCGAACTTTTCCATTTGGTTTAGAGACTGCTACAATTGGTGCAGCATATTCGCTGTAGTCTACATGTTCCAACACGCGTTCTTATACCAAACGTTCCAGTTCTTCTTTTACTGCATCACGTCGAGAGAAAGGTACGTCTCGAGGTTTGAAGAATACTGGTTTAGCTTGTGGTTTGAGATGAATGGGTGCTTTCATCTTAGTGCATAGCCCAAGACCTTGTTTGAATACATTGGAGTATTTCATAGATAGCTTGGCTAGTCTATCTTGAATTGTTGCAGATTGTTGGGAGTTGTCAGCTACTGTCTGTGTATGCTCCCTTGGGATTGAGCTTAGTGCAGCAAGCCCTTGATGTGACAGTCCAAAGTTGTCACTCCAGTCTAATCCAAATAGATTAGTGCCATGTGGATCATCTACGACGAGTAGTTTGAGATTTTTCTTCTCCTGTTTACCTACTTTGACGTCTATGGTGCATTCTCCTTTTACACGTAGTTTCCTGTTGCCATAGCCTGTGAGTTGTGTGGAAACAGGAGTGATGGTGGGTGAACCTAGCTGTTTGTAGCCTTCCATACCAACCATGGAGCATGTTGCACCTGTGTCCCACTGGAACCTGGTGGGTCTACCATTGATTTGAGTGTGGATCCAAATTTGTTTGCCGATCCGTTCAAACACCTGATGAGCATTTGCGCTGTAGGGTTGAGTCGGAGAGTAGTGAAAGACGCTGCACACTGACTCTCTTACTGTGTTTGTTGAAGAGTGGTCGCCTTTACCACTGGGCTTTGTCTTCTGTGACTGACATACAGAAGCGATGTGTCCCTTTTTGTTGCACTTTTTGCATACAAATTCTCTACAAGGACAGTCTTGTCTGTCATGTTTAGTATGACAGCCAGGGCAGGATTTGTACTTCCCTTGTAACTTTGAAGATGTTGGTTTCGTACCTCCAACATGTCTCTTCTGGTTGCTATGTCGATAGTTTCCTGACATCTTGTTGACAGAAGCAGGAGAGGTCTGACTGGAGTCACCTTTGAGTACCTTGCCCGTCTCTGTAGTGCGAACGTATGTAGCTGCCTTCTTGAGAACATCATCAAGAGTAGGGTCAGCGTCAAGCAGACATTGGCGTCTGACATCTGGATGTGGTGTCTCCTTGATAATGACGTCACGTATCTGATCGTCAACATAGCTTTGGTTGCATGATCCGTTCTTACACGCGAACCTGCAATCTCGTGCTAGTCCTCGAAGTTCTGCGGCCCAGTCAGCGTACGACTGACCTGGTTTCATTTTACACTGGTAGAATTCATATCTTGCAGCTTGAACATGAGTAGTGTCAACGAAGTGCGATGAAAGTTTCTCTGTTAACTCACCATATGTCTTGGTAGAAATGTCCTCTGATCCAAACAAATTAGTGAGTAAATCATAGGTGGTGGAACCTACCCATGACAGAAGGCATGCGCGTTTCTGTTGGTCATCAGTGACTTTGTAGACTGAGAAATGTTGATTGAAACGCTCCAGGTAAACTTTCCACTTCTCCTTTTCTCTGTCGAATGCTTCAAATTTCGGCATTGTAGAAGCGTTCTCTGTCTTGAGAGTTGTCTGCTCTTTAGTCTTAAGCATCTCAATAAATTGTTGTTGGAATGTTATTTGTTGCTGCTGCATAGCATCCAGTATAGCTTTTATGTTGTCATCCATACTGCCAGTTAAGGTTTAATCCAGTGTAGTATGTGTGTGTGTGTTAGATCCCACTGTGTGTGTTGGATCCCACTTCTGACACCAGTTGTTATGTTTCAGTGCGTAGGTACAGCTGAAACTAACATTGACAATTGAATGTCTAAATACTTCTTTGTGTGCAGAACTTCTAGTTTATTGTATATAAATAACAAGCTATAATAGTTAGCTGAACTTGGACTAGCAATGTGTGGTTACATGTATCTTGAATACTGACATATTAGTAACTGAACTAAAATTGGAACTGGCCTGCTTATATACTAGTTGCTATAGAATATTCTAGAATCTGTGATTCAGCAAGTATAAGAATGTTCTAGGCCATTCCAGTAAATCCTATGTAACACTACTGTAAGTAAACAAAAGTATGATTCATTGTCACATCTACCATATAACTAGTGCGTGCTATTATTAGAACATAAAATAAACAATAAATAGTGATAGTACATATCAGACATAATTACAGGACAACTACATGACGTTGTAATACTTATACTTAAAAGTAAACTTATCACAAGACAACTACTATATAATATACTGCATAGTGACCTTAGCATAGGATGACTAAATACTAATACTTATACTTCAAAGTACTACTACTACTGGGACGCTGCATAGTGACCTAATTACATGACATCTACATGCAGAATATGTCCATCACCCTACTTTTTAAGCTGATATTACACGCATTATTAACATGGTGAGAATACCACTAAGTAATACTAATGGCTTTGTACGAGTCAGGCCAGGCCCAGTTTAAGCTCATCTCAATCTCTGAGGAATTGCAAATGTGAAAATTAACAAAGCTTAACAATCTTGAACAGGTTGCACTGTACTGATATAGAGTATATTATGTAGGGTTGTGATGTGTTCAAGTCTATATAATAGAATGAGTTACTTACCTAGAGTGTATATACATGTACATGTAGTAGGTCTAAATTATGGCAGATGATAGAATACCAAAAACTCTCTATAAACAGTCTAGGACTTTTTCTATCAAACTTGACTGGATGAATGATTTTATATCAATATATACACAAGCAAAATAATAGTTTTCAAAGATCAGTGCACATAACCTTCCTTCCTTACTATAAATCCCTAATTATGATGTCATGTATATTGCCAATCAACCTTTGTCAAACTTTGTCAAAAGTTTACATTCATAGTAAACTTACCATTATTAGCACCATAGTTATGTAGACCTTCTTCCACAATAAAACACAGCAGGCCCAAACAATCAACTATTCAATCATACATTGAATTACATGATTGGCTAACAATAACAACAGTATAACAATAGTAGACAAAGAACAAGTCGTGGGGTCAACGCAAACGTGCCACAAATGACATGAATGTTAAACTGAGAAAATGGCATTTGAAACTTCTTTTCTTAATATTGAATCAGGTAATTGATTCCATGATTGGTAAACAAGCATGTATGGTTAAAAAGGTCTAAATTATACATACCAACAGCCAATCACACCATCCATGTTGTTTCGCAATATTTAAATCATTTGCGAATATTTTGCATTAGGTATTCATTAAGTGCTAAAATATCACAAAGTGAATTTGTGATAATTCTGCGTTATACAACTGATGCTTTCATTTTACCACAGTTAGTGTTTTTGAAAGTACAGCATTGAGCAGACTAGCAATTTGAGGCATGGTAATAATTAACAAAATCATTCATTATATTTCTTCAAATTTAACACAATGTAACACTGCCTGCATTTAATAATATGACATCAACATAACTGTATTATAATGGGTATAAGTTGACTAGAATATGGAGTATTTGACAAGCGGCCAAAGTTTATTTAGTTGACTTTGTTGGCAGACTATCATAAAACAGTCTAGTGTATGTGCAGTAATGTATAGTCCATGCAGCTACAGTTCCTGTCTGCAGGCTAGATGAGCTGAAACACCACAATATTCACGTTTTTTCCTACCATTCTATACTCTCAAAGAATCAGAAATGTCTGTGCATGTTCTAGATACTTGATTGGCTGACTCAATTCTAAGTCTGATGACCATTGTTTAATGGAACAGCCCAGTGCACTCAAGTATTAGTTGAAAGTGGTGCTGCATTGATGTTTGTGGCATACCACAAACATCAATGCAGCACCATTCGCCTACTAGGTCGGATCACTCTCTTTCAACGTATAGTCTGAAGGTCAGACTTGAGACCAGATGGGTCGTCTCTGGTAGTTATCGGGCTACTGAGACCGCTCGATCTTTCATGTAATGCGAAGTCCTAGCACCACTCATAGGCACTTCATTTCTGGGTCAGGAGTCGTCCAAGGACGACCGCACCAAATCACAGAAACCATTACAATAATGTAGTTGCTCCTGATGATGTGAAGCCTGTACTTAATCAAACATTTCAACCTAATAATGTGTTAGCTAGAATTTCTCTGCCATAGATAAAATTAAATCATAACTGAGGTCCCATCCTTTTTCTATATAGATGTAAATATAAAAGCAGTGAGCCTTTTCACTTAATCACAAACTTGTAAGACTATGTAATTGTATGTGGCAGCTTTGCTTTTGGGAGAAAGATGATTACTGATAAATACACACATGTACACTTGTACATGTACATTTTATTATCAGACGAACAAGAGTAGCAAATGCATTGTACGATGTATATAATAATGATACATCTGTTCAAGGAAAGATAACTGCCAAAACACAATCTCATGATAATAATGCTAAGAGACGGAGCAGCTACTCATTCCATGTCCTCATTTTATACCGCCCTTGCATGGTAACACTTGTAGAGAAAACGCGACTACTAACGGATTTTGGTGCAATATCTGGAGGAAGGCAACTACTATTATAATATTGCTGTGATACTACCATCGAGACAGATGAAAAATATTACATTACCACAAATGTACATCCTCATGATAACAATGTATTACATAGTGATACTAGAGAGTAGATAGTTCATGTAAGCATAACAGGCACATGGTAATAATATATATATTAAAAATATGAAGCTGGTAAATAAAACAATGTGCTGACTACTGCTGCTGCTGCTGCTGCTGCTCCTGCTGCTGTGTAATATTTCCATAATCGGTAGTTTGAGAAGCTTCAGTCTCTTCTAATCCATTATAGTCATCGGTTGGATGATCAATTCTTTGAGACATTCCTGAAAGGCAACCAATGTACATACAATGTACTTATTAAGAAGGCACCAACTATTGAAAATTAGCAATAAAATGTATCATTTACAATACTACAATGTAATACTACAATCACCGAAGGTATCACAGCTAGGCTAGATACCTATCATGGGTGTGATTCACCTCAGATTGTTACTAATGAGTGACACTTCACTGTGCATTTGTAATTAAACTTTCCTCAATAATTGTATACACTGTATGTAAAAGAATTTTTTTGTCTATATATACATTGTATTAATATTTACACCTCATGTTTGGGCTCAGTTAATATGCACAGATACGTAATAGATCCTTACAGCCTCCTATGATATGTAAAATGTATTTGAGGGTACCTACAGTGTTTTTATTGCATGCATGTATATGGGAATGTTCCTGATTAAGGAATACATGTTTACATGCATAATAATTCCCGTCAGATAGTTTCAATGTTTACCTTGTTATCACAAAATATATCCGTTGAATATAGATCATCCACCAGTGACAGGGATATGTTGTGAGTAGATCAGATACTTCTATAAGTCAGCGATTTCTTCACCCACTACTCTAGGGTAATCGAGTGCCAGTGTTTAGCTGAAAGTGCAACAGTAATTTATCTACATGTAAATGCACATCTGAAAAAAAGGAAATTTCCAATAGGCCGTGGAAACTGAGTCATTATATTGTTTAACAGAGCATGCAAAATTATCATACCAATGCATGAGCTCTCATCATTTTTTCAAAATCGCAGCTTAACATTTTCAACCCATTGCAATTGCATGTCATATTGAATTAACACTAATTCAAGAGTCCACGATGTGGGTTTGACTACTCAGTGGCTTAAATTATGAGACCAAGTTATTGTTTCCTATAATCCGTAAACCTATTCCAGTGTAGCCTGTGTTCTCAAAGTTGAACTTTCTTAGGTTTTATCTCACTCACCCAAACCTGTTCAAATCTCACATAATAATATACATGTATATTATCACAAGACAAACTAGCTATAGAATCGTTGGGACCTTAGTTTTTATTCATGAATTGCATTATGATTTAAGCTGATGTGCAATGTAGCACATGAGCATCATAAGGTTGGACCCCCCCCCCCCCCTCCTCTAATTAGTCGCACATATTCAACAAAATCATTCACTTCTCACATCTACTGTTACTGTAGCGCAGACGTTATACTACAGAGTATATACATTTACAGTAGGCCCCTACATGTACAGTATTTGCTTCATTGCCTTGCAAGATTGTCAAAAACTTTCTTATGCTGACTTCTTGGAAAATGAACGGTACTGTTGGAAATGCTTTGGTGGCAGTGGCCAGAATGCTACTCCAATAGTTTCTGGCAGCAAAGTGCATGGTCAAATGCCATGGTCCAATGTCGCTGTCAGTAAAACTGTCGATACAGACTATGAATATAGTGACAGTGATGAAGATGCCTTGTGAAAACACCCAAACAAATATCCTGTCGAAATAGAGTACCATGTCATCAAGAACTGCATGTACCGTCTTGTTTTGTTTGTTTGTTTTGTTGCTGTCGAGCCACTTGGCCATCCTATTTAACGGACCTCAGAAGTTCGAAACTTGTATGAGCGACAGGAGCTGGGCTCTGAGTGGAAGAGCTCACCTTCCACAACAGGAGTGCATGGTCAGTGCCCACTACATCAACCTGCCACCCCAATGTGGTCACATACCCCGCCAGAATCTGGCTTCTCTTTGCGAATCAGGGCAGAGGTGGATCTTTAACGTGCGTGTTTTTGATGTAGACACTACACGGAACCTCCTGTATTTTTTATACGCCCTGATCCGAACAGGCGCAGCTAGGGTTAAAGACTTGCTGAAGGCCTTTGCCAGAAATGACACAGCTGGGGGTTTGAACTCACAACCTCTCGGTTTGTGTGCATGTAAGCCACCAACTGTACCAGGTCGGTGTTGTAGATTAAACACCCTGAAGAACTCAGACCCCTGACAGCCAGACAAGGAACCAAGCCCATCATCTTAAGTACTACTGTATATAACTTAACTGCAATCTATACATGTACATATGTATATTTAACCCCTCAGTCAATTAGGATAAATGTCGCTTTTGAATGGTTGAAACTCACCTTGTCAATAATTTGTGATTTCTAGAATCTTCTAGAGGTTTTTGAATGGAGATACTCTTATTCAGGCTAAAAATAAATAAAGTGGTATATAATGTAAGCTGAACTGCATAAATAAAAAATTAATACCTTGAGTCTTACTTCCATCTTTACACTCGGTGGTATAGCCTAAGACTATCAAATTTTACAGTAAATCACAGTATCTATTGTAATTGCCTCATCAATTACTTACTTGCAATTTGTTTTGGTAGCTCTCACTAAGCTCTGTAAAAATAATGCATAATTACTGCAGTTCTTGCATGTACATTTATGACTAAAAATGTTAACTTTTGCTAACAATCAATGTTTTAGGATTTATCTTTACGAAGACATACAGCATAATAATAATATGCTACGTCATATAAAAAAGACGAAACGGTCTATGGTCAACACAATTATAAGGTCTGCCATCCTCCAACTAGATTTGGGGTCGAAAATCAGGAAGATTCCTATATGTTGCAATGCTGCCGGTCAGCATCTGGGCTCCTGGTGGTGCTAGGACCTTGGGATCGAGTTCCCAGGTATCGCTGCCAACGGTGGGTCTCTAGCCTTATGCGCCAATCACCACCCAGGGCGGGGTGGGTACCTGACCCGCCCACCCACCTGCTACATTTGTGTTGGAATTTGGGCTATAAAATTGGAATTGTATTCCTAATGCAAAGAGACACAACTCCTCATGGAGTCTCTGCAAAAAGCCTTCGGGACCAGAGGTCAGGCACATGCATGACGTGTACATGAACACAAGCCATCAATACATGCTAGTGATGCGAGCAAATAAATAATAAAGTAAGAGTTGCAGACCAAGCACACCAGGAACTAACTGCTTGTAATTATAGTTATTAATCAAAATATTGACACTAGATATCACTTAGTATAATCTGTAACATAGGAATTTTGATTCATAGTGTGGGCACAGACCTGCCAACTACCAAAAATTTCCTTCTGTTAAATTTTGCTATGAGTTCTTTCAGATTGCGTTTGAGTTGGCTAATTGAGGATAATGTATTTGACATATCTGGGTAGGTAAACATAGAAGAATGACTGATACAGTTCAACTGCCAATTTACATTAAAATGTATATTACATCATATATACATAATGTACACATACATGTACATACACCATAATAATATATTTAGTTGGAACAGTTGAGTATATACTAGTGCATTGTCGTACAATGCAGCAGTTATCACTTCGCTGCTACATACTGACACAAAACCGGTGTGTACATTTGCATCACTTGGATCAGATAATTATAGTCTTCAGCTGCATCTATAAAGCCAGCAGACAGTCTTTTCTTATTTCAACGACACCCAACAACCACTCAATCACTTCCCTTCTTTACACCAAAGTTCAAAATACAATTACATGTGTTTTTAATAAGCTAGTTATTGTTCACAAGTCTTTTGTAAATACGAATAGTAGTACAAGATGCACTTTTTATTTTTTCATTTAGTTCCGAATATATTAATTTACCCTCAGTTGAAGATACTCGGATGAGTATCAAAATAAAATGAAATGAATAAAAAATGCGTCTTGCACTACTGATTATAATTAAAATACTCTCACACACCAACACTTTTGCAAATAGTTTGACAAACTGGAACATTTTTGGTATCTCCCTATGCCTTATACTTGCATGACTGTATTATTATAATAATACAATTCTACGTATGTATCCTGTACGTGTAGAATCTGATTATATTATGTTAAAGCCTACCATAATTAGATAGCTGACTTACCTAGCATTTAAATAGTACACTTGTGGATTCACACTTTGAATGTTGGAAGCTCTCTATATCCTAAACAAACAGTGCAGAAAAATTAATGGTTGTAGAAATGACTTATCCTCAAGCTGATAGATATTTGAATCAAATCTCAACATCCTATCAAATTTTGGGTAAAAGTTGAGATTATCCTTCTTTGTCAAACTTTGTCAATACAGTCACAGTACTCTCCCTACAATAATGATGCATGAATCAACATATTAATGTGGCTGTTTATTGGGTTATGAAGTTGTAGCTGTTTATGCAAACTAAAATATTGTTTTATAGCATTGTGTTAAAAAGAACATGCCGCCACTTTGAATGTTTACACAATGTTGGATGAAGTTTTGAGATTTCATTCTAGAACAATTAGTTTGAGGAAAGGAATTTGTGTCGAACCATCTTGTCCAACTTGTCATTCAGCGGAAAAGACTGAAAGAATATTGCATAAAAATTTTGTTTAAATGCAAGAGTATGAATTGAGTTATCTATCCACTAATAATAGCTGTGGATAT
Organism: Bugulina stolonifera; assembly: GCA_935421135.1. Classification (NCBI taxonomy): domain Eukaryota; kingdom Metazoa; phylum Bryozoa; class Gymnolaemata; order Cheilostomatida; family Bugulidae; genus Bugulina; species Bugulina stolonifera. The sequence goes on along the minus strand of OW285197.1, from coordinate 6,170,735 downwards.
TTATATTCATATGCATAAAGCCTGACATGTTGTACTGGTGCAGAAATCACAATAAATAATAAAGCAACATCTCCTAACTCAAACCTATAGAGGCTTTCTGTTGTAGGTGGGTAACTCCACCGGCGGATCCATAGATCCGTACGGCTCGAGTTCATTCCCATCCTCGTTTAAGCATATCTCTACACCACTTCTACGACCTAGGTCAATCCCGGGTTCTATATGAATCTAGCGTCGGGCTTAAGATCCTAGAACACTAAATCTTTCATTGCGCTCCTCTGGAGTATAAAGTCTACAAGACCTACGTCCGTCCTGAGCTATTCAATGAGTCTCGGCATCAGCCTACGCCTGATACACACCAATAAGAGCATATAATAACTGTTCACTCTTTATGTAATGAGCAGAAGGTTACTTGGTCGGCCTCTACCACCTTCCAAGCCCTTCCCATACCAGTGTCCTATCGGCACTCATATGTAACTATACTCAAGACATTACACTATTACAGACAAATTTGTAATGGGTAATTTGATACAATTAATACACTTTGTTGTGAGTGAAATGCGTCCTATTGTTTACTTGTTACTATAAAATAATACAATGTAGAACCATCTAAATTGTTCAACTGACTAGAATAATAAAATGCAGTATCAACAAGTTTTGTTCACTCATTACACAGGAGCTATTTGTACAAATTATGAATGCTAATCAAGCTTGGGATGAAGAGGATAGACTACTAAACTAAACACACAAAAGCATAACTGATTGTTCTAGCCTAGTTGTAGAAATTGAATAATCTGCAGTTGCCTGCAATTGAATGAAGTCATTATTCCTTGCACATGACTTTACTCAATATTATCATCCCAATAGGTACTATGGACACACTGACAGTAATAGCCTATTATGAGTAATTCTAATAGGCTTCATGCCAAAGATCTGCATCCAAGTGCAAGACTAGTCCTATCTAACCCATGATTTTTATGTAATATACAGCAACTGTGACAGTTTCTGCACTGTTTCTGGTTCAATTGTTGATGAGTGTAGTTGTAAATCTCTATCCCTTGATTCACATTATATCAAAATCAAAAATCTACCCAATACTGACCAGTAAAATGCATCATGAAATTTCAACTCTCTGTACATAAAGTGAAAAAATTAGGAATTATCTCCACAACGTAAATTCTTCCAGTTTTTTGGCTGTTGTGATACCAGTTTTGATGATGCCATCTCCTTAAACTTATTTTTAGCATCTCATACTTTGTCTGCACCTATTTTAATCCTTTTATTCCAGTTTCATTCGCTGAAAAAAGATTGGCGTCGAAAACAACTTGCCACGGTTCGCTCAGGCTACTGTATGAAAGTTATTGTTTCAAAATTTTAACCCAACGTTTCTCTTCTTCTTGTTTTGCTGTCCCTAACTGTGCAAGTTTGAATTCCCATTTTTGACAATTTTTTGCGTAAATATTTTCTGTTTTTTGCAATCGTCTGGCGGTCAAGTGAATTGTCTAACAACACTAAAAACTATACGATGAAATAGAGGAGATTTTTTTCTGTATATAACATCAATATCATATTTTTTAACCCCATATGGTTCTCAGAATTGGCTATCAAACATCACAAAAATTTCTTGTTTGGAGGAACCCCACAGGCGTTTTTACATACCTGGCTACGGCACTAGCTCTATATAATAATAATAACATTACGTACTGCACACAGCTGCTAGTACCTATCAAAGATAGTGGAAGGGAAGATCAGACACTCAGGCCAAAAACTGTCTGTCCCCCGCCTCCAAACGCGGTCCGAATAAAGCAAAGAGTTGTGCTACCTTGTACACAAATCCGCTCTTGCTATTGGTGTTCCGCCGGCCAATCAGGTAATATTGCTAACAGCGGCATCGAATAGACAGTCTACTTATACAAACAATATATCATTAGAAAGTGCGCAACAGTTAATCCGTTGCTTCGCAAAACTAGTCTAGCAACCATCTAAATGTTCAATACATTTAAGGCGGGAAGTAGATCGCGGAACGTCGGGACCGCCAAATTGGGCGTATTTGGTAGGACAGGGTTTTATCATTGAGTGTCCGATCTTCCCTTCCACTATCTTTGTACCTATAGCCAGCTGTAATGTTACACGTTTCAGTGATCTGCCAGTAGTATCCACTAGTACCATTATCTTTGATACAAGCCAGAGCCATTGAGATGGCTCTGATACAAGCATACACTACCAGCTCACATGGCAAACACCCATCATTTCCCAATAAATAAAACTGCATTTCTCAACTCTCTATGTTGCTGGATTACCATAGGTCACAGACCTGAAGATGGAGTTTTCAATCTACTACAAAGCATTCATATGCATAGGAATTAGAATAGTGAATTAACAATACCTTTACCAGGAGCAACAAACTTGTTTTTGGATTTAGTTTTGAGAAAGCAATGACATTTTTTACCTAATGAACACATTGCAATGAAAATAGCATGTATGTGAGTTTAGGCAGGGACAGTGGGAAGAGTGAAGTTGACATAAAAATGAAAGCAATGTAGAACAGTTATTACATCTCATTTGCTTCCTCCTGAAGGTTGAATCAACCAACATGTAATACGCAATAATTATCTGTATGTGCTACATTATGTTATGATTGTAGCATCCAGCCTACCATATGCATATACAGTACAGTGTGGTTTATTAGTCATTTATCTGCTGTACATTTCAGTACAATTACATATATTTATTTAGGTTTGCACAGTGCAAGCTAACACTAGCTGAGAGCTGTGAAGGTACATGTACATGACTGTTATTCCCTAGCCTAAGGTAAATACAAACAAGGAACCAATGCTATCCAAGTTTCTCCTCTAAACTGTGCCTACAGGGACCTACAGTTGTAGTACACAAGCTGGTGTGAAAGGTCACTGAAAATATGCATATTCTGTGGCCTTCCTCTGGAACAATAATTACAATATGATTGACTGCCTACACGTCTACACTAGGGACTGTATACTGTAGAGCAATGGCCTGTTATTATACAATAGTTGCAATGTACAATAATATGTACATGACTGATGCCCAGTAATAGCCAGTGTACTGGGTGGCTACTATTTACAGTGTGAATGTTCATGCTACCAACTGCATAGTATATACGATACTGCTACAAAGACCTATGTAGAAGCTACTGTTTTACTCAGAGATGACTCCCATAATAAAGCCAAGTTTTTTGACCTGCCTGTAGTTTAACTGTAAATAGTTGGTAGAAAAACCTAGCAGATTGATTTTATTAAAAAAGTGCTTCATTCATTGAAAAAATAAATATTATGAGATCAAACTAAAACTGCAACACCACGTCTACTACTACTGCTACTAGTTTAAAGGCAACACACCCATATTAAAACTCTATCAAGCAATACCATGTCCAAAACAACAGAGCTCTAATACCTGGGTCTACACAGTTTTTTTAGGTTGAATTAAAGTTCTCTTACTTGAAACTACCAAGCTTGAGAAATGCTGCGCGGTAAGCCTGCATGTAGGCACATCAGTTGCTCTTTAAGGACCAAAATACACTGGGGAGTAATTACCCCTCAGTGTATTTTGGCCTCAACAGGGTTATAAAACGTAGTGTGATGGTATATGTAGTTGTGTAGTTTGCAGTTCGGTGGGGAAAAACTAAACAAAGTAGGGAAAATGTTGGTACTACATACATGACTGTAATTATGTACATGTAATTCATTCAACGGGAACATGGGCAGCATAGTTTGAGCAGAGTAAACATACCAGTGTTACTTACAGAGCTATCTTTGATAGCAATTTAGTTTCAGGAACAACCTGCTCACTAACTAGCTAGAGACCTCTGCATCTGGATTTGCAAACTAAACAAACCAGATTCAAAATAAACTCGCCTCAACCTCTGAGGAATCACCAGCATTAGCTTGGTATTCCTTAGAAAATATTGAACTTACTGTACAGCCGTATCTTCATATTCCTTATACATACAATGTAAAATGTACTATTTGATGTTTCAAACTATCATTGATTGATAAATGACTTACCTAGAATGTACTGTACGTGCACATGTATAATATTAGTACATCTATAATTATCACGGAAGATAGAATATTTAGAAGTCTCTATGGACAGGGTAGAACTCCTCTTATCAAATTCAAATGGAGAAATGAATTAATATCAATAGGCAAGCTAATGGTTATTAAGTTTACATGCAATTACATTATGTAAACGCCAAGTTGTAAACTTCTTATGGTCACAAGAATTCAAACAATAGCTCCCCAGACTTTGTATTCTTTCTATTCCGATAACACAATGATTGTGCATGTAACTGAAGGTGGCGATAAACACCCAAATTAGTTCTCTGATTACAACAATAAACAAAAATATGAAAGTATTCAATATTATGCATGCCTATTATACAAAGTATATTAACAGCGCAATGCAATACAAATGTAGGTATACAGTAACTACATAACCATGAAGCCTGTTGACTCAATAGAATGTAGAATGTAGAATGATGATAACTTTGTGATGTGATTACCAAAATGGAGGGTATCATATGAATCTATCTATTAGATTGTAGGGCTCCTCTATTACAATTGAAAGGTGTCTCAAAAGGAGAAAATCTGATGGTGACAATATTATGTATAAAATTTGGGATCATAACTCCTGTTGTATGTACAGTAATATCATTTCACAATGAGATATACCTTTAAATTACTGTACTTTATGTCACTGTAGATTCCTACCGGATTGTGTAGTTTGGTACAGTCGTAACATTAGGTAGTACACGCACACACTGTAGTTAGTGTCTCTGTAGAAGCCAATAAGATTATGTAGCATTATGGTATGTTCAGAGTTATGTACATGTAATTGTGTTACAATATGACATAGCACTGAATAAGCTCTATTCTATCACCAACTACATAGCTGTAAAATAATATTAGTCTATAGCAGTGCATGCTCATATTTTCAAGTCAAGTCTGCCAAATGCATAATTAAAACTGGAATTTCCGGCACCTAGTTCACCTGGATTTTCCATGATTAATGATTTGCACTTCTGCAAAGTTCCAAACTTATGCCCCCTGTGCTTAGGTATGGCAGTACATTACTTTGCATTCAATGCTGTATGCTGGCTCTATCCAGGTTATGCTCAACTTACCCTCAGAGGAATTGTGAGCGTAAACCTTGATATACCTTTAAAATAGTCAACTGATTGTACTGTACTGTTAATATCAGTCGTATAAATTAATATCCCCAAGACTTATAAAACAATTCTGTGTACCATGTAGTATTTTGATTATGTTTAAGACTATCCTAGATTGAAAAGGAACTTACCTACAATGTACATGTATATAGTACATCTACCATGATCAAGTATTAAAAACACTCTGTGAACAGTTTAAAACTTCTCCTATCAAATTCAACTGGATGAATGAACCTATATAAATACTCCCGGTGTTTTTCAATTAGAAGAGTGCCAGCATACACACCATATCTCTAACTTGGATTTCTACAATTTCTACCACACTATTTCTACCTCTACTACCACGGCATGCACAATGAATTTGGTAACTCTTACTATAGCTCAAGGAAACATCTAGTAGAATATAATGTGTATTTCAGGTAAAACATCCTATCAGCTGTTATCATCAGTTATGTAGTCTATTGGTTTATGCTTTAGTGTAGAATAAAATGACAATAATAGTCAATATTATTGTTACTTTGATATTGTGTTTGTAATGTTTAATAATTGCATAAAACAAGGGTGATGCAAATGAAGTGTATATAAAGAAATATTTGCAAAACTAATCGTGCTGGGGCAAATATTTTAGTCTCAGCACAGGCTCGAGTAGCACTGACACATGATTTATACAAGTCAAGTGCAAGCATTGCAAAATACATGATTAAGCTGGAAATTCCAACACCTACTTTGGGATTTCTACTGATTAATTTATTACCAAATTTACACGTAAAGATACATCATAAACCCATTGTTATGGACGTTTTACCTGATCCACTTCACACTTATCAATAAATGAAATCAAGCTGCCCAATCTATTCAGAAGAATTGCTTCTTTGATTAATGATAATTGTTTTTTCTAATCTGCACTAATGCTAATCTAAACTAGCTGGTAGATCTAAATAAAGTGAAGTTATTGAAGAAAAAATTGACATTTTTATTGAGCCTTACCCAAATTATAGCAGCAAACAATGAGAAAATGAAATGCATTTGAATTTCTTTCTTTCTCTTTAGCAACTAAATTGAACAATTTACATGGAATTGAAAGAGATTATAAGTAACATTAAATAATTTGACAGAGCAAACAAATCAAACCTACATGTATAATAGGATAATGTGTGTTACGTACAGATGCTGGAGTTGAGAGACTACCGTAATTTTTCTACTAATTATCTATTAGTGGTTATCAACTCCAAACTCACCTTAAGTTTTGAAAAAAATGTTACCTTACCTTACCCACAATGTACATGTACCATGACTGTGAAGTTGCAACTGTACATGTATTTGAGCAAACAATTGAACAACAATAATAACTCACGTGTGTATGTGTACATGCACGTAGAATATTTACTATATTCTTATACAAAATATGAAAATATTTAGTTCTAATTCACACCAAATAACAAAGTACTCCTCCTGTAGAATCCAGCTAGCCAGGTAGCTTGCACTCAATTTACTACAGTGTGCCACCTTGGTATAACATTGATAAAACACATTAGGTTGTGTCAAAGTTACTTGTAAGGAACACTAAGCATTGTGGGGAAACTATGACAGCAAATCATATCATAGTTGCAACACACACTAACTGCATTGCATTGAGGGAGAACTAATACATGTATTATTGTGGCATAACTCTAAATAGTCTATGGGGTTTCACCTGATCCACTTCACACATCAATACAGTGGAATTTGGAACCCAATATTCTATGGGCACTTCACCTGATCCACTCCACACAACAATACAGACTGCGGTAGCTGTAGATATTTTAGTACAGATGCTATTGTTTGATACAGTCACAGGAAATTCTAACCAACTATGCATTGGAAATTCCATTTCAATTGGTGCATTTGGCAAGTTTTCAACTTTTCTTCACAACAGTGGGGCCTCTAAGAATAGTATAATATCAAACAGGAAATAGCTCATACATTGTATGCCAGCCCCACTACATTCATTATCGGACATTAATAAAATTGCAAATTAATGCAAATAAAGTTGTATAATTGTGGTAGTGATAATGCTATTGGGGAAAGACACACATTTAATTTTAGTAAAATAACTTTACGTATATATGGACTTGATACGCAGCACTCCTTAAGAGAGTATAACCACAGAGATATACTATGCTACTTTTTATTTGTTGTGTATTGTAACTGAAAGGATTGCAACTGAAAACATGAATACTGGTACTCGAGAGATTCCAGAAGCATACCCTTCTATTTGTGTAGAATATCAAATATAAATTATATGTTTAGGGCATTTATATAATTATAAACTTAATTAGTAACACATCTTAGCACATGATGTATTTTATAGCTATCCACTTGTTGCAAGCAAAATTACTAGAAAAAAATTGTGCTTTACTGAGATTCGAACCCATGACCACACGTTTGTAAAGCGAGCGCTCTGCAACATTGCTATGGTGATAACTTGGGATTCCCAAGACTAAGTATATATTTAACAAGAATCGAAAATTGAGCGCAATGGATCGATATTGAAAATGCTGAGAATTAATCGTATCGAGAATCGTTATCGATTCATCGTTGCAGGCCTAATAGTTATTGTTTGAAAATCTGTAGCAAATATATATCTGGAACACATTTGACGGCACTGCGCAGTAGAATCTTATAATGTATCAATCAGCCATATGCTGTACACTGGGTTTTAAAAACGCGTATAAAAGAAATCAATTTTGGTAAAAAATAGGCTTGAGAAGGGCAGAACGTGATTTTAATCTAATGAGCCCCACCAAGAATCAATTTTAATTTAACAACCACGAAGGTACAGGGTTGTGGTAAAATGTGGTAGTGCAAAATGTGATGGTACAAAATTACAAAACATTGCATAATAATCTACAAATGGTATACATCACAGGGGCGTAGGTTAGACAAATTGAGTGGGGAAGCAGAAAGTCGGGTGGGAGGGGGGTGCGGGGGGTGGGGTGCGGGTACTCCCCTTCAAATGCACGCGCAGCGGAAAATTTTCAAATCTCACTCTCTGAAGTGCCAAAATTAGACATAGCAGCAAGTTAGTTCTAGCATCACTACAACAAGTACTCATTACTACTTCTGCTTAATAAAGTTACTACTACTTGCAACAGGAGTGAAAGTGTTACAGTACTATTACTAGTTAATAGAATTTTATAATAACTACAATACTGCATGATTGTATATTTTACAAAGAGTCCATAGGCACAAGTGTATTTTTTAAGTTTTAGTAGCTGATCAACAACTGTGGTCATTATAAATTAATTACTTAAAATAAAATGTATGTAAAATAAATATTTTTGCAAGAAAAGTGTAGCAGCCTATTAAAGTTAAGATAATATCAATAGTGTAATTATATTATTATATATAAATTTAAAATTAAAATATTTAATTATTATTGCATTATGTTATTTTTAAATTAGTATTTTTCCTTTACAATACATATTTAGTTGTTAGCAGTGAATGTAGCAGTAGAGTAGTAGCTGTCAGTAGAGTGGCAATTGCTGGAATGAATGACTAAAATGAATGGAAACACTTTTAATTATATTATATTAAAAGAAAAAAATCATAAATATGTTTAAAAGATGCCAAGAGAAGATTATATAATATATAATATTGGAATTAAATCTCATGCATCTGCTCGTAGTCCGTGACAGGGAAGAAACCACCTCATTGATAGCAGTGACTTACAAATTGATTCACCTGATTCAACTGTTCACTACTTTTATTTTCACATTATTTTTTTTTTCCTTGGTATAAGTAACTGTCCATAAAAATATTTATTCATTCATTCACAGGATCGCAAGTTTTTAACTTTGGCATAACCATAGAGTCTTTTAGCAGATTACATAGTTTTATGGGCCTCTTTGTGTGCCACTTGCAATGTAGTGATTATTCCAAGATTACTGGTTATTGTTACGCCGCAACACCATAGAGTTAAAAGTAGAGTGATAACGCCATAGAGTTAAAACTAATATTTAGTAGAATCTCACTGTTTTGTCTCTTTTATTACTAATAGTAAAACTATAGAGATAACGCTTCGGTCGCAAACCGGAAATGAAGCAAATATTAAGGAAAACAGTGTCAAATTTTCAAAAGTAGTGTTTTTAGGCCACTTTATTTTGAAAACAGGGGCGGCAGTGCCTCCCTGCCGCCCCTTAAAATACGCCCCTGCTTTAAATTAGTATACTGCGAAAAGTGCTTTTCTGTTTGGCTTGACCATACTATACCATTGTAGTCCTTTACATATTATAGTCCTTTACACTGCACGTGCAATATTAGGGTATTCCCTAAGTAATAGTTGAATATAGAATTTCACACGCAGTTAATCCTATCTTACAGTTGCATGTAAGATTAATATTGTAAAGCTAATGTCATGGTAGCTAAGAAATGAAAAGAACTGAAAAAAGGATTAGTGCTTTAGTGGGGAATGACAGTCAGCACTCTACCACTACTCTATTAGATCGGCAGTGGTTTCAGGCTAAAACAAACCCTCAATATTGTTTAGTGCTGCTATAGCTAATGTAAACAACACGTGAGTATGGTTTACTAACAGCTTAAATGCAGAATTATTTTTACTGAGTTCTCTCCACTCAATAAAATGTTAAATTAAAACTGCCGCTAATAAAAACCAGCGTACAATGGGTGACATACATATATTATGTAATAAGACAATTATGTGTATTATGTATGTGTATTATGTATGTGTGCATGTAGAAACTGACTACATGATATGTACATACAGTGCTATGTTTAAGCCTACCATAATTAGATAACTGACTTACCTAGCATGTAAATAGTACACAAATGTGGATCTACACTTTGAAATTTGGAAGTCCTTATTACATTTCAGATGGTCTCGTTTCAGACCTAATTAGTCTCAACAAGATACATGATTATGGGACTGATAATTGTTTGAATGAAGTCTCAACATCAAATTTGTGTAAATGTTTTGTCACTAAACAGTTAACAGTCACTAAACAGTCACTAATATAATATGTAGGGTTTCACTGAAGCTGAATAATCAACATTCAACATTAAGCTTGAGTGTAATAGGTTGGCATAAAATGAATGAGCTATTTCCTGTTTAATATAATACTAACTAGATACTAGAGGCCCCACTGTTGTGAATGCAAGTTGAAAGTATGCCAAATGCACCAATTGAATTGGAATTTCCAATGCATAGTTGGTTGGAATTTCCCATGATTGTATCCAGTGCTTAAATTGTGGGGGGACGCCGGGGGACGGCGTCCCTAATAAAAATTAGCCAGGGGGACGCTCTGCAATAACGTCCCCCCACTTCATAATCAGAAAGTTGTCTTCTCTCTTCGGCATGAAATATGCGCCTCCATAATATCGTCCTATTAATACAAAAGTAGCTAGCACGCAACGGACCGTTTCAAGTTTGTTTCATATATGACTTTCTCGGTTCAAGTTTCTTAATTATTTTGTAGTTTCCTGGGGAATCGGCCAACGGTTTCTGAAGATGGTCATGTTAAAATCTTAATAATATTAAATTAATGTTATTGAAATGCGTTCACGTGTATTCTGTTATTACAATAAAAAGCTTCAATTATTCTATAAAACAAATCATGTAGATTTAATAATTATCAGTGTTGGCTACGCAGTTGGATTTGGATGTTTTTCCGGCACCAAGACTCGAAGAGTCAGAGGTAAATACAAACTTAAACTAGCAGTGCACTGCAATGCTTTCAATTTGACGTTATTTTTGGTATTTACAATATTGTGATCATGATTACACCAGCTGGTAGCCTACTCTACTGGCTATTCTTCATCCTTCACTTAGAGCAGATAGGCTGATAGTAACTATCTAACTATTACTGTCATAGTTAGATAGATGTTACTGGATTGTAGCTAGGATATCTTGTCTTGGCTAAGTTCCTTGGTCCCAGGTTAGAAGTAAAGAGGAATTATCACAGTTGCAAGTCTTTTTTGCTAGTTCTATGGTCTCAGCGGAGCTCCTGAACAGTTCTGATTAGAAAGCTGTGCAGAAACTTGTTAGTATTACAGGCAACAGAATTGAACGCATTAGCATGTTTGGTGTTAATATCAAGTGTGACTCTCATTAAATCAAGTGTAGATATAGGATTTGAAAAGAAGGATTCATGCTCCAGGATAGTGTGGAAAATATAAATTGTGTCACAATTTTCATTGTACAATTATTTTTACTAATTATTAAATTAGATAATATAATTTGCTAAGTAATTCAAATAATTCGATACATTTGTGATTATGGGTCTTCCAGTACAATTGGTGCTAGTAGCCTACTCTACTGGCTATTCTTTGTCCTGGGCTTAGTTAGTGCAGACAGGCTGATAGCTAGATATTACTGGATTGTAGCTAGGATGCTTAATATAAATTATATCATGTTTGTCATTGCACAATTATTTTGATTAATCATTGAGTTACATAACTTGCTAAGTAATCTAAATAATTTGATACTTGGTACTTTGTTAAATTTATAGGACTAATAAATGATTATAATAATGCTAATTATTTTATTATTAATTATATATTTTCTTACAGGCATGGCATCACTAAAGTGTTCGATTCTTTTGAATGTAAAATAGAAACAAACACAGTAATTTTTCTGTGCACATAATCAGACACTGGTACTCACTGGCTGCTAAGCTAGAAAGTGTAATCATACATATAATCAGTACCAAACCAGAGAGCTTATGTGTGATAACACAACATCAATTAAGACAGCTAAAGGCAGAGATGTCTGCAAATGTTCTTTTGGACACTCAAGTCGCCATGGCCAATTCTTAATCACAAGTCAATTCATTTTTAATGACTAATAAAATCTTTCAAGCTAGAAGTAAAATCTTTGCATGGCCCCAGAAGAGAAACTCAAGTTTTTATCAAATTATCTAGGCCAACTGCAAATCAATTTAATTCTTTTGTTATCTAGCTCAAGATTTCTGTAGAGTTATTTGAGCTACTATTTAAATTTTGTGAAACTAAATGGTGTCAGAAGTTCAGACTTTGAAAGCAAAATGTCACTGTTTTAGTGTGAAATCGGTCTTATGTTCTGATTTTACTAATTTTGATTGTGGTTATCTCTATTCGTTGCACTTTACAGCTTCTCAAAGAAAACTGAGTTGAGAGTTCTTGTACATAGCCATCGCTATTGAATTCCTCGGCGTTTGATAGCTACTGTATATTGTTGTGTGCTGAGCCGACACTCCCGATTGACTATAACTCTAACTAACTTAAAATAAACAGTCTCCTTATTGCGTTATCTTGTCTTAACTCGTATGCATTGCAGCATGAATATATGTTTCCCATTCGGGTTTCTTTTATTGTATACCTTTTGTTAACCTACATGCTATTGGCTGTTGCTACATGCCTTGATCACTATAATATTGTCTATTTTCATTAGTCTGAAATGTAGCAGTGCTTGTAATCCGAGACCGTTTTGTATTTTCTGTAACTCGCACCCTTTTTGGTCCGAGACTGACCTAATATACTTGTTAACTTTTTGATCTTAGTTTAAAACTGATTTCATAATACAAGGTGCACAATTTTGCATTCTAACTTCAGTTGTATGTAGGCTGTTGCTCAATAAAGTGCTCTTACTATTTGAACTATACAGTCTCTTACTGTTTACTGCTAACAGTAGGGTATCAAGCACACTCCCCTGGCCTTGAATCAACTCTCTGGCTTCAGTGTGGCATCTCTTCTGATAAAGACAATATAACTTCACAATTAAAGTTTTCTGGTGTCAATACATTAGCTATAGCCCAAAAAGTATCATGTTATTAAAAAAATATACAATTCTTTGTACCAAGTAGGCTAATGCCAGCAAAAGAAATTTTAAGAATCTCAGAGACTTGAAACAGTTTGGTGGCCGGGATTCCACCCTGCACCTGGGGTGCATTGCACTATATTGACTGGGAGCTTATCCACCTAACTTGTTTCTCTTCGATCACTGGTGATAGCTAATGATGCAGTGTGAAGAAGATTTTACTAGTAACAAGTAGTACTGGTACTTTTTTGCTACTAGTAGTAATAAAAACCTGTTTACAGCTTGCTAACTAGCAAGTTCCTACTAATATGCCACTACTGATCACTCACTCACAATAATAGTGGCGCAATAATAACATCTTTTAGTAGCAATAGTAGTAGTACAAAGACTTATAGTGCTAGTGCTCACCACAAGTAGTTGCTCTTTACTACTACTGCTAATAGTATCAGTACACTCTACCTAGTATTGCTACTGCTTACTTCAACAACAAAACCAGTAGCAGTGGTAGCGTACATATTCTTATTCCTCTATGCACACATCCATTCTTAGGGAAACTGGATGATAGTGACACCAGTGCTCAATCCATACATGGAACTGAGCTAGTAGTAGAGGCATCATCAGGTAGCATCTACTATATGCTTTAAAGCTGGCAGCGTTTACATGGAACTCAATATTAATACAAACAAATATATTTCTATGGTAGAATAAAAATTAAATCTAACTTCTAATCACCTAGAAGTAAGCCTGAAGTTTGCTCCTTTGTGCAGCATCTTGCAAGTCCTGCATCTCCAATATCAGGGGTGTTTTCTTTCAGAAGGTATGATTCAACGCTAAATGTGTATTATCTAATTTACAAGCAAAAACTCATCTGCTAAAACTGACTGCTCAATAGACAAATTCCTTGCAGAAAGACATCATCAAAGCTCATCTCAAACTTTCCCAGAACATGTCTCTAGAAGCCTTTTTGCAAAATTTTCCGCCCACGCGGGGCTAAGCGGGGGTGCCCACACCTCACCCCCTCCCACCCTCATCAGCTCAGTTCCCCCACTTCTCAATTTACAATTTAAGCACTGATTGTATCAAACAACAGCATCAATGGCAAGTCTCAGCTTTGATTTCACTTGGTCAGCCCGATTATGCTGGAATTGAATTGGATGAACTGATCTCAGTGTTGTTGTGTTTGTATTAGTAGTTAAGTTTAACAGTGACAGGTTGTTGATATGACCCACCAAACTTGTTGATATTCTACATCTCTATTGTTACAAGACACATAATCCATAAATATAATTCAAAAATAAAAGCTTCGTCTACACTCACTGGTGCAACATAATACTAAAAAAGTGACAGATTGCGTAGCAATCTCTTTCTTATAAAATAAGTAAAGTAGCTCACCTGCAAGCTCTTTAACAAGAAATAAACTAATAATATGTGAATAAAATATTAATCTCAACTTATATACTTCAGTGTAGAACCTCCTCAATCAGACAAAACTAGATTAGTGACTCAATGTTGAAAAATAATGGATTTGGCAACACATATTACTTTTATGTAAACTGTGGCTTCTAGCCAAAACATACATGTACAATGTACATGTAAAATGTGTCAAGCTTTGTCTAAAGTCACGCTGTCACTAATTGCATGGTCATAGGGCTGATACTGCACTGTAAGCTTACAATTGATACTGCATGCACTACAATGTACAATGTATTATGTGAATATAAATGTGACCCCTGCTATCAGAATCGGACATCGCGCAGTGAACTGACTTCCACCGCGGTGGAAGTGGAAGTGGAAGCAATAAGCGCTCAAAGTCCAAAAAGCTAAACTGAAACTTACTATGCTGATTCTCAGCTTTCAATGTTATTATACTAATTGAAGCATGCTCTTTCACTTTCTACTAACCAATTAGCAATCAGTACAGCATAAATAGGTGTAAACTTCGTTCAAAGTCGTTGCTAATGGAGTCACGTGACTTATCATGGAGGCACATGGTGGGACCAGGATTTTACTCGCTTTGATTATTTAAATCAATATTGTTACTTTATGGATCTTGCTGAGGACCTTTCTGACCGAGAAAGTAAAGGAGGGGAAAGAGACTAGCTTTATGCCATTAATTTAGATGTGGCTACACACACCTGAGGCCCAGGATGGCCCTGATATACTGGGAGATATTGATAATAATAGCGTAAAAATTGTGAAAATTCTTCAAAATTATAATTATCAATATTCCTGTTGTTAAAGACTTTTGAGTAATTTCAGGATGCACAAGCTTGTGTTATAGACATGCTCCTGAGCACTGACAAAGGACCCTTGAGGCCACTAGTTAAGGCTTAGCTAATTATATAATCCTCACTCTAGTATTATGTAATCAGTGTCTGTAGCCAATTATAATACTTCACTACTGGCCGTTACTTTTGTGAACGGCCTTATTGTTATATATATAAACGACTTTATGCCGACGGCCTACTATTAATGTGAACGACACTGTTCGTCCTTTGTTTAGTATAAAAGCAGTTGAATACCGCTTCTCTTTCTCTTTATGCTGCATGCTTTTGTGCTGTGAACATCTATCCTATTCAATACACTATTGCACACAGTAATGAAGCCAGTATTGTTTAGCCTAGACAGTAACAGTATCCAAAGAGCAGTTGCCTCCCAAGTGTATGCACATAGGTAGTCTCATTGATTGCTTTGCTACGGCCGTTGGTGTTTGGTGTACACTGGGTCGCTGTACACATCCACAACACTTATTACCAAGCCAAGCATTACCAGTTTTACTGTTGAAATGATTCAATCTGTGAGAGATGTGCTCACAGCTTTTGACCAGCCATTACTAGATCTCCTAAAATTTATTAAGCAAATTCTCTCCCACAATAGTCAATTCTGTCTGCTTCTACTAATTCCCACAAGGCCAAGAAGAGAAAATACTTTGTAAAGATTTCCATTATGAAGGTGAGCAACTATTTCATCAATCAAATGGTTAGTATGACATTAAGCTACCTGAATTATAGGCTGAGGCTATTTCACTAGTAAAGATAAAGTTTAGCTCATACTTCAAAATTAGTTCTGCTGCAATCTCCATGTGTACTACACATACATGTGACTTACCACATATCCTACCAATGAATCAATGTGCATCACATGTACATTACATTAGAATCAATAACATAGGTTGAAAACTCACATAAGTGAGTATCTACATGTACATGTATTTATCTTAAGTTATTAAGTAAAACAATTCATGTCCAAGGTATCCATGACTATTTGTAGGAACATCAATCTGTTGCCAGGCTTTTATGTGTATGAACAGCAGTGGGACGTCTCCTCTATTTCTAGCCTTGTCAAGTCATTATAAGGAATGTGGTACAACTCCCCTCAACTTCAGCGACTTCAAGTTACAACATCAAAGCAGTCAACTTTGGCCAAGCTTATAGTGGACTTCCTGAATGCAGTCGGCTCTATCCATGCACTAGCCCTCTTAGGATGGATTCCAGGTAAGTTGACTTTCTACAGGCAATAAACCTTCTCTTCCTGATATAATTTTCATTATCATTGATTCCAGAATGGGCCTCTGTTGCTAAAAAGCAAAGATGAAGGCAGATTACATAAGTCCGTCCGCATTACAGATCATACCCAAATATTGTAACACGTAGGTACACTGTATTATTATACATGTATCACATTGCTCTAATACTGCAGTAGTAAACATACACATAGTTTGAATCTACTAGTATTATACACTTACATGTATTTTATCTGTCTCCCATAACCTCTGCCTTCCTCCTTCAAGTACCAAAGTGCAGTGATCATTTCCAAAAAACTAGCAGTAAAAAGCTTTGTGGCAAAGCTATGCATACATCAGCTATCAGCTTTCAGTATCTTGTTGTATAAGGCACATGTTTTGTTATAGCTAGCAAGTCGCAGTGAGGTAATGGTTAAGCATGTGGGTTTGTAATCTGGAGGTCCAGAGTTCAAATCTAGTCTACTACATCTGCTATGCTTAAGTTTTTGTTTGTCTTATTTTTTCACTGTCAAAATTATTAATACACAACATACTCTCAACAGGATTCAAGAAAACAGATGTTAAGGTGCTACCATCTGATCTCGCAATAGAAGGACTATGGAAAGACTACAACTCAATGAAATTCATAATGTGGTCTATTTCACCAGAATGGCGGAATTCGGATAGTTCTAACCTACCTACCTCAAGGACCCTTCTCAGGGCTACCCACATATGAGAGACCATTTTGTTAACTTGTTACAAGATGTGCAGTATCTTCTATTTCCCTTGCATGGAAATCTGTGTTAAAATTTATGTTAATGCAGCCTGTCCATCGCAATTGGTGCACAAGTTCATTTTCACTGTTTTTGTCGAAAATCCGAAATCAGTATCTCTTGTTTAAGTGGCCATGGGACACAAGATATGGTTTTACATTGTTTTTAGGTATTTCATCAGATTCCTCACACATTCTTACCCCTAGTCAGTAAAAACTAGCAATGTAAGTCAATTAGATATGCCCGTTGCTAAGTTCTGAATAGTGTAAACAATAAATTATTGGTTCGAAAAACTTTAAACCAGATTTTCTCAGTTCGCCTTTTTATGAAAATCGACAGATATAGACCCAGTATTATCCTGATAAAAATTGAACCGTTAGTGCTAGAATAAAAAGGAAAACAGATTTGAGATCCTCATAAATTTCTATATCTGAAAACATACATATCTCAAAAACTTTGGGTACCTCCCGATGTCTGATTCTGATAGCAGGGGTCACAAATACTGCAGCTTCCCTTTGTAAGAGTAATAAAGTATAAAATAAGAATATTGGCGCAAAGTAATGGCTACAAAAATGTGCATTGCCCATTTCGTATTCAAAGTGGTTGGGTAAAAGTTTATGGTTCAATAGAAATGGAACACAATACCTTATAAGTTGGGTAGGGTAAATAAACAACTGCTACATTTATGAATAATAATTTTGCTAATAAACTGAGCAGCTAAAGTCAGAGACATGCATAAATTTGCAAGCATGAAGTGATAAACCGCTTAAAGCTGTTGGGCTGACAGTACCACACTACCCGTCTTACTATATTTTATATGTATGTATATGTATATCTATATCTGTACAGTGTCTGTTGCTCTCATTGTACATGTACATGTAGACTATTGAAACTGAACAAAATATGAGTCGATATGATATTGAATACGTTACTTACCTGGAGGTCAACCAGGGTAAGTAAACAATATAATTGAGAATACAGGTACAAAACTCTAGCATTTCCCAAATACGATGTAACTTGATAAATTATGGATACATTTTTATTGACAGTGATTTGGAGTGCGAACTCAGTATGCATTCACAGTGTGGAGTTTAAAATGAGCTGTCATCATGTGTATTGCTTCATTTTTTATACATGTACACTGTATGTAAACAGAAACCATCCTGCTTACTTGATGGTGAAGGCTAGAGATATAAAACTCTCACTGTCAAAACTGTGTTTATACATGTACGTGCCATTTTAGCTCCCTAAGCAGAAGCAGAGGTGTCTATCTGTGTTCCAAACCCCGATTAGGATATCATAGGATGAATCTGGTCAACTCTTAGCTTAATATGCTTGTAGGTTGTAGAAGCTCAATTGTTTGTAATGGAACAGTCCAGCATACTAGTAAAGTTGAATGTTTGCCAAATACATCAATTGAAATGGAATTTCCAATACATAGTAAAGTAGAATTTCCTATGAGTATATCACAAAAGAGTGGCTACAGTCTTATCTTTGAAGGAAAGTCGCAATTTCAGTTTTAGTTGTTGATTTTCCTGGAATTAAATTGAATGAACTACTGTAAGTTCAAAGTTCGAACTAAGAAAATTTAACGCCATATACTTTTCTAGTCCACTGTAAAGCCAGTATCAAAATTATACTGCAAGGAACATCACGCATGTCTCCTAAGATAACCAACTAATTTGTCCAATATTCCAGAATCACACATTTACACAAGTCACGTAAAAAAATCATAGCAGTGTAAATTAAAGAAAAATTACACAGGTCTTTAGGTGTACTTGTAATATGCTACATGTATGTCATCTTAGCAGTATGAAAGTAACACATAATTGAACATCTCATCATTATAATGTATCATAGAGTTGTTTTTTTCATTGCAAGAAAACTAAATCATAGCGGTACTAAAGTTTCATTCTTTAGAGTTATACAATGTATATCCAAGTGACTGAATTATTTTATATAACCACAAACTGTACCTTGAAGTAACCCAATGAGATTGAGTGTATTTAGCTGGGTGTGACATTTATACTCTTAGAGAGAGGATAACTCCTCGGAATTATAATTATCACAGGAATGATGATTGTTAGTATAATATAATCATGATAAGGAAAGATGACTACCAATATATAATGGTGACGCTACGAAAGAGAAAATAACTACTAAATTATTGTAGTAGCACCATTAGAGAGGAGGCAACTACAAATTCTATAATTATGTACATTATAGTACTGTATTATTAATAATACTACATGGCAATTCTAGCAGATAGAACACGACTACCAATATCTTTTGGTGTAGTATCAGGAGGAAGACAACTGCTATAATATTAGATTTTGGTGCAACTATTAGAGAGAGGAACACAACTGCCAATATAACATCCACAAAATGTTAATTATAGTTGAGAGACAATGGAGAGTAGACAAGTATCATAGATACATACATTGCAATGTTACTATTGGAAATAGCAAAACTGCTCAACATCCAGTAGTACGATGTGCATGTATATTATAAATAGAGTGTTAAAATACCATAGCAGAGATATTAATGTGAGTGTGATCAAAAGCAAAAAACATATGCTGTTTATCCTGGATTTTTAGTGGCTTGCAGTTTGCCAAGATTACTGCAGTTGCTATGACTTAAATGTTGACTTTTGCTAATGTTCAATGTTTTAGGATTTTTCTTGACGGAATCATACAGCATAACCATGATATGCTACGTCATATAACAAAAGGCAAAATGGTCTACAGGTTAACATGTATGTTCTGCCATCCTCCAATCAGATTAGGGGTCGAAAATTGGGAAGGTTCATATAAATGTACATAATTATATTGTTGCAATGCTGCCAGTCAGCAACTTGGCTCCGGGTGGGGCTAGGACCTTGAGATTGGGTACCCATGTACTGCTGCCGGGGTGGGTCCCTAACCTTCGGCTTCGAACATCACCTAGAGCAGGGTGGGTACCTGACCCACTCCACCCACTATATTTGTGATGGAACTTAGGCTATGTATGAACTTGGTATTGTCTCCCTAGTGCAAAGAAACACAGCCCTTCATGGGATCTCTGCAAAATGTCTGTGCTACCAGAGGTCATGTACATGCATGACCACAGTCCATTAACACAAGCCATCATTACACGCTAGCGAAGTGAACAAAAAGGACTTGAGACTTGCAGGACAACCAGGCCAAGCACTAAGTGCTTGAAATTATATTAACTCAATTTTAGGCGCTAGACATCTCCTAGCCTAATCTGCAACACATTTGTTGTGTAAGAAGTTGGGATTAATTTTGTAGTGTAGGCACAGACCTGCCAACTATCAAAAATTTCCTTTCATGAAACTTTGCTATGAGTTCTTTCAGAATGCATTTGAGTTGGCTAACTGAAGATATGCATTTGACATGTCTGGGTAGGCAAACATCGAATAATGGCTGATACAGCTCTACTGCCAATTTAAATTAAAATGCCTATTACACCACATACGTATATAATACATATGTACATAATATGTACACATACATGTATATACACCATAATAATATAATTTTAAGCTGGCACAGTTGAGTATATACGAGTACATTGTCGTACAAAGCAGCAGTTACCGCTTCTGCTACAAAGTGACACAAAATTGGTTGGCGTGCATCACTTGGATCATAATAACACCTTAAAAATTATTAGCTGCACCCAGATAAAGCCACTAAACAGTCCGTTCTTATCTCAACGACATCCAACCAGCACTCAATCACTTCCCTTCTTTAAATATGTGCACCAAAGTTCAAAATACAATTACATATTGTGTTCTTACCAAGATAGTTATTAGGCCTGCAACGATTCACAAAATACTGTTTCGATTTTTTTCGATTCTGACAAATAATTTTGTCGATTTTCTCGATTCGATACTTCATTCCGCAAAACTAACAACAAATACACCGGTGAAGTCAATCAGACCAATCACAGTATCTCACAATTTTACTGAAATAATGTAACTATGCAGTACAACAACAGGCAAGTGTGTTACTGTAGCCCCAAGCAAGCAGTGAATGAAGACAGTGAGCACAACTATCAATGTTGCTATTTATTTGAAGCATTTACCCTGACACCATTTACGTTGCAGTAGTTCTTCGCAACAGTATTTTAGAACACTGTCAGTTGTAGTAATTGAGTTGATTATTCCATTTTAGAATCACAAAAAAGAGTAGAATGAGTAGATTCCAGAAGCATACCCTTCTAATTGTGTAGAATATCAAATACAAATTGCATGTTTGGGGCATTTATATAATTATAAACTTATATTAGTAATACATCTTAGCACATGATGTATTTTATAGCTATCCACTTATTGCCAACAAAATTACTAGAAAAAATTGTGCTTTACTGAGATTTGAACCCATGACCACACGTTTGTAAAGCGAGCGCTCTGCCACCATGCTATGGTGATAACTTGGGATTCCTAAGACTAAGTATATATTTAACAAGAATCGAAAATTGAGCGCAATGAATCGATATTGAAAATACTGCAAATTAATCGTATCGAGAATCGTTATCGATTCATCGTTGCAGGCCTAGTAGTTATTGTTTGAAAATCTGTAGCAAATATATGTACACGTACTTTGGTAATCTGGAACATATTTGACTGCACTGTGCAATAGAATCTTATAATGTATCAATCAGCCATATGCTGTACACTGGGTTTTAAAAATGCGTATAAAAGAAATCAATTTTGGCAAAAAATAGGCTTGAGAAGGGCAGAACGTGATTTTAATCTAATGAACCCCACCAAGAATCAATTTTAATTTAATAACCACAAAGGTACAGGGTTGTGGTAAAATGTGGTAGTGCAAAATGTGATAGTACAAAGATACAAAACAATGTATAATAATCTCCAAATAGTAAACTTCAAATTAGTATACTCCAAAAAGTGATTTTCTGTTTGGCTTGACCATGCCATACCATTGTAGTCCTTTACATATAGTCCTTTACACTGCACGTGCAATCTTAGGGTATTCCCTAAGTAATAGTTGAATATAGAATTTCACATGCAGTTAATCCTATCTTACAGTTGCATGTAAGATTAATATTGTAAAGCTAATGTCATGGTAGCTAAGAAATGAAAAGAACTGAAAAAGGATTAGTGCTTTAGTGGGGAATGACAGTCAGCACTCTACCACTACTCTATTAGATCGGCAGTGGTTTCAGGCTAAAACTAACCCTCAATATTGTTTAGTGCTGCTATAGCTAATGTAAACAACACGTGAGTATGGTTTACTAACAGCTTAAATGCAGAATTATTTTAACCGAGTTCTCTCCACTCAATAAAATGTTAAACTAAAATTGCCGCTAATAAAAACCATTGTACAATGGGTGACATACATATATTATGTAATAAGACAATTATGTGTATCATGTATGTGTGCATGTAGAAACTGACTACATGATATGTACATACAGTGCTATGTTGAAGCCTACCATAATTAGATAACTGACTTACCTAGCATGTAAATAGTACACAAATGTGGATCTACACTTTGAAATTTGGAAGTCCTTATTACATTTCAGATGGTCTCGTTTCAGACTTATTTACTCTCAACAAGATAAATGATTATGGGACTGATAATTGTTTGAATGAAGTCCCAACATCAAATTTGTGTAAATGTTTTGTCACTAAACAGTTAACAGTCACTAAACAGTCACTAATATAATATGTAGTGTTTCACTGAAGCTGAATAATCAACATTCAACATTCAGCTTGAGTGTAATAGGTTGGCATAAAATGAATGAGCTATTTCCTGTTTAATATAATACTAATTCTAGATACTAGAGGCCCCACTGTTGTGAATGCAAGTTGAAAGTATGCCAAATGCACTAATTGAATTGGAATTTCCATTGCATAGTTGGTTGGAATTTCCCATGACTGTATCAAACAACAGCATGTTACGTTATGTTACGTTATGATCAGTCTCAGCTTCGATTTCACAATGTTAAGTCTCAGCTTCGATGTAACCTGGCTAAATAACAGCTTAAATGCAGAATTATCTTTTAGCAAGTTCTCTCCACTCGTTCAAAGTTAAATTAAAGTCACGCTAATAAAACCCAGCGTACAATGGGTGATATGTGTATAATGTAATAATACAATCTGACTATATGTACATACAGTGTAATATTTTAAAGCCTAACATAATTAGATAACTGACTTACCTAGCATGTAAATAGTAAACGTGTGGATCCACACTGTTGGAAGTTCTCATCAATGTCATCAATACATTTCAGATGGTCTCCTTTCAGACTCAACAAGATAAATGATTATGGAAATTATTTATCCTCAAGCTGATAGACGTTTGAATCAAGTCTCAACATTTTACAATTTGCTTAGATTTTCCTTCTTTGTCAAACTTTGTCAATGCAGTCAGAGTATTGTTCCTACACTAATTTACCTATTGTCATGTTGAACTGTAATAACTCATGCATGAATCAACATTATATCACAACATTTACTTTCAGTTCAACATGACAATAGGTAAATTAGTTAGTTACTGTTTATAGGGTTATAAAGTTGTTGGCATATTGTGTAAACTAATATATTCTTTATAGTGTGTAGGCTATTATAGCATTTTGTTGAAAAGGACATGCCACCACTTTGAATTTTTACACAAGTTGGACAAAGTTTTTTAGAATTTATTCTAGAACAATTACTTTGAGAAGCGGAATTTGTGTTGAACCATCTTGTCCAGCTTGTCATTCAACAGAAAAGACAAAAAAAATTTTGTATAATAGTTTTGTTAAATGCAAGAGTTTGAAGAGTTATCTATCCACTAAATAGCTGCGAATATTCTATTCACATGCATAAAGTCTAACATGACGTACTGGTGCAGACATCTTGAACTCTCTGCACTTTACTGCTCATATACCATAAATATTTGCGTCTATCTAGTCATATACTGTTTAGGTCATATTATGTAAAACAGTGCATGCAAAATTATCTCCTCTTCACCGTAGCATTGTTACTGTATAATAGCATCATACATGTACATGAAAAAAATGTTGCTACCCTCTATAAGATTTGTTATGATGAAATAGTGTACAATAAGCTATAGCCTTTCTAGTCAATATTGTAAACAGATAATTGGTGTCAGATTTGTACAGAAACAGACTAAAGTCAATTACTGTCTATTCAGATTATGTTAGGTGTGCATAGTCCATGAGTGTAACTGGTTGGCATCCAATGAATAAGCTATTTCCTGTTTGATGTTACACTTATTTTCTGTTTAATATTATACTATTTTTAGAGGCCCCACTGTTGTGAATGAAGTTGACAGTATGCCAAATGCACCAATTGAATTGGAATTTCCAATGCATAGTTAGTTGGAATTTTCCATGACTGTATCAAACAACAGCATCAGTGGCAAGTATCAGCTTCGATTTTACTTGTTGATTATATTCTGGCATTTGATTGGATGAACTGGTCTCAGTATAGTTGTGTTGTATTTAGTAGTCAAGTTTTACAGTGACCGGGTAGTTGATATAACCCACCAGTAGAGACAACTCTTTGGATTTATGTATAGACTAAAACTGTACTTGTAGCTATATCTTACTTTTGAGGACTGCTACCCAAACCCTATGCATGTTTCAACTGATAGAAATTTGGAGTTCCCCAGTTTCCCTGTAAATGCTGCATTTTATTAATATTAGTTTCAGCAAGCACCTTCTGACTGCACATACATGTAGCTAGCACAACTGTTTGGGGCCATCCATCATATTTGTTATCCATCTACATGTACAAAATGCTATGAGCTGGCATCAGGTTTATTTAGAAAACAGTCTCACTATTGCCAGTCTGATATCAGCGTTTACTCACACCTTCTACATGTCCATGTGAGTCAAGGTAAACATGTGATATACCATGCAAGACTGGAAAACTACATGCTGGTCTGCTGAGAAATTGGTATCAGTATGGTTTACTTGATAATAAAAACAGTACAATGCAATTTCACATGTAGACAAAATAATGGGGGTATAAAATAATATATAAAATTCATTGGAATGTTGTATAAGAGTATCAGAGTTGAGTTAACAGGCCTCTAGACATACAATGTGTAGGAATCAAGTGTAGGCATACATTTACATTCTTGTCAGTGGGCCTAAACTACACACATTATTGAATCCTATTAATGTACATCAATCCACTAATAAAATATTGTATTCTGATAGTGGGGAAAGGTACAATATGTACGTGTATAATAGTAGTAACATACCATAGTAACATCAACAAGGGTAAGATGAAAGAGGGATCACTTTATGATAATACCCTGTCCCACCAAATACGCCTAATTTGGCAATTCACTTTCCCTCCATCTGCCTACTGGTATTTTGGATAGCTGTTTGATTTAAATCACAGGGAGGAGCCGTGGTTTAGGGGTTAGAATGCTGAGCTTTCATACTGAAGGTTCCAGATTCAAACCCGGTCGCGGTGGTGTTAGGAAGAGCATCTAGCCACAATTGCTCCTGTGCCCCATGTTAAGTTCTTGAGATCATGCAAGCCATCATGGCTTCAAGGCAACTCCTCTACCCCTGCCAAAAAAAGGCCATGTCATCTGGGCCTTTCTCTCAGAGAGTTGGCCAGCACTGGAACTGGCAGTGAGAGCCGCTAGGGGCTGGTCACGCTGAGGAGTATAAGTCGGTGAGTTTTTTTTTTATTTAAATCACAATTTAATGATTGTGTCATATTTACGATTTTGTATCAATTTCTCATTAATATACAGTAAATAGAGGGTTTATACGACTCTGTTGCAATGAAGCGCTTCTTATTGCTCTGCCTATTGATAATAGCTAATAGTGGATTTGTACAAAATTGTGTACAAATCCGCTATGGTTATTGGCGTTCTGCAGACCAATAAGAAGCGGTCCTTTGCCCTCCCCCGCTTCTTTTCTCTCCCCCATCTCCAAACACGGTAAGCAAGGAGTTGTGCCGCCTTGAAGCCGTGCAACTCCTTACTTAATTTGGACCGTTTTTGGAGGAGTGGAAGGACAGCTTTTGGCTGGAGAAATCTCTCTTTCCTTTTATTGGAGTTGTTAATTTATCTTGACAACACTTTAAGAGGAGAGACAATTACAATTGACTAATAATCATACTTTTAGAGAGAAGATAATTACTAATTTATCCTGCTAAAACTATTCGAGAGAAGACAACTGCTGTTATAATGCATTCCGATATTACTGACTGAGAGAAGACAACTACTGTTATAGTATATTCTGGTATTACTATCAGAGAGAAGGCAACTGCTGTTATAATAATACTCTGGTGTCACCGACTGAGAGAAGACAACTACTGTCATAGAATTATACTCTGGTATCACTGACTGAGAGAAGACAACAAACAATAAAACACCCTGATAACCAAATATTATAGTTACATTATTATGGATTATATTGCTGAAATAAACGTACATGTATTAGACAACATGATAGATGCATCATCATATCACTACTAACTACAAGCAAGCAAGCAAACATGAAAGTTGTAACATCTACAACTGCTACCAGTCTGTCCATTCGCCTTAGACATCCATCCAACGACATAAACCCTATGTCAAAATATCTGTTTATATTGTCTATGCAACTATAGTAGATAGTACATGATGTAACCAAAGGAGACGTCACATACTAACAGTATGATTTGGATGAATGCCAGTCACTACAGGTCAGGTCAGTTTATCTACTACTTACATGCAAGTAGTAGATAAACTGCATAACTATATTGCGTTATATATGATGCAGTTTTGTTTGATGTCTTCTAGTCATGTTTCATTGTGCAGAAACATTCAGATTTAACCATTTGAGAAGGTAAGTAAAACAGCAGTAATTTATTATAGCAATCAGAGAAAATTTGATAATGTAATTCAAAGAACAATGACAGAGAGTTTAGGTTTTAAAAATAATACAGGTAAAGGGAGAAAATTATCATGTTTAATCTTTTAATTGGGTAAAAGACTTTAACTGTAAATAAGATTATTATATATATGCTTGTATTCATTCAGGGGAGGCAGTTTTGTACAGGAGTTATCAAGACAATGTCTCCATGTTCTTTGAAGTCTGTCAATAGTACATTTATGGCCCTGTAACAAGAACAAACATTCTTTTCATTATAATCATAACAGCATTTTAGTAAATGTAGCATTTTTGATTATTACCTTTGGTGAAATACTCTTCTAGTGTTGGTATAATGATGGACTTATCACATAAAGTTGGAATTAGAGGATTTAATTATTAAACTGTTTTGAAATGAACAAACAGCTAATAAACCTGTTAAAGTGTAACGATACATAAGTTCTTGATCCAAATTTGAATCAAAGTCACTGATATCTGTGCTAATGAATGGTAGCAGCCACTATACATTGCAATCAATATCATTTGTTATGTAATCAGCTGTATGGTAAAACATATTTCAATGGTTGCCTACTCATGTTAAATATAACAAAATCAAGGACTATTTTATTTTCAACATATATTTTCACAAAGTCATGTGGATCCAGAAAGTATGTTTTAATTGGATCAGAGGTGGTATCACATATACATAGAGATAATATTTTCACACAATCAAAATGTGCTATCTAAGTAGAATGAGATGCGATACACGTGTAACGTACATGTGCACGTCAATTTTCCGTAATGCTTAAATTATGCGTATTGACTAGCCCGTGCAGAAACATATAATTTGGTTATACGCTTGTTGTATGCATTACTTAACAATAATACCCTTTTTATACCCATGTAAAGAGCGCCAACCTCTCAGAAATAGCTGTAATTAATTTTGCATATAAATCTCATGATTTTTAAGTAACTTTTGTTATACCCAGCTCCTTTTGGGTCGGCCTCGGCCGTCCGCCGCCATCTTGTTGTAACAGATGACACTACGTCGGCCTTGTTACCTTGCTACGGAACTTCCTCCAGAAGTTACAATACTATATAAAGTGCATGTTTTTTACTATCACTGTCCCAGTTGATGCTTGGATCTCAATAGGGACACTTCTATATTACGTGTGCTAATACAGAGTCTTCACTCGTAGTACAGGTCGTATAGGTCGTATAGGTCGTTCCAGCTGACAAGGTCCTCAACCTTGATGCCCGAACTGTCTATTAGGACTGAACATGCTCTTCCTCAGTAATAGCAAGATAGCATTAACTCGGGACCACGTGGGTCGTCTTGGTTAGTCTTTGGACTACTGGTACCTGTCGATCTTTCATGTAATAACGAAGGCCTAGCACCACGCAAAGGTTCTTCACCTTTTACAAGTGAGTCGTCCCAGACGAAACACACAAACAGCAGAAAGCCATTACAATATTTTATTTCTAAATTTCCACCTACATAGCAATACAATTATAAGACTGGTTCTACAATTAGTTATTTGGCAAGATGCTGATACTTACTGTATCCAAATACTTCTACCTCCGCTACACACAACAGTGCAAGAGGATCGGCAACATTTACCATACTAACTCTCACAAATTGCCCTTCTAGTCTTGTGCTACAACCAAAATCTTCAAATCGAAAAAGTCCAGTGGGCATGCCTAGTCTCTCGGTGCAGAGTGCCGTTGTACTCTCTAATCCACTTTGTGTGCTAGAAACGGCAATTCTCAAATTTTGAATATGCTGTGCAGACTGGGTGATTGGTAGATTTGTGGGGATCCAAATGCGAGTCATGTTTACCATGTACACACCTCCGAGGTCAATCGTGATGTGTCTGTCTGGATGCTAAGCAGGGAATGTAAATTCTTAGTGTGAAATAAATGCATCTTGAATATATTTTCCAACAGCTTGAAAGTCACATGTGTAAATTATCCCACATTATGTAATGTATTTGCTACATGCATGCATATTAAGTAGACGATAAAAGTAATTGGAAATAGTGTTTGAAATATAGCCAACCTCTGCTGCAATGCAGAAACGGCTCCGTGCATCATAATCTCTATCTATGGCTCTTTCAGGTGCAAGTATTCCTACTTGCCTAGTTCCTGTAGCAGCTAGAGAATGATATAAAATCATTAGAATACAAATCTTTTCCTATGTATCTATATGTATATGTTGCCCCTGACAACACATAAACGCGTATATGTTGCCCCTGACAACACATAAACGCGTATATGTTGCCCCTGACAACACATAAACATGCGCCTACATTTGCGTGTAACCAGAGGATTAGTGCATTCAGACTTTATATCATAACTTACTGTACATGGAATTCAAGCTCCTACCCTCTTAGTTGTACCAGAAAGTTTAACAAGTTGATCTCATGTAGCAAAGAGGCTTATGTTAACTATTGTTACAAAATATATTACCGTAGTTGATTTCAACAACTATTGATATTTATTATTATACATGTTGTACTGAACTTACCAATTGGGTTGATCAATTCAACCAGGTGCCCTGAAACAATAGTGTTTGAAATATTACAGTATTAAATGCAACAATATACATGTAATTAATGTGTTAGAATTATAGTTGTTATTCTTGAATGCAAAATGTAACATTTTCAGATGGTGCTATTGAAGACACTGTATTTTATGTACCTGTATATGACAAGAATTATATACACATGTACTGTACATTATATATGTCACAACAATCATGTACATAGCACATTTTGTACGCTTTGAAGACACTGTATAGAATTGTCATATTTACTTTCATTTTATGTTTTCATGCACATACATGTGTATGTTATACATGTATAAAGAACTACGTATACTTACCATCAGCACTCAGAGACTCTGTTGCTGCAAAATCAGAAATGTGATACGCATTCACACAATATTGTCAAAAATTGTCATCAGCTTTTCAAGCTAATCCTTCATACAAAATACTAAACATACATCACAAGTCATAGTGTATCCACAATACAAAAGTGCCAATTTGGAAATAGAAAGTCATTGCGATAAACAGTTAAAACCGTTCACCTAAAACAATCAATAACATTAAATTATTAACTGGCAGCATGATTGGGGTATTGCCAGCAACGCTACTTACCATACCCAAAGATCTCCACTTCTGCTAGACAGAGTCGTGCAGCAGCATCATTGACAACTGGCATACCAATTCTTACATATCGTCCATGCAGTCTCCGTCTGCAGGTGTATCCTTCTGGAGTTTTTATTCCTGTCGGTGAACTCGGTGTGTTGGAACAAAAGCTATTCTCTCCATCTACCCTATCCAGATCTCTTAGCACTGAGATAACCAAATTATCAGTCTGCGAACCTGCGGGCTCTGGTCTCCATGCCTGGATCATAGACACTGTGTGCTCACTCCCCAGGTCTACGGTGACATGCCTGTCTGGATGCTGAAAATAAAATTGGGTAAGTACATGCGGATGTGATGCCATGTGATGTGTTTTGGTCTCTAAGCCCCACCCAACTCCATGACAATGTACATGACGTATATCGCAAGCCGTTGAGCTAATCCACATGTTTTGGTAAAAATGACTGTACCATGTTTACATGCATAAGGTAGATCTATAAACTACAGGCATCTAAATGGGAATAGAGTTTTTGAGTCAGACGTCATCTAGATGCCATCCAGCTGAACTGAACTGTATTAATATAGATTATATTTACCCACCTGTTGCCATGTGCAGAAGGTCTCGTTGAATGTGAAGTCTCCATCTATGGTGCTATTGGGTAGGACACCATTATCCCCTCTTGTTCCAGTAGCTCCTTCAATAGTTGCAGCATAACATTACATAAAATTACATAACATTACATAACATTACATAATATTATACATTTGTTACAAATTAAAAGAATTTGTCTGACAATGTATGCATAACTTTCTTTTTTCTATTATACCTTGTTAAATTGGATTGTATTGCCTACTAGTATGGTACACTGCTAAGTACTTCAACTAGGATATACATGTACATGGACCATGGTAAGCTAATAATAGACAAATGCTAATGAATAAACATTGGATTGCTCAGCTGACAGGAATGAGGACTAAAATCTGAAATAAACACTGTGGCTTTCTCATTATTAAAGATAAATTTGAGAGAGAATAACTCCATGTTTATTGATGCAAGCTATGAATGATGGTCAACAGCCATGGGATTCAAAATAAATTATTGTAAGCTTTGTAGCTACTATGGTGGTTATACAAAATCATGTAGATTAGTTGTCAGCCCAAAAATTTTGACAGTAATAACCTCAGATTAAGGGGCCTATGTTCCCTGACAGAAGTTAATACTCAACCAACTGATACAAATTTTAGATTTACTGGGTTCTGAGGGTAGACCATGTAATTAGTCCCAGGAGGGTCTCAAACCTGTCTATACATGTATACATCATGCATGTATACATTTATCTATCGAGTTATTGTATAGTCATTGAGAGTTTCACTTACCAATTGGATTTATCTTCTCTATTGCTATTCCTATAAAACACATAACAGTACAATATTCCAGTATATCGTACAAGAGCCTTACTCCCAATGGCCATGCAACTAAGATATCATTCTACATTGTATATTTCATTATGCTTGAAAATAAAAGGTACAATATTAGTATTAAAATTTCTTTGATTACATAACATATCAAGTAAATTAAATCACATACCTTTAGCACTCCAAATACTCGATGCTAAAAAAGAAATCGTACAAGAATGACAAGAACACATGTATATTGGTAAGACAGCAAGAATATTAGAAGAAAGAATCAGGTAACTTGAAGACAAAGCATGTATAAGATAAAGACATGGGCCCATCAAGAAAGAGAATGGCATTGTAATAAACAGAACAGGTCAACAAACAACATTGGGAGAGAAATAGCAGAAGGTATACATACTAGACACACTAAAGCTAAGTTAAGCATTAAACTACTTTGTGACTAACTGCAATTTAAATTACTTGTAGTATTAACTATGTGTAGCTACAACTGGATTATAATACTAGTGAATAATTAGACGTGAAATGTTACATATTGTTTATATAAGTATATCATTTGTCAAACATTGATCCTTTCATGTATGGCGGAATAAACCGGAATAAACAAAAGAATAGGGAACGTATTAGCTAGTTTTCTTAACTAATTGCATATGTGGAAACAACTATAAGGTAGGCGGCACTGTGAATCAATTGTGTGAAGGTCACCACCCATTGCTCATTATTAGCACTGCAATGTAAAGAAAGAATTATCAGTCATGTATAACAATCAACATTTGTGACCCAGACACTCATTGTTGGATCTAAGTAAGTGTTAGTTTACCAGTGAAAAGGTGCTTGTACAGTCACGTAGTATTTGCAAACATACATGCCTTCAGCACTCAGCATACCCCATGCTCAAACAAATAATTTACATAATCTTTGTTTTACCAGTTCTAGCTATGATGCCAACTTAATTCTCCGTGCAATATTACAATTTATACAAAGACCATTTACCAGCTATTACAATGCTAATGCCATGGCATTTCATGATGCCTATAATAACATATAAAGTCATACTGTCCTTCTGCAAGTTGTAGATCTAAATTTTTCCGAACTGAAGCTTTGTCTCCCAAATGAACTTTAAATTCTAAAGTTCTAAAGATTTCATTAGGATTGTTCTATATCCAATTAGTTTTCATGAGTAAGTGATCAAGTTAAACCATTATAATTGCACTGAGTGTACATGTTAGAAAGCCAATGTCCTCAGGGCATAAAATTCAATCAACCTAATTAAAGCTGGTTCAACTCACCTAGTAGGAACACGAGTAGCATCTCTTAGCCAATTGTAAGAATCTCCTATGATTTATGACACTGTCATCTATGGACACAGGCTAGATATGAACACTCAGCAGGCAGGTCTATCTTTATATACGTAACTCTGCCAATGGAACTTGATAAAGTAAAGAAATGTGGACCACAATCAAGATAAAAAATTTTAATTTTTTTTCCACAAGTAAAAAGTGACTGATTTTAGCTCACTTGCAAGACGTCACCAAGTGGGTGTTTTTCAACAAAAACGTCCTGTTTGAGCTAGTCTAATCCATATCATCATTATAAGGTGGATTGAGTCCATGTCTGACTTGAACAAGCCAAGTCGTTTTTGGGCTTTTGGGGAAAAGTCAAGTTTGAGTCAAGCCAGTGCTGCCTCAAGTCTAGTCAAGTGAGCCGTCATGCCAGTCACAAGTCAAGTCAAGTTGAAGTCGATCTGTCTACTTGTAAGACATACAGCTCAAATGGGAGACAACTTCGAAAATTTTGTATTTTACAAAACATTACCTTTTTTTGTTTAGTAGACCTTCTAATGAATAAAAAACTATGCTGAGGTGTAACTGGGAATGTCTCTATTACACAAGTATGGCATTTATCTGATATACATGTATATGCAGTAATATTGGCACTACGGCTGAGACTGGTCATGTAGTATCATATATTTGTAACGGTGATGCAGTGCTACATAGCATAAACCGCACACGGTACAGTACAGAACGTCCACTTGCCAGTCTGGCATTTCCAATCCATCAGGAATATTACTCACTTAGAGGAGCATTATATGGAACACATATTGGGCAAGTGAATAACTTTTTGCACAATGATGCATGATTTTATATTTTATAAGACTAATACCTCAAGTGGTTGTCGTGGTGATAACAATAATGAGGATGACAATTGGTGTGCTAGCTATTGCCCGCACTGGAAGATTTCACTATAAACGATGAACACCGTGAGATAGTTAGAATGAAGACCTTATTGTTACAATTCTGTTTGGTGCAACGCAGTGCCAAAGACAGCTAACTATACTATTTGTACACATGCACTGTATATACATAATATGCATTCACACACCATTTTGAGATCCTACCCCATCCCAGCACCAGTCGCAAGTCACCAGCCATTGAGCTAGGAATTGTTTATTACTTGTTCACGGTCTACATTTTTCTCATGCATCCCAAGCGTTAAGTAGTAAATAGATAATTATTGCACTGTACAGTGTATTCATTACTACATTACACTTGCGTCTATGCACAGCCCAGACTAGATGTTCCATTTGGTGTATATGCTCATAGTTAACCTCAATGTATCGTAAGTGCTGCTAATAGCACTGATAAAGTATAAAGTGATAAATATGTAGAAAATTGAGCATTTGTTTATGTTAGCTATTCACCGTACAACATTTTTATCTTCACATTTTTATCTCCAAGGCGAAGTCACAAATAATTCATGTGACCCATTCAAGTCAAGTCACATTGATCTGCAATTTAAAGTCAAGTCAATTCAACATGTTGGCAAGTCCAATCCAAGTCAACTTGTGACTTGACTTGGTTTGACTTGATAACTCAGGTCAAATCTATGACTTGGACCCAGCTAAGTACAGGTGCACATAGAATGCACTATGATTGATACAAAATAGTTTGAAAATTATCCAAATTTGTCATGAAAGGCCACACAAGGTTAGAGACAAGGTCTCAGAGGATTGCACAAAATTAGTAGTTTTAGTCATTCTCGAACGCTGTCAGCTGAATGTGGGTGTACTAACTATACGTGAATGTACCTTAGCAGTCAAATTCACACACGTC
This sequence comes from Bugulina stolonifera, assembly GCA_935421135.1. Taxonomy (NCBI): domain Eukaryota; kingdom Metazoa; phylum Bryozoa; class Gymnolaemata; order Cheilostomatida; family Bugulidae; genus Bugulina; species Bugulina stolonifera. The sequence continues at coordinate 6,135,939 of OW285197.1, read as the reverse complement.
AATTACATGTGCATAGGTTCACTTCAAGGAATTTGACGTAACAGTGTTTTGTGTTTTTAGAACTTCTACCACAATATTGCACTTTGTTACTGTACAAGAGAAGTACAACAAGAAAGGTTTTTGTGCTATACATGTATGATGTATATCTACATGAAAATGCATGTACATCTATGTGCATGAAATATATGCATGTACATATACTTGCATATAATATAGACATGTACTTATTGAGTATTGGATATTGGAAGTACAGCGTTGGTCACATATAACGGTAGAGGAGAGTTTTGGTACCAGATCAGCTTTCCATCCCCAAGACGTCCCTCTATTATCTGGAGATCAATACTACTACATTGTAAGAGCTCTCATCAACATAGTGTCCGAATACTACCCAAAATACACTCGTCGTCTTGAGCAATCACTACACATGCATAATATTGAATCATATAAAATAGTGCGCCGTGTAATATCTACTTGTACATATCTATAATGCATATTATATTCCTTGAGTCAGAACTGTAAGAAGTTATGACTGAGTCAAGATTACAGCATTACCATGGTCTCTCCATTAGTTAACAGTTTTTAATCTGTAGAGTTGATTAGAAGCCTTCATATCAGTGCATCAATAGAGTGCTTGACATTATCTGCTGTGCTCTGGGTTTTCAGCACGCGTTTAAAGGATAAAAATTTTGGTAAAAATGGGCTTGAGAATGGCATAGCGCTATTTTAATTTAACGAACCCTACTACAAATTAATTTTAATTTAATGACCACGAAGGCACAGGGTTGTGGTAAAGTGTGACGGTACAAAAGTACAAAACATTGTATTAATAGTAATCTGCAAATAGTAAACTTCACATTAGTATACTGCAAAAACGTGCTGCTCTGTTTGGCTTGGCCATGACGTACCATGGTAGTCATTTACATTGTGCATGCAATTTTAAGGCAATCCCTATAGTTGAATATAAAATTGCACTTGCAGTAATCCTATGCGACAGTTACAGATAAAATTAGTATTGTGTAGCACGCATCTTATGAAAAAAATGAAAAAAATATAGTACTTCAGTGGAATTCGAACCCACGTCCATCGGGATGACAGTCAAACACTCTACCACTTGAGCTATCCCATCAGTAACGCCTCATGTGGAAATTAGCCATAAATGGTGTAAGCTTATGAAAACAACATCTGAATATGGTTAACTAATAGTTTACTAATTCAAATATTATTTTTAACCAGTTCATTCCCTCGTTGAAACGTTAAATTAAAGCCACGGAATAAAATCCAGTGTACAGTAGTTGTAAATGCACTGTTGGAGAATCTACGTGTAGTAATAAGTCTCTTACACTGTTTAGTGTGCTCTGTCATAAATACTACTTAACGCCTTGCATGAGAAGAATGTAGACAGCGGACAAGCAACGAACAATTCCTAGCTCAATGGCTGGTGTCTTGCAACAGGTGCTGGGATGGAATATGATCTTAAAATGTTGTGTGAATGCATATTATGTATATACAGTGCATGTGTACAAATAGTATTGTTAGCTTTCTTTGGCACTGTATTGCACTAAACAGAATTGGAACAATAGGGTCTTCAATCTAACTATCTCACGGTGTTCATCGTTTATAGTGAAATCTTCCAGTGCGGTCAATAACTAGAACACCAATTGTCATCCTCATTATTGTTATCACCACGACAACCACTTGAGGTATTTTTCTTATGAAATATAACATCATGCATCATTGTACAAAAAGTTATTCACTTGCCCAATATGTGTTCCATATAATGCTCCCCTAAGTGGGTAATATTTGTGGTAGCTAAGCAATCTAATCTTGTGCCAGTGCCTTGCATACTTGCCAGGTACCCTGAGTAAAAAATAATGCTCCCCTAAGTTTGTAATATTTGTGGTAGCTAAGCAATCTAATCTTGTACCAGTGCCTTGCATATTTGCCAAGTACTCTGGGTAAAAAATCTTAACACATGTGCGGGCCAGAGGAAACACTGCTGGAGAGGGTGCGGGAAGGGCGGTGAAGTGCCCTCCTGCATTCAAAAATATTTTTTCAAGTGAGCCACTAAAATAGCAGTAGTTAGTGCAATTTCACTTGTATTTGTATGCTGCTCTAGTAGTCAAAAATAAATTCATATTGCTTGTATATTTGAATGGCTTTAATATGGTGGAAGGTAGGATGAAGTTGTAAAGCGTGCTTCACCTTGGATCATCTAAAGAAGACACATAAAAATTGTTGCATAATAGAAACTTAATAGAGACAAAATTTTTGTTTCATTTTATATTAAGTTATAAACAAACATATAAATAATTTAACTTATGAAGATACTGAATTATAATAATAATGTTATTTAAGCCTGTCTTTTGAGGTACAGAATTGTTGAGAATAAACAAATCTTCTAAGCATTGAGACGACGTAACAGCTTTGATGTCATTGGTACCACCACCAGTAATACTAAGGTCTGCATCGCAGAAGGTGCAGAAGGCATGTTGATATTATTCAAAATTTAATTTACTTCTAGAAGTAAAATTAAAAATTTGGAATCATTTATTTTCAAAGTTGCCGAGTTTTTTGCTTTTCTGTACTCTAGGCACTGTTTGGCTAAACAGCTAAAATAATATCTAATAGACAAGTGGAAACCTTTTGTATCTGTAAGTACAAGCGCATTGTACATTACAAGCAAATAATTATTACATCAATGAATGAATTTTCATTTCCGGTGGTTATCCACTGTTAGGGTGGCTTTAGTACACTGCCAATATAGCTCAAAGATTAGTCAGAGTTTGGGCTATCACTGGTGGCAATTGGCATAGACACGACAGTTAGTAGACATCGAACTACTTTAATAATAAACGGTGTGTATTCAGCAAATTTCCCCTGGGTTTACGACGCTCGACTCTTTTTCAGTAAATAATAAACAAAATTTTTGGAACAACAATTTTTCAACTCCCCAGGTAAAAATCAGGACATTGGGACAGTGTAGGAACAATTTTCAAATCCCGGGGGTGGCTCGAGAAACCCGGGACACTTGGCAAGTGTGGTGCCATATTGTATTAATGCTGATGCAAGCTAATAATAAAATCTCATGGTAAACTATTTTATGCATTCCATGGGTATATGGTGCTTGTGTAAGCAGTATACAAGCAACATACAAGCAACAAGAACTTTCTGAATTATAATTCTCAGCGTGACGAACCCCACCTAACTTCAACTGTCAGGTGCTGGTCGACTCCCTGTGAGAAAGGCTCAGTAAAATTGCCAGTTTTGGTAAGGGGGAGTTGCCTGGAAGCCACGCCGACTTGCATGTCCTCAAGTTCTTTGTTGAGGCACAGGAGCAACTGCGGTTTGATTCTTTTCATAACACCACCATGACTGAAGTTGAAACCTGGTCCAACATTCTAACCACTCAGACGATTCTGCTCTCTGAAAAGCATCATGCCAAAGTTAACTCAAAGTCAGATGCTGTCCCATCAATTTTTGTCGATTATACGGGCACACATGTAAATGGTGGACATACGCTGAGTCCATAGAATGTCATATTACTGTAATTATAGAAATAAATATTATGCAAACATGTTGGCCCAAAATTGGTAGTGCCTTGGGAGATGCTGTTATAACAGAGCAGATAATCTACTAATGGAGCCTAACAGCACAAACTTTGAACAGTGCATATCTGTAGAATTCGCTTTACGTGCTCGATGGCGCATATGTTGTAGTGGTTAACGTAACTCTGTAGACTTAGCCACTCATACAGCATTGCATTGTCATAAACAATTCATACCTTATTTATGTATGTTGAGTAACCTATGCAGAAACATTCCATACTTACTTATTATGTGCATTACTAAGCATATAGACCCTTTTTATACCTGTGTAACTGGGGCCGACCTCTCAGAATTTGATGTACAGTGATTCTGTACCTGCTACTTGTTACCTGCTTTTAAGCAACTTTTTTATAGTCGAGCTCTTTTGGGTCGGCCCTCAACCATCTGGCCGCTATATTGTTGTGCAATTTTTGGACGACCCTACGCCCGCCTCTTTACCGGAGCTGTTTTCCGGCATTTAGAATACTACTAATATAAAGCGAATGGTTTTTACTATCATCGTCTCATTTGATGCTTAGATCTCAATAAAGAGACTTCTATTATACTCTTTATACAAGAGTCTTCTCTCATAGTACAGGTTAGTTTCAGCTGAGAAGATCTTCGACCTTGATGCCCGAACAGCCTAGCAGTACTGAGCATACTCTTTCTCAAGTATAGCACACAAGCATTGACTAAGGGACCACTTGGGTCGTCTTGGTTTACAGTACAAGTACCTGTCGGACTTTCATGTAGTGACGAAGGCCTAGCCCCACTCATGGGCTCTTCACTTGTGCAAGTAGGTCATCTCTCGACCATACAAACATCCACAAAAATGTTAAAATATTATACATGATTTGTATGTAAGCATGTATACAAATAAGCAACCATTCTACTTTCATAGAAACTGTATTGGATGAATTTAGGTGTAGCTGTATAACTAAACACATGTGGCTATGCTGGGGTCTGAGAACATATGGGTAGCTGTATACAATGTATTCGTATTATTCCTATTAGAGTAAGATGTACTGACTAACATGATTGCAATGTGCATATCAATATCCATTAAGACAGCTGTATGGTCAAATAGAATTACATGCACACTACTTTTATTGACCAATAAATAACAATTCTACGTGGATTCACCACAGGCCACTTAAATTGTAGTCCAGTTGCTTGAATTAACGGTTGTCTGTGTAGATGCCCTACCCATTGGTAGAGTATACCGTCTCTACATGACATGTTACGAGATTACGGTCCATTGCACAATAATAATAATTCTGGTTTTATGAAACAAAAAGTGACTACTAATAGCTAACAATATTTATTAGAATGATTATAGAGAGGTTAACGATTTTGATTTCTATTACTATGCATATTACCACTATTCATTACAACATTTGAAGGATTTGTGTCGTGAGATTGAAAAGATGTAATTAGTGTCGCGCAAAACAACTTTTTTTATCTGTTGTTTGTTTCGACTTGTTTTGAAGTTTTGAAGATGGCGACCGGAAGGCCGAGGCCGACTCGACCTATTTTAGGTCGGCCTCGGCCTTCCGGTCGCCATCTTGTTGTGCAACTTCCACATGACACTATGTCGGCCTTTTTACCGGAACTTCCTTCGAAAGTTCCAATACTACAATGTATATAAAGTGCATGTTTTTTACTATTATTGTCTCATTTGATGCTTGAATCCCAATAAAGACACTTTTAGAAATAAATAGAAAAGATAAAAAGTTCCCTGTGATCAAGATGACTTGTGACAATGATGCTCATTAAACTCCAACTTATAAATGGCAAAAATGGTTCGAATATTTACATGGATCAAGAAAGATGAAAACATATCACATGTTTTTGAACCCTTATACGTTATAAAAAGATATTTTTGTGCTAGGTTGACACACACACTTGAATAATTAGCAAAAATAATCAAAAAAATTTAAAAAGCCAAGAAAACAAATTTGTTTCACCGAAATTTCTAGTGGTGCAAATGCACCACTTCTGGAACCGCCCCTGTAATCTATATTTAAGAACCATCAATGTCTTTGCTGCACATTGTCTGTGACATAGGCGACTTGTTACTATGTGGTTATAAAGAAGTATTTAGTTATTGGAGGGTTTTTGTCATAAATGCATATTCAATGAGAGATTGGTATGGATATACATATAGACAAGTTTAGACGATTTATAGAAAACTAATTTGTTAGTAGTTCTATTTGAGGCTTTCTAGTCATATTCATTGTGCAGCAACCAGAAACATTCAGATTGACTCCTTTGAGAAGATCAGTACAGTATGTAGTAATTTGTTATGTACACTAGCCTACATGTAATCAGAGAGAATTTAGTAATGCAATTAAAAACATTACCTGAGAATTTAGTTTTCAAAGTTAATAATAAAAGAAAAAAATTATCATGTTTAATCTGCTAGTTTAACTGCAAATAAGATTATTTTTTATACTTGTATTCATTCAGAGGAGGCAATCTTGTACAGGAGTCATCAGCGCATGTTCTTTGAAGTCTGTGAATAGTGCATCTATCATGGCCCTGCTACAATAACAGCTATTACTCTGATCACAACAAAGTTGTGTAACATATAGCGCTGTCGATTTTTACCTTTCGATGTGCAGATCTAGGGAGTTTCTTACAGTGCTTTTATTGCAGCAGCTACAAATTGCAGAGTATATTTTTCTCTTTCTCTCCTATCACACTTACCAGTTGAGCCACTACAGTTGCAATACTTTTTGTTAAAGGCGCTATGTTGTTTGATTTATGTGCATATCTAGTGCAATATCACCTATTCAGGCTTGTTTTAATTATAGTGGTATAATAGGCAGAGTTGTGTCCTCTTGCTCATACTTAGCCAGCTAACACTATATTAGGTCTATTACCAAGGCAGATGTTTGCTTTAAATATGTCTTAGAAAAAAATTTTTTGAGTTTCAGCTTCTGACAGTATACATAAACAGAATAGATTAGAAAACAAAGATGTTCACAGGATTTACTGACACCAAAGTACATGTATAATATTACTTTTACAAGCATTTGAGTTTTTTCATGTTTTCCTATTGCTGGCAGGAAATGGCTGCCTTTATGTCTGTTGTATGGTTACCTGACCACAGCACATTGTACACTATAATGGAATAGCTATAATACCATTTTCTTCTATATGCTTGTATGTGTTGTAGCCTATATTGGAGTAAATACATGTACATGTACATGTCCAATGCTATGTACATTCATTTCACTAACAGTAGTTACATTGTAATATATTATACAATACAATTAATGTAAGTATGCACATATTCAAATCTATGTAGGTATCTCAATGGTAGGTACCATAACTGTATAATATATCTGAGTGTGTCTTAATTCTTCCTTGGAACTCGCTTTATAACCCTTTAAACTGGTTGTTAACAGCAGTTGTGTTCTCTTGCTGCTTAGTACATGTAGTTTCTCATAGACTTTTAACTAATAATAGATAAAAGGCTTTAGATAAGAGTTAGCTCTGTGGATAAAATTCACTAACCGCACTGCAGTGCTGTTAAGCCTATGCTTGAAAAATTATTAGTCTTCTAATTGCAATGTATTTGGGCTAAAAAGTTGTAAATTTGTGATATTTCTATTAGAAAAGGGAAGAAGCTTGCCTCATAACTTAATGTACATGTAAGTGTGTAAAGAGACTGCAAATGTAATGGAGCTTGTGAATGGGAGTTATATTTTCTATCAAAACCAAGAGTAGATGACTTCCAAAACAAAGTTGATTTAGATATTCAAGAGAGGATAACAACAAATATTGCTCTACTGAATTCATAAACAAGTTGAAAGCTCTATATATGACTGTGTAGTGAATTAATCACTCAAGGACTGCATGATTCTGATCAAACAGTAATAATCATCAATCCAAGCTGTGGTATATGCAACACCACTAGCCTATCCATGGAAAAAGAGTGAGGGATTTCCTGTACTAATAACAGTATAATATATTATGTTATATGACAAGATCCAGAATAATTGCATGACATGTACATTTTATGTGTTGTAACGCATCGTATCGTATCACCAGCCTCAAAACTGCTGCCTAACCAATAGATGGTTGCAACCTTGTTTCACCCCCTATTAAAGCGATAGCCCTGACTGTTTTTTTAGTATACATGCAGCTGTGGTCAGAAGTTTAGGAAGCTGGTAGGGTACGGGAGGAATTGAAAAGCACACCTTTCTCACGATGTTATTTAAATTTTGTTCTGTTCAGTAATAATTGTGTTACGACTACACTCATGTACAGAGTCTAGAGTACTAGACGATTGCAACTGCCCGTTGGTTAGGCAGCAGTATTGGGGACTGTGTACTAAGGCTGAAAATCTGCCACAAAAGTCCAATGCTGTATGGTCTAGGGGTTAAGATGCTCGCCTCTAGTCCAGACAGTCTGGGTTCGATTCCTCAGCGGTGACAAGCCTTTCAGGTTTAGCCTGACCACTCAGTCGCTGTAGATCAGGACTTAAAATAATGGATATCTACTGTGAGCATTTTATCTGCATGCAGGATAACGATCCACTTCTGCCCTCTTCGATACAAGAGTAGCCACTTCACGGCGGGGCAGGTGAAAAAACGGCAGCACCAGCACTGTCTGTTCTAGCCTTGTACCAGTGCTTCACTCTGGGTTCATAACAAACAGTGACTGGAGATTGGGGTTTGGGGTTTCTCAGCAAAAAATGTTGTTGAATATGGACGCCTCGTCGGCGTCCAACATTCTTGTTACATAAAAAGCAGGGGTCGTCCGATTCAAATGGCTTTGCTAGTGACATCTCCAGTCTTCTTTTTACCTCATCACTAACAAAGACATAGAATCTTAGACCCCCCTTACTCATCGGCTTTGTTCTGAGTCCTAAAAAAGAAAAAAAAAACAAGAATAAGTGAGAGAGGACATATGACTTACTTGTAAATCAAAAAGATTCTAAATAGACAAATAGATAGCAGATCATTCTTACCTATCTCTATCCCATCTACTCCCCCACAGTCCTCAAATAAAGCAATTTCTTCTTCACCTAGTTCTGTTTCTTTTTCATTCTATAATGTAAATAAAATGTGCAGAGACTAATTAACAAACTACATTAACATAGTCATTTGTAATATATGGTTTTTGAGGAATTTGATTAAAAAACTAGCACTCTAAGTACTAAGCAAGTCTACTAAAGTCTGTCTATTTTCTCACATAAAGAGAAATATACCATTAACATGAGAAAACCAGTTGTAATTTATGTTTTATTTTTTCACATGAGAAAAGAAAAAAAAAGTGTCTTATTGATAGAAATAATACATAAGAAAGAAAGTGCAATACTTATAATAAAAATATAACTAATCTTTAACATCTTAGACATGGTAAGAGACTTATAGAATTAGAGAAAATCATACTATGGCTAATTAACATCTGGTTTTAAAAAGGAAGTAGTCTCTTTTGACATTCTAGACATGGTAAGAGGCTTATAGTATGAAAAAGTACATTATCATACTATGTGTAACTAACATGTTCTTCTGAAGAAATGTCAGTAATCTCCTTTGACATCTTAGAAATAATGTGATGAGGTGTAGAAACCCAACAGCATAGTGGATGGAAGTTGTAGTGCATGTGTGAACAAATAAGATAATAGACTAACCATTTCTGGAGATGGGATTCTTTTCCTTGAGATTCTTTTGTCCTCCGAATTGTAGGTTATCATGTATTTCGTACCTTTTTTTGTTGTTTTTATTTTTCTTATATATTTCTTTCTTGCTTGTTTAGATGTAGAAGCCTGTAAGTATATGTAGAGTAATAAACATATACCAAAGCATAAGTCAAGTAAACGGAACTACTAATGCAACATAGTTACTAAACAAAGAAAATAAGAATGAATAAAAATATATAGGAAACATGAGCATAGTGGTAGTGTACAAGTCAAGTATACAAAAATACTAATCCCTATAGTTATTGAGCAAGAGAATAAGAATACTGATAACAACTACTTTTAGAATGAATAGCATAGGCAAGTAAAATAACAAGTAATAATATATACTAAAGCCTTAACTGTGTGGATAAAACCACCAACTCACCTAGTCACTGGGGAATAGAAACAAGAACAGATAAACAGAACATGTGTTAGCAAGAATTAATTTTGAAGTGAATAATCAGTATAAGACAGAAAAAAACCAAAAATACCACTCCTTACTTTTTATGTGTTTTTTAACCAATTGAGTCTTTCTGATGGTAAGCTCCTCCCAAACAGAGAGATAAATTACTCTTGTGTTAGTGCAGATCTATTTATTAGAATTAATCAGTTAGTCTTTTTAGCTTCAAGTTCATCCCAAGTAGTGTAATAAATCACTTTGGTGTAGACCTATTTATTAGAATTATTCAATTAATCTTTTTAGCAACAAGTTCATCCCAAGTAGTGTAATAAATCACTTTAGTGCAGACCTATTCATTAGAATTATCCAGTTAACCTTTTTAGCAGCAAGTCCACCCCAAGTATTGTGATAGGTCACTTTAGTACAGTATAGTCTTGGATGTAGAGTATAGGCTACAATTGATAATATACTTCTTTGCTAGGATGCACAAGTATAGTCAGTACAAGTGGTAATAAACTGTTTTGATACTTATTACCCTACTAGTGGTATAACTACTCATATTGAAAATAAATCTCACCACCTATAAAGTTTCTAAGCTATGGTCACACTAATTGTAGTATAGACAGAGCAGATCTCTACACACATGCTTTCATGTTGAGAATCAAAACAGTTTAATATATAAGCTTACAAAGTTTCTAAGCCCTGGACATACCAAAGGAGAAATATCATCACTACTAAAATAGAATTAGTCCCAATGTTAACTCAAATGAGTGAATTCATATTAAAATACATTTTAAAATAGCTAGGATGTATTAGTATAGTCAGTACAAGTGGTAATAAACTTGTTTTGATACTTATTACACTACTAGTGATATAACTACTCATATTGAAAATATATCTCACCACTTATAAAGTTTCTAAGCTCTGGTCACACAAATTGTAGTATAGACAGATCAGATCTCTACATACTTGCTCTCATGTTGAGAATCAAAACAGTTTAATATATAAGCTTACAAAGTTTCTAGGCCCTGGTCATACCAAAGGAGTATTATATCACTACTAAAATAGAATTAGTCCCAATGTTAACTCAAATGAGTAAATTCATATTAAAATACATATTAAAATAAGTTTACTCACCATATTAATTGTTGAGTGATGTTTATTCAGAGAAATTAGTAAATATCCACAGAGTTGCAAGTCTTTACTAGGTGGTTGAGTGGTAATGATAAAAATCCTCTCTCATGCTTGCTTTTATGGAAGTCTCTGTCCAATCAGAAGTAATGTGCCTTTTTTAGTCTGATTTATTACATCCCGATGTGATTCGATGTATCCCGATGTAACCCGATGTGTTTCCGATGTAACCCGATGTAACCCGATGTAACCCGATGTGTTTTCGACCTCCCCCGATGTGATTCGATGTGTCCCGATGTGTTTTCGACCTCCCCCGATGTAACCCGATGTAACCCGATGTAACCCGATGTAACCCGATGTAACCCGATGTGTTTTCGACCTCCCCCGATGTGATTCGATGTGTCCCGATGTGTTTTCGACCTTCCCCGATGTGATTCGATGTGTCCCGATGTGTTTTTGACCTCCCCCGATGTGATTCGATGTGTCCCGATGTGTTTTCGACCTCCCCCGATGTAACCCGATGTAACCCGATGTGTTTTCGACCTCCCCCGATGTGATTCGATGTGCCCCGATGTGTTTTCGACTTTCCCCGATGTGATTCGATGTGTCCCGATGTGTTTTCGACCTCCCCCGATGTGATTCGATGTGTCCCGATGTGTTTTCGACCTCCCCCGATGTAACCCGATGTGTTTTCGACCTCCCCCGATGTGATTCGATGTGTCCCGATGTGTTTTCGACCTCCCCGATGTGATTCTATGTGTCCCGATGTGTTTTCGACCTCCCCCGATGTGATTCGATGTGCCCCGATGTGTTTTCGACCTCTCCCGATGTGTTTTCGACCTCTCCCGATGTGTTTCGATGTTCCCCTATGTGTTTCCAATGCGCTCCAATGTATATATTGTTAGCCAATCAGCTTTATTTGTATCTTTTTATTCACTATATAAAGAGAGATGGAAACAATAGTTTAGTTAACCTTTTCTAGCTCCAGTCTGTTCTTAATAAAAATTAAAGAAGGTTAGCACACAAATAGCATGGAAAGTGGATATGGATCAATCGAGTATAGCAACAAGCTAATGACTCCTATAAACCAAGAGCTGATGAAGTTAACAGTGGAAAGTTGTACAGAACAAAGCAAGTATGAGAATAAAGACTTATTTGAGGGGGAATCTGAGCTCTTTCTCCAAAAAAGCTTACCTCTAGACTGGCAGAAATGGGATCCTGTAACCGATATTCGCAATAAGCTTAGCACACAGTTACTAGAGGAAATTCGTTCTATCTTTTGGGAGCAAGATGGAAAGGATGGAGAGTTGTAAGTTATACATACTTCCAACTATTTTTTTTTTTCGTATTGTCTTTTATGATCAAAATAAAATATGATAGACAAAACTGAAGTGGTTCAATGCAAATTTCTCATATAACTTCCTCTCAACTATGTGAAAAACAAATATCATGTTAAATGATGTAGTGAGGTTCTAGAAGCAGCCCGAGATAGAGATGAGAGAGCCGTTGCACTCGCGGTATTTGTTGCGAGGAGTCACAAACAACTGAATACAAAAAATGCGAATCGGCAGACGTTACTTCACCTAACTGTACAGTCTTATTGTTCGGATTCACTAATTCGCCTCATCATCACAAGGGGAGCGGATGGAGCAATAGCCGATGCTTGGGGTTAGTGTTTTATAGCACCAATGTTTGCATGCATCGCTTGTGAAAAAATAAAATGTTGCAAAACTCGTAACAATTCGGTACTTATCTATATTGCTAATGTTTATTTGGAAGGTGACACCCCCCTTCACATTGCTGCACGCCTGGGTAGAGCTAAGGTTATTCATGCTCTAACCACAAGTTTGACCAGAGCAGAAGTAAAGCACCCATACTTCAGAGTTCCTTACAAATCACTTCCCCAAGACAATGTACAGAGCTACAATCATGATGGAAGGAGTGTAGTCCACCTCATTGTTGAAACAGCGCATAGCAGCAAGCATAGAAAGGCACTAAAGGTACTAAAAGAAAATACTCGGGCTGACTTAGATATGAGGGTAAGTGAATACATTACAGTGGAATAAAAGTAGAGTAGATCGAATTGATAAGTTAGATGGGGAGTTTAATTCAATTCCCTTGTTTGATATTATAGCGAATGGGAGATGGATACGCCCCATCTCACATTGCCATAGAGAATGAAGACTACGAATGTCTACATTTATGTCTAAGATTGGGAGCTGATTCTGAAGTTCGTAACTACAAAAGTGAAACCCCTCAACAACTAGCTCACCTCTACAAATCACCGGATATGGTAAGGTACCAACAACATAAAGAAGGATAGATTTCTTGCTTTGACTACCTTGAGTGATGTTCGTCTGAGTAAAAACTAAAATCATCTTGTAGGTAAGAGTGTGTCAAGAGTTTGGAGCTGGAGCTTATCAATTAGAGTATGCCGAGACCGAAGTCGTAAACATTATAGCTCCTACAACTTCTGATGAAGATGAGTAATAAGTACCTAAACTCCTACTCCTACTAAACTCTATTGGCAGGCAAAATCTAACACTTGCACACAACCTTTTATTCATTCATCCTTTATCGTCAATACAATGTATATCATAGAACCGAACCTTCCTCGCATTAATACCACCATCAGACCAGCTTATCTTTACAATCCCGCCCCGGTGTAACTCGGGATGGGCGGCGGGCCGCGGCCTAGTCGCTTGGCCCGGTGGATACGGGGCACCGGCGTCGCCTCCACGTGTACGGTCGGCGCCGCACGCAACGTGGTCGGGCGCGGCTTGACCGCCTCAAACGATCGGTCGTTCGGGTGAGTGGGGGTTGCGGGGGGAGGGTGGGCGGCGGTGGAGGAGGGGTGGCGGTGATGAAGGTGATGGCGGCGGCGGTGGTGGCGGCGGCGGTGGTGGTGGTGGCGGTGGCAGTGGCGGTGGTGAGGGTGGTGGTGGCGGCGGCGGTGCGGACGGGACAAGGGCGGTGGCGGGGGAGGAGGGAGGAGTGGGGGAGGGGAGGAGGGTGGGAAGGAGGGAGGGAAGGGGTCGTGGCCGGGTTCGGGGTCAAGTGTGCAAATGTTTTTTCGACCAACCAGAAGGGGGGATTTTGGGGTGACCTTGGCAAGGTCGTGCGCAAAATTTTTGTGCTCTTCTGTGATTGGTTGAAATCGGAAATACCGGCTTGTGATTGGTTGGAAACAGGGGTCAATGAGTGCGTGTCTGTATAGAAGTGCACTGACTATACTACTTGTATCTGACATATATTAATAATACACTTACACTATCTACCTACATGCACACGTACGCTACACATAATATATGTACAGGTAAAGACTATGCATGTACATGTAATAGCTACTCACACCTATATTCACATTGAATCTTATATCAACAAACTGTGTTAAAACAATGAACATCGTCTACATAAAAATACTGAGTGCTTGAATCCGTATGTAAATATGAGGTAGCAGATAACGTTGTTAGGCTGCTAGGTTGTTAGGTTTAACTCTTTATCAGCAGTTGTGGCTGAAGTGTTCACAGAGTGTAAACAAGTTAGTCACAGGTTGATCTAATGTTGCATGTAGATCTGCATGACTAGGGGACATTTCAAAAACTTTTGTTGACTTTGTGCTGGCAATGAAATACTCATTATAAAAACTAATTAGTAATGATGGTTTAAGTGATGAACACTTTTCCTGTTCCTACATACCATTAGATGTAGCAGTTTCACAATATAACAACTTTTCCGATAAAATAGTCACAAGTTATAAAAAATGTTTGCTATCACACACAGAATGTTGGCTCCAGACACATAGACAATAGGGTATTTGGAAACTGTACTGGTACTGGTACTGCTTTAAATTTCTGAACACAGCATGAGCGTTCAGGCGTGACTAGTGCTTGCTCTGAAGGGGACTCCCCTTGTCAAAATTAAAATTATTATTACCAGGCACGTAGACAGTATGACTGCAAGCCCAAATAAACTAAATTCTAAATGCTATTAATGCCAACAACACTTTGAGAACAAATTTTTTTATCCACCACTGTTGATATTATGTGTGTGATTGGTTGAACTAATGAGATGCAACATAGTTACTATGTTTAAGGTTAGCATGAAGCTAGTAACCCATATGTACTGAGTGCTGTGCAGTCATATACTATTTCTCTTGGGAAGGAAGAGCTTCGCTAAGTACTGTATGTATATAAATTGCATATAGGATGTAATTCATATGAATCATATGATGATATATGTTTTATTACAAGGTTGCTGAGCTGGTGTTGTGGTAATGTGTTGGAGAAGGGGGTCTAGGAGTAGTCGGCTAGACCTGCTTCTAATTATGCAAAAGACTGAGTCAGTGATTGTATGGCAGATTATTGAACTGAATTGAGTGTACGACCCATAGGGTCTGAGTTATTTGGTAGAAATGCTTGCATGAATATGGTCTGTGCTAGTTTAGTCAATTCGGGCTTTAAGGTCCAATGGGACTGAGAGCTGGAACTATGCTATTCTAGAAAAAACACCTCAGTATTCTTCTGTATAGATGTGTTTTTATTTGAGCCCAAGCAACAACTGATTGTACATGATAAAGTGTATGCTTCATACAGTTTTTTATTTCCGGTAAAGTATGATAGTGTATCGGCACTAGGTGTTGGTGGCCGAGTGGTCAATCGCTAGCCACTCTGGTCTTGCAGCAATGATGCAAGTTATCTGCAAGGACGTAGGTTCGAGTCCCACCAATGACCAGGAGGTTTTCGCCCCGAAGAAGGTTTTCCCTCTGTGCCATATCGAACTATAATAATATCCAGCTCTATGAGCCGTGGTGGCCCCTCGACTAGCTCTGCTATTGGGCAGCCACGTTAGAGAATTAAAGAATTATTACTATTATTATTATTACTAAATATTGTGCAACAATATGGAGGAAGGCACGAGGTCCGACCTCGTAGAGTTGGTCATATGCAAAACTCCATAATGTAAGTACATAAAGGGTATGATTACAACTATTTAGAGGGGCCTCGGTCTTATAAAACCAGATATAAAAGTAGGATTTACATCAAGTATTTAGTGAGATACAATCAATATTGTAGTGGTCAAGACATTCGCTTACGACCTCAGCTTGCCTGATGGACCTTATGCCACCCTTGGTGCCAAGTAGTTGTCACAGCTCTACTTGTTTAGTCCTTAACACTCTGCACTTACATGTACGTGCATAATGACTCATACCTAACTCGTTATGCATGCTTTAACTATACCTTTATAATTACTATTATAGTTGCTCAGTGATGCACATTATACTTATAATGTGCATCACTGAGTAACTATATCCTTTTTATACCCATGTAAAGAGAGCCGACCTCTCAGAAATACTTGATATTCATTTTTGCACATGAATTGGATTAATTTAAGCCTCTTGTGTTGAATCTGACATGTTTTGGGTCGGCCTCAGGCTTCTGGTCGCCATCTTGTTGTGAAATTTCCTGACGACACTACGTCAGCCTTTTATGACACCACCTCGGCCTTTTTATCGGAACTTCCTCCGGAAGTTCTAACAGCATATAAAGAGCATTCATTGTCTCAGTTGATGCTTGGATCTCAACAAAGACACTTCGATACTACTTATACAGAGTCTTCACTTCGTAGTATTGGTCGTTCCAGTCGTCGAGGTCCTCGACCTTGCTTCCCGACCTTCCTACTCCTTCTCAGTATGGCAAACAAGCATTGACTCGGGACCACATTGGTCGTCTTGACTAGTTATTGAACTATTGGTACTTGTTGATCTTTCATATAATGAGAAGACCTAGCACCACAAGGACAAGGGGTCGTCTTAGGACGACATACACAACCCCCCAAAGACCATTACAATATTAGATGAATGCACAATATAAGATGCTAATAAGTATATAATAATGGATATGGACTTAATACGCAGCCACAGGACAACCGGATAAGGTATTAGACCAGTTAGAGCAAATAATGCCAGTGTCTAGTCAGTGGGCTGCAAATATATAGGCATGTCCACTTCGGCACAGTACTAATTATTATACAAAGTTATACTAAATTTATTTTTCTTTTTTAATCCCTGATATTGATATTTGGATACTAGTCCTAAGCTAGTAGTATCATGGTCAGAGAAAGGTAAATGATAGAACACCTTGCAGGCGCTGATTCCACTTAGTAGGTAGATCAAAGAACTACATGTATGTTTACATTGAACTTCATAAAGGAACCGCTGTACTAATCATTTAAATATTAAAAGATAGATTTATTGTTTTACATTTTTGTTCAATTTTATTAGGTAATGTTTGGAATAGCAACCAGCCATCTTGCTGAACAGCTGGCTGGTGAAGAACTGATCCCGAGTTCGTCTTTACTTTCTTCTTCTGCACTCAAATTACTATCAATGGTAGAGCGTGATAAGTCCGGGAAATATACAGTTACAAGATACTCCTTAGAGGACCTACTGAGTTCATTCAGGCCAGACTCTCAGGTAGTAATTAACTAGTTACCTTTATGACTCACACAATTCTATAGGAGCACCATTCCACCTAGCAGAATAGCATGGGTATCAGTATTCCGTAGTATGCTATTAGTATTCTGTAGCATGGTATTAGTATGCTGTAGTATGCTATTAGTATTCTGTAGTATGCTATCAGTATTCTGTAGTATGCTATCAGTATTCTGTAGTATGCTATTAGTATTCTGTAGTATGCTATCAGTATTCTGTAGTATGGTATCAGTATTCTGTAGTATGCTATCAGTATTCTGTAGTATGCTATCAGTATTCTGTAGTATGCTATTAGTATGCTGTAGTATGCTATTAGTATGCTGTAGTATGCTATTAGTATTCTGTAGTATGCTATCAGTATTCTGTGGTATGCTATTAGTATGTTATGACATGTTAATAATATTCTACAGATTTTTATGTCATGCTATAGCGCGCTATAGTATTCTGTAGTGCAATGTATAGTGTACTAATAGTGTGCTACAGTAATTATAGTACACCATTATAGTATACTATGGTATACGTTAGTATACATGAGTTTTCTATGACATACTAGTACTGCAGTATGCTATGGTACGCTAATAATCTAGGGCTCAGACTGCCCGGTGCCGGAAAAACACCGAACAGCGGAATGGAAATCACCGAACAGATCGAGCCAGTAAAAAGGCATGTCGACCTAATATAAAATCGCCCATCTTTCATAAAATTTATCATTAATAAACAATATTAATATATCAACTGTGTTAAACAATAGCAATAATCATTATCACAACAAATCAAATACCAATTAAATAAAAATACCATGTGTATTGTATACAACAATACTTATCACATTGACATTATGATTATATTAATTTTGAATTTACAATAATTTATTTTATATCAATGGGTTCATATTCTACTGTGCAGAAGTTCCATATGAATTTTTATGGTGCTGAAACAACATGGTA
The DNA here is from genome assembly GCA_935421135.1 of Bugulina stolonifera. Taxonomy (NCBI): domain Eukaryota; kingdom Metazoa; phylum Bryozoa; class Gymnolaemata; order Cheilostomatida; family Bugulidae; genus Bugulina; species Bugulina stolonifera. Next base: position 6,117,689 of record OW285197.1, on the reverse strand, counting down.
AAATAAAACAATCATGTCTTAACCTTCCAACTACCACTAATTAGTATTATGGGTTTGTTCCGCTAAAACTTAAAATAAAAATTAAAGGTCAATAGCTCATATTTCATCGTTGATTGTAAATTACCATAACCACAGCACAGTTGGGAATTTTGCTACCATCCACACAAAAGAAAATTCCCCTTTACAGCGAACGCACATTGCGCCGCTCATCTTCATCTGATTATCTGTTTATTTTCCGAACTGTGTGGTTCTATTGAAGAAATGGCAAGTTTGAACTTAGTCGAAATGTCTTGAGCTGCTATAAGAATCTTGAACTAATAAAATTTGGGACTCATTACATTCAATACTATCTCTCAGGAATACTCACGGTTCATCAATGCATAAGTTTTCTTTTATTGCTAAAACTGTCTATTGTCATTGTGATTTACAACTTATTAAATAAGTTAGTAAAATATTTTTTGCATAAAATATTGTTTATTGCCACTTAGCTCAGGAACATTGTGGGCTAGATATTTGAGAGTCGAGATGTTTAGAATCTACTTACTCATTTATTTATTGCTCGTCTGAATAAAAATGTATAATCAATTTTTTATAATTATAAATGACTATGGCTGAGTTGCACAAGGATTTTATGAGTTCATAACAGTAACATGCTGGTTATAATGGACCAGTGCTTAAGGTGTATGGGAGTTCTTACAGGCTCTGATATAGGGTGCCCCCCGCCTAGCCCGCGCAGCGGAAAATTTCAAGAATTCAACATCTTACAAGCAAGCTGAAGTATATTTTAGGGCAAGATTTGACTTATTTGGGAGATGAATTAATATTTAATATTAATATTAAAATTTTCATAATAATAATAATTTATCAAGAAGGGCATTTTTTATTATTAATCAAAAATATAGAAAGTGACAAAAACTCAGGACAGCCACCAAACAAATATTGCTAGCTCATCTGCCAGCAGCCTTACAAATTGCCGTTGACTTCTACCACTACAGTAGGCCGACATTACTACAACCACTATTACTATTTTTATTATTAGCAATAATAATAATTACTATTATCATCATTATTCTAACAACAATGATAATTTTATTATTATTATCATAATTATATTAATATTTATACATCATATGATCATCATCATCATCATTATGATTGATTATCCAATTTGCTCATCTCATCATAAGGATGATCAAGATGACTACCAAAAAATTCACAAAAGAAAATTTGATAATACACAAGGCCACATAGAACATTCTGGATTTTTAAAAACGACTGACTCACTTAGTTAACCAGCTTTGCAAACTTGTTTTCGGTGAAAAATAATTAGTAATTTACTGATTGAAACTCAAAAGTATGGAATGAAAACAGGTTCAACTTATTCCGGAAATAAAGCATAAGCTGTTCACTGCACTGAAAGGTCTAGCTATTTACTATTGCTTATCACGATGACCAAAAGGGGATTTACTCAACATTGCTGCGCCCTTAGCTTTGTCGTTAAACTAATACTATCACGCGATTTCATATGCCAGAGTATTGATTGTTTTCGACTTTCCCAGCATCTGCGTATGGGAAAACCCAACTTTGGCGCATTATATTGTTAGGGCTCGGCGAGCCTAGAAGAAAGCCATGACGATTTCTTACAGGCTCGCCGAGCCTGAGCGAGCCGGTACACTTTGAGCACTGTAATGGACCAATGTCATGCTATAAGTGAGGCATACAAAGAAATTCTATTCTGTTAAGTCACCCGCTGTTCGGTGAATTCCATTCCGCTGTTCGGTGGTTTGGTGTTTTTCCGGCACCGTCAGACTGCCTGGTATTCTACTGTTAGCAGTAAACAGTGAGAGACTGTATGTACAACTATTCAATCAGTATGAGTGCTTCATTGAGCAACAGTGTACAAGGAACTAAAATGAAAATGCAAAATTGTACTCCCTATAATATTATATGAAAATCAGTTCTAAACAGAGGTCAAAATGTTAATACAAAGGTAATTACTGTACCAAAGCTCAACCTCCAACTAGTAAAAGATCAGTGACATACAATATATACAAAATGGTCTGAATTGCAGGAGTAAAAACAGCACTACTACACACCAGATCACGAATAGCTATTAATACAGAATCAATATAAACATTATTGGTGGCAACAGCCAAAAACGTAGCCTAGGCTAGGCTAGGCTAGGCATAGGCTAACAAAGGTATACAATATACATTGTAGCATATACCCAATGAAAACATTCAATGTGTATTTATTATACTTGGCAATGTACATGCATATTATACAATGTACATGTATATTATACATACAATGTACATTATACTTGTTGTTGGACTCAAGATTTGGTAAGCAAATGCAATAATGGCCATGGCCAATTGTAAGGCACTTTTGGCTCAGGACACAATATTTTTATGCAACGGAGATTGTATTCGAACAGTTCTTTACAGTATTCTTAATACCACTACTTACATCACATATCAAATATACATGTATCATCCTGTAAATATAACGAAGAAATGCATGCACATGTACATACATTACATGTACAGTAATGTGCAATAAACAATCGCAGACGACGTACATTTATTTAAAAGGCTATATACGTGGTACACGGCACGCGGCACGTGGTACACGATATACGTACACGATATACGTACACGATATACGTACACGATATACGTACACGATATACGTACACGATATATGATACACGATACATTATACTGTACTGTACTGTACTAATAGTTGAACAGTAACTGACCAAGTAAACATATCTGTTGATGTTACTTTAATAGAACTTTTACGTGCTGTGAACATCATGCACTCTGATAGCTACTCAATGTACAAATGTACGTGTATACTACAATGCACACATGTGTTGGGTACATTAACACTAAGCATTTTCTACACAATGCACGTTACAATAACAACTTGGTATTTGCAGCTGACAAGAGAGGAAAGGGATATTGGAGCACATGAGTGTAAAAGCACTATCAAGGTCACCAGGTCTGCCAAAGCAAACCTGGCTAAGATATTCAACATAGATCTAACCCATATCAAGTATATACACTGGCAAGCTGACTTCGGTAGGTGCATTCTGGAGCAGATCAAAGCAAAGTCATTTGCTGATCATATCAGAGACAAGTAAGTTTATGCACATGTATTATAGGGTAGACAATTTCTACAATATACAAGTACATGTAATATAATTGTGTATACATTGCAATTATGAGAAAACCCATTGGCAACAAATTGGAGAAATTCTCATGTTAATAATAGGTGTTTCTCTTAAACACAAAGCAGCAAATGAGCTGTGTTTTCTTATTAGAAAACTAGATGTTGGCCATCAGATTGTGCGGGAATGCAAAGAGAAGACGGCTAGCTATTGGCTTGGACAAGCAGCTTTAGGTGTCGTGACTGGGTTGGTCAGATCTGAAACTGAGACAGAGCTCAAAGTTACAACGATACCAAAGATGGATGCTACAGGCAAGGTAAGAGTATGCTTTACTTCATGATCTTAAATGTTATAAACTCTCACGTGTTCAGCTGCAGTTGATGAGATACGCCAAATATTTGACCTGCCTCAAGAGGAGTTGTCCAATTGAGTCATACACCCTGTGGAAAATTCTAGTTTACTATTTAGCTGGTATTTCCAAACTAGAAAGTGAAAATTTTTTGACTAAGCATCAAAAGTTCCTCATTTATGAAATATCTGTGCACAAATTCTGACAGAATATACATGTAGAAGGATATAAAGTATACTTGGTAAAAAATTATTTTTATTGTTGAATTTATACAATTTCAGCAACTTGGAATAAACAATGATTATGATTATTATCATCCTGTTTTCTCTGATGATTAATGGCAATTATGTGAACAGCAGGTGCAGGTTTTCATAGTTATGGTGCACAGGAGCTTAAAGTGTAAACATTTTTTTGCAGGAATGCATCAACATTACATGACTTTCACTATCAAACAGGAACGTGCGAATGTTCGGCGCCTGCATATATCTGGCTAAACTCAAAGAAGTAGCACATCAATGAGATGTTGTTACAACAATTAATATTTTTATTAACTCCTGTTCCCTGTGTGTAAACAAACATTTAATAAAAATATAATAGTTATATCTACATTTCTGTTTAGATGAGTGGTATTGAACCATATTCTTTGGTGAGAACTAGAGTTTCAATTGTCTGAAATGACCAACACAAATGTTCAGCGCATGCATATCATATTGGCTAAGTGTGAACAACAGGTGCTGCAGGTGTTCATACAAAGTTGTTATGGTACACAGGAGCACATGGTATGCACCTACCTCTTCTCACTACCTATATGAGGCGCCTGTGTACCAATGCAGCGCAAAGCTTCGCTATTCACTTTTCAGACTTGATTATCTCTCAATCCAAACACTGCTAAATTTTGAAATGAACATCGAAGCAGAATGCCATGGTGCTGTTTGATTCAATTGTTATAATCAAATCCCATCCCAACAGTTCGGTATTGAACCTTGTCAACTTCAATATTGAACATATTGAATATCTCATGGTCTTCTTCGCAGATCAATGATAGCAGAGTGGCTTCTTTTCTGCTCTTTGCTCCTATCCTCCTCTTTATTAGGTCTATCTTGGTGACGCTCTCTGCCAAATCAACTGCTAGCGCTGTTAGCTCAAAATATCTCAGAAAAATGTTTCTGCTTTGTGACATGTTATTCTTCTCTGGGAGGGTATCGATATCCTTCCTGACATTGTAATGTTTGTCGTATTCATTTGCCACTCTCTTTAGGTTGCTGAGGTATCATTATTAATTGAACTGTTTTGACTTTAACTCTCTGTCCCTGGTTATCTTAATTCTACATGTTGTATTAATTCAACGCTAATAATGTTAGCTCTAACTGACGTTGGACCCACTCTGACTCAATTCTCTAAAATACTCTAATCAAATTCTTTCAGCCAACTTCTCTCTTTTATTTCTCTGTGCTCTAGCTTTACCCTAGTACTACATTGTATGTAAATAAACTGAATGTGTGCATAGATTTATTGATTTATAACCATCACTGTTGAGTGATGGTGTGTACGTCTTCCTTTTCCGTCCTACTGTAAACTGTGAATGCTATAAAAGATGGTTGGAATAACAGATATTGACAGCACTTTAAAACATTAGAATTTGGGTTATAGTAATAGAAGATAATAATAGGACATTGGTAATTACATGTAGTTGTAAAATACATTATGATGTATTGGTAGATGATGTATAAATTCTAGTGTTAGTTGCAGGATGGCAAGAAGAAGAAGAAGGTGGAACATGGCCAACAAAGTCAGGCTCAAGAGGTATATCTATGTCTATGTCTATGTCTATGTCTATATCTATGTAAAATAATACATGTATCAATATAAAAATGCAATATTGTAATAGTCAGGTTAACTTTCAGAACTACTTTGTAACCAGTAGACTTGACTTGACATCCATACAACCTGTTCATATTTGTACAGAGTGTAGGATATCTACTTCCACTTGTATTTTATTATAGGAGGATGCTAACAAAGGTGACAGTGATAGCGAAGATCCCACTAAATGGGGTTATGTTGAATTGGGGTACAAATATCAACAGGCAGTCACACAGACAACAAAAATACCAGCCGGAACAGTAGTAGCCTATCAGGTTGCAGAGTTGCTAATCAACAGAGACGATGGTAAATACATTACTATGGTGCCTCATTACAGCAAAAATGGAGAATGTTACCAACACTAAACATTGTATATGATGTAAATGTATTCCGTATATTGATAATTTCTGGTTTGTTGTTGCGTGTCACAGAAGCATTAGATGCAGATATGATTTACCAAAGACTTGTTGACTTTGTTCCAATTTGCATTGAATGTAGCTGAACTACCAATATTTTGAGCCTTTTCACCCCTGTGTCAAATTTGCAGATGGGAAGCAGAACAGGTTTTCAGCCAGTGTGATCCTTTCTAGTCTGAAAATATAAAAATTCAGAATCAGTGTTCGTGCCTTCATTTCAGAATTACATGTAAAATTCAGTGTTTGGTGTGATATTTTTTCAGTAATGTTAAAATCAAGGTTGTGACCTAAGAATCTAATCCCATACAATTATTATGTTCTGTAAGAACACCATGGCATTTCCTTTCATATTTTTATGCGTATGCAAGAGGAAATTTGGATTGTGTCTGAAATCACTAAAAGACACAAGATTATGAACAGTGTTTAGTGACATAGACATTAGTTGCCCCACCAAGAAATTACACTTGTAGATAGCACACACACACACAAGGAAAGACATATTTACATTGTATAGCTCCAGAGTGGAATTACATTGTACATGCACACGTAGAATGGAGATGCACCATTAGTTCATTCAGCTGTTTGTGTCCAAAACATTTCCCCCATAAATTCTCAAGTGACATTATGCTATCAATATTGTAATGTTTTTGTGCTTGTTGTATGAGCCGAAGCATAGGAAAAGGGTAAGGGTGGTTTATCAGACTCTCTCCTAATCACATACGGTGTCCACTGAGCATATAGCAACTAGTTGACTGGTTGACTGGTTGACTGGTTGACCGGTTGACCAGTTGACCGGTTGACCAGCTGACCAGTTGACCAGTTGACCAGTTGACCGGTCGACTGATTAACTGTGCATGAGTGTTGACCCATAGGTCTGAGTTGTCTGACAAGTGCGTAGAGCGGACATGATTGTGCTTATCAATGTTATTCATATCCTTGGACTCCGCGGTCGGCTCGAGGGACTTCGGCTGAGAGTATGCTAGTCTAGAAGAAATAAATCAAGTATCGTTGAGATAATGTTGATGTGTATTCATTGAGCTTCAGCAATCAACTGAACTAAAAAATAATGTTTCTTTTTTATACTAAATCATCTCTGGTGGTTTCTGGTGAAAAGTGCTATCTTCACTTGGTCTACAGTATTGTGCAATAATAATAAAAAACAACAATACCGACTCTGGGTAAGGCCTCCTAGGTCAAGCATGATACAAAACATTATGAAACATTGCCGCACATGCATTCAGTATACGTGTAAAAGATATACAGCTACATAGTAGGCATAGTAGGCACTCGGCCTTAGACATGTAACCATACACTAATGTTATATTAAAGTAAAGTAAATGGCAGATCCTCAACTCTAAGTATGTCGGTGGTATTTCATACCACGGCTAGGTACATGCATGTCTTATTTTTATCGTGGCTGTGAGCTTACCAAGTTCTCACCTCCACACTTCAGTCACTCTCTGTTATGAACCCAGTGTGAAGCACTGCTACAAGGCTGAAACAGACAGCGCTGGTGCTGCCGTTTTTCACCTGCACCGCCGTGATGTGGCTGCTCTTGTTAAAAGAGGGCAGAGGTGGGTCTTTATCCTGCATTCAGATGAAGTACACACAGGAGACCTCCATTATTTTAAGTCTTAATATTATAGTCCATATGTCGACACTAGTCATTCATATACAGGAGTCAGTCCTCTTCACCATATCAGCGTATGTTGACCTTTTTACTACACTCTTGCTGGTATTTTCTAATTTTTAAGGAACAATTTTACGCATGGCTAAGCGCGGAGGTCTCACTAAGGAGAGACCCAAAGATGGTGACCAAACAGAGAGTGAGGACAGATCTGCTGAAGAAAGGAGAAATAATGATTCTGCAACTGGTGAACGTAGCGCATCTACATTTTATTGCACAACAGAACGTGGTATGTATATATTGTCCAGTTGCATTGTAACTTCTTATTAGTCTACAGTCTGTATACTCTCCAGTGAATATTATATTATAAAATAGAAAATCCATCCGATCAAATCAAATTTGAGCGGTCAACTTCTCGCACCAGTTTTATTTGGAATAAAATCATTAATTTGCATGTCTTATGACATTATTACTCCATGACAATCATGCCGGTAGAATTATCAGCAACCTACAGCTACAATGTACAATAGAAGGGTATTTTATCCATGGACTGAGTAGGTGTAGTGGGGATGTAATTCTTCCACTGTTATACATGATTCTGTCTACTCACTGTGCTACGTGATTAGGTACCGTAGATCCTCATTAGGAATGAGTTACTTTCACACATGCAATTCTTGAACAGGGTTTAAAACAAAACATGACTGAACAATACCAGAATATTATGTAGGAAGTACATATATAATAATATGGTCGAACTTCTTAATAGCAGGATGACCTTAGAGAATTATTTTCTGTGCAATTAGTTCAGTACACATGTACAACTCATCAGCTTGGCTTCCTTCGTCGAGGAAGTCGAGCTGGTGTAGTGGCCATGTGTTCTCTCTAGACTTTAAATTTTCTTCCGATAATTTGCGAGTAAGGATAAATCAACTTAAGCAAGTGTTGTAGAGATCTATCACAGTTGGTGCAGTTAGCCAATATAGACATCATTGTCTAACTTTCATCGTTAATTCAAACTAATCCTCACAGCTGGTTCCACCTGTGATCGTCTTGACTGCAATTAAAGCACCAGTTTCTTTGCTTTTGTGACTAGCATCACATGCTACTCATATGACAAGTCACATGCTAGTCACATGACAAGTTACATCGTCAGACTACGGTTGCTCTCCGGTAATAATTTCTTAGCAATATTTGCAGGTTTTTAAAGCAGAACTACATCTCTGTAGCAACACTAACCCCAAACAAATTCTGCATCATTTTAAAGCTAGAGGTACGAGTTACTAGGATTGTGAGGTTCCTCTAAAACTTCATTAATTGACCATTTCAGCTATTACTTGCCATTATGCATGTAAACACAATGCATTGAGAAAATTCATTATACTTAAAACAGGTTAACGATACATTGTAAATCAAAATTTAGACACTTCTAAAAGTTTGTCTATTTGGTAATTTATACAACAATGACAACTCGGAAACGGCTGTTATGCAACATTACTTTTGCTAGATTTCATTTCACTAAACTGCTCTGCTGATTATGCGTGTAGCAATATTATAACTATCTTTTCATTGTTATTGTTAAATTCTTATAAATTGCACCTAGGAATAGAATGTTCTTAATGTCTATGCCTATGTCTACGTCTATGTAATATTTTTTTATGGTTTTAGATGGAGAGGCAAGTGTTGATCCTAACGGTAACCAGCAGTTCCGTAAGTGTTTATACTAGTATATGAATTACTATAAAACTAGGGCTTTCCATTCTTTATAATATGTCCTGTTCTCACTTCTTATTCATAAACTGAAGAAATTGATTAACCCCCTGCGAATAACCAATTCCAATAGACTCTAATATTATATTATGTATGTAATGTACGATGTGTATGTACAGAGACATACATGCAAATGCACGTTTTAGCTTTGATGAGAAAAAAGAAGGAAGGAAGCAAGGAAAACGCAATTCATCGTGCAGTTACTATACATCGAATGTGATTTATGAGCCAATGTCTGTTTCTGTTAGAACAACTTCTTCAGATCCAGGATGTGCACGCCTATATTTAGCTATTAACACTGGTTTAATATAATTATGCACTGTAGCGCATACTTGCCTATCTGACTCTCTGTTTCCAGCATCCTGCATACTATGACTATAATGTACTTTTTCAACCACGACACTTTCTTTGCTGTGCAGCATAAACCATCAGCAAAATTAGAGTAGCCTGTGATTTGAACTTAAAATAATAACATTCATAAATAATTAATTCTTGTAGTGTAAATATTTTGAACAATTTTACTCCTCTTCACCTTAGTAGAAGACTAGTTTAATGCATGAGAAAATAAAGATCATACATGTATATATTTTCTTATTATATTTTTATAAATGTTATACAGGTATTATTTAATTGAGGAAATGTGCGCTTTATGCCTATTGATTATTATTGACTAAATATGCTAACAAATACCATAAACAGCTACATGTAGCTTGGGCTTGGCCAAAGATGTTCAATGTCTGTTTGTTGTTCTAGCTAGAAGGTGATCCAATGTTGATGAGTGCAATAAACACAGTCTTGACAGTACCCTGTTTAAGCGGTGGAAAAAGCCCTGCTGAATTTCACTAGAGTGCTTAAAAAAAGATTATTAAAAGTGACCGCACAGCTCAGTCAGCAGGCAAAAGCTATTTAACTGACCTCTTCTTTTTGTTAAATGTTGGGTATTGGTTGACAAAATATTGCATTCCCGTTATATACACTCTATATGCATGCTATATACGCACATGCTATATACATGCTATACACGTACATGCTATATACATGTCATGTACATGCTATTAATACATGTCATATACATGCTATATGTATGCTATATACATGCTATACTACACATGCTATATACATGCTATGTACATGTTATATACCTGCTATATACATGTAAATGCGCTTTCACACGGTTCTACAAACGCGGTCAAGGAAAAGTATAGGAATAACCTACTAGTTTATTATTTGACCCAATAACTTGGTTTCAATACAGAATGTAGTACATGTCCTCCCTGGTAATCACACTTCACCTTGCTTATAGGCTATCAATCACCATAAACTGCAAATGTGAGCAATCTTATACCCCTCCCACCATGATCCAGCTGGGCGGCTTTTTTCAACGAGCATAGCTATCAAATTTCTATGATTCACTCACTTTTTTAAGTTTGAAAATACATGTAAGATAGCGCTTAAACCACCAATTGTCACACTATTCAATATTTGAAAAATAGTATTATTGTTCATCCTATTTCAGTAAAATTGATGTGTTGTTTGTGTTTGAAAACCTAGCTGCTGCCAAGAAAACCATCTCCTTCAATTTTTAGCCCACATTTTATGTATGTTGGAAATTTTGGAAGCACTCAAGCAGTTAATATAAACTGTGCTACAGAGATGGCCATAGTGCCTGCAACTCATTGCGGGCATTGCCTTTAACTTTCTTGTTTACGGCTGTACACAAGAGCTACAACGTGTACATGTATTTATAGAACGACAGTGTTAGTGTTGACTCAATAAGATTACTTGGCTATTTCATGCTGTAGTCTACCCATGTAAAAACTTTCCAAGTATAGACTTAGCACAGGCATAGCCATAGGAACCTAACAGGTCTCAATGCTGACTGGAGGTCAAATAGCCAATATTCAAATGGGTTTATCTTGGCTGCCACTAGGTTTACAAGGACAAACAACACATCGATCTTAGTGAAATAAAATGAACAATATTTGCAAATGTTGAATGGTGCACAGTAGTGGTTTAAAATGATTTAATAAAGTGATAAGTTTTTAGTTGCAATGAGTGTATTTCCGACTCAGAGCTATCAATGACTCCGTTCCACAGCATCGTTAAAATGGACGCTTCACCAGAGAACGGAGCTGGTGTAGCGTTAATACGTCTGCCCACAGTGCTAGGTGGTTGGGTGCTATAGAGCCTCGGGCTCAAACCAAAGTCAAGGATTGGTTCCTTACACAGAATAATGTAGATCGAGTGCTAGACTGTGCAGAAATAAACTTCTTGCAAAAAATACCACATCTAGAAAGAATGACCTATCACCTTACTTTTCAAGCGTAATGAATTCTAATATTGTATGCTGGATAGAGTCTAAGATAGTACATTTATGCTGATCTGTCTAGATGTGAATCACGCAATCAAGTTATTGACCGTATATTAAAAACCAATAAATAAATAATGCTGCTGTATCCTGTTGGGTAGCCGAGGTGCACCCAGACAACATACAGGCTAGAGCGCAGGGTAAAGGGCAATGGACACAACAAAAAACTAATGCAGGAAAAACCTTCACAAAACCGATTATGTAACTGCAGAGAGCCTAGTAGTACACGTAAAATTAAACAAATAAACAAATACCGTCAATTCCATCTATTCTTATTATATCTATATTAGTTCTAGGACAATACTATCGTGCACTTTACCTGACGATACAAAATTTAGTATACATACAAGTCATGTACGTGTGTATTTAAGATGTGCACTAAACCTGTTAGTGCACACGCATTATACATGTGTGCATGCATTCTTTCATTAGCAGGTAACAGTCTGAAGTCATCTTCTCTTAGCTTTTCCAATGTATAGAAAGAACAACTTCAATTGGTATTGGGTCAAGGCAGTATTTTTTAATTATTTTATGCTAGTGGCATGTTGATCATATTTTACAACAACAAGAATTCTTTCTAAAACACTATCAACACTGTTAGTGACTTTCACTCGGCCGGCAGCGCTACGGCATGTTTTATAATCCTGTTGCTGATTCAGTCCACACAAGCTTCAGTCTCCAGCAGTATGCACACTTCTGCACCCAGTCATATAATTGATCACATTTAGCACTGTCTATTATACATGTAGGTCAAGTTTCTATTGTGTAACTTTTAGAACATTAAAGAAACTCTCTGCTCTAAATTTTTAGTTGCCGGTTAGCAGACCTCCGATTGGAACAGACTTTTTCTATTAGAAGTTCTGTGTGGCTTAATTGTTTTAAGATATCATATTGAATAAAATAATTTTAGCACACAACATAATTTTGTAACAGTCTTTAGCTAAGCAAGATTGGTGAAGATATATAAATTAGCATAATACATGTACAATAAATAGTAAGAAAATAGATCATGTACATGCATGTCAAAACCAATAAAACCTGTATTTTCATGCACAATCACCCTCCGCCCATGATTCATTTCTGGTTCCTAATCATTATTATCCTTCTGGTATTTTCTATGGCAGTGATGAAATAATCAAGGATAACACCTGCATCTAATATCTCCATGTAAGTATAGTGTGGCGGATGATGTCCTTAACCATAAACAACTACTGTTTACTCTCATCCGACATCTGTATACCTATATATTGTTGTACTCATTTTAGATATCAAATGTATTGTAGCTACCTACATGTACAATATACACATTGTACTTCCCGTTCTGTATTTCCATTTACTCTTTGCATGCCGAGAATTTCATATAAAAGGTCCAGAGTCCACAGTTGTCCATCTAGTACAGTACTATATCTACCTCAGTTACCTTGGTAATAGACATGTAGTTTATCAGTAGTTGAATTTCATCTTTACTTGCATGTACAAGTATGTCTACCTCAGAATTTGGGCTGCTAGCTAGCTGCCACGTTCCAAATCAAGCTGATTCTACCTCCAGTATAACAGTGTAGGGTCAGCTGTTGCTTTAACAGCAGCATAGCCTTGACAAATACAATGTACATGTATATGTCAAGAGCATTGAACTCCAATCTCTGCCCTGAATCCACATCCTCTAAAGGTGGGGAACCAATTACTCAATTTCTTAAAATTAAAATAATATTTTTAAAAATTGTAGCATGAAGAGGTTACAGTCATTTGCTTTGCAACTTTACATGCAATAAATTTATTCCGAAGGAAGCAGGAACTTTGGCTACACACTAAAATGACTCATTCCTAACCTTGACACAATCTTTCTCATTTGGTTGAACTATTTACACATCACACATATGGCACTATTGCAATGTTCACACTTGTATCTACTAAGAACTTTACTTGGTATAAGCACCAATACATGCACATGTGATAAAACTCTACCAGTAGTGACATAGGCATAGCAGTCGGTAAATAATATACTGTCAATTGACTTTAGGTCGTCTGGTGGGACAACATTCTGTACAACTCCTCAATTCTGTTGAGAATCTCCTCATCAATAGGTTTCATATAATCTAGCGTACGGACATTCTTAATGTGCCTGTTCATGGAGATCTTTGCTTTGTCTATATGGGTACAGATAGAACATCTGTATCTCTCACATTTTCTACATTTAGCCATGAACTGGTGAACTTTAAAGGCATCATCCGCAGTGCCGTCACAACCAAATTTACATGGGAAAATTTTGATTTTGTCACTGAGAGGTGGAGCAGCGGGTTCCGGTGCTGGAAATGGACGGTTTGAATGCTCAGTAGTAACCCAGACTTTACCACCTCCATCGTAAGATTTTGTTTTATATACGTGGCAAGAGAGGTTTTTCTTGGTTAGAAACTCGTCTCCACAGTGTAGACATTGAAATCGTCGACATACATCACATCTGCTCATACCTTCATGGTACTCAGTACCGCAGTCCTTCAAAATATATCTCGTGCCACCAGGGGCACCACATGAACATCCCACAAGAGGTTTAGCACCACGTGGCACTGGTCTGTTACTATACATTCTCTGTTCTTCTTCTGCACCGCTCTGTTCCACTCTGCTGTAGGTCTCTCTACACTCCTGCCAGAACAGTGCCTCTGCCATCTTATATAGTTATATCGCTATTCAATCAAGACTCAAATACAAAAATATAACACTTTTTTTCAGTCTGAGGTTGAAGTATAGCACCTCAATCTATTATTAGCATTTTAGGCTATCAATTGCTGCAAATATGCAAATAAAAGGTGGTTTACGGTATCTATGCAGATAGCCAACTCAATAGCTTTAATGAAACAGAAACAAGAAAATGTGGTATTCCTCAACCATTTCTGCTGTCTTGCATCATTTATCATCACGTATAACTCTCTATAATTTTGCTATAAAACAGTATTTATACCTGTTGAGGGTAGATCAATTTTAATGTAGAGTACTCTGGTTAATTCTAATCTGTTCTATGACGCTCAACAGTAACCCTAGGCAGCAACAGCAGTTTCAAATTCCTGGTATCTAGTGACCTTCTCTCAACCCGTATACTGCCCATAATTAGATGATTAATAGCTCAAGTTGGTCATTAGTAATTGGTGTTTTCTATTTGGTTGGGGCTGATTTATTTGCGAAATATCAGGAACTGTTCTATAAAGAACTCGACGTCCCCTTGTCCGTCGAACTGTGGTGTCTTGAAAAAGGGTTGAGGCGGCTGAGGTCGAGCTACTTCTATGTACTGTCCGATTACCTCTACTAGCCTGTCTATATCGCTAGCCATTGCTGAGTATAGATTAAGCCTCCTTAGTGAATGGAACGTGTCGTCCTCGGTTTGATGTCTGTAGGGTGTCGGGTAGTTAGTTAACTACTGTGGTTTGTTAGGCCGGGTCGGCCTGATGGTCGTACTGAGTATCGTCAATCTATTCTGGATCCGAGGTCGGTCTTTGATTGAAGATTTGGCGTAGGTCGGGCTGCATCCAGCGGAACCACGAGAATTATGGGTGCACTTTAGCGTTTGTCACCTTCTCGTATCCAAGGTTCCCGGGTCCGAGCCCTTAATCGCCGTTGAAGTATTGAAGAATGAGGTCGGTCGGGTTACCCGAGGCCGAGGTCACCTTCCTTCGCTTCGTATCGTAAGAGTACGACCTTAGAATCCCACCGCTGCCACCAATGTAATGGTTTCTGTGTTTTGGTGCGGTCGTCCTTGGACGACTATCGACCCAGAAATGAAGTGCCTATGAGTGGTAATAGGACTTCGCATTACATGAAAGATCGAGCGGTCTCAGTAGCCCAAATACTACCAAAGACGACCCATCTGATCTCAAGTCCGACCTTCAGACTATACAATGAAAGAGAGTGATCCGACCTAGTAGGCAGTTCGCTATGCGAATGACCTGGCAAAAGGAAGTGAAAGTCTCTGTATCAAGTATAGATGTGTCTTTATTGAAAGCCAAGTGAAGACTGAGACAATGAACAGTAAAACAATGCCCTTTATATAGTATGAGGACTTCCGGCCGACGTGACGTCGGGAAAAGACGACGTGTGGTCGTCCGGAAGTTGCGCAACAAGATGGCCGCCGGAAGCCCGACGGCCGACCCAAAATAGGTCGGGTTCTACAAAAGTTGCTTATAATGGTCCAATTCATGTACAAAATGAATATCAATGGATTCTGAGAGGTCGGGCCTCTGTAATTAAAAGGCATTAAAAGACTTAGTAACAACCATGTAACTATATACAATAACAAGCAGATATATACATGTATGTGCACACAATAATGAGTGTCAGATGTAAGATACGATTTGGCGTACCATCACAATATATACCAGTACTCTAATTTTATCTTCACATACATATACATGTACATATCTTGAGATTTGTTCTATGCTTTTCTTACTCGAGCTGGTGCTTACCTGTGTCAAGTTGAAGCATAGTATGTCAGCTTACCCTGGGTAGGTCTTGTGATTACTATAACCGTTGGGTGAACCGTTTCGCCATTGGCAGCATAGCTTGTACTCTAACTAACTACATATACTACAGTACTTGTATCATAATGTCAAGGGTATTGAAGTCCAATCTCTGCCCTGAATTCACATCCTCTAGTGGTGAGGAACCAATTACTCAACTATTTATAATTGATGTACATGTAATAATAGATACTTTAAAAGACTTACAAATTTTACTTCGTGCTATTAATCCCAGGCAAGGAAGCAATGGTCTAAAAAGATTTGTATTTTTTTGATTTGGGGTGGAGAAAGCACTTGATCAAAGAATGGCAAAATTGACTAATGTAGTGCAGGAGAATTATAAGGTTGGATGCCCTTCCTAACATCACCAATGACCTTTATGGGAATCAAACCTAGGACTCCCACATGAAAGCCCAGAGCCCTAACCACTAGGTCACGGCTGCTCCATAATATTGTTTAAAATTATCGCATAAAGAGGTCTACAGTTGTTTGTTGTGAAATTTCTCATACAACAATTTTATTTTGTAAACTTGAAGTACAGCTACAAGTTTACGCACTAAAATGGCTCATCCTGTATCATGACCCAAGCTTTCTCTTTTGGTTAAAATCTTTACACATTGCACACATAAAACACTATTACAATGTACGTGTACCTACACAACTGTATCTACTGCCAAATTGATTTATTATAAACAATAGTATAATGCATGAGATAAAACTTTTCCAAGTGACATACATGTAGGCATTGCATTGGGAAAACTGCATACCCAAGGCCATTTTCTGGTGGCACTTAGGACAGTAGCTTGTATGACTCCTTAATTGTTGCATGAATCTTCTTACGATCAACTGGTTTCATATAATCTAGCGTATGGACATTCTTAATGTGCCTGTTTATGGAGATCTTTGCTTTATATATATGGGTACAGATAGAACATCTGTATCTCTCACACGTTCTACATTTAGCCATGAACTGGTGAACTTTAAAGGCATCATCTGCAGTGCCGTCACAACCAAATTTACAGGAAAAAATTTTGATTTTGTCACTGAGAGGTGGAGCTGCGGATTCTGATGCTGGAAATGGACGGTTTGAATGCTCAGTAGTAACCCATACTTTACCACCTTTATCGTGAGATTTTGTTATATTTATGTGGCGAGAAAGGCTCTTTTGAGTTGAAAACTCGTCTCCGCAGTAAAGACATTGAAATCGTCGACATACATCACATCTGCTCATACCTTCATGGTACGCAGTCCTTTAAAATATATCTCATACCACCAGGGGCACCACATGAACATCCAACAAGAGGCTTAGCACCGCATGGCACTGGTCTGTTACTATACATTCTCAGTTCTTCTTCTGCACCGCTCTGTTCCACTCTGCTGTAGGTCTCTCTAAACTCCTACCAGGACTGTGCCTCTGCCATCTTACATGTATATAGTGATATCGCTATGCAATCAGGACTCTAATACAAGACTTGTAACTTTTTTTTCAGTCTAAGATGTAAGTATAGCAATTCAAGCTATATTAGCATTTTAGGCTATCAATTGCTGCAAATAACATACAAATAAAAATTGATTTGCAGTATCTACAATTGTACAATATAATTACACACAGTCATAACCAGATGTTGCTTAGATGAAAAAGGTCAACATAATATAAGTGACTGTGCAATTTCTCTCAACCTGTTCTACTGCTCCACGTTGTTACTTAATGTTAGTGCTACACTGCGTTTCAGCATTATTCAGTTTTTCAAGTTTTTTTTCTTTTGGTTCAATTTAAAATTCAAACCGGTACCGAATAAGCATTTTGTGATGTAATGCTTCTTTCAATATTCACATGTATAAACCGATGTCATCTTTGGAATACAAACTTCGATAACAACAGTAATCTTTGGGACTCTACCTGCATGTGTATCTACTTGATTTATGTCAAATAACCTAAAAATTTCTGTTCTACCTGCATACAAACCATAATTACATATTCATTATTAAAAATCTCAGGCACTTGCAGTTTAAGCAAAGTATATTATTATGTGAAAATCATACAGGGGCTGCAAAAATCAATAGTTTAATAAAACAATCAGTGATCAATACAGTGATCAATACAGTGATCAATACAGTGATCAATACAGTGATCAATACAGTGATCAATACAGTGATCAATACAGTGATCAATACAGTGATCAATACAGTGATCAATACAGTGATCAATACAGTGATCAATACAGTGATCAATACAGTGATATGGAGATTAGGCTCTACAAGTTGATAATTAAAATCAACAGAGACCATTGACAACAGTGAATAATACCAATAAGTATTTAATCAAACATGATTTTGTTTTCAATGCATTGTAAGGAGCTGTAATGTAATAATCCAATGTTAATATTAATATAAGACTGCTATGTTATAATTCAACGCACTAGATTTTAGAGTAACCAGTATGTGAAGCTCATAGTTTGACGCTATATTATGTTCCTTGTGTAGAGTACAAAGACAATACCACAAAGATTTAAATGTCACAGGTTTTTGTGCAGTTTTAAGTTTAGCTCTGTTAGGTGAACGCTGAGCCGTATCACGCTGGTAAAGTATAGATATTACAACGAATATCATTTAGTTTGTTAACATACTCACACGTATACAGTAATAAAAGAAGACTGCACAGTGATGTGCTTTGGAAAAAATTGAGCGATATAGCAAAGTTTACCCTTGAAGCAAGATGATATTGCTTGTATTTTGACACTGTCTGCACACATGCAAGCACAGTGCCAACATTCATATACACATGTACCTGTACCTTAGTTATTGTTCAGGTTTGATAGCGGCTAATTAGTAGCTAATTACTAGAGTTACAGCTGCTGTGAGCCTGTTTAGTGATTAACCAAGGATTGTATTACTAGTCTAGTATCATTAATTACACTATTATTTGACTGGACAATGGTCTTTGAAGGTGTCTAACAAACTGCCAAAGATATGGGATATGGTACCAAAGCTTTACTAAGATATCCATTGAATCATGTGCGCGAAATGTTATATAATAATAATAATATGTGGACATGTTGTATGGGTATCATGTACATGTACATGTCTGTCCATATATGGGTATCATGTATTAATACAGTCATGTCCATATTATATGGGTATCATGTACATGTCCATATTATATGGGTATCATGTACATGCTCATATATGGGTATCATGTACATGTCCATATTATATGGGTATCTTTAAGTAGTATTCTTTGAACATCTATAGGAATTAACAACCACATCACGCAGGTTCACTGCAGAACTGCAGCCTTGCAATAACAATATTGCTTATCAGCTATATAGATTTAATCCACATTGTGTACATAAAGCGTCTTACTAACTGATAAAATTAGCATTACCTAGGGACAGTCAGATCCCTCAATACAGTGATAAACCAGTTACTACTAGTTGGTACAAGTCTATATGATTGTCAACTTATCCATATCTAACAGGTATTAGAATTATCAGATGCAAACAGTAGTGCATTCTTTTTAGAGCTAGATGTTCCTATGACTAAAATATCTGAGTCGTAATCACGGTAACAATCTGCGGGAGATGTGCTGGAATTAGCAGAGAACAGCAGATTCATCCACAAGAGTAATCAAAATGGCCGCAGATTATCAGGTATGCATGCTACAATATACATACAATGTACATTTGTGATGCTTGACTTGCTGTAATATTTCTATTTTAAGAAAGGACGCCTGAATCTTCCAGTATAGTGGTGGTATATTGGTGCATTTAAAGTACTAAATAGTGATGATGACCGGTACAGATGAGTCTACACTCTGGCTCAGTTCACTAAATAAATTGGGTGAACATGTAAAACATGTAAAACTGCTGTAAATTTGAATAAAAAAGTCAACTGATACAGCGTAAGTTAAGCAAAGGTTACGCTTAGTATATTCATATACTGCTTACTTAGTGAATACCCATACATGTACATGTAGAGTTTGCAAATTGGAATTATATATAAAATCTGCGGCAGTAAAGTACCTCATATACTGAAAGTATGTAGTTCAAAACAACACCTGCTGTAATTGACGTGTCTCTCTGTTTATAGAATACATATGGCTGGTGCCGGAAACTTAAGCCGATACTCATAGCGGATATACCAGAGAGTGATGACACCACCTGTCCTCGGTTAGCATTGGATAAACTAGAAAAAATCATCACATACTGGGGTATCAGTGACTACCCTGTGTTTGTCTTATCAATCGCTGGAGTACAGAACTCTGGCAAAACATTTTTCCTCAGACTGTTGAACACCTACTTGTTCTATTATAACCAGGTTAGTAGAAGCAGTGTACTAGTACTACTAGTACTACTACTAGTACTACTAGTACTACTAGTACTACTAGTACTGCTAGTACTACTAGTAGTGCTAGTAGTACTAGTAGTACTAGTAGTACTAGTAGTACTAGTAGTACTAGCAGTACTAGTAGTAGTACTAGTAGTGCTACTAATAGTGCTACTAATAGTACTACTAGTACTAGTAGTACTAGTAGTACTACTAGTAGTACTACTAGTAGTACTACTAGTAGTACTACTAGTAGTACTACTAGTAGTACTACTAGTAGTACTACTAGTAGTACTACTAGTAGTACTAGTAGTACTACTACTATTTTAGCGGTTTGTCAACTTTTACCTTTTTCCCTGTTTTCCTGCCTCTCAATCCACTCTTTACAAGCAGTAAAATTTGCCCCATCTGTATCATTCCACTTTTTGTTGAGGTCAGTTCTGGTTTCATGTGAATTATTCAGTGAGAGTCACACTCCCCACACAGTGGTGTGTTTCAGTTGTGATGCGCTTCCTCTCTCTACCTGTTTGTTCAGATACTGTATGTTGTTGGTGTTTAGCTGGCACTCGTGTTGGTTGTGAAGAAACCTGTCTTTAGTATCACCAACTTCCAGAGCTATTTTGCTATACAAATTTTCCTGCCTGTGTAAGTAAGAACTCAGATACTGCCTTTCATTAGAGAAATCTCACAGCATTATTTAGGACTGATTGTAAGCCTGGTAACAAACCTGTCATAACCAATTAATTGACTCAAAAGAAAGATTTATTTTACTGGTACCAATGTCTAAAAACTTGAAAATACTATGTCAACACACATTGCCCCGGAAAGCACCTTTAAACAAACCCCCAGATTTCTATAGCACAATTGAATTTGTCATTTATCACGGGCGAGTTGACTTAGCACCATTTATCCTTCAACTGGATTAGCTCAGCTTTGGTAAATACAGAAATATTAGATGCCATTTTGTAGATCATAAATTTCTGCAACTTCTGATATATCTATTGCTAACATAGCCCTAAGACTGAAGTTGCAACGAACTAATAATTTTTCGCATCTCTGTAGCATTAGCAATATTGCTCGTAGTATACTAACAGTAATTAGTAGCAGCAGATGTAGTGGCACTACGTAGAGCAGCAGCAGCAGCAGTGGCGGCAGTGGCAGTAGAAGCAGCAGCAGCTGAAGTATTAGTAACACAATACTACTAAACATCGATCATTTTTTTTTAAACTACAACATGTACATGTATATGTAAATGTTTCATTCTTTACCTACATGTTTAGCTCGGTACAGACTGCTACTGGGACGAGGTACTAGACCTCCCCATAGAAAAACTCGATATTCCACAAGGTACCCAGCTACCTGCTAATGGTCTCTGGGTTTGGGACCAACCATTCTTTGTAAATGATGTAAGTATAAATAATACATTGCTTACACATGTATATATAACACTGCCATTAGTAGTTTATTTCAATTATACCTAGACGGATGGCAATGCCAAGTGGAGAATTGCTCTTCTCAATATGGACCTTCCTTTTGACAGCAATTATTACACTTACAACAGAAGGACTGAGGAGCCTGCATATTTTTGTGCAACCTTTTTTGTATTTTGCATTTTATAGCGTGTGTGTGAATCGATGCTCTTTCATATTATTTTGCAGCTTCACCATAAAACAGAGCAGAATTTCTACACTGCTCCCTAATTAAATCTTTCTAGTTAGAACATTTAACAACATCCTGGCTTTTCTGAGAAACTATGAAACATAGAAATGTGTGAAATTTTATTTACCCACCCAAATATCCTAATTACCATGCAACCATCAAATCGCTTCTCTTGAAGGTGGCCATACTATTGGTAGACTGCCAGGGATATCGCCGCTCTAAAACTGACAAGTACCTGCAAGAGAATGCCATCATCTATCTGTCACTTCATCTGTCTAGCGCACAGATTATAAATCTCAACAGACTGGCACAACCGAGTGATTTTGAACGACTTGCTGTGAGTAGTGGCCTGTTATACTTTATAAAATTTAAGAAAGATGTTTACTTGTCAGTTACAGTAACAGTAGTCACAGATCTCACTCTATAGAGAAGTGACATAGAGCTAGTACATGTAGTAACAGTGACTATGTTGTAGATAACAGATACTTCTTTTTACCCGCAGTTCTTATCTGTTGCAGGCTTTATTGATTTATTTTATCATTCGCATAGTGTAAGCCGAGTATAGAAAGTTTATCTTCATAATTCGGAGTTATAAGTAATACACCAATATTGTGTACAGTAATAGCGTCTTATCTGTTGGCATGTAGCAGTGTTAATTGTCGTCTCGTGCATGTAAATTAACAGCTGTGTTCAGAATACAGAAGGGACCATTTCCAGGAGAAGCTAAAGTTCAAGTCTCTTTTATTTTTGGTGCGAAACTGGGAGGAGGATCAGATATATGGCGAAAGGCCAAGAGTGTTTGACACGATGGTAAGTTCAAAACAGTCAGTTGGAGTTATGCACGAATTTACTGATCACAATTTTATCCTGTGAAATAATGTCCAGGGCATGTTACATACGCAAGTGTATGCATCCCTTAGTGATAAAATGAAGGTATAAAGTGAAATAATATGAATATATTACAGTAAGTACATCAAGCTATGTTTACCGTATATAGCTAGCTTCACTATTTTAAAGTATTGTGTTACATAATTGCTTCTTTCTCTTCTCAGCTGGGTGCCTCCAGGTCTGCCTCCATAACCAAATGTATGCTTGATGTGAAGACGTCATTCAGGTACATCACCACTTATGTGCATCCATATCCTGGCTCCTGCGTCTCTGGAACTGCAAAAGAACAAATAAAACTTGAAGGTGAGAAAGTTCCCAAGTATGATAACTCTAAATAATTATCATGACAAGATACCATTGCCACATGAATGGACACATCTACCCTGAGATTTGTACTTAATATATTACTGTGTGTACGTCGCTATCACAGATGTCAACGATGAGTTCCTATGCGCATCCAAAAGGCTGTTTAATCGACTAGTCTTACAGCTGCCAAAAAGCCGTGATCACCTTATGACTGGCAAACATCTCATCGCACACTTTAAGGTATAATATGCAGCAAACATATATCTGGATAGACTCATAACTTTTTCACCTCAGTAGTCATTTCAGTGCTCATTTATTTTGAAGACACTATATTTGATGCACATATATTATAGTTCAACTTTGTAGCATTGTGTTAAAACTGACATGATATATTGGATAAAAGGACAGTGCTTTTGTACATTTTTACTCGAGATTGCAGTTTCTTGTTTTTACATGTAGACAGTAGCCCAAGCCGTAGTAGATAGTGACACTGGTAGACTTTCACTGAGGTCTCTGGCAGATACTCGAGAAGAGATACTGGTGAAAGCAGCATTTAATGCGGCCTTCAAATACTACGACCACGAGATGAGTAAAGTAAGTAATGGCCGAGGATATTCTACTTTGGATACATCCTCAAACTTACATATGTTTACCTTTGCAAGACACACCCACATGTCCATTAACAGCACTGATTGTGGGTTGGTATTTAAGTCATTAACTCCTACTTTCTCTGGGGATCAGTGATAGTTGCGAAATTGTCGTAGACTTTCTGAGTGAGTCAGGAATTTTTCACAACAACATAAATATTTTCCATAATTTGCTGTTTATTCCTGCTGGTAAGTCAACAGCTACATGTAGAATAGTTTATTAACAAATAATTCGCTTATTTCAAGGTCTTTCGAGTTGCATACGACACAGAGGAAGATCTTGACCAACACTTAAGGGAGATCCTAAAAGATTCTGTCATACGATTTGAGCGAGATGACACAATTACCAAATATAAGAATAGTCCAATATACAGGTAAATCAACAACTACACTGCTCTGACCACATACATACAGTGCATATGAGTAATTTCCATGCATTAGTGTACACAGCGATATCTTACATGTACATTGTATGTACATAATTATTCTGACAACATAGAGGTTTTGCAAGCTGTGCCACAACTTGCGCTGTACAAGGCAACTAACAGAAATGTTCTAAAAAAGATTCTGATGTTTGATTGAAATAGCCATTTACTTATTTAGAAAATACAAGGAAGACCTGAAAAATAAGGAAGAAAACCTAGAAGAGAAGAAGATATTTATTCTTCATGCCCAACAACTCATCAAGGAAGTTGAAAGTAGTCTATTGAGTATAACTGAGCAAATTGAAAGGATCCCAAAAACAGTCATGAATTTGTCAGATCACAAGAGTTTAGTTTTGAGGTTGCGACGCAACCTCTCCGTCAACAGTCACAGGAGGAAAGAAATCCAAGAAGTGGAAGAGAGAGTAAAAAGACAGCAGACAGAACTTCTGAACAGCTATAGGATGGTCAGTGAGTCAAGGGTCTCTGGTTTTCTACAGATGGAGGAGGAAGACGAGCAAAAGATTAAGGAAACAGAACAGCTGACTAAACTCAGACAAGAACTTGCGTCTTTGGCAATGGAGAGGAAAAATATTGAAGAAGCAGAGGCTAATATTAGAAAGAAAATAGAGCAGTACAATTCCTCCCTAGATGAATCTTCAGCATAGTAGTGAGAGGTTGTGATAACTTAATTTGTGGGTTTGGCGTTGTTACAGCCATTCAATTATCGAGTCAAAGAACTTGGGACTTAACCAGCTGTCCATAATGTAGTATGTAGAGATAGTATACTCTGTATGTCTGTCTGTCAGCACTTGATTTCTAATACATGTAGTAACTGTATGTATATATCTACATGGACATATACAATTATTTACTAATATGATCGTGTCATAATATCTATGGCTCTAACTTCACATTATTGTACAATTAGAATTATGTGGAGTTGCGCTCTCTTGTATGGTAAGAGCAAAGAGCAGACAACTACAGCATCAATTAAAGCATATCGGCGAAATAATTCACACAGTATACACATACTTAGTATAATAGATGTGACATAACCAATGATCCTACTGCATTGTATTCTATTCAAATAATGAGCACTACTTGTATGTGACCAGCCAGATACACTAGGAATATGTAAATGAGTAGCCATTATTTTATTGGATAAATAATTATATAAAATAAAGATATACTATGAGATAATGGAAGTCATGCAGGCCGGCCTTAAAGCAAATAACACTATTTTATTACATATTACAATACTGTTTCAGCATTTTCATTGCCAATAATACATGAAGCCATAGCCTGTAATATACTAATACATGAAGCCATAGCCTGTAATATACTAATACATGAAACCATAGCCTGTAATCTACTAATACATGAAATCATAGCCTGTAATCTACTACTACATGAAACCATAGCCTGTAACCCACTAATACCTGAAACCATAGTCTGTAATCCACTAATAAATGAAACCATAGCCTGTAATCTACTAATACATGAAACCATAGCCTGTAATCTACTAATACATGAAACCATAGCCTGTAATCTACTAATACATGAAACCATAGCCTGTAATCTACTAATACATGAAACCATAGCCTGTAATCTACTAATACATGAAACCATAGCCTGTAATCTACTAATACATGAAACCATAGCCTGTAATCTACTAATACATGAAACCATAGCCTGTAATCTACTAATACATGAAACCATAGCCTGTAATCTACTAATACATGAAACCATAGCCTGTAATCTACTAATACATGAAACCATAGCCTGTAATCTACTAATACATGAAACCATAGCCTGTAATCTACTAATACATGAAACCATCCTGTAGTCTACTAATACAAATAGCTTGTGATCTGCTATTTAGGAATATCATGAAAATGACATTATTTTTGCTGCACTGAATATTGGCTGTTTGGAGTTGCCTGCTTGATATATCAGAAATTATCCATAAAATGCTGTTGGCTATCAGTTGATGAGTAAGACTCATTCTTGTGGAAGAAGTTCAAGCAATCAACTTCCTGAAACCACTTCCTGTGTGATATCCTCTATTCAGATAACAGACGATCAAAGGAGTAACCAATATGTCACCTGCCACAGATTTAGGTCAATAGTTGATCAACATACTGTTCACTCCCTTAGTGAACGAAATAGCTAAAATAATATGAAGTGAACGCTTATAGCTGCGTTAAACTAGATCCACTGTTACTGTGTTAGTTTGGGTGTGTAATACGGCTGCTGATTGTATCTTCTTATCATATGGCGCAGGTACTAAGGCTTGGGCAGGAGTAGGAAGTGCCTGCAACAGAACCAGGGCCATCGTAGATAAACATTTAGACTAATATGGTTAAATACAATGAGACAATTACGTGCAGTGGTAATATTAGTTGACAAGTGATTGGATAGCTATGCTATTGGTTACTTTGAGGTAAGCTAGCAATATGATTGGTTACTGGAAGGGAGGCTAGCAACACCATTGGTTGCTGGGAGAAAAGACAGTGACACGATTGGCTACATGATCGTATTATTTGACCCAAACGTTCATAACAGTCTGCTGAAATCAACAAATTACACTCTAAAATACACAGCGGGAAGCAGTACATATTGTAGGTCAGTGCAGATACAAAGCTGTAAAATTTAAGTAGGTCACTCACATGATTGGCAGTCTGTTCACCAGCACTTTTGTGACTGTACCTTGGCTGCATGCCTGTCTGGGGCACATACTGTGTGTTGTTGGATGGCAGGGCATTATTAGTAGCATCAGAGTGTGAGTTCATGTCCATCAGATGCTTTGGTTTGGCAGTCTGGAAAGAGTCCCCACTCTTACCTACAACAGAACGGTATTATAAGGCTATGCATTTGGCACAGGACCAAACACTAAACAAAAAACCATTGTTCCGTGTAGAAACAATAGAGCTCTTACTTAATTATCTAGTAACCCCAGCCTAATATTCTTTGTTATAGAAAACATTCTCAGCCGAAATAGCTTCCAGTGCTGCAACTAACTAAAGTTGCGAAGTTACTGCATGTCATTTAAATTATCCACATCAACGGCAACATCTAGCAGTTGAAAATAGAATGGTACATAATACATGCACACTAACTTTCTGTATGAATACATGTACCAATGCCTGCTACGTGCATATAAGAATAAACCTACCAGAAATATTGGCATATTTACCTTTACTGCTCTTTCTTACGGAGTATCCCGCCTTAGGGGCACCAGCATAGATCACAAGGTCTTCAGAGTTATTGACGTTGGAAGGTGGCATTGTCTGCGTCCTGGTTGTGTCACCACTTCCTGTATCAACCCATTTATCTGCAACATCAGTCAAATATAACAGAATAGTAAGCAAGTTAGACGCTTTTTCAATGGCCTCAAATTCAACTGTAAAATATACCAAAAGAGTTGAATAGCTTGTTCTGAAATAATTTAGTGAGCCTGATGGTGCAAATGTCATGGAATGTCGTAATCATTTATCACTTACTTAGATTTTTATCCCAAGATATTGCGTTGTTCGAGTCGACAGGGAGAGATACTTCATTTCGACTCTTAGGTAACCATCTGGAGAAGACGGAACCAACTCTAGACCAAAATCCTTTCCCAGAGTTGTTATCTTCCTGCAGATAGGAGGCAAATATATTGTAGAAAAGATTTACTACTTCCAAATATTAATCCCAGGTAAAAAAGCAACAATCTAAAGAGATCAGCGTTTTTTTCAAATTTGGGGTGGAAAAGGCAATTTGTCAATAGCAAAGTTAACTGATGTAGCACAGGTCGAATGCCTTTCCTTACAACACTAATGAACCTTATGGGAATCGAGCGTGGGACTCACACATGGAGGTCCAGAACTGATACCACTAGGCCACTTACTAATGAAATTAGGAAACAACTAAAATGAGCCTAAAACTACATGTACACAATAGCAACCTCAAACAAAAGTTCTACATGCTCGTTCAATCAAATGCAATAGAAGCACCACTGAAAGTCAACAGCATTCTGTCCAACTAAAGTCAATATCTGGAAAGCGTCTCCAAATAAAACACTCACTGCTTTGGAAGACTGCTCCTGTTCCTTATTCTTGGTGTTGGAAGGCCCGTCCCCACTTTGGTTATTGATCCCTGGCAGTGCTGAACTCACCTGTAATGTGGGTAAAAATCTTACATATAGTTAATAGGAAATCGCATGAAAATAGCATGACCTAACGGGTAATTACGGGTAGCACCCAGTCGTCTGCAGTCAAGCAGTAATCTACCATATTCCGTAAATAGTATTGACTGCATATGGTTATATGGTTGATTGTATTGACTCGATACAACCAATAGGCGTCCAGAAAAGGAGGCAGTTAGAAATGGTTGCCTTAACAGAGATTGACCAGGTTGTTCTGAAAGAGGAAAAGTTACCTCAGTGTATTTTAGAAAGTTTCAGTGAAGGGGCCTCATTATACATTGTAGTAAAACTACTCGAGTCGTACCACATCAACATCACATATATGAGAGCTTTCTAGCATTTACAGCTCAAATAAATCAGGTTCCAAATAGACTTAGGTATTCAAGGTTGAGACAGAAATAGACATGAGCTTAAGCTGTCTGTGTAGGTCACATTTCTACAGAAACTACAATGTATGACTGAGCTATTTACATGTATTTACCTGCTGTGTATTCCCTGAAAAGCCAACTCCATATGCTGGTTGGCTGGCAGCGCTGTATGGCACTCCATTGAATGTAGTCGGAGCAGCAGCAGTGTTGGTAGCACTGTATGGTACTCCATTGAATGTAGTTGGAGCAGCAGCGGTGTTGGCAGCGCTGTATGGCACTCCATTGAATGGAGTTGGAGCAGCAGCAGTGTTGGCAGCGCTGTATGGCACTCCATTGAATGTAGTCGGAGCAGCAGTATTGGTAGCACTGTATGGCACTCCATTGAATGTAGTCGGAGAAGCATTCTGTAGATAAGTACTATTGGCAACACCGTAAGCATTGTTTACAAGAGTTGTTTCTCCACCAGATGGAGTTATATGTGCACCACCATGTGGATATGTAGAGGTGGCCATCTGTGCCCTGCCACCGGATGGAGTTGGAAGACTGCCATTAACCTGGCTAGTAATGATACCATAGGAAGCCCCACCATTGCTCACATTGCTGTAGTAACCGTGGTTATTGACTGGGGAAGTAGAAACAGGTACGGTAGGCTTGCCATTCTACAACGACATGCACATTGACTGTGTTGAGAGAGGAAACGCGTCACCGTATGCTGTCTATAGCAGCCGAATAGATAAACGAAGAAAAAACTATTAATTTTACCCCCTGTACCTTTTTCCACCATCTTGTTATGCAATACTAGTGGTGATACTCTATTGTACCTTTACCGGAACTTTTACCAGAAATGTAAGAGTATATTATTATAAAGTGTGCGTTATTATTATGAATCAGTTGATGATTGGACTTAAACAAACATCTGTATACAGAACTACAAAGTGGCTTCTTCCCTAGAATAGTCCCAGCTCTGGGTCCCAGTAGACTTTGGCCCAGTAGACCTTGACCCAGTAGACCTTGATGCCCAAACTGCTTAGCCTAGCATGGAACATACCCTCTCTCTACAGATTATTCTAAGCAATGACTCGCACCTTATGGGTCGTATACGCAACTAGGCTCAATACTACCATACAAGCACTAGCTGTTCACTCTTTATGTAATTGAACGCAAGTCTAGTCGACCACTCCCAGACTCTTCCCACACTATTACCGGCATCGGTACCTGTGTGCCCAGCATACATACATATGTTAGTTGAAGCATTGCAGATGGGACCAATAGATTTCCTACCATAGAAATTGGCATGTTGCCAGAACAGGCTGAAGACTGTGAAGGCCCTTGAGAATGATTGTAGCTGGTGTTCTCTTCGGTCTGACCTAAAAAAGCAACCAAAGATTTAAAAAGTAAACAGTGAATTAACCATATTAATTGCAATATAAATGACCTTGCTGACTGCTTAAACAGATAACACAATTTCATTTGAATTAGCTTGCTAGTTAAGGCTATTTTCCAAAGACAAGTCTTTGTAATGATGGCCACAGGGTTTGTCGCTTACTTAGAAAACGCTTGCCTCAAAACGCTCCCGTGTGTTTGCACCTTTATACAAAGGGTCCCTTGTGTGCAGCTGGCTCAGAGCACGTCTGCTGCTCATCGGCAAAGTTTAATTTTCAAATTTGCTAAACTGATGCAGCGGTAATAGCCTCTGTTCACTGCGCTAGATGATTAGGGGTTGTGGAGGTCCCAGGTTCCAGCCCCACTCAGGAACTGTTATTTTCATGGATGTGAAACAATTCTCAAACTGTGCAAAAATTTTCATGGCTAAATACGTCATACGTATCATATTTTATTATAGTATTTACCTTGATAAGACTGCGTCTGTGTGCTAGTAGTGGTACACTCACCATCCGTCTGCACAAGCCTGTTCTGCTTGCCATCTGACTTCAGCTTTTCCTACCACACAAATTGTAGGTATAACATACGAGTCATAATTTATTTGAAAATCGTTGTATATAATCACATTAAATATGTTAGGGGGGTTTGGCCATTTTCTATATATTGTATAATGTATTCTTAGCAAGGAATTTATCTTTGAGCAGTCAGAGTCAGGGACTGGTATTTTCATGGATTTGAAACAAGTCTCTCTGACTGCTCAAAGATAAATTCCTTGCTAAAAATACATTATGCACATTAAATATAATTTTATACGGATAATACCGATCAAACAAGTAGTGAGTGAAGCAATGTCACCAGATTACTTACACCTTTAGGTTTGATACTCAGACGGAGCTTGTCAATCCATGTAACAGCAGACGTACTCTTCTTGGCACCATCATGGTACTTCTCAGCATTGGAACGTTGCAGTTTCTTTGATAGCTAAGAGAATTCAATGAGTAGGCATATTATATTACATCTTATGCACATATAGAAACAAGGAAATGGGGATATATACATGTATATTGGTTAGATAATATTTACAGCTTTAAACTATCAACGGTGAAAGTAAATTAATGCTGTATTGATGTGGTATTGAACAATTTGGTTGATATAGTCGTGTAATGTGTAACGCCATAATACTACTGCTATAGGCTCACCGAAAGAGTCAATTCTTGGTACTTTGTATTACATTACGTTGCATTACAACATATTATACTTCAATATATTATACTATTAATACTATATTATACTATACTATATTATACTATACATGTACTACATCATACTATACATGTACATTATATTATATTGTATAATATTAAATTATATTACAATATATTATGTCACATTATATCATATGATATTGTATTGAGTTGTATTGTATTGCATCATAGTATATTACACTACTATGTAATGTAATAATATTATATTGTACAGCATATTAAGTTGTTACTTACTTCATATAGCTGAGTGAGAAATTGACTGCTGAATAGATGTGTGTTATCTGTTACTTTATTAGCAATGGCTTCTAAATAAGCCAATGCTTCTGTAGGTTGACCTTTGCCCAGTAGGTCTATAGCACGGTAGAACTACAACAGAATGGAGAGAATTCAGAGCTACTTATACACCAAGTATCGATCCCTTTGACAGATGGCATAACTGCGAGAGTATATAGTTAAAGATTTCAGCAGAACACCGGCCTCTAGAAAAACTCATGTAAAACTGACTAAATATGACTAATTAGGATCAGAGTATTGAACTACACTGCATTGATATATCCACCATAATATATACATGACTTACTCACCTTACATATCTGTAAGTGAGGTATGACAGTGGAATCTCCAGCTAGACTCTTGGCATACTCGTATATCTCAGTGAGCTCTGTAGCAGACTCCTGGGTACACTCCTCTGCAGACGCTCTGAAATAGTTGGAGATGTGAGTCACATGTGAAATCAGGGACATGGTCTGGCTAACCAACCAATCACAATCACCAAAAGTAGATAGGATAACATGAGAGCCAGAGCTGTTGCCACATAAGTATAGGATTTGTCTTCCCATGTCAGATAACAGAGAATGGTGGGGCAACTCCAACATAGAATAAAATTGGTCCACTAATTGCAAGTTATTCCTTATGGTCTATGTTACAGCACAGAAAACTAAACTGTGTACTTAGGTAATATCACAGCTATCTATACTCACCCACTCTGTACACCTATTAATGATAGTTTAGCAGATTTCTTAGTATAAGGTTCTAGAGGAAGGTCAGCCATAAGGTAGCAGAACTGACTGGCATGTAGGAGACCTTTAGCAGCTAGTGAGTCACCCAGAGCTGTGATAGATCTGTAATACAGAAAGACAGACATGTAAAGTACACCAGTCAGTGTCAGTTATAAACAGACATGAGTTTCATCTATATGTCACCAGTAATATTCATGACCCGACAGATTAGCTTAGACCCAGCGTAAGCTATGTAGTACATGTCAGCTCTGACAAAGCTTCTGACAGTGAACAATATAACATGCTGACTTGAGCAGCTGAGTGTACTTCTGATGACATAACTGTTTGAGGAGCAGCTAAAGTATGAATATATCATTTACACACATGTACATTGTATATCTGACGTTCAACAAATGACCTAGATTTTCGACCTAAAGGTTTACACCCGCAACCATGAAGGAATAATAAAAAATGCTAAATTTCTGAACACAAAATAGAATAGTGTACAGGGATTTCACTAAATAATTACCGCTTGCTTAGCTCAGTTTCTTCAGAAGGATTGCATATCATCACAGCGAGGTGGTGACGCCATGACCCCCACTCGTCCTTTATGTGCTACAATATATTACAACTATAGAGATCGAGTTAAAGAGAGCCCAAATCATGAAGCCAGGGTTGGGGTGTTAGTGGTGATATAATTACAATTACGATTATAATTACCATAAAGGAAATGTAGCAGTATATCACAAATGTAGGCCCACTTGGTTTACAAGCGTACCTAGACGTAGCTTGATCATGCAGCAAACATTACCAATACAGCACTATAAAATAACATGACCTACCGTTGCAGCACTAGTTACATAGAACAGCTTACCGTTGCAGCACTAGGTTGTCTGCTACTCATCAACTGATAGAGGGTCTGTAAAGGGTCATGACGTGTCATGGATGTGCTGGTAAACCGAGAGACCACCTGGGCATGTATTCGAGGGCTAATCTTGCTGGACAACAAAAGGGCGTGACCCCAAAGGCCACTAGACGTTGCCCAATTGACAGCTTCTTTCACATTTCCTGTATTAAACAATTTCAAAAGATGCTAATACAGCGTAAATATGAAATAACATCACTTGCCAATCTACACATTAAATGCAAGGACACAAGGACACCTGTGCAACATGACATCTGCCAACATGTGACAGGTCAGAAAATCGGTTTTAACTTACCAAACATAACCAGCTGCCTGAATCTGTCGATTGTTTCCTGTTCAGTCATGTTAGCATTAGCTTTAGTTCTGGGGCACACAGCATAGAGGGAACCGTCTACGTGTACATCGTACCCCTCTAGTAATAATTCTGCGATATCGGAGCCTATGTAGGTCTATGGGAAGAGAGTGATAGATTAATAGTCATGTCATATTGAAAAAAGATTTCTTGGAGTACCAACCAGGTAAAGTTAAATATTTATGGAATACCAACAGAGCATCTTGCATTGATATAAATATGATACATGTATATG
The DNA here is from genome assembly GCA_935421135.1 of Bugulina stolonifera. Taxonomy (NCBI): domain Eukaryota; kingdom Metazoa; phylum Bryozoa; class Gymnolaemata; order Cheilostomatida; family Bugulidae; genus Bugulina; species Bugulina stolonifera. Next base: position 6,083,659 of record OW285197.1, on the reverse strand, counting down.
TGTACTATGACTTACTATTACAAATGTTGTTTATTTATACGTAATTGAACTGCCTTTTATCCATAACTAATAAGAATATATAAGCTGACCTAGCCACTGATAACAGAAAGAAAGACAAGTAGACCAAACTCAGAACTGGTCACAGTAGAGATGGCACCAACACTCCTCCACACATTGTAGGATACTACATAATAGAAACCTGGAGCATTTAGACCTACCCCGTTATTCCTGACCAACAAGTGGAGGAAGTTCCAGAGTAACTGTGTAGATCCTCGGTCTATAAGACTGGAATCATCTCTCGCAGCTAGCGCCATTTGTTTACAATATTCAAGTACATCTTTCTTAAGCGTCTGGTCCCTGTAATATTATTGATTTTCATGAGGAAATGCCCGTGTCACTAGGACTTGCTGGTTGTAACTCAGTCGCATAGAAAATCAAAAGAAGCTGAATCTGAACACAGACGGTTCTTAGAACGGTACACAAAGTACTTTGGGTATGAAATACGGCTCACAAATACTGTAGACAAAACATTCTATAAGTAAATCAAAATAATATTCAATATAATGGTTTGCTGCTAGGAGATGTGGAGCACATAGAAGCCGTAGTAGAGTAGAAGATTTAGGATGTCTAGAAATGAAACCAACGTCAACAGCTTTGCCAAGTTTAGGTTTAATTCTGTGGACAGTTAATGATTCATGCAACTAAACACAGGGCTGTGTAAGCGATAATCACTTGACATAACTTTGCTTACTTGATAAGAGGCCCAGGAAAGCTGGGAGGAGCAGGCTGATAAGACTGCTGCCTAACAATGCCTTCCTTTGGTTGGCTGGGCTCCAAAGAGTCTCCATTATGGAATGGTCCTGGTGCTACATGGGACCCAGTGAGGGTCATCCTAGGTGATTCTGTGGAGGGAGAATCTACAGAACAGAAAGTTGACAATCAGCCGAAGCACAAACAATTATTGAAGAATAATAATAATAATATCCGTGGAGCCAGACAGAGTTCTTTAACGTGGCTGCCCAATAGCAGAGCTAGTCGAGGGGCCACCACGGTTCTTAGAGTGGGATATTATTATAGTTCTACATTATATGGCACCGAGGAGAAACCTTCTTGGGACGAAAACCTCCAGTTCATTCTCGAACCTACGTCCTTGCAGATAACCTGCTGCAAGACTAGAGTGAGTGTTACAAATAAACACTGATGCAACCCTGACCTCATTGTGATAGAAAACTTTATGACAGAAATATTTAGTTCTAGTTTAAACGTTTGATTCATTACCTACTCGTCGCCAACTTTCCACCATATTGGTATATTAGGCAAATTAATATTTTTGTAGGATGTTCAACTGTCTATAACAATCAATATATTGGTATATTTGAGCCGTAATGACCCATGAGTACAGCAGGTACGTGGTCACATTCACACATAAATGGACTAGACTGTTATAATAACAACAGGCTAGGTGCACCTACATAAAGATACTTTCTATTTAGATTTTAATGCACATGGTAGAATTGACTTTGTCCAGAAGCCAGTGAAGTCAAGATATTATTATATTACCAAATGTAAGCAGAGGTCGTCCAGAGCCAGTTTGATTGCAGACTTTGGGAGTTCTAGAAGCATGTGGGTTAATCGGCTGAAAGAATAAATAATAAGTGTAATACGGAGATACATGACAAAGAAAGAGACATGACAAAGGAAGTGACACCATAAAGGAAGTGACATCACATAAGAAGTGAGCTCACACATAAGAGATATTGAAACAAGCTACATGTACTATAATGCCAAGTTACCGGACACTTAAAGATAACTGATCAATTAATCACATTCTGTACACTGTTTTGTCCACAACACAACATGGCAAATGACATTGCAAATTGCAAACAAAATGCAAAACAATTGCAAAAACATTCAAATAACAAACAAGTAAACACATCACTGGTACTCTAGTTTACCATTGGAGGTCTCTGTTGAAAGTGACGGTTGGCATGCATATTCCCTGTATTACAAGCAAGTCGATATTATAATAGACGTAGAGAGACAATAGCGAGTGGCAGAGGGATAATTCACAGTAAAAGAATAATACAGTGTGCAATCAATGTTTAGCTAATATCATAGCAACCAGTAAACTAACAAAATTACACTGTAGTTGTGATCAAAACCCACCATACTGCTGATTCTGCTGAGGGTACATCTGCCCCTGGTCCCCTGGAGAGGGCATACCCGGTTGGTTCATATACGCTGGGTTACCCACAATCCCCGGCATGCAACTACCCATCAACCTTGGCACAGCATTGCCCGCTGTACCAGGCAAGCCATTGGGTACCATGGGCCTCATTCCATTGGTCACCATCCCTTGTGGGTCTCCAGGCATCCTGTTCATGCCGTAACTCATATTTGGTGTTGTTCCAGAACTGATTTGATTGTAAGAGGTTGGCCCTTGATTTGGTGAAGCCTGTAAAGGAAAGCAGACACAATAGTTGGTATAGGGAAGTCTTGATAATTATCAGTTACTTGAAACAAAAAAAGTTTAGCGATTATTGTGTGCTTCAACTTAAGGAGACAGGTAGTTACATATGACTGAGCATGCCAATTGAAAACAAGTTATCTCTTACCACTGATTGTCCTTGAAAGGTCACTGAGTGTTGCATTTTCATCGGACCAGTATTGACTGCTGCAAAACTTGTTGAGACTGCTTGGGAGCTGCTAATAGTTGGAGTTAACTGGCTTGACACAACACCTGTGTCAACACTAATAGGAGCCATTTTATTCTGAGGGTAAACAGAGGACTGCACCATAACAGTGGTTGAGTTGGCTGACGGACCAGAAGGGTCTGTTTGCAGTTGAAGTAATGCATCAGGGTTATGAGCATTGTCCTTAGCCAACGACTTGTTTCCGGTGCTAGAGCTCTGAAAAACATTATTTCACATGAGAATGAGCGAATGGAATATTTACAATAATATGGAAAGACGACAGTCTAAGCCTAAGTACTCACCTCAGTGCTAGAGTGAGTTGTCGGGTGCTGCCTTACAGTCTCGGACAGTGTCTCATTCTTGCTGGCTAGCCTTAAGTCACACGTTCGGTTAGTATGAGGGTGGACAGTTGAGGGTGGCATAGTGGCGGAACTAGTGAGGTGTGTTGACATGGGCTGTACCGGAAGGCATATCTGATTGAGTGGTTGGCCTGAGTTAAAAAACAAATCACTAGAACTATAATAAAAACAATAAACAGTAAAAAAGAACATTGTTTCTGTGCGGCAGTTGAAAATTGCATACATAATTGTGATTGGATAGTATAAAACACAGAGTCATGCTGACTTGAGAAGAATGAGACTTACCGCATGGCTGACCCGGTTGAGGATACATCAGTCCCTGGTTCCCCATCATCATTCCAGGAGGATACATGCCTTGTGGCTGCGTGTACGGCATACTACCTATCATCCTCGGCATACCATTTCCCATCATGCCTTGCATACCATCTCCCATCATGCTTTGCATACCATTTCCCATCATGCCTTGCAGACCATTGCCCATCATGCCTTGCAGACCATTTCCCATCATTCTTGGGATACCGCTGCCTATCATAGGTCCCAGTCCATTACCCAGCATGCCACACTGACTCACAGTCATCATGTTCATGGTATAGTTCATATTTGGCATCATGCCAGGAGCTAAGACTGGTTTCTGGTAATTCATTGGATGGTTTAGCATCATTGGATTCATCTCTTGGCTCGGTGGCATCTGCAAGCGAAGAGAAACTCTATTCGCCAACAAAACTCAACTGATGCATAAGATAATCATGGTTAGAAATGTGCAGACACTTAGGAGAGAATAATTATATGTACAGGTGTCCGTATCCGCTCCATTTGGTACACAAGTAGGTTATTTAGTAGAAAGAGAGTAGTAAGACTATTTAGTGAAGTAGTTAATCAGTCATGTGACCATAAAACAGGATACAATGTAACGCCTCTGGTGGAAAGCTGATTCTTACCACCGGATGTCCTTGGAAGCTCATTGGTTGCCGAAGTTGACCTTGACCTTGAGTACCCGTAACAGTGCTAGTTGCTGTGCTCAGTCTAATGGGCTGGTTATTGTACTGAGTTCCACTGGGCACAACCGATGGTACTTCACTTGGAGAGCTGATGACACTTGTCGGCTTTGTTGTAACCAAAGTAGTCGCTCTCACAGTGTAATCTGGAACCATACTTTGTGGGTTCGTGCTGAAAGTCGTGGACATGTTCTGCTAGACCAAAATATGGGCAAAACTATGTAGGTCATTTACAAACATAACTACTCGATGACAAAGACACGACAATTACAATACTAGTATTACTATTTGAAACCAGCATGTTCATCTATGGAAGAACCTGGACTAATTTGACAATGACAATAAATTCCGAGACCCCATGTTGGTCTTACGAGAAAGATATACAACTTTATACTTACCTCTAGTTGTCCATTGAAGTTTGCTGCCTGTGGCGATTGATCACGGGCAGTGGTAGTCGTGGTACTAGTCTTAGCAGTTCCTGCCATTTTGAAGAGACTTTTAACGGACACAGCAGCTGGTGTTTCAAAACTGGAGGTCGTTGATAGCCCCAGTTGCTCCATGGCAATCACAGACTGGCTTGAAGTCTGTAGACTTGAGTCGCCTTGAAGCACAAATATGTGCTGAGTGGTTTCAAAGAAACTTGCGGTCACAGAAGAAGATGGAGCTTCTACCGAAGTTTGCAGAATACGCACTAAAGTTGGCGAAGCAACAGTCGGGTGTGTAGAGGGTGGTAGAGTTGTTGAATACCGGAGAGATAAATATATCGTCAATATAATCACATACATTAATCACACATACGATTATCACGATCAACTCGTTGAATCATACATGTGTAGCTGATTGTTGGGATCGTTACGCAGAGAGTTCAGTAGAAGAACATTACTATTGTTACTATGTTACAGTAAGTGCCACCATGCTCACCATTGTTAATAAGGTCATCAAAAGTGATTGTTAGTTAAATAATATACATGTACACTGTATTCTAATGAACAGATGCAAAGAATGTTACCTCAAACTAAATAATCTGGTATCTTCCTTGAAGGAGATCAATGGAGCCAGCACCTCTTACCAATGTTGTGAACATTTTTAACCACTCATGCCCATGATATATGTGGCTATCTGCTCATGCAGGAGGAGATTATTCCAAACCCGACAACAATTTGCATGTAGTGTAAATAAATGACAGCGCTTGTAGAGATGGGTAGGGTAAAAAACAACAAACCGAAATCTTTTCATTTGGCCTAAGCAATTTGGAGCTACCTATATCATCTAGCATCTGTGAATGGCAACAATTTAGTTGGGACTGCTGCTAGTTATCTTGAACCTTGCACAGAATTAGTGTGTAAAACATGGAGGAACAGTGAGGCTGGGAGGGTAGCTCTAAAGGAGTACAACGCCATTTATTGAAATATCTTCTATGGCTTGTACAGTGTAAGTTAAACAACTTTGTAGCGATTATCAGGTTGGTAGGAGAGATATTTTGGGTTTGAAGCCAACCTACAAGTCTCCTTATAAGAGCTTGTAAGAGTTTGTAGGCCCTGATTTCATAAACAGTGTTTTTCCATTTCGATATAGTAGTTATCCTCTCTATTAGGTGATAAGAGAGGATAACTACTATATCAGCTCCCTGGTATGTTAGTTCAATCCAGTGAACATTTTACATTGTACATGGAGCTATTAGACAGCCATTATTGGTGACCAACACAAGATGACTAAAATACTAATTAATCAGGTGAGACAGATTAGGTAAACCGGCTAGACCAGCACCTGCTATGTGCTGTCAGACAACGTAGTAAAAAGACTGACAGGTAAAATAATAATGTACATGTATATATTACTATTTTGATGAATACATAAATATATAAAATCAAACTATCGAAGATAGAAACTTAACAATGACATCATACAGTTCACCCAAAGGACAGGCCAACAACAAACAAAATATTTCATTATAATACTATATATTTACTACCCCATATTGTTGCAGTCAGGCCAGTCTGGCAGTTAAATTCTTTCATGTAATGTAATTATTCTCTGAATTTGCAGAATTAAACATTGGTAGTTTGGAGTTGTCTGCTTGATACCCAATCAAAGCGGAGTACTATAAATATTCATTAACTGCTAGAGGGCTGCGGAGAGAGCCACCCGACTCTCTATAGTTGGGTACATGGTACTTAGATCAAGTCTGAGAGCAGCTCATTAGGGTGAGAAATTCAATCGCAATGTTCATGAAAACAATGTAAGCAGAGGCAAAGCTTTCATTTACATAACATATATAAATGTACATGCAGTTAACAGTAAATCAGTTGCTGCCATGACTTCAAGTTATTAGCTGGCCTACTGCTAGTAGCATCAGCTAAAGTAATAGCCTAACGATTAGATATTCTATAAATTAAAAGTTATAGTTGTGTTATATTTAGACTAAGTTCCAAAATGTTACTTGGGGTATCGGCTACGGCTGGAAATTCCTGATGGCCTACCACTTGGTGGAGGGACTGGAGCTTTAAACTGCGCAGGATTGAACATCATGGGTGGCATTGCAGGTGCAGAAGAACTGCTGTCTTGTTGAGATGTCTGCAAGAGAAAGGAAAACAGAACATTAGGATAATGATTGTGATTGGATACTGGATGGGTAGTATGTCTGTGTAGTGATATGATTGGATACTGGATGAGTATATATGTGTAGCGATATGATTGGCTGCTGGATATGTATATACATGTAGTGATAATACGATTGGACACAGGATGAGTATATACGTGTAGTGATATGATTGGATACTGGATAAGTATACTGTGGTCATCTGGCAAAACACAAATAACTCAAAATTGAAAAAATTCTACTTGCTTCACTTTTCTTGCAATTTATGGTGTTAGGATTAGTGTGTACAAATATTTTTTAGCCAAGTCATGTTAGGAATGCACTTCTTTAGGTGGACATGGCTTTCTAGCTGCATCACAGTAGTGTTATTGTCTATTTTAAAATTTAAAATTTGTCATATCAGAGTTATTGTGTTTTGTCAAATGACGTGTAGTAATGTGATTGGATGCGGGGAGTAGAGACCATAAGACTGCCTACTCACATCACTGGCTGTTGACTGTGTGGTAGGCGGTGCTTGTGAAGTGGTGGGTGCTGCAGGTTGAGGTGGCTGACCCGGTAAAGGAGGTGCGGTCATTATATTCTGAACCTCCAATGATGCCATGGATATATTCCTTGGCATCTACAGGGGAGACAACCACATATTATAATCAGGCTCCACACCACTCTACTAAACTAGAGTGTGCAGTGCACAACGTTATGTGTGAAATCAAAGTAGGTCAAGTTACATAGCTACTTAGGTCACTGACCTGACTGTCTAACTGTGCATCTGCACTCTGTTGATTATACTGCTGCTGTTGATGCTGGTATTGCTGCTGCACACCATACTGAGACTGATATTGTTGCTGCACATTATTAGGCTGACTCATCTCACCATTGCTGTCAGAGGGCGGGATGTCAGCGTCTGTATCTGTGTCAGTTGTAGGTGTAGGAGTGAATATGTTACTAGTGGGGGAAGAGCGTGGAGTCACGTCAAACAAGTGCTGTGGAATGGGAGTGAGCGATGTGCCCGCTTTCTTACCTACAACACAAATGTGAACACAGGCTATACATACAGGAAAGGTACTACGTGCACAGCAAATCGGCTGCCAACACTTTGTATGTCGGTATTAACACAGCAATGTTAATGTACTACACTCGTGAAAGAGCAGTCAAGTGGGAATTTCCCAGTTACAAACACTTATGCCAAGAACAAAGCATCACTGGCAAACCGTGGGCTTTGTTAAGACGTGGTTTGCAGGTCAAAAGTCACGCAGCAGCTTGTCCTGGGAAGAGCTTCAAAACAACGTAACAAATCTCCCCATATTTGCAATCACGTGGTAGGGCGATATATTACTGATATAGCCCAACCAGTACAGGATAGCTTCAGTAAAACGCTGCATTGGACATAATGTATCCATTTACTTTACAAATAATATCGGGTAGCATGCAGAGTAAAATCAAAAGTATACAACAGCAGGTAACAAAGCCTCAAAATTACCGCTACCATAACATGTTATATAGTAAACTGAGGACAGGAAACAGTCCACTGACTCACCCATAACATCCACGTATTTGGCCTTGCCGCTCCTCTTGAGGGAGTACACGTTATCAGTAGGGGTGGTGCTTGTTGGGGGACCACGAGAGTCCATCTGCTGTGAGGGAGAAGGTCGTCCGAGTGTCATATCTGTAGGGGGTGGAGCTGCCTTTACTTCCTCTGTACCGTCACTTTCTGTATCAACCCATTTCTCTGCAACAGGAAGTAAATGTAGGGATACTAGAGTTGAAGCATTGCATGAAATTAACACTGCATTGCTCAGAACTAGCACATATGGTGTATGAGCTAACCTTATAGCATAAGTTATGACTGACTTGCCCTATATGTTGACTCATAACCAGTTTGCATGTATGAATAGCGAACTACCGTGGCCTATTTCTGCCACACAGTGTAAAACTAAATTGCGATTTACATGATACTGAATCCTAAAATAAATGAAATAAAAATTAAATTCACCTGAAATAAAATAAATCATGTGAAACTAAACTGAAAGTTAAATAAAATATGAAGTTCATATGAAACTGAAAGTGAACTCACATGAAACGAAAACGAAAAACGCCTGAAACCAAAATGCCAATTCACATGAAACAAAATTTATGGGGGTGTTACTTATTGTGGCAAAACGAAACTACACCTCCACCTTGGCGTAGAGATACACTTGCGTCTTTGAGATTACTGGGTATTATTAATAATTTGATGCAGGAAATGTCATCAATTTAGTCCATTGATTTTTATATTTTCACATTATTATTGAAACACTCAAAATAAAGGAATTAGCACCAAATGAACAAATGTGGCAGTTAGTAATATTCTTGCAGTACTAATAAGATCGAGACTTGAGAGTACAACTCTTTTACTATATTTTATATTAGTTTTAATGCAATATTAATAGTGATTTTGTATATTTTCAACAAAATTTATCCTTAAATCACAAAAACTCTAAAGAAGTTGTAAATATTTTTGATAAAATGTCATCATTTTTTTCGAGACTGCCAAATGTAAATTTAAATACTTATTTTTTATTAAAAATACTGTAAATACTCTCATAAAAGCGTGTTGTTACTAATATTCTCCTTCCTACCAGTAGGTTGATAAAATACATATTATACTTTTATTATTTGCATCTAAAGTAAACACCAAAATACAATTAAAACTACCAAAATAACGGACTATTTCCTGTCACACCACTCATGTACTAAATGTAGTTTCGTTTTGTTGTTATGAGTACCACCCCTAACTTTCATTTCAGGTGAATTGCAATTTGGTTTCATGTGAGTTCACTTTCAGTTTCATATGAACTTCAAATTTTATTTAAATATCAGTTTGGTTTCACATGGTTTATTTTATTTCAGGTAAATTTAATTTTTATTTCATTCATTTTTGGATTCAGTATCATGTAAATTGCAATTTAGTTTCACATTGTGTGGCAGAAATAGGCCACGGTAGCGAACTACAAACTGACATTGTATATTATTATGGTTGGCCGACTGTACCAGGCACTTACTAAGGAGACCCACTGCTGGTTGAATGGAAACCGAGTTGATTGATGTGGGCCTTATTGTTCGAAAGGCATGAAATGGTCAGCATTCTAGGAGTTAATGTGACACATTAAACTAATACTAGTAATGATACAGACCTGCCAAAAATGTGGGGATCAAACAATAGCGATACCAATGACTAACCTAGAAATATCCTGTATACAAGTAACTTCCCTTACTAACACTTACTTAGCTTGTCATCCCAGACAATCGTCTGCTTTGAGTCATCAGGTAATTTAATCTCATTCTTCCCTTTGGGCAGCATTCTGGAGAAGAAGGAGCCAAATCCAAACCCGAATCCTCCACCAGATTTATTGCCAGCCTGTACAAACAAGGTAACAACTCATGTATTGGGATGAGAGCCAAACTATATTGTTAACTCCATTATAACATTGCCATTTCAACAGCTGCAATCTTGATCAGAGTGCATTAATGAGCAATCTCTCGCATTGCAACCAATCACAGTAAGTACGAGTGTTCCAGATAGAATACTTACAGATTTGGATGATGGTTTCTGTTCCTTACTGTCGTCCTCTGCAGGGCCGTCTGTACTTCTGCTGATGTTGGGCTCTTGCGGAACAGAACTTGGCTACAATATAGATGATGTGAAGGCTACTGCATGGAATTGAACACAAAGTATGAACTACCAATCAGTGTTAAGTAGAAGCATGTATGACATCGGCTTTGACATTGGAAGTACAGATATATAAAACTGGTTCATACCACAATGCACTCTCTTGACATGTCTGTCACATAAGGACAGCAGACAACTAAGAAAATGCCGCAGGGAAGGAAACAGTTTAATCGAAAGTGAGAGAGAGAAATTATATTATAGCAAACAATAACGAGTTTCAGAGTGTCACAACGTATAACATGAGAGGTTATTTGCGGCGTGAGTCCACACACTGTTACCATGTATCTGTGGTTCTCCTGTGGTTTACTAGACTGAGAGTTCATTCTCTCAATTTCCCTCTTCTCTTTTATCAGCTTCAAGATACATGTTATTTTTTAAAAAAAAATTGAACAATACAAGGAACACATTCCAACAAATCAAGTTTCAGGACTATAGGTGATATTCACTTTGTTATGCTTGTGAACCAGGGTGTACCGGCCTACTGCATTCCTATCACTGCTGGATAAGATAACACACTGCCTGTTGTTCCACTACAATCAATGGGTTTCCATAATCAGCTGACCAGACTCTGTTTGACCTACATAATGAACTCTCTCTAATTGAGCAGAACACCGTTTAGTCTAAATAGGTCACTAATAAACTTTAGCTAGAAGACAGTAGCTGTTGTCCAGCTCAGATAATGGAAACCCACTGAATACCCAACACGCTGTCTATAGACTGGGATATTCGGTAGTAAATTACTTGATCAATATTGTCTATGTACATCAAGCTAATTGTGAGTAGTTTAGTAAACTATTAAAACTAAGGGGAAACACCTAACAATAGACCTATTCACATGAAATCCCTATATTTCTACAGTTCCGCTACCCACAGCCTCTTATTTTTATATAGAATACACTCCTATGGACAGGAGGAGACGATCACACAAGTATGTTATGATCTAAATCAGCATTGTGTGTGAACCAGTTGGGTGCTAGATAGACCATTGGATGTATACCACACATTGTCCATGTACATATATCTACACTCTCTAGCCTACCTCAGCTAATGATCGGTTGGTGCCGGAATTAGATAAACTTCTGCTAGGTGGCGCTGCTGTACCACCACCACTCTTTAGTTGATTAGCATTATCTGGAAAACTTGAAGATAGCCTTCTACCACCACCTGTTGGAATCTGGGGAGCACCGGATGAGGTTGGAGGAGCACCAAAGGTTGATGAATTAGGGGCGGTACCGTATGATGCCCTACCAATACTACCACTACCGTAATGACCACTGCTACTGGGTGAGAATGTGGACGTGGGTACAGAAGGTCTAGCATTCTACAATAACACACACCAAACAAGACATGACAGTATCTATTAACCCTTCGCCGTTGATTGACCAATTAAAATAGTTAAATTAATTTATGGTAGCATCCTAGTCCAATCTCTAAATGACGACAAATAGGTCTGTTACATGGAGAGCAATGCCACCACCTAGTCAATTTCCAGCCACCACACACATTTAGCCGCACACACATGTATACATACTACATAGCATCTTACCATAGCCTCAGGTTTATAATCAAAATAATCTGAAGGATCCGACCCTGGTGAGTGCTGAGAACTAGTTTCCCCGTCTGTATGGTCTAAAATACAAAGAAAAAAGGCTATACCTAAAAATTAACAAACTTCACACAGATCTTCAACTGTCCCCAAAAGCCATTTAAAATATGAGGTCACTATTTATTACGCTACACTGTGACATAGTTGCACAGGATCCACATCAGCATACATACCGGCTACTAGGGGTGGCTGACTATTAGAAGCTGGTGGTCCCGCAGTGTAAGTGGGTTGAGGCGGGGCCTGCATGGTATACTGAAGGAGCTGGGGCTGAGCTGGCCACTGAGATGTCTGCTGAGTTGGGGGCGGAGCTAACTGTGTAGAGTAAGGGGCTTGCTGCGTAGGCTGACTATAACCTTGTGTAGTATCGGACTGAGCAGCTTGACCTTGACCTGAAATGAATAAATATGTTAGAGATAACACGGCGGGAGAAACCACTAAATATCAATCATTGTAAGGCCCTACCTACAGTACTTTTTACAATCCTTCTGATAGGCTAAGGGCTAACGACAGAGCAGATATTAAAGTTCGCAAATCATCAGTATGTATCAACTGTAGAATATAAAAGGTCAATTTTACCAAAAAGATGAACATGAATGGGTAGCAAGTTAAAAATTTTGTCCTAACATACAAGTATGCAAATAAAATAATGACACCACAAACTCCATCTTCTGAATTGGCAAAAGAACTCATAGTGCTGTTTTAGGTGCAGTTCTGGGCAAAATATTCCGTTACTAGTACAAGAATGCACCATATCTTATTGCCCAGAAGTACATATTACGTACATGTACGGGTAAGGTGTATAGCTTGCATTGTATGAACGTGTCACCTATAAAGATTATGAATATATACGCTACCTTGCCAAGACTGCTCCTGCTTGCTTTGGTCGTGGCTAGCTGCAGCTTGATATCCATACTGAGCAGATTCCTGAGGAGGGGCGGCCTGGTAGCCGTACCCACTCTGTGCATTAGTAGGGTAGTGGTAATCTGCTAGGTCCGGTACAGTAGTACTCGAGCTCTGTTGTGAAACCAGGGGCTCCTCAACAGGCTGCGTGTGAGTAGAAGGGAGACTGGTTGGCATCATATCCTCTGTGTCACCACTTTCAGATTGAGGCTGTACGTACATCTGAGGAGTATAGCCCGATATAAGCTCCGCCTAAAATGAGAGTAAATATTGTCACAGACTCTCATATATACATGTATATACATGTATCTATATATCCATCTATTGCTCCAACTGGTGTCAGCAACGTAGTGGAAAATACTGCATTTAGCAAACAAAATTAACCAACTCTACAGCACCTGTTGTAGCCATTTTATTGCACAAATGTTCAGTTTTGGTGAGGAAATTATTAGGGAATTACAAAGTACTTGGGGTCAATTAAACAGGATTGATTCCCCAAATGTTCACACTAGAAAATCCAAATGACCTTAACTAGAACTGGGGGGTGCACAAGTCAGCCATGTTCTCTCTCTAACAGTAAAGCTTTGCATAAGAGTAAACAACAAGGAGGTCCTGTGAGATATCTACATGTAGAAGATCACTTACATTTCTACGTTCGAGACTATGACCTAGTTTAGTTATCCACTCGACTTCTAGAGTTCTTCCTTCTCTAACGTACGCCGCCTCAGCATCAAAATACTTCAATCTCTCTGACAGCTGAGACGGGTTAAATAAAATATAATATAGACACGTTGGATGTAAGAGAAAATGACAATGCATTGAAGGGCTACACAGTGTAAGCATTAAAGGAGCACTAACAGTTGTTTTTTTCTTGCACTATCTAGATCGGTTTTTATATTCATTTAGAACCACATAAGCTTTAATGAATCCTAAAATTATATTCCACTATAAGTTTGTGATTGTACCAAACGATACCCAGAGATACTTATATTGCTACCTTTGACCTACAAATGTGGTCAGTTAAATAATGGTGATTCTGAAAAAGCATGAAAATATTATTTTAGATATCACAAGAAATATAACTGTCAGCATCACTCACTAGTAGGCATGTATCCAACAGTAATACTTTGTGTAGATCAAATTTACTGGCATACGACTTAAACATAACACTGGCTATTGCCTCTAGCATACTGTGTAGTAATCAGTCTGCCATAGTATTGAATCCACAACAGAAAGCACTGTGTACACTTAACTTACTAAGATTCTATGGTATACTTACAGTATACAGTTGAGCTATAAATGGGTAGCAGAAGAGATGTGTGTTATCTGTTACTTTATTAGCAATGGCTTCTAAATAAGCCAATGCCTCTGTAGGTTGACCTTTGTCCAGTAGGTTTCTGGCATGATAGAACTACAAGTGAACAGAGTGGAGTCATATTGGAGACTGACACATTATACAATACAAGATGTACTTATCTACACACAGGTTCTACAATTGTATATCATGCAAGCCTTTCGGTCAACTACAATCAGGGACATCGTTGGCCAAAAGGGAAGATATAATAATGTTCCAGAGTTGAATAAAAACAACTTGAAGCAATCCTTAGAATGCCGCGATTCTTGGGTATTTCGTCAGTCCCATGTGTATTGTAGACATAAGTAAACATCTGTACATAACTACGCTAACCATGCTTCCCTGGTTTTGTATTGACTTACTCACCTTACATATCTGTAAGTGAGGTATAACAGTTGAATCTCCAGCTAGACTCTTGGCATACTCGTATATCTCAGTGAGCTCTGTAGCGGACTCCTGTGTGTATTCCTCAATAGATACTCTGGAATAGTTAGAAATGTGTGCTACATATTTACCGACTATATAGAAACAGCATCTGGCAACCAACCAATTAAAACACAATTAACAGATAAATGAGACACAGAAAGAACAGAAAGGCACCATTTAATCACCATCTTATAGAAAACTACACAAGTACAGGATTTGTCTTCCCACGACAAATTACAAAGATTAGTGGGACAACTCCAACATGATGTGAAATTTAACCGGCACAGAAAGCTAAACTGTGTACTTAGGTAATATCACAGCTATCTATACTCACCCACTCTGTACTCCTATTAATGATAGTTTAGCAGATTTCTTAGTATAAGGTTCTAGAGGAAGGTCAGCCATTAGGTAGCAGAACTGACTGGCATGTAGGAGACCTTTAGCAGCTAGTGAGTCACCCAGAGCTGTGATAGATCTGTAACACAGAAAGACAGACATGTAAAGTACACCTGTCAGCGTCAGTTATAAACAGCTCGATGTCTCACCCACAACCAATAGTGATGACCCCATAGGTTTAGTGATATAATATCCTGTGACCTCTATCCATGCTTCTTGGTGTCTGTTTATTTACACAGCATTAGAATTCTAGTTTATGGTAACATCAAATAATGATTGCAAATTCAACCAATAGTTAATTTACTAGGT
Source organism: Bugulina stolonifera (assembly GCA_935421135.1). Lineage (NCBI taxonomy): Eukaryota > Metazoa > Bryozoa > Gymnolaemata > Cheilostomatida > Bugulidae > Bugulina > Bugulina stolonifera. Next base: position 6,068,316 of record OW285197.1, on the reverse strand, counting down.
GTAATTAGTATGAACTATAAGATATAGACAATATATACCTTATGTTGAGCTGAGTCTCACTAGATGGATTACACAACATCATTGCAAGATGGGGACGCCATGTACCCCACCCATCATCCGGGTGCTATAACAAAATGACACTGACTGAATGCTCAATTCAATTACTTTATGACCAGGAGACACTGGCTAATATACTAACTTAGGACACTTAGCATATGGTGACAGTGTTGATTTATAATAGTGACATGGGGAAGCAGTAGCTGGCTTTAAAATAGTGACATAACATGGAGCAGTAGATCATAGTGCTACATAATTGCAGCACTAGCTATAGCAGAGTGTAACCAATTCGGCATTAGTTATACGGCATAGTCCACTGTTGCATTACTAGTTACATGTATATAGAATGACTTACCGTTGCAGCACTAGGTTGTCTGTTACTCATCAGCTGATAGAGGGTCTGTAAGGGGTCGTGAGGTGTCATGGATGTATTGGCAAACCTAGTGAGTACCTGGGCATGTATTCGTGAACTCATCTTACTAGAAAGGAAGAGGGCGTGGCCCCAAAGGTCACTGGACATTGCCCAATCCAGTGCTTCTTTTGTATTACCTGTAAATAACAATATTACACAATGTAACAAAGGGAGGATAACTCCTAGTAAATCTAATCATATTTCTGATCTGGTACATTACCACTGCTCTGAGGGAGTACAGTAACATATACATCCTTATTATGAACTGTGGCAATGAGATTTTAGCTAGTAAGCATCAAAACCTGTGAAATGTACTACTGCTGCCGACACCTAACAAACCACAACATCAGTTATAACATAAACTCACCAAACATAACCAGCTGCCTGAATCTGTCGACGGTTTCCTGTTGAGTCATATTAGCATTAGCCTTGGTTCCACAGCGCACAGCATAGAGGGAACCATCCACATCGTACCCTTCCAGTAGCAACTCCGCAATGTCAGATCCTATGTAGGTCTGTAAAATAATACAACAGGTTAGGTTAAGCCTATGCCCTATTGCATTGAACTGGAGTTCCATTGTTTTCAAAAAAATTGTTCAGCGAAGTGAAGAAAGTAGTGAACTGAACTACATATTATTCAGAGTGGGAGGGGCTTCCTTTGACCTACATATCGTTACGTAAAAGCATCATGCTAGCACAGACATCGTAAATGTGTACTGATGAAGAAACGTACCCCATTCTGTTTGACCATTAAATGGAGGAAATTCCAAAGTAACTCTGTAGATCCTCGGTCTATTAGACTGGAATCATCTCTAGCAGCCAGTGCCATCTTATTACAATAATCCAGTACGTCTCTCTTGTGTGTCTGACCTCTGTAATGTTGTTATGCAAATTATAGACTATATTATTGCACTTAGATTGAAAATTTACAAGTGCACTACTAATTCAATGCTTCAACAACATAGTCTAGAGTTATCTTCTCAATATTAGCAGAGGCAAGGGAAGACGACTTCAATAAACTGCCCTGCTATATTCTATCAAACTAACTGCTCAATTTATGAACTGCATACAGCATTCAATTTTAAATACATGGATTTTAAAACCAATCAAGTTGCGAATAAACAAATAAAGAAAGTTTTTTCCCGGAATTGAAATGATTAGTACAGTTCACTTACTTTATTAGAGGTCCGGGGAACTTAACAAGAGAGGGCTGATAAAGATGTCTCCTAAGTATACATATGGTGGCAGGTTGTCCCTCATCTGGTTGGTTGGGCTGAACCTCTAGAGAGTCTCCATTGTGGAGTAGTCTCGGTATAACATGGGGAAGGGGGAACTTAGCGGGTGTCATCCTAGGTGGCTCTCCGGGGGTGGAATCATCATCAGAACCATCGGATGAGGAATCTAAGGAACAAAATGTTGATTACTAACTTACCTACTAACACAAGATGTTGATTAATAAACAATACAAGACACTTGTGTACGTGTGCTCATCAGTGGCAAGAAGTAGATCATTATACAGATACATCAGCATAAGTCTTAAATCGCACAGTTACAGAACGTAAATACTCGATCACTAAAATCACAGATGACTGGAATAACTTTGTTTTGACTATGCTCTGGGATAGAGTATCTCTAGTAAGACTATCTACTGTACCTTCTACTTGACTATGCTGATAGGCTGAGTCCAGTCTACTACTTGTCCTACTAGGAGGGCGGGGTGAGAACCCAGACTGATTAAGGTAAGGATTCACTTCAGAGTTGAACATACCTACAGCAGAGTTGCACTGTCAATATAACATAAAATATAGACTGCTACCTCTATTTCAACTGCACAAAAAATTCTATTGGGAATGAGAGAAAAACTCTCAAAAATGATGTACAAAATACTTCTCAAACAAAATCAGCAAGTAACCAAGCCAACTGGCAATCATCAGAAAGAACCAAATGTGACTTCGCTTTTATATGGAAATGACAGCGCAATACCACATCCAGTACGTATAATCTGGGTGGTGCAACACTGATTTAGACTGAGCGCAGACCCACCTAAGCCCACTTGAGATGTGGACAGGGTAAGCAGACATGTATATATTATAGTCAATAGTGTAGGCCTACAGTGTGGGTGTCTCTAACTAGTCCTATAGTATGATAGGTGGAATGATGCAGAGATGAGGATATAAAAGTAGGTATTAGTTAGCGATTTCTATACACAGTCACTATAGGGGAGAAGAACAATGTCTATAAGCCTAGGAATATGCTTCACTCAGTTGTTTGCATGTACAAAGGACAAACGCCTCTGTCCAGCGACATCCACATCAGCAGCAGGATGCTTGTGAACTCAAATCACATACATTGGACGACTAGGGAGGTTATCAAATGAGTGAATGGTCTATCTACTTATTAGTATCATACTGTGTGAGTACTGAGTATTGTATGTAGCACATGAGGCAAGGTATAACTATAGACAGTAAAGGTAGATAGTAAAATTAGGTTAGCTAATAAGGTCAGTATTAGCACTTACTAGGTTGACCTTTAACCCTCAAATGATAGTCAATCTCACAATCATAGTCTAACAAACAAACAAGTAGCATTATCCAAACTTCTCCACACAATACTGTCGTTATTCAATTACATTGGTCGTTGTTATCAACAGAGGTATCACTATGGGAAGTCAACTTCTCAATAAAAAGACTTCAATGTATGAAAGCGGGAAACCTACGAACCGATTGACCCAGAGTACATATATCTAGTGACTGCCACTATTTAACCGACCAATGGGAAGTGAGAATTAATTACCTGGAGCTGCACTTCCTGTTCTACTTGAAGGTCTGCTACCAGATCTACTGGAAGGTCGGGAGCCGTAACCATAACCCCGCCTCTCTTCATACACCTCTCTGGACCTCGGTCTACCATAACCATATTCCTCTTCTCTATAACTGCTGTAAGATGGTTCAAAAACCATAATTTAATATCAACATATCAGCGCAGGATGTTTCGCTGGCTATCTCATATGTGAAGATAACTGAGCCATCAATATGTAGAAGTCCAGATGTTAGGCTAAACTCCGACTAGTACATTTTTGTCACTTTCAGTTTAAACCAAGTGGCTAACACACTCAGTCCAGTTAGAAATATTTCATTTCCGACAATTTGATAGCACAAACAACCGAGGAGCATAAATCTACAGGTAATTCCATCAGACCATGACTAGTAACCAACCAATAAGAAACCAGCTAGCTTGCTAACGTTTAACTGGACTAAATTATATGAATATGACATGATGCAATTCAACAATATAACCAAATGGGAATAAATTCCAAACACAAATATAGTTTAAAGCAAAGAAACTTTCACATCAAAACTTACAAAGTTTTCTGCCTAATTATCCGATTGACATTGTGATTATATTATCTAAATGGAATTCTGCAGCAAGCATAGGACGTGTGACAGTGCTAGAAACACCCCCTATATATGAAACTGTACACCACAGCGAGTAGAGAAAATGTGTCGTCAATGATAAGCATATGATGTTATAGCGCAGCATGAAAAGTTCATGTATCTGTGTCTATGGTGGGTCACTTGAGGTGTATAATAGACATCAGTGTGGTGTTTTGATGTGAAAGTATGAAGGGCTGAAATCAAGCAGTAACTGTACCCTGATTGGTCAACAGATGACGGAGAATGGACAATCTCGTCACTAAATGTGACGGAGAGTCTCCGCGGGCTAGTGGGAGACTTCCTGTTCCTGTACGTACAGAGATAATTAGATAAATAAACTGGAATGAAAATTTGTGTATAGCAGTCGGCTGACGCTTGCGTAGAAAATGCAGAATCAGTGGTCAGTCAAACTGGAGAGAAACTTGATTTAAGTTATCTCATCTATTTGTAAATCTAATTTGCTAATTTAATAACTTCTGTATCCTGGATTATGCGTATTAGGCCTATTGTGCATCAATTTTATTTGAAATTGAATTCTTTTTCACAAACTATAAAAACTCCACTAGTTAAATAGTTGTGATAAAACCTTTAAAGGTATTTAATTCAAACACTAAGCAAAAACTAAAGAAGTTGTATCTTAATACGAGTCTAAAAATCTACTGAATAAGAGGTGGTAGTTGGTATAACTTACTTGAAGCTCTCGTCTCTGTAAGATCCAAAAGAGTGGTTCCTGTGCATTCCTCTATCATACTGGCCATACCCTGCTAATATACATGTAATAGTATGCAGGTCAACATAGAGCTGTGACGGTGAACTGAGAATATCTAAATTAGTTTAGGGCTGTAACGGTACTGGTAGCAATGGTATGCATAGAATATAGAAACAGTGTCATCACAGTCATGGACAGCTCAGTGGTGTGATGGTGAAAAACATATTATCTTTCATTCTGTCTGTGTTACCTAAAAATGCCGAGATAAGAATGATTAAAACTAACTAATGAATCCTCTCACAAATTACACTGTGATACACATCAGTTCAGTTGACATAGACAATAAGATTCCTACCTGAATTAGGCTGTAATCGTTGATGCCTGCCATAGCCATGTTGAGGGTGCTGTCCTACCATAGGACCGGAGCCCCTTACTGGTGTGGTGGAACCGTGCTGGGACAGCCCTGTCCTGGGAGCATAGGCCGACCCTTGCTGACCACTCAACTAGAACACATCACGCAATAATTACAGGAAGTGACATAACAGAAGACCCAGTGAGGTCACATCGTATACATTTGATCAAATCACAAGTGAACTTTACAAACTTTGGCTGTCCAAATACTAGGGATATGTAGGAAACTAAAATAACACCCACATATCGTCAAACAGTGAACAAACACGTCAACCATTACAATAACATTGTGGCAGCAATTTGAAATAACAACTGTAAATATAACTACAAGAACTTTAAACACAAAACAACTGGTGTGGTTTACCAATGTAGGTCTCTGATAGCCTCGTAACCAAGGGTTATTATACATGTTATTACAAGGGCAGTGTGGGTGTCGCCTCATACTGCTCTCCATCTGACAGCGCATGTAACACAGTTTAGTATAAGACAGATATAGTGAGCAGTTATACAAGAGTAACTATCCGTGGTGACGTAACATCATGCCACAACGCTGGCCATACACTCCCACAACACTTAGGAAAAACATGGAGGTTGGCTTGTTGCCATGAGGTGCATGTATGTGTAAGAATTAATGAAGTAGGGGCAGAAATACTGAGGTTATTATTGCATCTATCAGTGTACTCGGCCTCAACTTGGTCACATCTCATAACAATGTATGGTTTATACTGCCAGTGATCAACCCAATACAGAGACCCAACTACATATTATATTTATGCAGCATACACACATTTCATACACACAGTATATATAACATCACAGAAAATTACCTGCTGTTGATGGAGAGGTTTGAATCCTTTCATCATGGACATCCTCTGCTGCATCTGGGGGTCCATCTGACTGAACTGTTGCCGCTGGTTACCTGAATAAACGACATGGCTGACTGTAACCATAGTAATTGGAAACAGGATGTACGACACTGTGTAGCAACAAAACACACAGTAATATTAAACGAGCAGTCGGCAGCTTACCATATGGCTGACCCTGTTGAGGATACATCTGTCCCTGGTTCCCCATCATCATTCCAGGAGGATACATGCCTTGTTGTTGCATGTACGGCATGTTACCCATCATCCCCGGCATACCATTTCCCATCATGCCTTGCATACCATTTCCCATCATGCCATATGGTCCTCCACCCATCATGTTCATTCCGTAATTCATATTTGGCATCATTCCAGGATTCATGAACTGATTCTGGTTGTTCATAGTCTGATTTCCCATCATGCCCTGTTGGTTTGGCATCATCAGGTTGTTAGGGTACATTCCTTGTCCAGGTGACATCTTTCAAAGCAAATAAAATAGGACTGCATCATCAAAAGTGTACAACATAATTTGCTAATGCGAACAATAAAAATATTTCTGCTACTAAAAATGAATTTAATTCAAGTCTAGTTACAATTCTGAACCCCATAACAGAAATACTTCGACTAAAAGCTGGCAAACAAGTCTGTCCTTACCATTGGCTGTCCTTGGAAGTTCATTGGTTGCTGCATTGAACTCTGCGTAACACTAGTCGCTGCACTAGTCGCAGGAACCCCTTGGACACTGTTTACCTGGCCGGGTTGAGTGGGCTGGGGCTGACTAGATGCAGTGCTTGCATTGACGTTACCAGGTGGCATTTGACCTTGAGGGGTCATCGAAGGCTGGCCCATAACACCGGTTGGCTGTGTTGACGTTGAACTAGTTGTATTAGTCTGTGCTTGATGTACCATACCAGATGCCTGAGAGTTGTGGCTAGGCAAAGCTTGTTCCATGACAGCTTGCTGCTGTACACCACCAGTATTGTTTGGCATCATTTGACCTAAGCTGTGTTGCTGCCCCGGCACATTTTGTGCCGGCTGAAAGAAACTCGCTGCATTACCGTAACCAGGCTGCTGTTGTTGCTGTGGTTGTGATGGCAGAGAGCCGGATGCAGTCTGAATGGGTACAAAGTTTTGTTGAGGTAATGAAGTACTGGACACTGTGGATGACTCTGCTGTATAACTATGGGGTACCGAGGAGATAGGGCCAGGTTGTGTTGAATCTAAGCTAGGCATTGTCTGCAATGAAGTGGGTGGGACTTGTACACTGGTCACTGGAGCGTCCATAGCTGTGGGGGCAGCTTCGATTGATGAAGGTGGAGCTGGGCCTGATATAGGCGGAGCTGGGCCTGATGTAGGCGGAGTTTGTACAGATGTAGGCAGAGCACCCGTGGAGTCTATGGAGGATGGGGGAGCAGCTGGTGACTCTAAGTCAGTAGTTGCGGTAGATGGGTTAGCACTGCTGTGCGAGTCGGCCAATGAGATCTAATAAAAAGAGAGCACAATTTGACTATTTTTAACGGCATTTCATACAGACCGTTCTATTATTAGTATGTACATTGTTAGTACATCACATGTTTGAGAACTAGACAATAAATATTGCAATTAGCGATAGATCTCCTAGAATTTATAGATCAGTAAAATATCATTGAATATAACCCGAGTATCTACCTGCACATCTGGGTGGGATGTTGGGTGCTCAGCTACACGCTCTGAGAGTGTTAGGTTTTCTATACCAGGTACCAGGTCATCAGATAGGTCAATGTTAGAGCTGGTAGCTGTTGGTACCATACTTTCTGCTCCCATGGACTAAGGTACAGGTATTAGTGTTAGTAAATGGTGGTACATTGTATATTACATAATATATCATATTAGTTAGCATAGCAGATGGTATAACCCCATACCCTAATCAATGATAGTAGTTAGTGCTGGGAAGATACTCAGGGTCCCATCTATATGAACTAGTGTGGGTTGTTAGAGCTGAGGCTATCATAAATAATAGAATATACAACAAAAATACTAAAACTTTGTCAGAATGAATTAGGTTCAGTAGATATGACTAGTCCTGTAGCAAACCTGATAAAACCTTAACCTTCCACCTGTCATCAGGAGTAGACACTGAGTATGTACACTCACCTGTAGCACCTGCCATCAGGAGTGGACACTAAGTATGTACACTCACCTGTAGCACCTGCCATCAGAAGTAGACACTGAGTATGTACACTCACCTGTAGCACCTGCCATCAGGAGTAGACACTGAGTATGTACACTCACCTGTAGCACCTGCCATCAGGAGTAGACACTGAGTATGTACACTCACCTGTAGCACCTGTCACCAGGAATAGACACTGAGTATGTACACTCACCTGTAGCACCTGCCATCAGGAGTAGACACTAATTATGTGCACTCACCTGTAGCACCTGTCATCAGGAGTGGACACTAAGTATGTACACTCACATGTAGCACCTGCCATCAGGAGTGGACACTAAGTATGTACACTCACCTGTAGCACGTGCCATCAGGAGTAGACACTAAGTATGTACACTCATCTGTAGCACCTGCCATCAGGAGTGGACACTAAGTATGTACACTCACCTGTAGCACCTGCCATCAGGAGTGGACACTAAGTATGTACACTCACCTGTAGCACCTGCCATCAGGAGTAGACACTAAGTATGTACACTCATCTGTAGCACCTGCCATCAGGAGTAGACACTGAGCATGTACACTCACCTGTAGCACCTGCCATCAGAAGTAGACACTGAGTATGTACACTCACCTGTAGCACCTGCCACCAGGAGTAGACACTGAGTATGTACACTCACCTGTAGCACCTGCCATCAGGAGTAGACACTTGAGTATGTACACTCACATGTATCCTCTCTCATCAGGAGTAGACACTAAGTATGTGCACTCACCTGTAGCACCTGTCACCAGGAGTAGACACTGAGTATGTACACTCACCTGTAGCACCTGCCATCAGGAGTAGACACTGAGTATGTACACTCACCTGTAGCACCTGCCACCAGGAATAGACACTAAGTATGTGCACTCATCTGTAGCACCTGTCACCAGGAGTAGACACCGAGTATGTACACTCACCTGTAGCACCTGCCATCAGGAGTAGACACTGAGTATGTACACTCACCTGTAGCACCTGCCATCAGGAGTAGACACTGAGTATGTACACTCACCTGTAGCACCTGCCACCAGGAATAGACACTAAGTATGTGCACTCATCTGTAGCACCTGTCACCAGGAGTAGACACCGAGTATGTACACTCACCTGTAGCACCTGCCATCAGGAGTAGACACTGAGTATGTACACTCACCTGTAGCACCTGTTATCAGGAGTAGACACTAAGTATGTGCACTCACCTGTAGCACCTGTTATCAGGAGTAGAGTAGACACCAAGTATGTGCACTCACCTGTAGCACCTGTCACCAGGAGTAGACACTGAGTATGTACACTCACCTGTAGCACCTGCTACCAGGAATAGACACTGAGTATGTACACTCACCTGTAGCACCTGTTATCAGGAGTAGACACTAAGTATGTGCACTCACCTGTAGCACCTGCTACCAGGAATAGACACTGAGTATGTACACTCACCTGTAGCACCTGTTATCAGGAGTAGACACTAAGTATGTGCACTCACCTGTAGCACCTGTGTAGGTAGCACCTGAACAGGTACTGGGGCAGCTAGAGTGACAGCAGGTGCTGGTGGCTGTAGTTGTACATTGGGAAGTGCTGGCTGCTCCCAGAGAGGCGGTGCAGTAGTTCCAGCTAAATAACGGTTGGATAAGATATTAACAATGTCACAACAGTTGAGAGCTTTCCTACAGAATGGAAAGTACAAGGCAAATTCTTCCATTAGATTATGATTGTGGTTGTGCTGAATGATTTTTGACATTATGTGTTAGATCCGTAGGGTGTTTTCTGAACATGGCAGCAATTGCAACATGAGTACAGCATTCATCATAAACACATGTAGGTGTACAGAGAAAAATGTGCCACCAGAGTAACAATAAGACAGATAGACTACGGCAAGTTTACACGGTAAAAGTGTCATGAACTAACTTATGATGTTTGAGTGTGTCAAGGGTGGCGGAATGGAGAAAAGTTGAGCCACCGTAACTGTTAGACAACTTTGGTTTGTTAGCTAAACACGTGAAAATATTCAATGTTGTTACGTAAAAAATGAAATGGAGGGAAATGAAAGTGCTTTCACCAAAGATAGATTGAGAAATAGTGGGTGTGAAGCCCTAATACACATTCTATTTTCCCCAAGATGTAACACAGGAATGAGAAGATAACTTCCTGGATGTTAATATCAGTGATTTGTGAGAGTGGAAGGAGTTGCCTACCCATAGAGAGAAGACAACTCCGAACATGCTGATCAGTTGCTGAAGGACATAATGATGCAGTGTTGTGAAGTTAAGTCAGTCATGCTAGCAAAGCTTTCCCATACAACTCCACCTTTGGCAACCTAGAGCCAACCCAGAGCATATAAACTTGGCAGAATTATAGCAGAGAGGAGGGACAACTCCAAAGGTAACAAATGGAAACATTGACTGCGTAATCTAACAGTTAAACACCCAGACAAACTTCCCCAACAACAACAGAGAGCTAAGCAGTGCCTCACCTCCCCTAACAGGCTCTAGGGGAAAGATTTCATTCTCTACATGCTCTAGGGAGAAGCTTGTATTTAAGGAGTTGTCCCTTTGCTGTTCTAAGGAAAACTCTTCATCTTTATGTATTTCAGTTTCTGAATCTGAGTTGGGAAAACAGCGGCTCACAAGTATTCCAAGGATATTTCTCGATTTATCTGGTCAATTTGAAGCAACATACTTTTAGAAATGTTATCCTACCATTGATTGGTTAAGAACATGAGTTTAGGTCAGTGATAGGTTGTCAAGGGAGAGCGGTGGGGGAAACATTAGGAGGCAGAAGGCATTTATTGCCAATGTTCACAGAGTCATGTTAAATTGCAACACGTCTTTCACACGGAGACACAGAAATATATTATACACCATTAGGTGCAAAACCAAGATAACACAAGTTAAATATTCTCTCAAGTTAAAATTTCCGAGTATCCGATGCAGGAGTGAGTTTGATCAATCTGATTCAAGCTGTAAAGAATGGGAGTTGTCTTCTAGAACTGAATAACTTTTTCCAGTTGTATTGATAAAATAAATCCAAGTTAGAAACCCTTTTAACCTAATCTAGGTGAGTGACAGGTCCTATAGTTAAGTGACAAGTGTTTCAGATTACTTGCAGGTGGGTAAATGCTAGATGAGGCAATCAGCTGGAGAAGCGTGAGTGTGCCATGGTGCATACAGTCATGTGATCACAGAGTCACGTGATCACAGAGCCATGTGATCACAGAGGTGGAGTTAGAAGAGGAGGAAGTCAGGTATCTTCATATTTGTGTCAGTCATTTTCAAATAATCCCAAAGAAGTGAATCAATTGATTGCATTCAGTCGCATACATTATTGTTGGCTATTCTATTACTTATCGATGCCCCAGTGGATTAATCAATGAAGTAAAGATCACTCCATGAGTCTGAGCAAACCCCAAGACGATTAAAATAGTTTACCACTGGTTTGCTAACTTGAACCGATTGGATGCTCCCGTGAAATCTGACGCAAATACGAATTATGGGTAAGTCGGAAATGTGATAAAGGTCATACAAAGGTGAAAGGTCATATCATTGAAAAACCTCACCTAGATGTCTTAAATAGTTCAACCCTAAACAAGAGAGCAAGAGCATGTGATACTTACTACAACTGGAAAGAGCGAGGGCAACATCGCTAATGCTTTGTGGCTGGGAATATTGACATAGAACAGATTTTAACCAATAGCCCCAGTTCTATATATACATGTATACTTACTGTTCTGAGGGTGGTGTAATGTAGGATCCGTCTCGGTTAGGCTGGCACTTCTGCTGGCTCCCCTCACAGGTTCAAATGCACCGGTTGGACTGTGTAACACAGCTGAGCTGCTCCGACTCTCCCCACCACCTACTGCACCTGGAGTTTGAATAAATTTACGAAATATATTATAGGGGCCTGCGTATTGACTGGCTATATTAACAAATTCTGTTTCAAAGGAAAAAAAATCTGTCAACAATTGTGAGTTGCCCTCTCTCACACATTTACAAACAAGGTTGAGCAACTCCAAATAAGAGGGTAGTTGGATTTTATTACAGAAGAAGCTTAGAGAGTACATAATATCACAGGTTGTTAACCAATGTTTGGCCAAGGGATAATAGTAGGGCCTACGCAGGGTGTAAACAGGAGCCGAGGATACTAGGGTACAAAAACAGTGTTTCACTATCCAACCTTACCATCAGTGTCCTCCCGGGCTGGAGAGAGAATGTCAGGGCGAGTTTTCTCATCACCCCTTACTCCGTTAGATATGATGTCAGGTCCACTGGCAGAGGCTCCTTCTAGTTCCGCCCCTAACATTCTATCTTCTAATTGGTTGGCAACTGCCTGTCCAGTCATAGGTAACATATCTGGTGGCTGATTGGCTAGATTTTCTGTGTCATGTGACTGAGCACTGTGCTGCTCTAATTGGTTGGATACAGAGTGGGGTACCATGTCTGGCTGGTGATTGGCTGGCATAGTATGGAACTCTGCATTAGCTAAGGAACTGTCCAATGAGTTGCCAGCACTGAACAGGTCGGGTGGACTCCCCATACCAAGTCCTGCAGGAATACATTATACCTGCTACACCATGCTACTAACACTAAAAATGGTTTAGTGAAACGTGAATATCTTCGGTCACACATATGGTAAGCGTTCCAGGAGAAAAACCTGCTATTGCTACAATCATGTTGGGAGAACTGAAAATCAAATAGAGAAGACAACTTCGCCCCTTCTATTCAAGAACACAATGGGAATACATAAACTTAGTGAAGTGAACAAAAGTGCATAAGCTCTGGTGACTAAGGCTGTGACAAATCCACGAATCCGGATCCGATTCCGAATCCTTAGGCACGGTTCCGAATCTCGGTTCCAAAATGCTCAGGTTCGAATCCAACATTGTAAAGTTTTTGTTATTTTTTGTAGCAATTATGTATAAAATTATTTAATCATTAATAAAAAATGTTGAACAAAATGTCCTCATCTACAAACTAACAGTGAATAGCAGATGAAATATGCTTATACAGTTTGATTACATGGTTTATTTGGTGACAAAAGATATTGAATTTGTTAAAGCGAGTAATTCCACGCGGAATCGTTTAGGAATCGGAATCGAGAATCTGCATGGTGTCAGGAATCGGAATCGTGAGATTCAAAAATTTTTGGATTCGTTCCAGCCCTACTGGTGACCTTCTCAATTTATTCACTAGTAGATCAAGACATAACGGTCAGCCAGAGTGCCCATTTACAAACAAATATCTAAGGCTATGCCAAAGACATGTCTTATGCACTTAAATTTCCATATTCATACCATATATAGTATAGTATAGCAGTGCTGACCTCACAAGTTGGGTATACTATTAAAAATAGTAACCTGTAGAATATGTGTATGGTTAGGTATGACTCAACTAACCTTCATTATTGAAGTAGTGGTCAGCATTGCCAGTCCATTGACCAGAGTTTGGGTCATCATAGTGAGGTGGGTAGGAGTCAAACTGCTGCTGCTGAACTGCTCCCCCTTGCTGCTGTTGATGTTGGTATTGGTCGGGCCAATTGTAAGCTCCGCCTACAGCACCTCCCTGATAACCTGGATGAAAGAGATCACACAGTATTGTATTGTTTGGCAGATACGTAATACGATCGGTCAATTCATTGAGCCAGGTCAACTATTTGTGGTACGAATACAAGCTGAGAACTAAACCAGCTGTAGCTGTGGATAAATTAACACTAGCCATTGCTCGACAAAACCAGAAAGAAGTTATCCTTTTGCCATGCCGTCATGTACAAGTTATATTAGGCCTCAATTTCAAACAAACTTCCAAGATTATCAACATTATTTCTTCTCTGTTACTAGCACCTGACTTTAGTAGCCTACTGTTGGTACTGTTGTAGTAGTAGTGCTGCACACAGACTAGCACATGTGAGCACCTGCATGTACTAATTGTTATTGTCTAGAATCCTGTGGTGAATGGGATTTGACTAGTATTACACATCATTGTCAGTAATACAGAACAGTTGACTAGAAAGTAAATACTTCTATTACAGAACCATGAAGGAAATGCACAAGTGGTTTACAACCTATATTTATATCAGACAATGATTGGTAATTTAGAATTAAATGACTGGTTATGTAATTTGATAGATAGGCCTACTAGTAAGTAATAGTTACCAGTTAGTAGACTCAGGTTCTAGAACAAATGAAAGAGACAACTTTTCCTGCATCTAATTTTAGAAAGATCAAAGGCTACAACATTTACTGTTCAGTGTTGTTCAACAGTTATTACAACATACCAGTGGGATCACTGTTTTGGTGCTGATATAGCTGCTGGTCGGTCTGTTGATAGTTTGGAGTCTGCTGATTGGTCTGTTGATAGTTTGCAGACTGCTGATTGGATACCTGGTGATACTGTTGCTGCTGCTGGGTGTAGTTCTGGAATGCATTATTGGCACAAGCACCGACATCTGCTGCACAACAAGTAAACACACTACACACTCATGTGTCCAGTAGAAATACACTATTTAGTTCAAGAGATGATAGGTCCTGAATAAACCAATTTACTTCACTCTAAAATACTAAATTGGCAGTTTTCTTCAGTTAACTCATTTGTGCAATACTACCAACTTGTGCAGCGCATGACCACTATACAGTAAATGAACAATATTTCTAAATCCGTGGACATGTAGCCAAGGCATATATAAAACTCATAGCAGCTTTAACCATGTTGTCAAAACCAATACATTAACATATCACTACAAGAATTATATCGACTTTATCGTAGTCAATTTATTAACTATTTTAAAAGCCCTGCAGAAATTCAACACTGTCTAAATTAAAATAGAATGTAGGTCTATTGAAATCATAACACAGAGTAAAATACAAGACTGACCTGGATTATAATACTGAGAGGGTGGCTGCTGGTTGACCTCTATGTGACCTTCATAACCTCTACAATTATGTAGGTATAGCATAACCTTATTAGTGCTAATTTCCAAATCAAGGAAATATAGTCCCTACAGTCAAACCTAACCTAGAGGCCTAGAGAGTGCAGTAGGCCTATCCTACAGAGCATCTGGAGTATAATAAGTTTTCACTGGTAATGGCAATATCATTTCTATACTACATGACACACATCAACACTATATATATTTAGCCTATACCTACAGCCTACCTAAAAACTCGACATGGAACTAATGAAGTGGAACGGATGTCCTTCAGATCAAACCTAATCAGGATTATCACATCTCTAATGTATTGACAAACAGTTAATCTCAGGAGATTAACAGTAATCCACTGCTCATTCAGTTATTAACCAGCAGCTATATATCAGAGTCCGATTTACAATGTTGGAAATAATTTTTATGGTGTTATATGGACTGGAATGGGTTAGGTGGTATGGTTTGATTCAGCAAAGACCAGTTATCCATGAAAGTAGCACAAGCTAGTAATAATATAATAGACCTATTAATAAGCCTTTAGTCTATTATAAATACGGCTAAAGTAACCCTATGATTATGCTGGTTGGCCATGCCAATAGAAGATCTTGGAAACCTACGGGTGGGAGAGCAGACAGTTGGTAGGCCTATAATACGATAAGCTACAATACATGTATACCAATGAATGAGAGACTGCCTTACCCATTCTGTGATTGGCTGTGTGGCTGAGTATTCCAAGGGTTTTCCCCAGCTGGTGGATTATTTGTTGCTCCACCTGCACCCTGGTAGCCATGATAACCCTCCATAAGCAGGAAAATGAGACCAAACAACTTTCTGGTTGATGAAGTCCTGCAACAATCAGTCATTCAGTATGATTTCAAAATAATGGCTTGTAATGTGACAGACTACTAGCTTTGATTGAAAGTAGTAAACTTTGAAATTTTAATTAAATTAATTAAATTCTAATATTTTCAATTAGAATTTGAATAGATATGAAAATCTATGGCCGAAAACATGACTCGTTATTAGGCATACATGGTGAGTAACGAAAGCGAACTTTGAGAATTGAAAATCTGAGTTGCTATACATATCATAAGATTATAAATCACTGACTCAAGAGGAATGAGCTTCTCTAAGTGTGTACCCATAGACCACCTAAGAAGCAAAAACAGTACACCACTTGTAGGACAGCTTTGATTTAATTATTTTTGCACAACTCAGTGGTATTTTCTATCTTTTTTCATATGTTACAGTTAACAGAACTGTGCAGCAAATCATATAGCTACCATATGACGTTGGTGTTGTTTGGATGACATAGGTGTCATACATAAAAAGGTGACCTAATAGCTAGCGTTAACAATCTGAATGAACTGGCTTTGAATAAAACATCTATAGCAAGCTAGACACTGCTAATGACATATTGACATTTGATTTATTTGCCATGAGATGCAGTTAGAGATGTCCGTTATATAGCAATGACATTCATAGGTAACACAATTTCTTGTTAATTTTGATCTTTTGGCCTCTGTTCCAGAGACATTGGGTCCTCTTTGCCTCATATGTTCCCTTCTATGGGGTTTGGGGAGTCATAGTTAGTAACTTATTGAGGTTAGGGTTTGGATGATCATGCAAGAATACAGAAAACTTGACCCTTTTAGCACATGTATCTCTAGTTCTGCACCTAACCCTCCTCTTCTGCTTATCACATCAGCTGTGCTAAAAGCACCGCATCCTTGTTTTGCACACGTTACTTGACTAGTCTATCACTAGACTATCACTAGTACATAGTGTAGTCACAGTGTCAGACGTTGATCCCAACATATCTTAGATACTTTGATCACCTGTACCAAATGTCGAATCAACATGTAGGAAATACATTGACAGTCGCTGTGTAGTTAAAGTGACTCATAGGTTAGCGTCAGTTACTCAGTGCGACTTCGCCTGTAGTAGAGTGTAGTAAAAATGTTTAGTTTTAGTTTAAGTTTACTTTAACTTTTTAGTCCAGTTTAAAAGTTACTGAGTTTAGTTTCAGAGTTTGAATTTTGTCTAGCTTGATTAGGAACGTGATAAAAGGACATGAACAACTTACGCTTATAATTGAACCCTGATAAAATTAAATATTCATTTGGTTATAAAAAGTGTTAGTGTTCAAACAGTAAATGGCTTATTCCTAAAATTGTTGCTGGAAGCTACGTGGAATTAAAGTTGAGCAAGTCGCCATCATACCCGTCACATCCGGGGAAAGTTAGCTTCCTCGCCTACCTGCTGATGATGGAACACGGGTGGTCACCTTTGCTTTACAATGAGTTACCCCCTCGCATGAACAGCCGACAACTTGTGGCTTCTTTATTATTGGCGCAGCGATCCCATTTCTCTGGTTTCGTCGTTACTTCCTTAAAAGTTTGGCCGTTTGAATTATCTTTTATTAAAAGGAATAAAAAATTATCTACTTATCTTGTTATTTTACAAGTAAATGGCTAAATGTAACGACGGTATAACGAATATTTAATAAAACTATGAAAATGTGAACTTTTTAATATCCATGACGGGTGAAGATAGTGTTGATATTCTGAATTCTATTGATCAATAACTATTCACTCCAGTGCATTTTAAGATTTCTTGTTATTTTTATTTTAAATTCAATTCTTACTGTATGTCAATAATATTTGTTGTAGTTATTTAATTTTTGTATTAATAAGTATTATAGTTGTATTTAGTTCACATCTTTATATGAATAATAGTTAACAATAATGATAAATAATAATAATAATTATATTTAATAATAATAAATAATAATATAATTATAATAAATATTAAATAATTAATATCATTATGATTATTAATGTTTAAAAATAACCAAAAGGATTGAGTTATTATATTACTATAACATAATTATAATTATTGTTTTTTATAAGAATGCCAACAAAAAAAGTAAAAAAACATTATATCCATGTTTTTTATATACATGTTTTTTCTAATCATAGAGCTCCCGTGCTTTTACCTCTTCCGATGGTCTCAGTGGGAAAAATCAATTTAAAAAAATATATATCAAGTATCAATATGTAAATATCCTGAAATTCAACTAAATAATTAGGCCTATTATTAAATCATAATTCTTATTTTCTAAGGTATTATTTAATTTCATTTTAACTTAATATAAAGAAAATAATAAAATAAGTAGTAATAGCCTAACAAATGGAATATAAATTTATATTATTTTCTAACTCTACTCTTTGAGGACTTTTCATATTGCGTAGCCTACCCTCTGGCCTAATGCATATGATTTTATTTTTTCAACTGAAGGTCTCTACTTTCCTCCTATTGGAGGTCTCGAGACTCTAAAGACAGACAGTGTAACACACAGTTGCACACCGACCATGCACTAGAGCATTTACATAGTATAACTTCCTCACTTTTTAAGATATCTTAGTATTGTTTTTTTTTTCATGTACACGTAGGGCCTACCAACTGGGACGCATCAATGAGAGAAATCGTATTTAGTTGAGCGCATGACACATAATATTGACTCATTTTGATTTTGTGGAAATCGGACTCATTTGTTTACTACAGTGAGCGACAATTATAACCCCGCCAATACGTAGGCGGCCTGGCTTCGGCTTCTAAGCATTGTTGTCAAGTCAAACCTACATGTATGGCCTATGACTGGCAACTATGATTTCTAGCTGTTAAACAGCCTTTCCATGTTTAGCACATAGGCCTACTGATTTACCAAGTCAATACAAGACTAGTACATTACCAAATTTCCACAATCATTTGAAAAGTGGTAACATCAGGATCTCTTCCATTAAGTCTCTGTTCTCCAGAAATAAGTAGGCCTACTGTCAGAAACATTAAAAGTTACTAGTCATTTTTGCTATTATTCCACTCGGGCACCCCAGTTCACTAACTGACTCAAGGTTTGCTGCAGTCGGAATCGGTCTACTATTGTTAGATTACCCAAATGTCTCTTGCCTCTCAGTTTATCTGCAAAGTTTGAAAGCTTGAGACTCTCAGCTTTCAAGATATCTCTTAAAGAGGTTATGCCACGTCTTTTAAGGTAGCATTAAGACGCACTCAACTATTTAGTGGCACAATATATTTAGTGCCTAGATATTTATTGTTCTAGTACTGTAGTTATTCTATGTTTGTGCCTTGCAGGCTAATTTTAGAACAACTAGGCCACAACACGATATATTGGCATATAAAAGATCGCAATAATAGCTGCCGTATAAAACATGGCCAGATGAAATACCAAACCTACCAATAAAGGCAGCTAGCTATTGCCAGCAAAATGAAAGCCCAGAAAGATTCAAAAACTTGCACAAGTTATCCTACAGCTATATTAGCAAACACTGTGAAATCATCTGTTCACTACTGTACTCATTCTATGCAAACAGCTTGAATTTAACAATTTTCTCTATAAGACATAAAGCACGCAGTTGCGTGTTCATAACAAAGCTGCGCTTGAAGCAGCATTGAATGAGTCAAGCATGGGCAAGAGGAAACAACTCTGCTTATAGTAGCACAAATGTGACAAACCTAAATAAGAGATGCTGCATTGAACATAGACATAAACCACATGTCATAACCCCTTTAAAATGTAGAATTAGAATACCGAGTAGAATAGCCTGCAATTTAAACCCTGATATTCTCAGGGTCAGGTTTGTAGAAAACACAGCTTGACCCAACAACACAGGGGTGAGTCTTCAAAGAGTTTATAATATTGTTGTGGATTTTTCCCTGGGAGTAATGTGGTCTCGAACAGCCATGCCTCTGTGTTTGGTACTGGAACAATTTTCAAGTCACAAGTTCACACATGCCTACTATGCCAATACTCTGGCTGAAATGAATACTACATAAACCTACTTCCCTATTTTTATATAATTGATAGTAATACTCACTTTCTGTTTCCTGTTGTGGCCTATCCTGAAGTCTGCTAGCTGAAACCAATCGAGTAATCTAATAATAACCTTAAGTAGGCCTATCATGTTTGCCACGCTGATCCTGTTCACAGGTTGCAATAAACATGAGAGAGTTACTATCCCTTCTGAGGGCTAAATCACGGAGAGTCATACCTCAATCACTACTCTCTACAGCCTCATCATTCAAAGACACTATCTACTCCTTGTCTTCAGGTAAGCCACAGGGTAAAGTAGGTCAGTCTATATTTGCTACATTTCTTGCTGTGTTCCAGAAGTTACATGTAGTTGGCCCCATATAATTGAAAGACTACACAAGCTCTGATTTAATTCCATCTTTCAATTGTCTTGAGTAGCTATTTATTTCGAGGATATTCTTGCTACAGCAAATTCAAGCAAAAAATTGTCTGTCTCGGTTAGTGAGCACAATTGCAACAGTTGTCATTAACTGAGTACTACATTACGAGCATGAAAAAGGTTCTGGGTGGGACCAATTGCTACTAAAGGCCATTGTTACTAGTGAACAGGGATTAGAATATTTGCCAACACTATTTTCATGCTCTGTAATTATTTAGACACCATGTCACATATCCTCCCATTCCGTAGACTTAGTCATTAGAACAACTATCCAAATAATTTTCAATGCATTCAGGAAAAGGGAAATGTGGAGTTGCTGTCATCCGCGTATCTGGTCCAAAGACTCAGGAAATTATGATGAAAATGGGAGGCTTCTCTCAGCCACCCAAACCACGACAAGCAATTCTGAGAACTGTCATAGATGCTAAATCTAAAGAGAAACTTGATTCTGGTTTAATGCTCTGGTTTCCTTCTCCTAACAGCTTCACTGGTGAGAGATTCTATGAAATAAAATGTAGGCTATTGTTCTGGAAAGATGTGGCCCGATGCAGATTCCCATTCCGTAACCCTGTTGACAAAGTATACTATTATTGTAGACCTAGTAGCTTGTACTATTCTGATTGTTGATTTCTCCAAATATGTAGGGGAGGACTGCCTAGAGCTTCAGGTACACGGGGGTGTCGCCGTGGTAACAGCTATACTGACATCTCTCAGCACTTTCACTGCTGCTAGACAGGCTGAGCCAGGAGAGTTTACAAAGAGATCATTGCTCAATGGCAAACTGGACATTACTCAGGTAATGGTGTAGAGGTCAGTGGCTTACTTGTCTATGGAAATGTATTTACAATCACCGAATCGTTTCAATCAGTTGCAATGATTACAACCAATCATAGAATTTACTACACTGTACCTCATAATACATGTACAATAGAATATTTCAATAATATAGTGCATCCTTTGAGTGTGTAACTACATTAGGTTAAAAATTGTACAGTCTCATTGGTACTATTAGTCTCTTCTGTATTATAAGCAGTAATATCGAGGTTAAACTAGTTGTATCCCCTGTAGGTAGAAGGTTTGGCAGACGTCATTCACTCTGAGACAGAAGCTCAGAGGAAACAGGCTTATAGGCAGATGAGTGGAGAGTTGTCTTCTCTCTACTCTACATGGAAAGATATCATAGTTAGAGTGAGTAGTCGGGATAGCGGTCATAGTAGTGGTAGTAGTAGTGGTAGTAGTAGTAGTAGTAGTAGTAGTAGTAGTAGTAGTAGTAGTAGTAGTAGTAGTAGTAGTAGTAGTAGTAGTAGTAGTAGTGGTAGTAGTGGTAGTGGTGGCGGTAGTGGTGGTAGTAGTGGTAGTGGTAGTGGTATTGGTATTGGTAGTAGTGATGGTGATCATTGTTATCGTCGTATTCAATAACAGAAGTGGTGATGGTAGTAGTAGTAGTGTTTGGTAGCGAATATTGGAGAAGAACAAACCAGTTTGCTGTTCCACGATATCTACAGTACATTATTCCACTTCTTTATATCAACAGAACTGTGCCTTTGTGGAGGCTTATATCGACTTCAGTGAGGAAGAGAACATAGAGGATGACATCATAACAAGTGTCAAAAGCTCATTGGTTGACCTAATTGCACAACTACAGCGACACCTGGCAGATGGTATGATTTTGATATCACTTGTTGCATACGGAACTATGCTATTCAACTAATCCCGGAACAATTCGCCTTACACCAGAACTTCGTTTATATTACATAAATTTTCTTCTCCAATTCATACCCGCCTAATGTTTGATATGAATCTACTGATCTCCCATGTACTCGAGTGTAACTTTGGTACACTTAAACTTCTAGAGTCAGAATGTTATCTCGTTCTTGAAGAACAACATTGGCACCTAAATTAGCCCCGCTATGGTTAAAGGATCTCCCGGATAACTGTTATCTGATTCTACAAATAGTTTAGTTGTAAGAAGACTTGAAATCCATTTTGTCTTTAACTTTCTTTTACATGTAGGCCTACATGATATCTACCTAGTCCACACTGTCAAATACATAGGCTCTGCTAAACGTATGTGATTACATCACTCGAACTTTTGTCAGGCCGTAGAGGTGAGAGACTGAGAGATGGTGTTCACGTGGCGATACTAGGCAGACCTAATGTAGGGAAGAGTAGCCTGATCAACTACCTCTGTAGGAGACCAGTGGCTATTGTATCCGACCAAGAGGGGACAACTCGTGATCTGATAGAGTCGACACTAGATATAGAGGGTTACCCTGTGGTAGTGGTGGATACAGCTGGTCTAAGGTAGGAGTACATTATCATAGCTATTGATCCATCTGGGCTTAGGTAAGGGGTATACTGTGCTAGGGGTGGATGAAGCTGGACTTAGGTAAGGTGTACACTGTTATAGGGGTAGATGCAACTGGTCTGAAGTAGGGTTACACTGTGCTAGGGGCAGGTGCAGCCGTTCTCAGCTAGCATGGCATAGTATCTTTGAGTATACCAGTGATTGAATGTTGACCTTGGAAAGGTCGGCCTACTCTGTACTGTGGTGGACTCTTCCATAGAATTCTTCTGCAAATATCCTGTTTGTTAATTTCAAATTTATACTTATAAGTTAGTTACCTGATTATCCCGTCTTTGCAGGGTAACACATGACTCAGTAGAGGAAGAAGGAGTGAGAAGAGCGGTTTCTAGGTCACAGCTGGCTGACCTACTTATTATAATGTTAGACATCAATGAATTAGATCTCACTGGTGACTTACAGACTGACATCCAGGTCAAGGTCACCCAACTTTTAACTGAACATTTCAAGGTGAGGCTTCGACGTCACTGTGCTTAGATCTGTCTATAAAGTCAGATCAGTGTATAGTAAAATATGGCTTTGCAAGATTTTTGTAGCCATGGGACCGTGTGTGTTAACTCTTCATAGGAAATGTGTGTTGACTATTTTATTTATTAGCAGGAATAGGCACAGGAACCAGGGGGTTCCCTGACAAAGCCGAGCCCACTTGGCAAGTGTGAGCCCAACAGCATGTTTATAGAGCTGTTAGTATGCTTCTATACCTGTTGTAGGTGGATGATGACTTGGCTGATAAATCTCTTCTTGTTGTGGTGAACAAGACAGACAAGATAGCCTGGGAATCCATACACGCGCAAAGAAATCATGACAGGGCAGCTGGACACCACCCTCACTCATATTCAGTAGGTGCCAAGGCTTTCAAGTCATCCAATCCTCAACATTGCTCACATCACGAAGGACAGTTACCAATAGAATGTAAGGTGACAGTAATCACTGGTGAAAGTGGGACAACTCCTAATTCATTAACATTGAATGAGCAAACAATTCCCATTGTGTTCACTTCTCTCACACAAAATAGTGGACTGACAGAGTTTATATCAGAGTTAGCTCAGTTATTGAAAGGTCTATGTGCCAACCCCTCTTCTGAGACATTGTCAGTAACTCAGGCTAGACATAGAGATCATCTGACTAATTGTCTAGAGAACTTAGGGTTGGCTATAGACACCCTCGAAGATGATGTAGTGTTAACTGCTGAGAATCTGAGGCTAGCATGTTTAGAAATTAGTAGGATTACTGGCAAAGTTTCTACTGAAGATGTTTTAGATGTTATATTTAGAGATTTCTGTATTGGAAAATAAAAACCATGAGATAATAAGGTCACTGCCTTTTCTGCAGCATCTGTTCAATTGCTTCTGTCATGGAATGGAATACCAAACAGAGCACATTGTACTTGTATGGTAACACACATTGTACATGTGCTTGGGTGGTAACACACATTGTTCTTGTATGGTAACACACACATTGTACTTGAGTGGTCACAAACATTGTACTTGGGTGGTCACAAACATTGTACTTGGGTGGTAACACACAGATTGTACTTGTATGGTTCACATAGTAATGGAAAACTTATATCTAACTCCAGCAACTTGTACCATAGCCATTGATTTATTGAATAATTTGAATATTATAATGTTACAATAATATAATAAATACAAACAATAATAATATGAATTATAAGATAATATTACACTATACCTGTACAAAAACACATTCACTATGACTCCTGGAAATTATATTGCAGTGGTGGGCTACATGTGGTATGATTGGTCTGTTATGCACCCAGTTTAGACATGTTAACATAGCCCTAGGCCTACAAGCAGTCTTAGAAGACTTGTGGAACCCAGGCTGTTCTCTTGCCTCGGCAATCATGTGCAGTGCTTATAGGATGCATAACCAACCAATCAGACTCTAGCGTAGCTGTAGGAAAATAATTGCTTGAAAACACAAGTTTTTGAACAAGCTATTGGGGGTGAAGTATTGTCAGTCTCAAAAATTGGTGTTTTTTTATGCTTGACTTAGAAAACACTGCACTGTTGGAGTGCACTTGAAGTTGTCTACTCTTACCCAACAAATCTATAATGGGTAGAGAGATGACAAGTCCAACCAAAGTCGAAACATTATAATTAGGGGAATCCATTTATCTGATTTGGTCAGTATTACATGTAGTCCTAACGCCATGGCCGTGCATTCAGACGATCTGTGTAATGACTGTTAGAGGTCTAAGGGAAAATCAGGCTATGTGTACGGTAAGCAATGATTGTAAATACGATAATTATACTGTACAATAATATAACATTGTGTACTCGTATATGGGAAGCATTAACGTTTTGAAGCGTTCTACACTAGCAAAATAATACTGATTAATGCTTTTGAAAATGGGTGAATATACATCAAATCTGTATTTTGTTCCATAAAGGACCTTTTGTGTAGTGCTTTTTGTTATCAAAGCCAACCAAGTATGACCCAAAATGTACAAAATTAATTATTGTAATGTGATTATTTTGCATATTTCATTGCAATAATACAAGTCATGTATAATTATATTATAATATTATATTACAATAATATAAATTATTGTAATATGATATTAAATAGGGGGTGGGTGGTATATATACATGTAAACCAGCAGACATCTCTTCACAGGTTATGACTCGGAATAAAAACTGGTACATGTATTTTCGAACCTAGATTTAATCATATTGGTATCAACAACCTCTTCTGGATGGAAATTCTTGGTTTTTGGAACAGTTTACTGGAAATTAACTAATTATTGTTTAACCATCTTTAAAAAAGTGGTAGACTGAGAGTTAAAGACCTTTACAGGTCGCTGGGAGGGGGCAGCTCATCAATACCCTTAGATCTGTAGGCTATGAATCTGTCCCACAGAGAGCAGACAATTTCTGCTGTGGTCAAATCGGCTACTTGTATGGCCAACATCCTAAAAGAAAGAAAAAATCAATTAAAATTATGGATTAAAAAATTTAAATTAATGAAATCAGTATGTACATGTACATGTCCACATTGTTATAACAATAAGTAATAGAACCTGCAGTCACAATGCATGTAACATTTATGGTGAGGAACAGAGGCTATTTCATATGTCTCTACATGTATGTGCAGCTAACTACATCGTACATATAGCTGTGGAAGCACTAGTTTGCTATCATTTGAATGTTATAATGTTTATTAACAATTTACTGGGTTGTAGTATAAAACCACACTACCACAGGATTGTTTATAATACAGTAGAATATTTTTGCAGCAAGCTATTTACACACTGGTGACAGTTGTTGATATTATACAACTGTCACCACTAGCATGGGCAGCACTAAAGTCTTAGTTCTAACACATTCAAATATGGGCTGGTGAGTACCTCTACCACACATTTGACGAATTGCAGGAGGTACCGAGGCTAGACAGTGGCAGTGCACAGTCAGTGTACATTGGCTTCTACCTCAAATATGCAGTGTCATAACAAATCATCTTTTAATCATAGAAGGGGTATCTGTGGGAACCAGCATCTGCCCTAGCTAAACCAGTGTGGAACTAAGGCTACCATAATCCTCTATCAATGACCCACCCATCTGACTGAACTGCCATGGATCCCAGTCTACTCAGTACTCTGGGCTCTGTACCAAAAGACTTGTGTGAAAACGTGCACTCTTCTTGAAGTTATTATGTAACTAGTGTTGGGCCTATGCATTGCATCTCCTACTAATTTAATAAATAAGCCCACCTAATATTACACCACAGGTAAAACTAATTGTTTCACTATGGGTATGGCTCAACTTTGACAAATGAGTCCATGTTTTTTTGCAGAAAAAGTCAAACAAATATTAGTCCTTGTGCCTACATGACTGTAAGAGCAAAACGCAACCAAACTGGTGAATACCACATTGTATTATCTACTCTGTAAGAATCAAGTCTCTAGCTGTGTGTCCCTACAACACATGGATATCGATTGTGGGGCACAGACTATGGCTTCAACTGTTACAGCTAAATACCAAAAAACGAACCTTTTTCGAACAATTTAAAATACTGTACAATAACTGTAGCTCGGCCAGCCGTACTGTATTCAATAAAAACTAAAGACATGCTTCTATGACCTCACCCAGAGAACACACCGTACCTTAACACAAATACTCCATCGCTCCTTAAATATCGGTGTGTGAACTCTTTGACTAGTTGTCTTTCCTTATCTGATGCTCCATCCAATCGGTTCATTAATTTCAGGTATTTTCCAACAAACCTGTATAAAGAGAAGATAACCCTACGCTAATACATTTCTGGGAATACGGTAATAATATAATTGTATGAATTGGTTGATGAATAAATTTAAGTTGCAGGTTTAAAATTTTGAATTAATATTGACTGTATATAATTGAATCAAGCCTTCATCACCCTGCTAAAGCAAGAAGCTGATAATACAGTAGGATGTCCTGAGTTCAAATCTGTAAACTCTTCATTTTGTTAAATTGAGTCTCTAAACCTTCATCTCCTCCAATGGCAGGTTACGTGAATATACGGCAGTTGACAACTATTTCAACTTCTGCAGCATAGACTGAGAACTATTGTTTACCTGTTGTTGCTGTTGGGCAGTAGAGTGACGCACCATACCAGGAAGCCAAGGACGGACAGACCCGCTACTACTACCAGCCACCACCACAGGAATATGTAGATCTTCTCATTAAACAGGTTGTAAGGTAGGACACACTGAACTGTATAGTTGTGTATGTTTGAGCCCATCTTTCTTATCTACAGTGTGGGAAAATAGTTTTGGTTACCATAGCAACAATTATTCAATTCACTATTCCTGAAAATTATAAATGATGTCTCCAAACAGTGTTTTAATTAGATGTAAACGTCTCAGAACTTGCCAATTGTATCAATTTTCATTGTGTACAAATGTAAACATCCCATAATGTGTATCCTCACTATTCAAGATGGCTGAACTGAGTTTCATGCCTTGAAAATGGAAAAAATTGGAACGTCTCTCAGGGTTTGGGGTTTGTGCACTATCACAGCTCTGAAGTAGATCTATTATACATGCACACATACGCGAACAGATGCATCTAGCTCAAAACAAGTAGCTCTTTACTTGTATTCTGCACTCCCACCTAGTGAATGTGACCATTTGTCAAATATGAATAGTTGATATAGACTACATGACTACACTCGTGTACCATTGTAAAAGTGATTACAGATAAATATTTTGGTATTACACTTTAATTTGCTAATGGTAAATATTCTCCCTCACACTAAGTTTGATGTAGCCATCAAGCAACTATCACTGATAGCATCTCATAGCAAAGATGACTGCATAGATCTTGCAAATGCCTGTTTTGCAGTTATATACATGATTTCATGTGCATAAGATTATCATAATTATGTCCTGATAAAAAGCAGGTGATATCATATTTATTGTAATACTATTATAATTAACATCATTGACCTCCCCTTACTCCCTGACACAATATTTTATATGAAACAAAAACATACACACAGTTCTAGAGGATAGGCAAGTAGAAAGTAACTCAATAAAATATTAAAATGACACCACTACGATGTTGTTGTGAACAGGAAGTAGATGTCTAACCTGAAAGTCACAGAGAGTTACTCTGGGGAAAAATGGCGACGCCTCCCAACCTTTGTTGTTCATCAGATCTTTGATTACTTGAATTCCATACAAGTGATAACCTGCAGAAAGAATAGACACCAATGTTAAATTTGAAACTATTACTAAAACAATAACAATTATGATCATGGGATTTGTTATTGGATGAGAAAAATATTTCCTATAGTTGCACAAGTAAAAATTGTGGCCAATCCCTTTCATAGAAATTATTATATGAACTTAGTCTATATAATTATACTAAAGTATATGTATCCAAACTTTGTATTGCTATATTATAGAGTTCCATAATATTTTTTCACTAGACAAAGAACATAATGCAGTCCACTGCAACAGCTTTCTTTTGGAGAAATTAGTTGGAGTTGTCTTCTATCACAAACTACATGTTGTAATTTCTCCTGTTGGTGGACAAAGTGTTGAACTAGTCGTCATACATTTGTTTGTAATATTATTTACATGCATCCATGACATCCGGCAGCAATAGTTTAACTTTTCAGGAGAACACACCATTTCACTTTACTAACTGCATTAGCTACTGAAGGAATGCTAGCTGGAATGTCTTGCTATTCTGCAACTTCTGTAGTTACTGATATACATAATAATAATATAATCACAATCATAATGTACAATACTTTAGGCTGACCTGAAGTTCTATGGATAGCATAGTAACTGCAGGAGAGAATAAATATTTGAGTTATTTATTTAACAGTTGCAAAGGTTTTACAGGAAACCACAAGGCCCTAATTATATATTTATAATAAATAAAATAATGTTGGTATTGTCAAAATAGTCTATTCTGGTAACATAAATCATTCAGTTGCTACTATTTAATGTATACATTAGTAGTACTAGATAACTGAACAGGCTTGGCCACACTAGAGGGTAAATCACTGATGTGAAAATTTATCCACATTGAACTCCAGAGTATATTACTTCAAATTTTCACTGTTTCCAAAAAGAGCGCAACTTATTCATTTAAATAATATGTACAACCGACCTATGACCAGTATCCTATGTGTAGTACCAGACTAATGTCTACTTTATACTCTTGTCAACACCATGTCTATGATTTCTCTACTATACCAGATTAAAGGAGCAATTTACGGGAGTAGCATCATGAGTTTACAAACAGACCCTAGTTGTTGTTGACAGATCTCTACTTTGTGTTTGACTTTCTATCACTCTAAGCTGGTATTTTCCATTAGAAAATTATAAATTTTTCCTTAATTTTGGCATTTTATTTGCTGCTACTACTTTGTTCTGCATGTAAATCATCAGATTATTATAATAATAAAATAAAATAATTACTTCCACCTCGTTATGATAGCCTGCCAGATGTTCATGTAGTTATGAAGACATACTGATTTTACATCAGAGTAAAATCAAAATTTGAAATGTTTCTTCTGATACCAAAGGAAGAATAATCTATTTACACTGTGGGTGCAGAAAGTCGAAAATCTATTTAAAAAGTGACTCAACTATTATAGTGATCATGATATTATAGTCGAGCATCGACGCACCTACACCATTTGGATCATGAGCTATTAGTTACTGCTTTTCTTTATACTTTATGCTTTTCTTCCCTTTATACACGTCATGATCATCACATTTCATAATAGTGGTAGATTGAAAATCTAGTAACTAGGTAGGCACATAGCCAAGAGTTATTTTGCAGGCATATCACTAATTACACAAATAATGTACATGAAGTTTGGAAGGAGTTGACAACCTATCAGTGTGCCGTTTGATGTACTAAACCTAGGCATTAGGACAATGGTCTGTCTACCATAAGATTTGACTCAGTGAACTGACACGCCTATCAATGGGTCTGACTGAACTCTAACCACAGAAATGCATGACCTGGCTGACCTGATTCCATGTTGATGAGAAAACTGGTCTCCATAGGCTGCAGCAGAGCCATTGGCTCAATGGCTCTGGGCTGCAGTACTACTCATTACATACTATGTTGCATAAAGCACATGCATATAATTATAATATAATTATTATGGATTGAATGTCTTGGGAGTCGGCATCCCTTGAAATTGTTATACATGTTGAACACTAGTGTTTTGAAGGTCTACAGCTGGAGTAACTCTCTGCATACTCTGAGTACTCATACGTAGAGAGTTATTCCAGCCTGTTGTAGACCTTTAGAATACATAATTATTATGAGGTAGACTGTGTTCTTACCTTCCCCTATTACTAGGTTGAGGGCGTACAGCTGGAAGAGTGCCATCCCGATGTAACAGATTTTAGTGAACATGTAGAGAATGAATGTGTAGTTTCCATATCTTTTGCCAGGCATGCAGCATTTCTCCGAAGCTGTCTGCCTAAACCTGGCTATCCCCGAGCTCCGATACTCCCTTCTGTAACCTGGTAGAAATACAAGACATTGCTCATGTACATGGAAACAGTAGGCTGATAGACACGCTGTTAGATCAAGTCTGGACATGACCGCCTAGGTGAATATTGTAGGCAGTCATATACTGCTAATGATCATGTAAGACGTATACCCAATTTCCTCTCAGTATGCAGGAGATCTTTAGCTTATGCTGTATAACAAGTATGATTGTTCTGTTAGCAGCCCCTGTAGCCAAGACAAATTATACAGTTACCATGTACATGAGTAAGGGTAAGTGTACAGGTATATATTATTTGTGTAAATGTAGTTTTTTACAATCTCTATCAATGTGTTGGAGCACAGAATGGACACATAATAACATATCCTGTTTCACCATCTCTGCCAAACTACATTTACATTGTAGCTGTCAACCAAATAGCTGGACAGTGTTGACACTGACAGCAAAGATTCCAATAGTAAATACAATTGAGATGGCAGCATAATTTACATTACATTACATCCTATTATGTCTGACATCACATCTTAGTAAGTCTGACATCACATCCTATTATGTCTGACATCACATCCTATTGTCTGACATCGCACCCTATTACGTCTGACATCGCACCCTATTATGTCTGACCTCACGTCAGATCGGCCAGTCAGGTCGGCCAATAATACGCCTCCAACACCTCACTACGCACCCTACTAATTAACACATCATAGTAACAAGTAAAGGTAGGGAAGGGAATAGTGCCCCTTACCAAGCAATCTGTCCAAGTGGCTGGTCACATAGGTTATAACACCATCTCTCTTTGCAGGATCCAAGTTCTCACCCTTGTTAACTTGAGTTACTATGTGATGGATATCGTATCCAGCGCCTGAAGAGAACACCTGCCAGATGGACATACATAGATAACGTTGTAGTTACATAATATAGTAACCATGGCAACCATTTCCAAGATGGCTCTAGTCACATGACATAATAATATTATAATGTTATCCTTGGAATAATGAAACTTATTTACATGTATTTGCTGCCAAGAACTTGGTTCCACAGTGGCTGGGGGAATAGTTCATTCCTGTTGTGGGACCAATACCTTGGCTGCTTGCAAATAATTTATTTACAATCACAATAACGCTATAACATGTAAAACAGTGACTAAACTTCATAGCACACTGATAGTATGGCTCTATAGATAGCAGGTAATAGGAGATACATAAGCATGACTCGTGTAGAATTTATATGTATGCCAATTATACAGTTCACAGTGAGATTGGAGTTACTCCTCTTCTTTTGTAGTTCAAGTATTGAATCCAGTGCCACAACATTTGTACAACAAACCTGATTGTGTAGCTCATACTGACCTTCCACAGAAGACCTGGTAGAGTGAAGAGAAAAGCTTGGAATGCCAAAATGATAGGAGTCCATTGATAGTATGTCAGCTCTAGACCTAAAATAGGTTCAGCAGAAGTGGGTAAACTGAGGGAATGATATTCAGGCTAAAGCTATGGTTTGTACCAAGGTAATTAATTTATATAGAGTAGAACTGCAAAAATTACAATAATAAAACAAGTTATTCTTCGTTTACTAGTCACATACGAATCCACCAACCATGAGATGGTTACAAGTAGTTTGTATTTATTAGACAATAATTTGTCAGGTTTTCATATGATTGCACAGTGAGAGTAAATTTATGTATCCACACCAAAATTGACGCATCATTTTATGCTGCCTAAAGTTCCACACCATAACTTACACAGCAACCTGGATATTTCATGTAAACTGGTGTTTCTGTAGCCCAGGTATTATTGAAATTCAAACTATGCATTTGCCATACTATTAATCTTGGATCAAATCAATGCTCATGGCACAGGGCACTGATAGGCAGCCAAAATGAACCCTGGATGATTTCACTGGAAGCTTATACATTGTATATTATGTACATGTCGTTTTATAATCTGTTTGCTATTGGATTGAGGGCTAATAAGAAACCAATATGGCAACAGTAGGTTTTAATGAGCCACGGTTAGGTAAGGTACCAGTTGGGTGTAGTATCTAGGAGAGATTTTAAAGTTGAAGCTGTTACAAAATTTTTAGAAGAGTTAGGTAGCAAAATCTGGATTATAGATTAAAGCTCAAGGAGTTCCGGCTACAATGAAAGTAACTGTGCCCTATTTAGTGACATTTCCCAAAAAGGAGAGGGGCAGACTGGCTGCTGCCACAGGTTGACTGACTGGGCATTGCTCTCTAAAACCAATACTTGCTGTGGTAAATACTGTGGTAGCATTGTTAGTGTATGCAGATGTCAATGTGAATGCCATAGTCATTGTTGTTTCTAAGGGTTTTAGTCTGTTTATCCAGTAAATGCAAAAAAATGGTTGGTACAAGCTATAAGTACAGTCAGTATTCCTTGGCTCTCCATTGTAGATTATGTAAATATCTACTATTCTATACCCATTATTTATAAATTAACTACATGTAGCTAAAATGTAGTGCTTGTAGGTTTGTTAAATGAATATTTAAATAGGCTGTCTAAATGACAGTGTAACTTACCCTTTCTCTTGCTATGATGAGGCACGTTCTGTGTTGTTGGTACGTAGTACGTGTTTTTCACCCAACAGACTTGATCTGTATATTTAAACCATTGAGGAGTGAACTCTCCTGGTGTGAAGCAGTCAATGGGGTCCCCAATGTACTGACCTGTGTACAGTAAGAAGCACAGGCTAAGACATTGCATAACAGAATAGCAGATATGTCCTTTCATTGAATTTCTTCTAATTGTCAATAAAATATAGTAAATAAATAATTAAATTAAATTGAACTCAATTAATAGTACCATGCAGTCATGTACATGTACATGACTGCATAGCACTATAAGCAGTTTTCTTCCATGCAATCTATATAATTTATTATGCCATGCCGTACTAAGAGGATAGATAATGCTAAATTGGATGAAATTATATGGAATAGTCAAAGGAAGACAGCTTCTCCAAAGCTACACTTTTTACCGCATTGTTAAACAGACAGAGGGATGACGCCATATTGTTAGAATTGGCATTGCTTAATAAAAAGAGAGTATAATGACTTATATCTCTCAATTACTTGTACAAAAAGAACCTTCATGAAATATTATTATGTAATAATTTAGTGGCCTGCATAATAAGTAATATGGTGTCTAAATAACACGGGTATTAATATAAGAATCTAGACAGAATATACAGAAAAAGATAGCAGGATGCTGTGTCAGTATATTAGCATTAGGATGAGACAAGTTGAGTCATTACATTGGGCTGAAGGTCCTGATACTAGCCTGATATTACATCACATCCTGTTTCCATAATATTATAATATTTTCCTACTAGACATACAGCTCATAGCTGCTGGCCGCATTTTGTATGACCAACACTGTGGTGTACATGTGTGTAAATACATAATTACACGAAACCATATTGGAATTATAGCTACATGCACAGGAGAACTTAGGCTAACGTAAATTCAATACCACAATGCCCAACTTCTAATGAAGCACGGATTTAATGTAACTATTTTACAAATAAGATAATTAATCAGTATACAAAATAAGGATCAATTATTATTTTAGATTAAGGTTGTATTACACAGATTAGTGCAGATTAACATGGATTAACAACAAGATAATACATTCAGCTTACCACCAGAGACGAGGAAAGCGAATACTATACAAACTGCTACGCTGTATCGGGACGAGAGTCTGTCGTATGTGTCATCGTCTCCCCTTTTCATCAGGTTTATACCATCTTGGATTGCCTTTGCGAACCCAGACATGGTTCTGCTGTCTTAAAATTCTCTAAATATATTCGTATAATCTCTTAGCGCTGCCCTTCTGGAGGCCTCTCCTTATACAGATGCTATCTCTACCACTGCTGTCATCTACTGCCACTGAATAAAATATAAAAAACTGATTATGCAACAAACTAACATCTATCACAGCTGATTGGTTAGTTGGCTTAATTATTAGCCAATTAGATTGAAGTGTTGTGTTATGTATTGTTTACAAACAAAGTGGCAGCTCTGTTGGCTTGACCCTGTCTATCAAAACGGGATCTGATCAAAGGTTAGTTCATTGTTTGGAATACCTGGTTGTATTGTCAGTCTTCTGGTTGCCAATATACATGTACAAGTATTCTGCAAGGATAGAGCACACAACCTACTGCACTGAATTTGAAATGGACTGAGAACAAAAATTTGGCCCCTAATCCTCAGCTATTAGGGGCCTACTATCAATGATTTATTTATTGCAAAAAACTCACCGGCTTATTTACTCCTCGACGTGACCAGCCCCTTGCAGCTTGCACTGTCAGATGCCAATGCTGGCCAACTCCCTGTGAGAAAGACCCAGATGACATGGCCTTTTTTGGCAGGGGTAGAGAAGTTGCCTTAAAGCCATGCTGGCTTGCGTGACCCCAAAGACCTTTATATGTGGCACAGGAGCAAGAAGAGGAACTTATGAAAGCTCATCATCAGACACACCTGTGGATTTGGGTTGCTACCTGCAAGAATCAGGTCTTTTAATTTTTATTCTATTGAAGAAAATAAGAACGATATACATGTACATACATGCAGATAGTCAATGTTTGACAGCATAACGATAGCAGGTAGCAACAGATTGGAGAATATGCTGAAACACCTTGTAGATCTGCACAGCAACCTGCAGGTACAGGTCATACTTGGTGTTAACTAATTACCTACCTGATTGGCTATTGATGGCAGCGCTATGTAAACACAGCTGATTGGCTGTTTATTATACTCAAAAACAGTAACTGTTGAGGTGGCATTAGCAAGATTCCTCTACAGGTCTGCTTTGAAGTCATCATTATTAGTGCATATAAACTGTTTATAATCAAACAGCCTGGATTACAGCCTACTTGTTGAAGAATGTCACAAGGTAGCATTTACATGTACATGTACATGTACATGTAAATATCATAAACATAAGCATAATAGTTACACACAGCTATACATACATGTAATACATGTGCATGTACTGTGCGCCTACACATACATGTACATGCACACGTGCGTGTACATTGTATGTACAAGTGTTTGTACCTTTATAAAACTCAATAAGTTGACCAGTCTGTATAAACCTGCCAGAAATAGGCTTATATCTTCATATTATATTCTATTGGAGGGAGGAGGATGAGGGTGTATTCAGACCTAGTCAAGCATTTGATGTATTCTACTGTATCCACATTATTCTAAGTTAGTGGCTCCATTTGCAAAAAAATACATGTTTACCTTCATTATAATAATAAAATGAATAATAATATCATAATAATATCATAATAATATCAGGCAAGTATGATAGCACTGATTAGGATCCTGTAGCCAACCAATGACACTGTTAGTACAAGCTAGTTCTCCAATAGAAATGTAGAATAAAATAGTGGATTCACTTCGAAGTTATTCAGTCTCTCTCATACCCTAATTGGGAACTAAACCCTCAGTGCTATTAATTGTCTAGCATGTTTAGTTGTTTACAGAGTGGTTGTTATGGGAAACCATTTCCCATCCTCAAATTTATTGACTTTGGACTAGCTGGAGTTAATAGTAGATGTTAGACTGGGCTCCATGCTTTACATTTCCTGTGGGTGCCGCCCACACAGTCTCATTCATTTAGAAATAGACATGTGAATTTGTAGTGGCATTTTCCCACAATTGTAAGCCATTGGCAATACTTCTGAGAGTAAAGGAATAATGTTATGTGGGTGAGAAACATAAACAGTAACATTGTTTTTTATTGTAACATCAGAATATATCACACAATCCACATGCATGGGACGCATATTTGAGGTATTGGAGTTTTCTAGCCTAGTCGTAACACAGATAGATAACTCCGAAATCATGTGGAAACTTTGTGATAATTTGCTGCAGACAAGTAACCGTACGACTGAAACGGAAACCGTTTATTATAGTTGCTGCTTGAGCAGATTCTAGTCTCTGAATAACCTCAAAATGTCACGAAGGATCCATACAAAATAAGTCTGTATTGTTGATGGCTACTCAGTTGTCCTCTCTCACTTCTCTGTTATTGTTGTAAAATAACAGTAAAGAGAGAAAAGACAACTCCACATTATAATTGACAACTGGGGGAACTCTTGGGTCATGAGTATTCTAATATCATTACCTACATTATTGTGTAATCCATGAATTGTTGCTAATGTAAAACAGGTACCACATTCCTTACCTAATATTGGTACAATAAGTACATGTATTTACATGTATTTACATGTGCATGTAGCCTACATCAATAACATACATTTATAGTATGCAGTGGGATATTTCACTGCCCTCTAATGTAATATTAGCGCATTGCCATAAAGTATACAGTTTAGGTCACATGCAGACATCAATGCCAACCTACATTCCTGTGAACTGACAGGTGTGTAGAAATGCCATGCCTCTCAGTTAATAGCTAACTACACAGTCATATCAATTAGGTTGAGCATTGCTTAGACACATACAGTTTAGGATTGTTTTCGATCAGAAAATTTTCAAGATGTTAAACTCTGTCTCCCCCTTACTGCTCCTCGGCATTCTAGTTGCTAGGTAAGCTGTTGCTGTAAGCAAACCTTCTAAAACAATGGATAATAATCTACATGTAGGTGCTATTACTAATACCTCTTCCTCGCTTCCGTGCGCAATAAGAGATCTCTTAGGAATTGCAATTTAGTTTCAAATCATTTTCCTAATGGCTTATGTAGAGCTTACACAGGTACATAAATGGTGCGTATGCATTTTACACCTGATAATAAGTGTATTTTAGATGTATATTATATTATTGTGAAACTCAATCAAAATTTCTATTTCAAGTGTAAGTGCAAAATGGTGCTGTGGAGACATTGACACTGAAGTTACAGCTCAAATCAAGGCTGTTGTAAGGTCAAGGGTTGTTCAGGTCAATGCCATGGAAACATACAACCTGAGAACTGGTAAGTCTTGAGACACTCTTTGCAGGTATTTTACAGGTACTCAGGTATATTATGTATATATCTTATGGTGGTTTGGACGGATGTTTGGTGTTGTGGTAGTTGCATTGTGAAAATAGTGCTAGTGGTGGTGTCTATCTGTGTGTGCATTGCCATACATACATGTATGTAGTCATTTGTAGAGGTAGGTTGACTATGGTATTGTTAAGATATGCAAAATAGTGATGTCATAAACACAGCTTTCCTCCAACCTGGTAAAATATAGTCTACTACATTCCAACACCCATGTCAGCGGGTCTGTATTTTCTTGCATCCCAATTTTCTCTCTATTCAAGCTCTTTTGACTCATGTCGAACTGCCATTTGATCGCCTTGAGTGGTAGTGATATAATCTCGAATAATATGACGGCTGCCTTATATGGTATCAGCCACAGTGATTGAATTTTAGTATCGGGGAAAGTTGT
Organism: Bugulina stolonifera; assembly: GCA_935421135.1. NCBI lineage: Eukaryota > Metazoa > Bryozoa > Gymnolaemata > Cheilostomatida > Bugulidae > Bugulina > Bugulina stolonifera. Next base: position 6,030,301 of record OW285197.1, on the reverse strand, counting down.
AATATCTGATATTATTAGTGGTAAAGATCAGTACCATTACAATCATGGCTGCTAGGTGCTATCAAAGAAAAGGGTTCTAGGATGCATAAACTTGACAGGAAAACGAGATTGCATACAGTAATTATGACATAACAAGGCATATTCATAAATCTGGTAGATGTGATTGATTTTAGTCACATAATCTGTTGATAGGTTACAAGATTTGTCCAAACAATACGATAGCTGAGAAGGACGTCCCTAAAGGTCTAGGAGATAACACTGAGGATACATCTGAGAACAGAGACAAATTGAAAAACCAGTCAAAGAACCGCCTTGGCTTGTTCGGTTTGCTCTTTGGTGGAAATGGCGGAAAGTTGCTTGGTTAGTCTCAATTAAAATGACAATATTTTTATCCGCATGGTCAACTGGTAAAAAGAGCACGATGAACAGCTATCATGTTATGGTTTAGCCATCTTACATAATTTATTTGCACGTACCTTGACCCCATTGGATGATAAATTCCAGAACTGTCAAGAGAAAACTTTAAATGTACATGTACCTTTAGGCCGGACAGTGCTTCATTGTAGCCCATCAGTTTGACAGGCCTGCTTTTTTATTTCTGGTAAACAAATCGCAATATACTATCCATAATATATTGTTAGCACATGTGCATGATGGAAAGAATATCTAGATAATTGTCAACAAACTTAGAAGAGGTTTTGATTAAAAATTTTCAGAAACAGATTAACTGCATGATCATAAAGACGCACATGTCGTAAAAATTAAAATTTGAGATAATATTTGTACTGCAATGAAGTAATACCGGCGTGTTGCTTAAACATTTTAACCATATTGAGACATCTAACGCTGCTGTATAACAGCAGGAAGTATGATGATGGGATACACTGTAAATTTACATTTATGTAATAACCTTGACATGTGAATTATTTGTTTGTAGGAGATGATGAGTATCATAGTTACTGCCCAGTCTACACTGTGAAGAGCAGGTACCCTCATATTTATATCTACCTCTAACACAGTAATAGTGTCTAACCCCAATGTAGAAATGCACTTGTAGATGTACATGTACTAGTACATTGTATGACTATGCTTGGTTGCTTAATTAAATAATATTATAATAAATGGACAAAATAAACCCTGCACATACACATTAGGTATATATTATAATAAATAGTGTGAGAGACAAGGAGCCATTTCGTAGTCAAATATTGATTACCCTGCTCTGGATAGTTATTATTAAAACTCCATTCTCTGTATTATTACTTCTGATGCAGATACCATCTTTGATAGGATAGTATACAGGTAATACGCCTCGTTACAGGATGGTTACCAAGTACTCAATTGAGACGTACAACACTGCTATGTTTGATGATGAAAAGGCTTCATGTCCAGCAAATAAAAAGGTGTGCTGTAGAGGGTTTAAACAAGTCGGGGACAATTGCGTAGGTAAGTGTATCTGATTGGGAAGAGAAGACAACTTGTAATAGAGTTAGTAAAGCACAATATTATATTAAGCTGTACATGTAGGGATATAATAATACATGTATTTGTATTTGTTTACTCAACATGACTGTATTGGCCTAACAGGGGTTAAGCTTTTCGGTTGTTTACTTTCATCAACAACACTCCAAGTAAAGTCATGTTAACTGGTACACCACCGGGATCATGCAGTTGCTTGTTGATTAGAATGAGACTATTTAGTGCTCTATATACCTAAGTGTTGCGTCCCTAAACCGGCAGATTGCTCTTGTTTAATTAGGCGCCAACCTGTGAAATTTAGAGGTACAAAACCTATCTCAAATAGAACTCAAATGCATCTCTCAACTTCCTGATGAAACTAAACATATTTTACAGAAGAAGGAAAAGCAGACTCGGCTAATGATGCTCTGGATTTTCTGAACAGTCTTGGGATTGTTGGATAGACACAGTATCATTGTATTTGTATATCAAACATAAAAGCACTGTTTTGTAATACCCGCAATTATTGAAATATAAGTTAAATCCACCCAAACCTGTGTGCACCATGACTGTATGATTATGGAGCCAAAATCACTCCTAATAATTTATGTTACATTTTACGGTTACTTTATACAATGTACCATACTCCAACGTTGAGAAATTGATTGCTGGACAATGGGCTTCCATCTTAAAAGATGTAATAATTCCTTTGTAATGCAGTACTGTATCACAACATAAGATGCCATTACTTTGATTGTTTTGCGTGTACATAGAAAGCAATCAATAGTAATGGGTGAGGTGCATCTAGACACTGCCCAAGTAATAGTTTTAGCATTGATTGCATGATATACAATGATTACAGTGTATAACCGTGTGATAAATTTTATAAGACCATAGATTAGTTACATGTGGGTGGGTTACAGTTTTACACCCTTATTTTAATCTTTGCTATTGTGCTGTATACATGTATTACGGATTGTTTGTTTTGTTTTTATTTTTTCTGAATTTACTAGACTACTAGAGACATACAAATTGCAGAAATCGAAGTCGTTAAATTTCCTGTTAATTTCCTCTACGAAGGCTGTTTAATAGATGGATTTTTATTGAAACAAAAATATTATTATTTGAGCATAATTATAAAAGTTTAGCACATAAATACATAAACACATATGCATAATTTTGTTATCTAAGAATCTAGCAAAAATCTAGCAAAAATCTAGCAAAAATATATCGACTTCAACGATACATGTAAATGGAATGCATTTGCCACGCTGAATCAATATTATTCTTACCAATTTTGGTTCATTGCAAACACACAACACTAATCACAGTTTTTGACACAAGGAAAACTCAGAATGTTTTGCAGTTTTAAACCATGGTAAATTTTTTTTAAATGTTGTAAAAATACTAAGCATATGATATACATGTACTAAAGTAATGCAAATTCTAATCTACATTGTACCTTGCTATTAAACAGTATTGTTATGAATGGTAGTCATATGTGGTTTTTGTTTTGGAAAATTAATATTATTTCATCTGATGTGCAAAACTACTCTGATTTGTTTAAAATATGCATAATCCAATGAAACTGTTTGAAGCGGAAAAGTATTATATATTTTGTTATAATATTTAGTTGTATACTATATTTTTATACGTTTCACTAATGTAGCAACTCCTGAGGCAATTCCTTTGCCAATCATAACCAATCCTTTCCCAATCTGTGCCAATACTGAATCTCCCCTCTCTCCATCTTCTTCCTGTCGTCGCTGAAGAGCTTCAAATTTCTCTCTTAATGAATCAATCTCAGAGTCCAACTCTTCACGTTTGTTTCTCTCATCTTCCAAAAGCTCATTAAGCTTCTTCTCATTTCTTTTTTCCAGCAAAGCCACTTGTTTCTGGTACTCTTCTTGATTGATTGACCCGAGTTTTCGTTCTGCTTCTAATGCCTTCTTGCTTTCTTTGTTTTCTTTCTCTAGCTTTTCTTTCTCCAACTGATATTTCTTTACTTCATTCTCACGTTCCGCTAACCTCTTTGCTTGAGCTAGCAACTCGGCTTTCTCGTCAATATGTTTCTGCTTGTCTCTCAGCCTCTCGAGGTACCGACTAAAACACAATTACAATGTACATGAGGAAAATAATAAATGGAATATACATAACCAATATTCAGGTGCTGGTGGCTGCGTGTGGTCTAGCGTGTGGTCTAGCGCCAGTCACTCTGGTCTTGCAGCAATGACGCAAGTCCCACCAATATAACCTAGAGATTTTTGCCCCGAATAAGGTTTTTCCCTCTGTGCCATATCAGACTATAATAATATCTAGCTCTAGGAGCTATGGTAGTCCCCTCTACTAGATTTGCAGCATCTTTCTTGCTAAAAATGTTACAATAGCTGCGGTGGTTTGCTGAAGAAGGAGAGTCATTAGATCACTATCAACCACCTTAACTCTTAACTAAAATTAATAATATTATCTCAACAATGAGTAAAGAGAAGGAAAACATAAAATGACTACAAATGCGAAAATGTTAAAAGCTGATAGAGATAAACATTATTGTAGAACGGGGATGGATTTGTACGTGTAACTAACCCATGGATTTGTACATGTAACCAACCCAATTGAAGAACCAAGATGAGTAAGAAATTTGGGAAAAAAATTTAGGATAATCTTCATGGTGGAGTATAAAGAAGAGAAAAGTACATGATTTGTAGTATTCAAGAGAAAAAAATGAATGGAAAGGAAAATACTAAAACAGATGTGAAGAGTAAGACCAGGAGAATATAGCAGAAGTGGACTACTAGTAGATTAAATAAGGAATTGAGAATTGATGTAGTGATAGCAAACACATTGTAGAAGTTAATGTGAAGTACATGTTCATGTATTCCGTCATGCAAGAAACCCAGGTAAATACAACTACTCTACTATTATAACTACAGTCATGTATAATATAATGCAATAACTTGCACGATTACTTTTTGTAGAGGGCCGAAGGGGCCATACCTGTGCTGCAAATTAATTGCGCTTATTGGAATGGCTTTTTCAGTCATTGGCACATCAGGGTAAATAGTCAACTGTTGAGAAATAAAATTATTTTAAGCGCTGGGACACGATTGGTACACTTACACTGCGTGTTCACTGTTAGCATGCTGAACTACACATTTGTCCCTCTGAAACATAGCAATAGTATCATTGAGAATTCTGTTGAGCTCTTGTATAATCTGCCCACTGTCCATTCCATATTCCTGCTGGGTTAACTTCTACAAAAACAGAAATATGTTGAAAACAGAGTAATAACATCTACATCCTATAGCATCAGACACTCCGGGCACACCTCTTTGGGAATGATCAACCACATGATATTTCATAAATACATGTTTATTGTAATGGTTCGGACATTTGCCTATACGACCTCAGCTAGCCTGATGGACTTTATAGCACCCTAAGTGCCTAGTAGTTGCCACAGCTCTACTCATCTAACTCTTGGTATCTTGCACTTAGCTGTCTTGTTACTCATACCTACATTGTTATGAATGTTCTAACTATACACTTATAATTACATATCATTTACTGAGCAATTATGTACTTTTTTCTACCCATGTGAAGAGGCCCGACATCTCAGAATTGCCTGATATTGATTTTGCATATTTTCTAGATGATTTTAAGCATCTTTTGTCAAACCCGACCTATTTTAGGTCGGTTATCGAGCTTCCAGCCGCCATATTTTTGCGCAATTTCCAGACGACACTATGCCGTCATTTTACGACACTGCTTCAGCCTCTTATGCTATATATTATAGCGCATTGTTTTTATCTTTGTTGTCTCCGTTTATGCTTGGATTTCAATAAAGACACATCTATACATATTATACAGAGACTTTCACTTCATAGATAGGTCATTCCAGCTGTTAAGGTCTTCGACCTTGCAACCCAAACTTCCTACTAGGTCGGATCACTCCCTTTCTCAATATAGCAAATAAGCATTGACTCGGGACCACATGGGTCGTCTTTGGTAGTTATCAGACTACTAGTACCTGTTGATCTTTCATGTAATGAGAAGACCTAGCACCACTCATAGGCTCTTTATTTTGGACACGGGAGTCGTCTTAGGACGACAGTACAAACCCCCAAAAACCATTACACTATATATATGACTTGTAAGTTGTTAGGATAGTGTAATACACAATTGTCAATTGATGGCTTTCATATGACAGTCTCTGTGCCTTACATGTAATTACTACTTGCTGTTTGTCCTATATATTAACCTCAACGTTTGTCATGCTTTTATACTGAGTTTAACCTGATTGGTCAGTTGTAACTTCTGTATTGTTTTTAGTACTAGCCTTAATTACTTGCACATGTTTTTATTACTTGCCTCTGTCTGTGTTCTAAGTCCTTTGTCATGAGTTGACTTTTGTGCTGTTGTTGAATACATAGTGGATACACCATAAGATCAACTGCTAACACAAGTGACTGCTAACATAAGTTTAGTAGGGCAGGAGGGTTTTGTGGTCAGCTTGCTGACTTACGAAACGAAACTGTCAAGCTACGGCTTGTTACTATTATAGTATTAGAAACAATAATCAAAAGCTGAGGACAAGAGAGAGGTTATAAACCACATGTATGTACATGTAGCTTTACAGCGTGGGTTACTACAGGCATATTTGACTATTAGGCAGTTCTAAGTAGTGAAAAGTCAATTTAATGGAATGGCGAAAGCCTTGGCAGTTAACAAAAGATACACAAAGCTTTTATAGCAAATTATTCAATGAATCTAGTTTTGCTGCATTAGTTCAACATTTTAAGCTGAGACTACCATCATATTTTGCCAATGCTTCTACAAGTTAATGTTAGAAACTTTTAAGAAAATTACAGCTGGAAAAAACCTGTGTGTCATACATTTTCTACTAAGACAATGGTGGATAGACTACTAACTTGCATTTCCTGGTCATGAAACAGATGAGCCGCCTCAAAAGCATTGGAGATCATTGTCTCAATGAAGTAGTCTCTTGAGCTGAGTATCTTTATATTTCCTAGCTTTACTATACGCCGCTTCAGCTCCTAAAATAGAGAAATACTTGTATGTCCCTATATACAGTAGATGTAGGTGTAGACGTAGATGTAGATGTATATGTAGATGTAGGTGTAGATGTACATGTAGATGTAGATGTAGGTGTATATGTATCATGTAGGTGTATATGTATCATGTAGATGTAGATGTAGATGTATATGCAGACGTAGATGTAGATGTAGATGTAGACGTAGACGTAGACGTAGACGTAGACGTAGACGTAGGCGTAGGCGTAGGCGTAGGCGTAGGCGTAGATGTAGATGTAGATGTAGATGTAGATGTAGGTATAGATGTATATGTAGATGTAGGTGTAGATGTGCATGTAGATGTAGAGGTAGATGTAGATGTAGATGTAGATGTAGATGTAGATGTAGATGTAGATGTAGATGTAGATGTAGATGTAGATGTAGATGTAGATGTATATGTAGATGTAGGTGTAGATGTACATGTAGATGTAGATGTAGATGTAGATGTAGATGCAGACGTAGATGTAGACGTAGAAGTAGATGTAGATGTAGATGTAGATGTAGATGTAGATGTAGGTGTAGGTGTAGATGTAGATGTAGATGTAGATGTAGATGTAGATGTAGATGTAGATGTAGATGTAGATGTAGATGTAGATGTATATGTAGATGTATATGCAGATGTAGGTGTAGATGTATATGTAGATGTAGATGTAGATGTAGATGTAGATGCAGACGTAGATGTAGACGTAGATGTAGGTGTAGATGTAGATGTAGATGTAGATGTAGATGTAGATGCAGACGTAGATGTAGATGTAGATGTAGATGTAGAGTAGATGTAGATGTATATGTAGATGTAGATGTAGATGTAGACGTAGATGTAGATGTATATGTGGACGTAGACGTAGACGTAGGTGTAGTAGATGTAGATGTAGAAAGCAAAGAAGCTCAATTCAGTAGTTTAAGTGCAAGTAAAAATCTAACTTTGATCGTTAACTAATTCGCTTTCTGAAGACATATTTGAGTTGTAGTGAAATCAGTTTTTCTAGTGAACAGAATTTTGAGATGTAAATAACAATACGTAGCTAAATTTGGTACCACCAATTAAAACCATGCTGCTTAGGAGGAAGCTAGCCCTTTTCAAAACCACTGTTCAAACATCGTTCATTTTTTAAGAATGTAATGGCATCCATTAAAAATTCTAATCGCTGCTCCAGTGCAAATAATTTTAATATTATTCACACAGCTATTAAAAATTTTGTTGTAACATCACAATGTGCATTCTAGAAATACAGTAGCAACAGATACGAGAAACTAACTTTAAAGTTATGCAACAGTTTCTCTCCATTGAGAAGTGAGTGGCTACGTGACTTTGGCAGCTCAACACACAGATACTGGAATAACTCCTTGGCCGCTACTAAGAATTCTTTGTTTACATCTACAATATAAAGCTCAATGAAGTCAAGTTCACGAAACTGCTTTTAAATACCAATATAGTACATTGTACATGATTGTACCAACATGTGTATACACATACACTTATCACACAGAGCTTAATACCGCTCATGTGTATATTGTAATGGTACAGGACATTTGTATACGACTCCAACTACCGGACGAAGCTCCACCGCACCCTAAGTGCCTAGTAGTTGTTACAGCACTACTCATCTGACACTCACACTCTCATAATTAGCTGTTCGTATACTTATATTCTATTGCATTGCATGTTAAACCATTAATTTCTGTCTATATACGTGTCTCCATGTGTTTATACTCGCTACTTATTCATGTCTTGTTCTCCTATATTATTGTATATAGCTACATGACTATTACTAAGTCTTTTTAATGCCTTTTATACCCATGTACAGAGGCCCGACCTCTCAGAATCCATTGATGTTCATTTTGTACATGAATTGGACCATTATAAGCAACTTTTGTATAACCCGACCTATTTTGGGTCGGCCGTCGGGCTTCCGGTGGCCATCTTGTTGCGCAACTTCCAGACGACCACACGTCGTCTTTTCCCGACACTACGTTGGCCGGAAGTCCTTATACTATATGAAGGGCATTGTTTTACTGTTCATTGTCTCAGTCTTCACTTGGCTTTCAATAAAGACACATCTATACTTGATACAGAGACTTTCACTTCCTTTTGTCAGGTCATTCGCTTAGCGAACCGCCTACTAGGTCGGATCACTCTCTTTCAACGTATAGTCTGAAGGTCAGACTTGGGACCAGATGGGTCGTCTCTGGTAGTTATTGGGCTACTGAGACCGCTCGATCTTTCATGTAATGCGAAGTCCTATTACCACTCATAGGTACTTCATTTCTGGGTCGATAGTCGTCCAAGGACGACTGCACCAAATGACAGAAACCATTACAATATAACTGCTTCGACAGTGCTCATACATGTATTAAATGTAAAATAAATTTTATAGTTGAGCAATTATCTTTTGGTGAAAATATAAAAGAATATTAATAGCGTTACGACTTCACAAGTATCACCCAGTGCCTCTACCTAGGTCCAGCTTCACACAGCTGTCATGGGCCAACAGCCTGTCTAAATACAATAGCTACGCTCAATATTTATTACATGCACACGTAATCTACATATACAGAGTGTCATGGCCTGGCCTGGCAGCAATTTATCTCCAGGTTTACTATTGCTAACAGAAACATTAAATTATTAATGGTTTCTGGCTGATAAGTGATTACCAATATAGCAACAATGAGCCTAAGCTTAAGCTAGCTACTACTGGTCAATGGTTTGGCTATAAGATCTTGAGATCTGCTAACATTATGCAAAAAATCAAGCAATACACTACTAGCAGTCTAATGTACTATTATGGAAATAATTGCAACAGTTTTTATTTGTTGGTATGGTGAGTCACCTTCCATCTTAAGCTGTTCTCCATCAGAGCCTCTCAGAATTTTCTCCCCTGGTGGTGGTAAGGCAAAAGTTGTCACCTCACTGAACGTTTTCTGTATTCCAACTGCAAAGTCTCTTACAACTGTGGACTCCGCGTTATCAGCCTAAGTAAATAAAATTATCAATTTAGGGTGTTAAAAATAAAATTTAATACAAAAATACACATAGGAAGTGCAATCAGCAAGAAAACTTCTCATTTGAAATAATTATTATAATATTATAAGTCTAGTTTCTAGTTAATCTTTAGTAGTGAAGAATAATGATTTAGAAGATCATAATATAAGACAATCAGTTTAGCCTGTGTTTTTACAGAGCTCCGACAAGTCTGAGCTCTGGGAATGCATATTTTATTACCGAAGAAACACCCAATACTGCTATCCGTTTATGTTATTCATGTTTTTAAAGATTTTAAGAAAGTTGGGATAGCAAATTGTATGGAAGTATATAAATTGTCTGTAATAGTTGCATGTACTTCTTACATTAATTTATTATTAAGTCGTTCTCAATTTTAATACTACTTATTAATAATTTAATTTTAACCATTGGCAGGTGGTACATGTTTATGGGTAGCAAACTAACTCTATTAATGGAGTGGAGAAACCGATCAGTTGTAAGTAAATTTTATAGCTGTTGGGTATTATGTTTACATAGAGCAGCATATCATATTTCTATTCCTATTGCTTATGTATTGTTTAGGTGTGGTGTTTTCTATTGTGTAAAACTTTAGGGCACAAAACAAAAACAAGTGAATAAAGAGAACTGTTGCAAATACAACACACTCCCCTCGACCAGATAATAACGTTCATCTTTCTATTGGAGTCCATGGGCTGAGGTTGTAAAGAAGCATGTACAACTTAAAAAAGGTTAGTCCTACGCCTCATTCAGTGTCTTCGGAAAAGGACAAGTTGTATAGCCAGAGATTGATATATAATCCCTACATCCGGAATAGCTTTATATTTTATATAAAACTATATTATGGAATTGCAATTAGAAATAGCTACACACCTAGGGCTAATCACCCTAATTGCAGATACTAATGGGCTATTTCTAGTAATCCAATAATTTGATTGATTTGTGGAGAAAGTAGCACAAACTATATTCTATACTACATCCTTGGAAATACTGTAATGTTTTGCTATGGGTCGCTCACACCAGTGCCGATATTAGCAGAGTGTGAGAAGTGCTTGGTAGTGGTATTGGGCTGCCAAATTGTACTTCCACCATTACATAAAGAGTGAACAGTTAGGTAATCTCTGTTTAGTGTTGCAGAGGATGTAGGCCGATGCTTCGGCTCATCAAAGTGTCAAGGGTCGGCATAGGTCCGATGGTTTATGCTCCTAAGAGTGCAGAAAGAGTCAGTGTTGAACTGGGGACGTAGGCCCGATGCTTAGGCTCATTCAAGAGTCAAGGATCGACTAGGGTGGTAAGAGTATAAGGACGAGCTCGGGCGCTAAAGGTACAGGGGACCAAGGCTGGAGCTGCCTGCCTGCAAGAGTAAGACTTGTAGTTTAAGTTAGGAGATGTTGCTTTGTTGAAGCACAATTAACAATTGATTTGTACAGAAAATTGCACTGGCTTTTATACTATTGTAAGTTCTGGTAAAAAGCCCGATATGGTATTGAGTGGGACGATAGGGTATCGGCCCCAGAAATTCCATAACAATATGGCTGAAAAGTGCCTGAGGTCCTACCTTAAAAGAGTTGGCCATGCAAAAGAAGTTCTTACAATCATGTGGGAAAGATTATGTATAAAAACTATCATGATCCAAGATATCGGCCATTATTTACAATAGGCAAAAGGACTTAGAATGAATTAAGTATAAAGATAACACTTGTTATGGTAATGCGTATGCACAGAACAACGATAAACAAGTATAATGAATATGATTGGTTGATTAGGCAGACAATTAGTTTGATAATACCAAGGAGTAAGCGAGGGAAAGAGGCTCATCTAAAATTAAGGTGGGTACACGCTGTATACTCCTGTATCACTACACTTCGAATACTGCTAGATTGTGTCTAGGACGTTGTTTAAATTTAAGAATTATTTGCTTTATTATAACAAGCACTTCGTTCTTGGTCTGCAACGCAAGCCTTACTGCATTAATTGCTCGCTTCGCTCGCGTGTAATGATAGCTTGTATTCATGTACTGTGGTCATGCATATGCATGACCTCTGGTGGCGCAGGCATATTACAATGATTCCATAAGGAGTTGTGCTTCCTTGCATAAAGAAGACAACTCCAAGCAGATAGCCCGAGTTCCAACACCAATGTGTTGGGTGGGGTGGATCGAGTACCCACCTCGCCCTTGGTCAGGTTTGAAGGCCTAAGGCTACGCCCCGGCAGCGATACCTGGGGACCCAGTCCCAAGGTCCTAGCACCACCCCTGGCCGAGATCCTCACCGGCAGCATTGTATCACATATAGATCAAGAGGCCGGCATAGCCTGAGTTCCAACACTTAGTCGGCGAGTGGGGTGGGTTGAGCACCCACTCCACCCTAGGTTGGGTCTAATGGCCTAAGGCTAGGGACTCACCCCCGCAGCGATGCAGGGGGACCCGGCTCCAAGGTCCTAGCACTACCCGGAGCCGAGATCTTGACCGGCAGCATTGCAACATATATGAGTCGTCTCAAACCCCAAACCCCGACCCCAAATCTGATTGGAGCATGGCAGACCATGGACCACAGACTGCAGACCACAGACCGTAGACCATTTCGTCTTTTGTTGCATGATTGTTGTTTGGCGTCATTATAGGACTTTGTAGGGACGGAAACCGAGGATTAAACACAAAGTTTGGTCCTGGATTTTGGGTCCATTTTCAAAGCCTAAAATTGAGTAAGTATGCAAAGATGTTTAAGTAAATTAGGTATGTTCAAAATACATCCAATTTATGTTTCATAGCTAGGGAAACTATACAGGGGTACTAAGATTTTTGGCCGTAACTGTACAATTTAAAGTAGAAGAATCCCCAAAGACTGTGTAGTCTTCCTGAGTTGCCCCTCTTTCAGCAGTTATATTGTTTTCCCCTAATATATTATTTGCATTTTAGAGAAATAAAGGAAAATTGGCTGCCGGGCACCTCCATTCACTCACCAGAGTGTATAAATGTTATGAAGAGGTTGTCTTCTCATTGCATTATAGGTTTTCTTGCTAATTGCACTTCCTTGTGCTTGTAATACAATGACAAGAATATTATGTGGATAAGTATCATTTTATCAAACAATTTTGAAGGAATTTATAAACTTATGGTTAATAGAAAGGTTATCGAATAAACACGTTTCCATGTGCTTTATAACAAGTTTAACTGGGTTACTTAGATGACATAAGCTGCCTTTGTTTGAAATCAATTTGTAGCATAACTATAATGTCATCTGCTCCTGTACTGGCAGACCTTTTTGAATACAATGTAGTTCTAGGCAAGTACTATTGCAAAAAGCTACTCAACTTTTTGATATTTTTTGGTCAATTTTTGAAACTCTCCCTCTTTAAGCATCGATCATTATCCAGTAATGGAATCTCGATTTACCCATAGCTAGGAAACTCATAGATCTATTGTTTGCATTAGGGCTGTTGTCTACTAAAGTTGAAAACATTACATACAAGGTACATGTAATTATTTGTCTTCAGGAATGCTGCCTATTGAGGTCTATCAATTACTTACGATTGATTGAAAATGCATTTCCTTTCTCCCAAACTTATTATCACCATTCCAGTCTCGGCAGAGATACACAAGGGCTGAATCAAACAAAGTTCCTTCTGAAGCAAGATCCGAAAAGTGCTTGCACATCTGGAACAGTACATTGTTAATAGTGATAGCTATTCAGCGGAGAACACTGCAGCAATTAGAATGGAGTGAAAGGCAGTAAACATGCTATGAACCAATTGTGCACAAGGCGCCCTTTATAATACAAACACCGTGCTATATATACATGTAAGTTATTAGGGGGTTTGACCATTTTTTATATATACAAGTAATAGCGTAATGGTTTCTGGTGTTTCGTGCGGTCGTCTTTAGACGACTGCCGATCCCAAAATGAAGTGCTTATGAGTGGTCCTTCTCATTACATGAAAAATCGAGCGGTCTCAGTAGTCAAAGTACTACCAGAGACGACCCATCTGGTCCCGAGTCTAGCCTGGAGACTCTACTATGAAAGAGAGTGAACCGACCTAGTAGGTGGGTTCGCTATACGAATGACCTGACAAAAGGAAGTGAAAGTCTCTGTATAAAGTATAGAAGTGTCTTTATTGAGATCCAAGCAAAGACTGAGACAACAAACAATATAACAGTGTCTTTTATATAGTATAAGAACTTCCGCCCGACGTAGTGTCGGGAAAAGACGACGTAGGGTCGTCTGGAAGTTGCGCAACAACATGGCGGCTGGAAGCCCGACGTCCGACCTAAAATGGGTCGGGTTATACAAAAGTTGCTTATATTCATCCAATTCATATACAAAATGAATATCAAATGATTCTGAGAGGTCGAGCCTCTTTACATGGGTATAAAAGGCACTAAAAGACTCAGTAATTGCCATACATGAATGTACAATGGTATAATTTTTATAGTTAGGTAGTACAGAAGGCAAGCAGATATATACATGTAAGCACACATAACAATGAGTGTCAGGTGATAGGAGACAACTGTGCGTACAATTACACAGCCCCTCACACTAGGTCATAGGTGTCTCTAGTGTTAAGTTCATAAGGGTACGGTATAGCGCAGATTCTCTTAGGACTATCTCCAACTCTGCTTGTATCAGTCGAAGTTGCTGAGGATGTCCCAGGTACTGGCCGGCCAAGGTTCGAAGAGCTATTTCTCGAGTGTAGAGAGGCTCCAGGTGCTGGCGTAAAGTGTCCCCCACTTGTTGTCGGCTGCCTATGTAGTGAATCCGTAGCTTGAGTGCAGCAAGCTGCAGTGAAAGCATGAGTGGCGGATCTGGAGATGCAGGACATGTGGCGTCAAGTATAGAATCTGACAATACGGGAGACGCAAGTAGAACTTGCTGGTTGACAAGAACAGCAGGAGGGTTCAGAGAGGCTCGGAGTTGACTTCGGTCGGGGACTTGTGGAGAGCAGTGAGGTGAGACCTCCAGTGTTGGCCTAGGCTGCAGAGATTCAATCAGCAGGACTGGAGAAGCTGTACGAGAGACCTTGGGTGGTGAACGTTCGTGGATGGTTCTAAAATGGGCAGCAGGCATGCTCTTCCTGGGGGCAGGTTGCGCTTTCCAGATGGCAGGCGTCCGCGTTGGTCAAGGGGAGCTGCATGCAATTCAGATGTACTGGGAGTTGGTCGCCAAGGAGAGAGTCCATCAGGAGTGGTGGTTGACGACGAGGAAGAGGAGGCAGGACCAGTGGTTGCAGATTCTGGCGTCAGTTCAGGGGACGGGGAGGAGCTATGCCGTCTTTTCGAAGGCCGCTTTCATGTAGAGCGGGTACTGGGTAGGTAGACAGGTCAATTGGTTCCAGTCTGTCCATCCATGGTTGGACGACAGGGCAAGAATGGTGGGGGATCCTTTACGCCCCACCATTCTATGAGGGCTGGATAGCTGGACTCGTCCGTGAGGAATAGACGTTCCCCACATATACTGGATCTCCGATTGGAGTGATGGCCTAGAGCATCACGGCTGACTGAGCTGCGACTGCACCGGCAATAATATCGTGCAAAGTGCTGCCACATGTGTATGTTTAGTCTCTCGATGGCTCCGGAGAAGCTACACTTGGCGCACTTAGAGGTAGGTTGATTCTTCCGTGCTAACTCACCCCGAGCCTGCTGAGTAGAAGTGCTTATCCATGGCTTGGTTGCTCCGGAATGTTGGGATGACTCGAGAGGTTTTATGCTGGCTTGCTTTAGAGTGGAGGTGACGAGAGGTGGAGTAGGAGAAGGGGTGCCGTCTGGCGTAAGTGTCCTCTGAAGGGGAGAGATATCTACTATACACAATTCATCTGATGTGTAACCTCCGCCTTCTAACTCATGTTCTCTTCTGTGAAAATGTTCAGGGGAATCCTCCTCTGTCTTGGCTGGTGTAGGCCGAGTGGGGAGGGAAAGAGAATTCATGCCTGACATTTTCACAGACATAGGTTGCACCTCTAACACTGGCTTGGTCCTAGCTCGTAGTACTGATGTTTGCTTGCCATCAGCTGTGAAGACAGGCTGATGTGAGTGATCCATTTGAGGATAGGTAGCCGTCTCGTCCATTTCAGGAACAGAAAGAATATTGAAATGGTTTCTGTGATTTGGTGCGGTCGTCCTTGGACGACTATCGACCCAGAAATGAAGTGCCTATGAGTGGTAATAGGGCTTCGCATTACATGAAAGATCGAGCGGTCTCAGTAGCCCAATAACTACCAGAGACGACCCATCTGGTCCCAAGTCTGACCTTCAGACTATACGTTGAAAGAGAGTGATCCGACCTAGTAGGCGGTTCGCTAAGCGAATGACCTGACAAAAGGAAGTGAAAGTCTCTGTACCAAGTATAGATGTGCCTTTATTGAAAGCCAAGTGTAGACTGAGACAATGAACAGTAAAACAGTGCCCTTTATATAGTATAAGGACTTCCGGCCGACGTGACGTCGGGAAAAGACGACGTGTGGTCGTCTGGAAGTTGCGCAACAAGATGGCCGCCGGAAGCCCGACGGCCGACCCAAAATAGGTCAGGTTCTACAAAAGTTGCTGATAGTCACCCAATTCATATACAAAATGAATATCAAGTGATTCTGATAGGTCGGGCCTCTTTACATGGGTATAAAAGGCACTAAAAGACTCGGTAATTGCCATACATGAATGTACAATTGTATATAGTTAAGTAGTACAGAATGCAAGCAGATATATACATGTAAGCACACATAACAATGAGTGTCAGGTGATAGGAGACGACTGTGCGTACCATTACAATATGTATTCTAAGGCAAGGAATTTAACTTTTTGAGCAGTCACGTACCGGGCTCAAACCCTAGTCAGGGACTGGTATTAAAAAGGATGTGAAATATGTCTCTGACTGCTCACGAGGATAAACTCCATAGTTATAAATGTTGTTTTTGGTGTCATTGGATAATCAATCTATCAACAAGTAGCACTAAGTTAGATGCATTTACCGCAAATATAGAAAGTTAGTAATTGCTAATCTTGCTCTTATCGACAATGTATACATTACCGGATATAAAATTTTGATAATAGGACAGTAGGCAGTAATTGAAACTTTTGCAAGTTGATTGTGCAATACGCTGAACAAGAAACTTTAGTTGTATTTTGAAAGCTCCTCCCGACTAATTACGTCACGTAACAGAATCTTCAAGGAGGATATCTGCAGCTCTCATACTTACATCAATTCTTTCCAGATCTCTGGATTCCAGAACTCCTTTAAGGTTCATTATCTGCACATTTGCAAGCTGTAGCCCAAGATACAGGATAAGGTTATCTAGAGTTGGGGAGCTCTTTTTACTGTCCCCTGTGCCTTGGCAATCGATCAGAACTATCACAACCTGAGGAACGCGCATGTACATGCAATTCAAAAGATGAAATATTTAATATTTTGGAATTGGAATTTAGGAATTGGAACA
Source organism: Bugulina stolonifera (assembly GCA_935421135.1). NCBI lineage: Eukaryota > Metazoa > Bryozoa > Gymnolaemata > Cheilostomatida > Bugulidae > Bugulina > Bugulina stolonifera. The sequence continues at coordinate 6,013,336 of OW285197.1, read as the reverse complement.
TACTGCCAACTGCATATCAGGTATGAGCTACATTCGACTTGCATGTTGGTATAATCAGTCTCAGCAATGGTTAGAGCTCTCAATGCTGTATTGCACGATTAATAATGCATCTATGATAGCGAGTGCCTCGAATTAGATGAACATATAATTATATCTACATGTTGTACCACTGTATCAAGCCGGCAAAAGGGAACCTGCTCCAAAAGAAAAACTGCTCCGTGCATATATCTGAGTCAGGCCAGTTATAATAAGAGCTTGAAAATTTCCATCCATTAGAAGTTAACCAGCCGCCACAGGAGAAAACACAAACGCAGCAGATAACTGTACATAAAAATAGCATTAAGGTAATATGCTCGCTGGAATGATAATGATAATGTCATTATCGTTAATTACACTATAATGTTATTAGCGCAAAAGGTTAGCTCACACACATTAGATTAGTGTACATGACATAATTACTATAATTACACGTAGAGCTACATTTACAACATGTGCGATTTAACGAATATACCTGTACATGCTATCCCCTATATTTTAATTTTACTAGCATATTAGGCATATTCTCTATTCTTGTAGTAAATAGAGAATAGCATATATTTCTCTATTCTTAAAACCCTCGAGTCCCACCCTTTTCAAAAACAGGAGTGTTTGGTTCAAGCATATCTTTACTCATAAATACGTGGAGTGTTTCATGCATCAGTAATGATAAATGTCAGTATTATTATCTTACATCATTAATTAGGAATCCTCTGTTCCACATCCATATCCCATGCGTTACAGACTCTGTACTTTGGGCCCAGTTTCCTCCTTCAATCCACCCAGCTTTTTTTTCCTATTTATCGTCAGTGCCCATCTAAAACCAGATGTAATAAAATGCATATGTGCTCCATTGTCATACAAAATAAAATCAACTTGAAATTTAGGGCATAAAATAGCTGGAAGGTAAAAGGTTACGAAGAACAAGTAATGTGAGACTTGAAAGTTTATTTGGCTAGCTCCTTTAGATAGCGAGCTGCAAAAGCTCAAATTTTCAAACTTGATTTCCCGTTAATTACATTTTGTCCAGATAGACTGTTTTGGTACTAATGCTACGGAATGTATTTACTTGAAAATGATCTTGGTAAAACCCACCTTTGCGTAATGATCCAGGTATGTCTGCAGCAGGTTGAGAAGGAAAGATTTTCCTGACCTGTAGACTCCAGTTACAGAAATGACAAAAAACTTTTTACATTTGATTTCTTCATCCACTCCCATGAGTTCTTCTACCTTTTCCAGATAGATTGAAGGAATGTCACCCTCTTCAACATCTTCTTTTTGTGGGAAGGTAATAAGTCGAGTTGGTTCTGCTTTAGGCTAGAATAGGGAGTGTTTATTGTATTGCAGAAAGTAAATGAATGACTTTGAAATAGACTTCTCAAATGTAAAAAATTGACCACCACAGATTTTATCTGTCATCGTGAAAATGTTTTTATGATAACATCATAAAAATATTTTCACGATGATTGATAAAAGCTGTGGTAGGTAGTTATGTAGTAGTAGATGTGTAATAAAATAGGTAAAGCACTTTACAGGATGTCTTAGCCACTTTTCAGCCAGGTACAGCACCATATTTTCAATTCTGACCAATAAGAAGAGAGCAAATATATTAGCAGACATCTTTGATGAAGGTCACCAAAATTCAGCTGCTCATTGCTAGTTGCACTTCCTTAACCCATTAGGTCCTATACCGGCAAGCCGCCCTGGCAACTTTTTCCTGTAACGCCCGTAGCGCCCGCTCCACTGAGGTTTCACTTTCATTTCTGTATGAGCTTTTATCAAGCTGAAACTGCTATAACAATTGGTTGCTAGGATACTAGAGCTATCCAGCAGTATTATTGGAGCAGAAAATTATATAGGTCAGATGAGAAAATTTTGAGAACAGTGTGTTTGAAAATTGTTTGAAAATTGGAGATTTTACCCGATGGCTGCTTCCATTTGAACATTGCCAATGATTGATATTGGCATTGCTGGCTGTGATAGAGCTTGTGATTATAGCTGATTGAGGGTATGTAAGTATTATGACAGCTATAAAGCATTTGCTCAGCTATTGGAATAAAAATTACAGAAAATATCATAATGGAGATTGATGTTCCAGCTATTACTATCACACTAAATCACTCAATGGTTTTGATGAATAATCCAGGAAAATTCTAGCATCTTAGTAGCAGAGTTAAAACATGATGCCCTACTGCTATATTTATTATAAACATGTAGCTAGTCCCAGGCTAGTGGCCTTGCAGATTTATTTATTTATTATTTTTATTTTATTTCTATATTTATATCTGCTGGCTACTAGCTGGTACTCTGGACTGGCATACACAAGATACATCTTACAATTATTTACTCAATCTCATGACATGGTCTAAAACTACCACATATAATACAGGGGCATATTTTAAGGGGCGGCAGGGAGGCACTGCCGCCCCTGTTGCCAAAATAAAGTGGCCTAAAAACACTACTTTTGAAAATTTGAGACTTTTTCCCTTAATATTTGCTCCATTTCCGGACCGAAGCGTTATCACTCTAGTTATAACTCTATGGCGTTATCACTCTACTTATAACTCTATGGTGTTGCATCGTAACAATAACCAGTAATCTTGGATTAATTACTACATTGCAAGTGGCACAAAAAGGGGTCCATAAAACTGTGTGCTCTGCTAAAAGACTCTATGGCTATGCCAAGGTTAAAAACTTGCGGTTTTGTGAATGAATGAATAAATATTTTTTATGAATAGTTATTTATACCAAGGAAAAAGTAATAAATTCAAAAGTAAAAGTGGTGAACAGTTGAATCAGGTGAATCAATTTGGAAGTCACTGTTATCCATGAGGTGGTTCCTTCTGTTATATTTAACATGGCACAGTTGGCAAGATAATTTTTTTATTATTATTGTTAAACTGAAAGGTATGACTGGTTACAACTGAGATAATCAAGAGCACCCTTCGGGGGAGGAGTAGCAGTCACTCAAGGAGGAGTGACTGTGAGTGAGTAGCGTAGTGTAGCCTTAAGGACTTAGTGACACACTAGTCCTTGACTGCACTACGTGAGGGGTAGTGAGGGGTAGCGTAGTTACGTGAATGTAACGTGACTACGTGAGTGTAGAGTAGAGAGAGTAGAGAGTTTTTGTAGCATAGCCACACGTACCGTGGCTACGTGAGAGTAAAGTGTTTCAGTAGCGTAGTCACGTCAGTTAAGCGTAGTCACACCAGAGTAACGTGACTGCGTGAGAGTTGAGAAAGGGAAAGTGAGTGTTAGTGTAGAGTTAGCGTTCGTGTGGAGTTAGTGTAGAGTTAGTGGAGAGTTAGAGTAGTGTTAGTGTAGAGTTGAAGTAGAGTTAGTGTAGAATTGGAGTAGAGTTAGTGGAGAGTTAGTGTAGAGTTGAAGTAGAGTTAGTGTAGAATTGAAAGTAGAGTAGAAAGTAGAGTAGCTACGTGAGTGTAGTACAGCAGAGCTAAAATGGCTGCTGCTGGTATTGATCTGAATAGCTTCCCTAAATTAAAAATAGTAGGGAATGACGTAAGTGGCTGTTGGTCTGAATGGCTAACGGATTTCGAAATAGCGGTGGAAGTAGCCACCTTTAATATGGGTCAAGAAGGACCCAATGAGGCAAGAGTGAATAGGTTTAGGGGTAGGACTAAACTACTGACCCTACTTAACGCGGCAGGGAGAGATGGCAAAGCTGTCCTCACTGCCTCAGGCTTCAATCTGCGAGACAACGCAGATGATGCCTATGATAGAGCATTTAAAGTGTTAACAGATCACTTTGAGCAAAAAGATGGTTTCTTTTTAAGATATGGTAGATTCGTCACTGCTTCACAAGCATGTGATGAAGATTTTCATATGTACCTACTCAGAGTAGAACGACTGAGTAGGGATTTGGATTTTGGCGATCAAGGCGAAGTGCTTAGACAACGCCTCGCTGTTTCGGTCACAGTTTATGGTTTGCAAGAAAGCTCGCTTAGGCAAATACTTTACCAGCGAGCTGAACTCACGTGGGCTGACTTGACAGCCTTGCTTAAAGCAAGAGACACTGCCAGAAAAGAGGATGCACTCCTGAAGCAGTTTAAGCACACCCCTAGTACTGATAGAGTGATTAAACAGGAAGTGGGCAATGTAAGCTCCAATAAACCGAGCTATTGTAATGTAAGTAAAAATAACTTTAATGAATCAGATGAACCATTTGTATGCAATGTAACTAGACGTAGATCTAGTCATAAGTATAGACCTAGAAGTACTAGTAGAGATAGTAATACTAGCAACACCTCCTACAGCCGTTACAATTCTAGAAGGTATTTTAGGTATAGACCTAGAAGCAGTATTAAGGAGAGTAGGGAATCCCACCATCGTAGGAATTCTAGCAACGACAGTCCTTCTAAGTACTCACCTAGTAGGAGGTACAACTCAGAGGACTCTCGGTGCTATCATTGTCGTAAGCACGGACATCATACCAGAGAGTGTCCTACGGTCACCTGCTACGTATGTAGCAGAAAAGGTCACATCACCAAGGACTGCCAGTCCAGGCGGAACAAACACCATCTCAAGGACTCTCCAAGTTCGTCTAGGCAGTGCCAACAGTCTAGACGGGACCAATGGAGTCCTGCTAGAGTAAAAAGAGTCAGATTCTCTAGCAAACTAGAGAATATATCTGATATAGTCAATCCTACTTGTAGTAGTGTAGATGTAATAGGTTCTAGTGAGACAGAAACATTTATAGGTTCTGTCATAGCCTCCTCACCCTATGTTGATTGTAGAGAGGAGGAAACATGTGAGGCAATGTTACAGGACCCTACCTGTAAATTGCCAATAGATAATATTAGCAAGAAGTGCCATTATGGCGGAGCCAGTTGCTCTGATAGCAAGAAGAGGAAACACTCTTCTGGTCCGACACGCGCTGAGAGACTATCACCCAAGGCGTTGGGCATGGACCCCCTTGTGTCTTGTGCACCGAGGGCCCATGCCAAGGAGATGAGTGCAAACTCTTCTCTCCTTGCTCAGGTTTCCACTTTCTCAAGTGGATTACGTAGTAGCTCAGCAATGACTGCTGACGACTTCTCGAGAAGTACGGCTCTCAATGAGAGAGAATTGGCATTTAGAAGCCAGTATGAACTCGGCCTGAATGAGATAGCTCGAGGAAGAGCTGCTCTTCAGAAAGAGTACGATGATGGTGAACCGGTCAGGGAAGCCATCAGGAACCTTGAACTGGCTGCTAACCAGTTTGCCCAAGGTTCCGGGTTTGGTGTTACTACTGCTCCTGTAACACCAGTGCGTCCCAGTGCTAGTTCAGGGTCCTTGAACCCCTCTAGCTCTCAGGGTAAGGTGGTGTCTCCCCATGAGACAACACCCACTGTGGTGCCCAACACTACAGCCACCACAGTAGTGCAAGAAGAGGTGTCTCCCAGCGCGACACCTGTGGTGCTTTCAGCAAAGACTGTGCAGGGTGCACAGGCTAGCGACTCTGCCCCAGCAGAGGAGAGGGGCCCCAGGCCCAGCAGAGAACGGTGCTTCCTAGTGAGACACCAACGAGTACTGTGCGGGGTGCACAGGGTGGTAGCTCTTCTTCAGCAGAAGAGTGGGCCAGTGACGGAAACCCTGCCAGCGAAAAGGAAAAAGTTGTCGAGGACAACATGGCAGGGATGGGATTTCTCTGGGAGAGATGTGAGTGCGTCAACAATGCGTTGGTTGATTCACTGCTTCTGCAGAGAGCATGGTGAATAGTGACACCTGAGTATTATCAGATGTACAGTGGTAGTAGTGGTTGTGCACTACACTGAGCTCTTGCTTTGGCAACAGCTACTGACGTACTGACTCTCCTGGAGAGGAAGTATGTATGGTGCGACTAACTCTTCATAGAGAAGTTGCAGAATGCGTAGTCATTTCTAAAGCAGAAATGATTTCTGAGGAGGAATGTTAACAGTTCCTCTTGTTGGTTTCTGAATCTCAAGTAGACTGGCATAGCCATCTCTACCTTTGGCAGTGTGTCATAGGACGCAAGAGTGGGAGAGAACGCTAGTCCATCCTACAGTGGAAGAAGATAGAGCAGGGATGCCCAAACTTTTTGGTGGAAAGGGACAAATTCTAAAAGCGTACCATAGCAAGGGACACTTAGATTTTGTTGCTGCATTTATTGAGGTTATTAAATGGGCAGTTTGATTATGATACAAAACTAGTTATTTTACAGTTTTAACACGCAAATTTATTGGTTGTGTTTTAACCAAAGTATAACAGCAATTAATCATCTGCGTTTGAAGTACACGAAAACAGAATCAAGGTAGAAACAGATTAGTGAATTGTGCACTGTTATTAGCTGCCAAATGACGGTGGAGCGACAGGGCATCACAAAATTGAACGCAAAATGCCCTGTTTGCTAAATATCAAGGGTGTTTAATCTTTTACGTTTAGCTATTAACCACACTGACTTCTGATTGGCAGGCAAAACCTTTATCGGCTCCATTCCCCACTTTTGTCTGTATACGAAAATTTCAAATTGGGTTGCTGTTATAATGTCATTTGCATGTAGGAGACATATATAACAACAATTACCTGCCTTGGCACACATGGAGGAAATAAAGTGGTCATGCTGGCAAAATGTGGTAGAACGTGGCGAAAATATTCGATATTCATATTTGGCCTTGAGCAAATTAAATGAAAATTGTAATGAATTGCTGTCAAACTGATGACACTCTTTGGTAGCACATTATTGTGTGAGAGTTTGTTCAGTCAAGAACAAAAGTCAGACAAGACTGACTGACAAGCATACTAGGCAGCTACTAAAAGAGAGAGTGTGAATGTTGCAAGAGAAAAGACAATTCCATGTTACTCACTAATAATTATTGTATTCACAAGTGTAACATACATGTATAGCCTGCATAGAATGTCTCTTTTAGTAGCTGCCTGGTATGTCTGTCAGTCAGTTTTGTCTGACTTTTGTTCTTGACTGAACAAACTCTCACACAATAATGTGCTACCAAAGAGTGTTATCAGTTTGACAGCAATTTTAGATAAATTGGGGTAGCTGCGCTTTTCACTTTACTCTTCAGCTCTTGACAATGTGATAAGGTCAACCAGCCCATCAATTTTTTGTAGCTTTTAACTCGTTGACAGAAATCTACTTCTGTGTCAGCTAAAAATACTTTGGGATTTCCGAATTTGGGGATTTTTTAACATTATGATGTACATTATTTTTGAGTTTAACTTGAGCGGTGCAATTGCTTTCACTGCTCAGCCACAAAAACACATGTTTGCATGTAAAATTTGAGAAGTGATGAAGGGACACCAAAATCCATGCAAAGGGACACTGTGTCCCTTAGGGACACATTTGGGCATCCCTGAGATAGAGTGATACTCTTTTCAGGTGAATCTCTACAAAGAGGTAAGCCAAGGTAATGGTGACTTGATGTCTAGAAGGACTTCTTCAGTAGCCCTGTGTACAATACTGAAAGGGCTTAGAAAGACCTGTATCCTACTGTGTGCACATGTACAATGTGTGACTAAATGCATATGCTCAACGTACTTCTTGAACATTATTGTGATTGTAATGTTTACACCAAGAGGGGGCATATTATATAGCAGCTTTTAAAAGCTTTATGTATATGTTGATCATTGTACCGTATCCAATACCAGTTTAGTTTCATTACTAGGTTGTTGGTACAGCTCAGAGGAAGCCCGAGAGAAGAGGGCATGTTATATAGTCATTACGGCTATTCTAAGCATCTTGTAAGAGACTACGTTAAAGGTCGGAGCTGATTGGCTAACCGGACAACGAAAGACTACGCTACAAGCCGAGAGGATTAGGAAGACTATTCAGATCAATACCAGCAGCAGCCATTTTAGCTCTGCTGTACTACACTCACGTAGCTACTCTACTTTCTACTCTACTTTCAATTCTACACTAACTCTACTTCAACTCTACACTAACTCTCCACTAACTCTACTCTAACTCTCCACTAACTCTACTCTAACTCTCCACTAACTCTACTCTATCTCTCCACTAACTCTACACGAACGCTAACTCTACTCCAACTCTACACTAACTCTACTTCAACTCTACACTAACTCTACTCTAACTCTCCACTAACTCTACACTAGCTCCACACGAACGCTAACTCTACACTAACACTCACTTTCCCTTTCTCAACTCTCACGCAGTCACGTTACTCTGGTGTGACTACGCTACTTCTCTCTACACTCACGTAGCCACGCTTAACTGACGTGACTACGCTACTGAAACACTTTACTCTCACGTAGCCACGGTACTCTCGTGTGGCTACGCTACAAAAACTCTCTACTCTCTCTACTCTACACTCACGTAGTCACGTTACATTCACGTAACTACGCTACCCCTCACGCTTTTAAAAGCTTTATGTATATGTTGATCATTGTACCGTATCCAATACCAGTTTTAGTTTCAATACTAGGTTGTTGGTAAAGCTCAGAGGAAGCCCGAGAGAAGAGGGCATGTTATATAGTCATTACGGCTATTCTAAGCGTCTTGTAAGAGACTACGTTAAAGGTCGGAGCTGATTGGCTAACCAAACAACGAAAGACTACGCTACAAGCCGAGAGGATTAGGAAGACTATTCACCCTTATCTTCATGAACTTCGGTGAGTGAAGACGTACCTCAGAACGCTAAGTATATTACGAACCTGACTATTTAACACCTTCCCTGTCACTGACTACGAGCAGGTGCATGAAATTTAATTCCAATATTTATATTATTTTCTTTTGGCTTCTTTCAAAAATATTTATGATAATGATTCATTCTTTTAATAATTATAATTAGAAGTGTTTGCATTCATTTTAGTTATTCATTCCAGCCACTCCACTGACAGCTACTACTCTACTGCTACATTCACTACTACCAACTAAATATGTATTGCAACAAAAAATACTAATTAAAAAATATAATAATAAAAATAACAATAATGAAATATTTTAATTTTAAATTTATATATAATATAATTATACTAATAATATTATCTTAGCTTTGCTAGGCTGCCACACTTTTCTTGCAAAGATATTTATTTTAAATGCATTTTATTTAAAATAATTAATTTATAATGACAATAGTTGTTGATCACCTATTAAAATTTGAAAATTTTAATTTATAAAATACACTTGCGCCTATGGACTCTTTGTAAAAAGATACAATCATGCAGTATTGTAGTTATTATAAAATTCTACTAGCTAGTAATAGTACTGTAACACTTTCGCTCTTGTTGCAAGTAGTAGTAACTGTATTAAGCAGAAGTAGTAATGAGTACTTGTTGTAGTGATGCTAGAACTAGCATGCTGCTATGTCTAATTTTTGCACTTCAGAGAGTCAGAGGTGAAAATTTTCCGCTGCGCGTGCATTTGCGGGGGGTGCCCGCACCCCACCCCCCTCCCACCCAACTTTCTGCTTCCCCACTCAATTTTTCTAACCTACGCCCCTGTAATAATATACATGTACATGTAGGCTGATGTTATATTAGTAGATATTTTTCATAAGGTCATCTAACAAGTTCTAAATTTAGAAGGGGCATGGCCTATAGTCTGTGTATATGCAGCATATCTACTTCCTGGTTATAGTAGTTCTACACGACTGTGTACCCTCTTCCTCGGTTTCCAGATCTATTGTACAAGCACAGATTCACAGGTTCCATGCAGGTAATCAGGTATCATTATTCACTTCCTGGTTAGCAGTGGAAACTCATCCATACTCCTCTTGAAATCTGTACATGTACTGGTGCACAGTAAGTGTTGTGGTAGCTCAGTAGGTGCAGATGCTTGTACATGTAGGTGGTCAGGCAAAAACATTCGCTTCCTGGTTCATAGTTTCTCACCAGTATTTCTTTCTGACATTTCGTACATGATTCCATGTTCAAGTCGCCTAGTAGGGAAGCCCCAGTTTACATCTATGTTTTCAGACAACCAACCATCTAGTTAGTCACTTGTGAATTATCCATGGTTCAGACTACATCATAGAATATATAGTACACAGGTTCACTTGGTAGTAATTTCAAATATCATTGGATCAGCTTCTTGTTCTGTTGTGCTCACACCAGCTTAGTAGTTAGAACCTTCCTTCTGTAATTACATGTACTAGACTGACTGCCACTGGCTCTTTAATCATTGATCTTCCCAGTGTAGGTCCTATGTGCTGTGTGGAGGCTACATGCACTAAATTGACAAGCTAATAGCCAGCCTTGTAGTTATGAATCAAGCTTTACCCCATATACTCTCTCTCTAATTGCACTTGTACCTGTAGGTGCACAGCTATCATGTTCACTTTCTGGTTACAAAGTTAGTACCAGGTTCAATGTTATAGCAACCTAGTAGACACATATGCATGGGGGGGGGGGGGGGGGGACAGACTAAGAATTCACTTCCTGGCCATTAGTTTCCAATTCATAAGATTATTTTTTACCCAAAATTTTGTGTAAATTATAATTATTTATTTGCACAGGCAAAGGTAGAGGAACTAACAGTAACAAGCCATGAACATTGATCCAATCATTAGCAGGTTTTGCTTGTGACATTACTTTTTCGTGTCATTTGCCATATACATATCCACCTGTTATATTATTCTGTTTCTATTATTTATGTACATATTATATGTAGCTACGTACCATCTTCTCAACTGTATGACATATTTTATATAATACCATATTATTTTTATCTACATTGCACATACTAATTTTTTGGTTTTGTATAACCATAAATAGATCACAGATAAACATTGTGATGTAGTATTGGTTTTATAAGGTAGCACCTCTAAAATTATATGACATAAAACAGTTCTATTATACAATGTACATGTACATGTATAAAATGTATTCATGATAATTTTCAAATCGACATACCCAGAAACTCTTCCTCTGTTGAGCATTACACATAAGACTTGGAGAGCTATTATATATATTAAATTGCAGAGAATTTTCTGCAGATTCAGAATAAGTCAGAAAATAGAATACATCTAAGACAGAATTCAAATTAGAGAATATGATATGTGAGCCCTTACCCTTGTGCATTGAGGGAAATGATAAAAATAATATAGCTAAAGTTCACTGTCCTCTTGGATGTTCAATATAGATAGCACAAGATTGTAATACATGTCAAAATGTAGAGGATTTTCTGCTGATTCGGAATATATGCATATGTGTAGATGAAAATGTTGATATTTTTAACACAAATTGCATAACAATGAAGCTATGTCCATAAGCCTGCTAAACAATGAAATCCCTTAGAACAGAAATGCCCATTGAATTAGAACACAATAGGACCTAATGGGTTAATGTTTGAAATAAAAAGACGAGTGAATGTACATTTATGTGGCTGAGTATCATGATATCAAACGTGTAGAAGGAATTTATGAACATCTTCGGTGAAGGTCACCAAAATTCAGTTAACTGATTGGCTAAAACCAGTATTCTCTGACATTTTGTTTCTCAACACTAGGAATGTTAGTGACCCCCTCACCTGTAAATAGTTTCAAAAATTTTTCAGTTTTATAGTGGTTTTTTGTTGAACATTTGCATTATTTTTTGGCGTTGTGTCCTTAGTCGTTGAGCCTTGATGATGTTATTGTTGGCTTTTGAACATTACTTGTTTAAAAGCTCTTTTGACATTTGACGATGCTGTAATGTTTCTTGGTGTGTGACAGTTGTAACGTTTGTCATCACTACCTTTTTAGTTCAACAGTTTCATCCTTTGACTTTAACAAGGAAGATTACCATTCCCAGTATAGATTGGTAATCAAAGTATTTCTGGAATTGTTATAATTGCCTCCCTGAATATTTCAGTTTACTTACCAGCTGTATTGAAGCTTCATTGCCCATTCTGTATAGTGCTGTCAGGGGTGGGAAAACCTAAGAAAATAAATATTGTATAACCATATGAACTACATGTAAGTGGTAGTGTTGAAATATTCCATTGTTGTAGTTCATATTAATATATCACATCACTTTTGCATAACAGTAGTTAGAATTTACACTTATAGCCTTATGCAGAGCCATTGAGAGAGAGAGTTACGAAATCCTATAGGCCATGTAAGACACCCCACATAGTTCTAAACAAACAGGCCACACCCCCATTTGGTCAAGCTGATTCATACATGTTACAATGTAATGGCCACGTGTTAATTTTGTGAGCTTTTCTTAATTTGCATTTTTATAGGCTTTTATGACAACTGAGCCACAGATGCCCTTTTTCATGATACAGAGAAACTCTTAGGCTGCAAGATGACTATTTTAACACAGCTCTACTTACAACCTGTTTAACTTCTGAAATTGATATCACCTGTTGGTTTTGCAAGATTTATGTGAAAACAGGTTTGAGCACATCACTAACTGAATGGCCTAGGACACCTTTTGTTATGAAAGAATCAGATTGTTCAATTTGCTTGTGAATGAGAGTGTAAACCCCATGATTTTCTGATCTTACAGCCCTAGTCCTATTTCGCTATACTGCAGATGCAGATGTCCTTGTGCAGTCAATATTTTATACTTTTAGAAATGATAGAACGTTTATTAAAATAAGACAGTTTTCTTTTTATGCCATCCTGTTGGTGCACTGTTTCCATGACACTAGGATTTACCCTAAATTGTGCAAAACAAGCATTCAGAGACTTACAGTAGTATAAATTGAGAAGTGTTGAAGAGTAAAAAGTAAAAACCATCTACACGTACTAACAGGTACAATTACATAATTATTAATTAATAAAACACTCAAAAAATTTTTACCAATTTAGTTCTGTGAAACTTTGTAGGCTGTAAGGCTTTCTATGGCCACAACGGCCAGAATACATTTCAGGGGCAAATACATGCTTGCTTATGAATATATGCAGCCTATAGATTTATTGTATCCAGGTGACCATATCTGAACCCAGGTACGTGTAAATTGGGAGTAGTATAGTCAGTGCAGATCTGCACAGACACCCGCCCATTTCCACGTCGTATTAGCCCTAGATCCCAAAACTGCCCGAGCGGACGACCACCCCACCCGTCCTCTCGCCCCCTCCCCTCCCCTAAACCTCACTCTATGTGCAAAGCCCTAGAACCTACTCCCCGATCGCGAACCCCATCCCTCGCGAACCCCATCCGTCCTCCCTCCACCCGTCCCGTCCCTCCCCACCCCTCCCCTCCGCCTCGCGGCGGTTCTCGTTTGCGAGTCCAGCCGTGGCCCCACGCCGTCCTCCCCCCGCCTATCCCCCACCCTCCCCCGCCCTCCCGCCCCAACGACCCGTCGCCGCCCTCGCGGCCGGACCGTCGGCTGGAGTACGGTGAAGCGAAGGAAAATACGGGTTAGAGTAATGGTGTGTGATGCATTCTAGAATAAATGATATACGACTATGAAAAATATGAGTACGGGTAATGATACATGAGTTTGTTTTAATTTTCAATACGTTTGAGAGTAATAATATAAAATCAATCGATAAAAACCGATATATGACTATGAAAAATATGAGTAAGGCTAACGATACACGAGTTTGAGAGTAATAATATAAAATCAATTGATAAGTAGACACGAATGAGTGTGAATGACAAAAGTTTTTGCCTCAAAACTGTGCAGTGGCGGGGAGGAGACGCTCGCCGAGGACGAAGTCTAGAATGGCACAATCGTAGAATGTTCTCCCGCTCTTGGAGGTCTTCTGTCCCTTGTACACCATCACGGAGGGGAGGAGCTCTTTCATCGAAACTGCCAGACGTCCCGGAAGGAAGACCTCTCCCTTTCTTTCTTCGTTTCCAATCCGACACTCGTAGGTGGCAATGGAGTTGCTCGCGTTATCACCATCACCGCATCTTGGGACGTATGTGGGTAGGAGTGCGGTCACCACCAGCACAGAACCAACGGGGAATGAAGATAGCGTGTGCACTCGAAAAAATTCTTCTAACTGGGCTAAGGTCTTCTTTCTCAAGTCACCGGCCAGCTTTTTCATGGCTGCTCCTGGCAGGGAGCACACGCTCTCGATACGGTTGAATGTGTTTTGTCCTTTAGCGGTCTCTTGCTGCCCCAAGTACACCATGATCCTAGGTGGAAGGGTAAGGTCCTTTAGCTCCTCTTCTTTGGCATCCGCTAGCTTGGGCATGGCGTGACGAATGTTGGTGTGAAAGCTGATGCAATGTCTCATCCCCTTGCCATCCACATAGCTTGCCCTGGCTAAGAATGCTTTTCCGAATGTCGTTTCAACCATCGAACCTCCACTCACTTCTAGCACAGTTCCTGGCTCTAGCTCTGACAGCTTCACCGTTGTCTGCAGAGAGCTCCTCTTTTCCGCTCCCATGCTCCTACAATAACGAAAGTGGTGTATATAGATCCGACAAAGCGGTTAAACGGGAGAAAGATGGTACGGAGTTTTATGGATATACGAATACGGCTACTTACATTAGAGTTGCTGCCACTGCACGAGCTTTCTCCAGGCTTAGACCTCCGCTCTTTTTCTTCCCCTTGCAAGGGGACTTGGTAGCTTTTTTACCTTCGACACCTCACCACCATCCACTTCTTCCGTAGCCGTATCGGCTCCGTGGCCATCATCATCATCATCACCATCTCCACCCTCTTCATCTGATATTACAATCACCTGGGGTCTCTTCTTTTTTCTAGCACAGATTTCATCTCCTTTCACTTCTTTTCCTTTTGGGCTCTTCCTCTTTTTAGATGTTGTGGTCTCGCCCCTATCCGAGGCCCGCTCCGGGGAGGACGGAGAGTCCGCCATGTTAGAAAGATCCTTTCGGGCAACACTCCCCACTCCTATCATTTTCCCCTTCTTCCGTGCCTCTTTTAACGCATCCACCTCTTCTTTCCTCTTCTGACTGCACTCTTCTTCTTCAATAATTCCATCCATTTGTGAGTCTGGTAAGCCCGCAAATAACTCTTCTTGGTTCTGGACTATGTTGTCAGTATCCATTGATAATGTACTATTGTAGTAGTGTAGCTGTACAGTAGTGAATATGTGCTGAACTTTGAATGCTGAGACTGTGATCCCACTCTCCCTTTATACAACTGCTCATTTCTTGACTCCTCCCTTTTTATTATCCAATCCCAATGTGTCCCGATGCACCCCGATGTCAGTCCGAAGCCTCCTGATGCACCCCGATGTCAATCCGAAGCCTCCCGATGCACCCCGATGTCAATCCGAAGCCTCCCGATGCATCGGTGCGGAAATAAAGCCAAACATTTACTGAATCGGTAAAGTGATTAATCAGTAATAATAGCATTTGATTCAAAAGTGAATAAGTCAGTTACAATAAAAGTGTCAGCAATCAACATATCTAAGAACCACAACTGGTTTTGTAATTAGAAACACATGCTTGGATGTTTTCCATGCAATGCACGCCAATGAAAACATCACTGCACACTGTTCAACAGCATTGACTGTGTCACAATCATTTTTACTATTTGCTAGGAACCTGTGGGTAGCTTCCCATAAATAATTTGGCAGTGACTAGAACGTACCCCAGGCTATAAATTGCTGAAATATTATTGAATATTTTACCATAGATTAAAATATATTTATTAGTGAAGGTTACTATATAATTACTACTACAGTGGTGCGGCGGCCTGGCACCCACATCACAGGTCAAAGGTCACCACAATGGTTTCTCATCTAGCTAAGTTTGTACGAGCGTTTTTCTACAGGGTAGATTTCTGGGGGCTATATCTCTGAATATACTAGGCCCATGAAGACAACCAATAGCTCAAATTGAAGCTCAATACCTCTAAATTGTGAATATACACATGTGAAGTAGTTTCCTTAATGCTTTAAGGTATGAGTTTCTCACTCTAGCAGTATGTACAATCAGCCTCTAGTCAACAGAGTGAGACTAAACAGAGACAGCTACCTACTAGTCAGCACCTGATCAGAGATGTCAACAAGTACAACATTAAAGTAAGTGCTAAATAGGGTATTTGGCAGCAATTGTGAAGTGTTTATTCTATATAATGCTATCGAGCCAAAAAAATAACTTACGCCCTACTACTATATATTTTTATAGGGAGACTAAACAGAGACACCTACTTTCTAGTCAGCGCATGATCAGAGATGTCAACAAGTCAAAAAGAAGGTTAGTGCTAAATGAGGTAGTTGGTAGCAATTGTGGATTGTTTATTGTTTATAGTAGTGTGAAGTAAAAGAATAACTTACACCCTACCATTTTGTATTCTTATAGAGGGAGAGAGCTCTCGTCAGGCCGAGCACACATGTCAACTATGCGGTCTGGTTCTCAGAACAGCGTTTTCTCTAGACAGGCACACGAAGAGAATGCATGCACAGGCTCACCTGCACAAGTGCCCGGTTTGTGGCGGATGTTTTGATGGGAGGAGAAAGCTAGGTCATCACATGAGGCGATTTCATAGCGAGGGTAAGGTGGAAAAAGATTAGGGAGATGCAGAGAAGTTTGATGATGTTTTCTGGTCCAAACCGCCAACAGCTGAAGAGGGGGATGAGATGGGGGTGCTACTAGCCCGCTATTGGAGCTCCATCAGGTCCGCAATACACTCTCGTCCTGTAGAAGATATTCTCAACGTTCGAGTGTGGAGAGGGGAAGGTGAAGACGAAGGAGATGAAGAGGTGTGGACTAAGTTGAGAGCGATGTGGAAGAGAGTGCCTTGTACTGTGATGATTAACTGTAGCGCTGGAGTCATCCTCGAGCATAAGACCAGTGGAGAGTTGCGCTACTTTCACTCATCGAGCAACAATGCCGCATTCTTCTCCAAACCAAGACTGATCAGAACAGAGAATGAGATGAGAGAGTTTTGCGAATCTGTGCAAGAGCTCGACTTGAGAGAGAGGTCAGCACAAAGGAGACCGAATACCGCTTGGGCTTTACGTCACATTGCGAATCTGACATTCTACATCTATAAACTCCTAGAGATTGGCAAGGTGGGCGGTGTAGTGAGCAAACTCCCAGACTACATACTTAACAACCGACATGTGATAGCACTAGACGTAGACTTTTGGGCTAGAGGAGGTGCGCGTCCCTACTCAGACAACTTGTGTTTCTTTAGATGCTTGGCCATGATGTATGACTGCAACTGCGACCAAAAGAAGGGATATCGTTGCCGTCGCCCCTCTCATACCACAACACATCGCTTGTTTAAACAATACATGAGACAAACTAAATCTTCTTCCCCACCCTCATCAACTTTGTCAGACTTTTCCGGGGTGGGCGCGAGTGATCTACTGCCCTGGGAAGATCATTTTGACGTATCTATAATAGTTTTCTGTCAAACTGATGAGGAGGTAGCTCCGATAGTTTGGTCATCTGGGGCACGAAACAAAGCCCATAAACTCTTCGTCAACATGTACGAAAAGCACTTCAGCTGGATAAAGAATGTTGAATCGTTTGCCAGATGTTTCACCTGCAAGCTGTGCGATAGCGCGTTTACACGTTTGTCCAGCCTACGACGACACAAGTGCTCGCCAGAAGAGGCATCGGTGTTCGTTTTCCCTGGTGGAACGTTTGGACCCCCGCCAACCATATTCACAAAACTCAAGCGAGTGGCGGGAATAGAGGTGGTGAACCCCGACCTCTTATACTACCCCTACTATATCACCTATGATATCGAATGCTTCATGCCAAAAGACAACCTACCAACTAACACCTCCACGATGACTTTTAGTGCAAGATACGAGCTACTGAGCATATCCGCGTGTTCTAACATCCCGGCGTTTGAGCGGGCCAAGTGTTTTGTGAGGAGCGTCGACAGCAAGGATGGGATGAAGTGCATTCGTCAATTTGTCCAATACATAGCAAAGATTGCTGACGTGGCAGGAGATTTGTTCGGAGAAAGATTCCAGGATGTACGCGAGCGACTCTCTACCTTCGTCGCGGATCGGGCGGATAGAGAAGAGGCCTTTGCTGGCGACAAGTTCTCTAACGTCTCGACTTACAGGGTGAAGTCCGGTCTCTCCGGATTAGAAAGAGAGTTAGAACAGCACATCTCCAGCGTTCCGGTGGTTGGCTTCAACTCGCAAAAGTATGACCTAAATATACTAAAGGGACCTTTACTTCGCTCTCTACAAGAGGAGGAGGGAGAAGATTTTGTTTTCATCGTTAAGCGTGTTAACAGTATGTCCTGTGTGGAAAGTAGACGTTTTAGATTCCTTGACATATGCAACTTTATTGCACCAGGCTTCAACTACTCCAAATACTTGAAGGCATTTGGCGTGTCAGAGAGTAAGGGATTCTTTCCTTACGACTGGGTAGATTCCCTGAGAAGGTTGGATCATTATGAACTCCCTCCCCGAGAGAGTTTTTTCAACTCGCTGACTCAGCAAGAATTGAGCGAGCAAGATTATCACCACTGCCAGCTCGTGTGGGAAAGAGAGAACATGGAAACGTTCAGGGATTTCCTCATCTGGTACAACAACCTCGATGTGGCCCCATTCATCGAGGCCATTGCACGTCAGAGCTCTATCTATCGACAAAAGGGTATTGATATGTTGAAATCCGCAATCTCGCTTCAAGGCTTGGCTATCAGATGGTTGTTTATGGAAGTGGAGGCCCGACCTTATGGCTACTCTCCTCCGCAAGCCGCTCTCCCGCTGCATAGGTTAATGTCTCTCCGAGACGAACTTTGCAACTCACAACCCATATGTCTGTTTGATGAGGAGAGCAAAAGTCTGTACCACACTCTTCGCGATAACCTCGTGGGAGAGCCAAGCATCATCTTTCACAGACATCATGAAGTTGGAGGGACCTCTATTCGGGAGAAGATTTATGGCACATCCGCAAAACCCTGTAGGTCCATTCTGGAAGTCGATGCCAACGCTTTCTACCTATACTGCATGATGGGGAATATGCCTACGGGTTATCCCAGGCGGAGGCTAGAGAGCCGAGGCTTTGCTCTAGAACCCGTTAAAAAGTTCAGCAAAGTGGCGCATGGATGGTTAGAGTTCCAATCGTGGAAGAGAGAAGAGGTCATCCTTCACCAACAGAATGGAGGAGAAATGAGGATAGGCTGTCACAACCTACCGGTGGATGGTTATAGCGAACAGAGTCGGACTGTGTACCAATTCCACGGTTGCTACTGGCACGGACACGAGTGCGAGCTGGGAGGGAATGGAAAAGGTGTCAGAAACATGACGAATGAAGAGCTCCGGGTGGAAACTGCGAGGAAAGAAGATTACATCAAGGCTCTAGGCTATAAGCTCATCACCACTCGGGAGTGTGAGTGGGGAGCGCGAGTTCGTTCGGATGAAGAGGTTAGGACATTTCTCTCCGTCTTCTTTTCTTCTCTCTATCCAGAGAGGGGTTGCGTGAACCTCGATAAAATAATCAACAACATTCGTAGTGGAGAGTACTACGGTTTAGTGGAGTGTGACATTTCCGTACCCAAAGAGCTAAAAGCTAAGTTCTCTGAGATGGCACCTATTTTCAAGAATATAAATGTGGGAAGAGAACACCTTAGCGAACACATGCGCGCTTTTGCCAAACAGAACGGATTCTTGAAGAGACCTCAGCGAATGCTCGTGGGGAGTCTTTTTGCCGAGCGAATCACACTACTCACCGATCTGGCTAGATGGTATCTAGATCAAGGTTTGATAATTACCAGGGTCTATCAGTTCGTTCACTTTATCCCACGAGCCGTCTTCAAAGACTTTGGTTCTTCGGTCTCAGACGCAAGAAGAGGGGGAGATCTGGACGGCCCTCTTGGCCAGCACCAGCAAGCTCGTTGGGAATTCAGCCTACGGAAAGACCATAACAAATAAGGAGAAACATAAGACTGTCAAGTATGTAGAGACGGTAGAGGGGGCGGCCGTCAAAGTGAGGAGTAGGCACTTTTCTAGTCTCAACGAAGTTGATGAAAACTACTTTGAGATAGAGCTTCACAAGAAAAAGGTAAGTGTTGACAATCTTTCTTACTTTGACTCTTGATTTGACAAAACTTTTTCCGAGTGGAAGGGTGAACTTTCTCTCTCTCTCTCTTTCTTTTAGATTCGAATGGATGTTCTATCCGTCGTAGGATTCGTCATCCTCCAGAGAGCCAAGTTGAGGATGCTAGAGTTCTACTACGACTTTATGGATAGGTGAGTAGAACTAGGCTATACAAAGATTTTATCAAATCCTTTTCTATTTATTCTTCGGTGTCAGCACCCTCCAACCCGTCCGTTTTATTTTCACAGATTCGTCAGCAGAGAGGACTTTGAGTACATAGAAATGGACACGGATAGCGCTTACATGGCCCTGAGTGCTCGCAGTATAGATGAGGTCATCCGAAAAGATAAAAAAGAAGAGTTCTACGGAGAATATGGTAAATGGTTTCCCAGACCCTTCTGCGATAGGCACAAGGGAGACTTTATCACAACCAAGGTACTCGGGCAAGAGTGGGAGATGAGGGAATGTTGTGAGAAGGTGCAGCGATACGAAACACGAACCCCCGGCCTGTTTAAGGAGGAGTTTCGGGGGAGGGGGTCATCGCGCTCAACTCAAAAACATACTTTTGTTGGTCCGCTGACGGTGGTAGCAAGTATAGCAGCGAAGGACTAAATAAAAGAGGAAACACCCTAACCAAAGAGTAGTTCCTCTCCATGCTCAAAACAGGGGAGTCGGTGAGAGGAGACAATCGGGGTTTTATCAGAAGAGGAAACCAAACGTATAGCTATACCCAGCTAAAGACCGGACTCACCTACTTCTACGGTAAGTGGAAGGTTGCGGAAGATGGGGTGAGTCCGAGTCCTATAGAATGCTAGTACTGA
Organism: Bugulina stolonifera; assembly: GCA_935421135.1. Taxonomy (NCBI): domain Eukaryota; kingdom Metazoa; phylum Bryozoa; class Gymnolaemata; order Cheilostomatida; family Bugulidae; genus Bugulina; species Bugulina stolonifera. The sequence continues at coordinate 5,992,619 of OW285197.1, read as the reverse complement.
TTTCTCGGAGATTAGACTACTTCATTCGATAAATCGGAGAGTAAACGAGCAGTGCATCATAACCCTTGTATATATATCCGTATAATTTTTTTCACATTCACTCTCTATTGTAAGGGGACCCTCAAAACGGAGGGTTTACCGGTTGTAGCCTTAAAACCGAGCAATAAAACACTAGCTAATACATTAAAAACCATTTACCTCTCAAAACCAAAAGAGTAGACGGTACTAGCGCAGCTTCCGCTCATACTCACCCCTTATCAGTTCACTTTTCTTCTATTGTCTTCATCCGTAGGTGGGGGTGACATCGCATGCGCATGATGCGCTCTCTACCTATCGGAGTTTGCTACCCGGGGGAAAGTGGACGCGGTGGTCAAAGAAATTGGTGGCGAGTCGACGACATCATCGTAGAGGCGGGTCTATTTGTAGGATGACGATGACGATGGCGATGATGATGAGAAGACAAGCATCCATCTATCCCGTTTATCTATTTCTACCCCTCCGAGCGAGGATGTCGTCGGCTAACCTCCTCCTCAAGTCTACGGTTTGAAGCGCGGAAGAGCCACCGCCTTCACTTTCCCTCGCCGCTCGTCACGGGGACGGGCGATTTCCCTAGGGGAGGGTCCGGGGGAAATGAGGGTTAAGGCGCGAGTCTTTCATCGGAGGTTCGGGGGCGCTCGAACAGAGGAGCGCGCGAGTGCGGTGTCACCCCGACCAGTTCAGTCTCAACAGTCCCCGGCGAAGAAATCATCCGGAAGCACCACCACTCGGTAAATTTCTTATAGTAGTATAGTCAGCGTCGTAAACTCTGCACGGGCACTCCGCACGTAGCCTATCATTACTCTAACCCGTATTTTCCTTCGCTTCACCGTACTCCAGCCAACGGTCCAGCCGCGACGGCGGCGACGGGTCGTTGGGGCGGGAGGGCAGGGGAGGGTGGGGGATGGGCGGGGGGAGGGCGGCGCGGGGCCACGGCTGAACTCGCAAACGAGAACCGCCACGAGGCGGAGGGCGAGGCGGAGGGGAGGGGTGGGGAGGGACAGGACGGGTGAAGGGAGGACGGGTGGGGTTCACGGGGTGGGGGGGGGGGCGCGCACCCCATCGCCCGAGCCGTGGGACGGGACGGGGACGGGGCGCGGGGTTTGCTCTTTAGACTGGGTTCTGCGGAAGAGCCGATGAGGTTTTTGAAACCTCACCTGCGATCAGGGGGTAGGTTCTAGGGCTTTGCACATAGAGTGAGGTTTAGGAGAGGGGGCGAGAGGACGGGTGGGGTGGTCGTCCGCCCGGGGAGTTTTGGGATCTAGGCCTAATACGACGCGGAAATGGGCGGGTGTCTGTGCAGATCTGCACTGACTATACTAATATTAGGAAAAAAGCACAAATAAAACAGCAACCAAGAAGTAATGTACCATCTAGTTCTGTACATAATTATTTGTACAAGTGTACACACGTGTATATAAGGGGAGATTATGCTGAATTATTCAGTGGATAGAGATAGAAAGTGGCATGACTTAGTTTCTCAAACTCTGAAAACTACTAAATATGCATAATTTAGCACATGACATCTTTATTGGGACATGTTACTTTCCCTTGCTGTCTTGTAATGTTTGAGGGCATGTGTACATTATATGAATTGGCTTATGAAATTTTACAGGTATCATTTTCAAAAATAAGGATGGTGGCACTACATGACTTGTATATTAGAAGTTAGAACATTATTCAGGTATTAAATAAAGATCCAATTATTGTATGCTATTCATAAGTAGCAGCATATTGACACCCAAGTCATTAGTTTTGTTATCACAACTGATAAAAACATCTTCTGTGGTCGCAAAGCATGGTCCTGGCAAAATCCATTCATTGTAAAGTAATTAAATTAGTGTAGTCTTGTTTCCTAGCAAATGGAAATTGGAGAAAACTGTCACTAGTGGGTGGGGTACAGAAATAACCTTATTATAAATTATATAGGATGAAAGCTTAGTTCCTAAGCTATCTTCTGATATGATATTTAACCATATAGCATTATTCCCTGTCAAATAAACTGGAGATAAAAATGTCAAGTCAGATTTTCCAATGATAATCAATGAGACAGCATGCCATTGTTTGGAACTATGTACATCTGTTTCTGGCTCAGTTATTGCAACTCTACTCAATGGCTCTGGCCTTATGCATTGTACAAAATAATAGCGTAAAAGGAAAGAGGGATCACTCAATGATAATACCCTGTCTCCCCAAATACGCCCAATTTGGCGGTCCTGACGTTCCATTATTCACTTACCCGCCATCTGCTTACTGGTAACTTGGATAGCTGTTCGACTTAAACGCGCGACTTAACGATTGTCATATTTACGATCCCGTATTTGATGTCTCGTAAACATAAATATATGGTTAATAAGAAGCCGTTGTAAATAAGGGCTTTTTATTGGTCGGCGGAACGCCAATAGCCATTGTGGATTTGTGCACAAGATGGCACAACTCCTGACCTAATTCGGACCGCGTTTGGAGGCGGGGGAGGGACATTTTTTGGCCGGAGTGATCCCTCTTTCCTTTTACTCTCTTTGCATTGTACTCAGAGTACTGACCTATGACCTATGAATTATTGTAATGTTTTTGAGTATGTCTTACATACGAGAGCCGAGGGCTACAAGTACATGTATGTGAAGGGCTTGGAAGGTGGTAGAGGCCGACCAAGAGTACCTTCGACTCATTACATAAAAGAGTGAACAGCTATGTGTGCTCTCTATGTGTGTAGTGTAGATTATATCAGACGTAGGCCGATGCCGAGACTCATTGGAGCTCAGGACCGACGTAGGTCATGAAGAGTTTTTACTCCGAGGGAGTGTAGAGAAAGATTGTCTAGCCTTGAGATCCTAGGACCGGCGCTAGGTTCATTTAGAACCCGGGACCGACCTAAGTCTAAGGGATGGGTAGAGATATGCTTAACCTAGGATGAGGTGAACTCGAGCCGTACTAGATCAAGGGATCCTCTGGTGGAGTTACCCCCCTAAATAGTAAGCCTCTGTAGGTTTGAGTTAGGAGATGTTGCTTTATTCAAGCGCAATCAACAACTGAATTACAACACAAAATGCACTGCCTTATATACATAACAAACTTCCAGCCAAATGAGCCCGACATGGTATCGGCTATCCGACATGGTGTCGACTCCGGAACTGATGCAACAACATAGAAGGTTCCGCCCGACGTCGGCCACATAAAAGGTCGGCCTTGGCACAAAATGTGCTTACAATAAGGAGAAACATGTCATATATAATTATGAGCTTAATCTATAAGGTCGGCCATGAAATTACTATAGAAAATGGCAAAAAGACTCTAATGCTTAGGCCATTCAATGCAACAGCTAAAGATTTAAACTGTAATTTATGTACCACTAGATGATTCATTGTCTTAATGCAGATTGGGCAAATAAAAGCTGTTTGTCATTGATTCCCTGAGATTTGACATGGAAAAGAAAAAAACAGGATACAGTTTTTTCACATTCCTGATATCCTGGCTATATCAGCTGGTAGGTTTATCAAATCTCCTTTATTCTCCGATTTTGAACGTAAATTTTGGTACCCAACTAGAGCTGAGCATCACCACACAAAACATGAAGCTCCTGCCTTTCACCAGTGGGACTGTAACCCTCAGTTAGTGGGGTGACCTACATGTAGAATTCACCGAGTGAGAATTTTGGTTATTCACTCACCTGGATGGCTTACTGAAGCTGGTACCTCTCAGACCAGCTTGTCATGTATTGACTTGGCTTTGGGTCTCTATGCCTCAAACAATACAATATCTATGCTTTTCAAGATAAGATTACTTGTCAGGATTGGTATGCACTATATCAACATTAATTGTCTTTGCTGTTAGTACTGTCAGCAACTACTTTGTCGACAGGGGGTAATATTGGGTTTCCCACTAACAAGCAGTGGTGTTGTGAATGAAAAAATGTTACCCCAGCTGTAGTGGGTGGGAAAGCGATGGGGCACCACCCCCCCCCCCCCCCATTCACCTTGACGCCGGAAAGTTTTTAGGGAGTAGCATAGGTAATTCATTGCTATGCACAGTTTCTGTATTTGCATTTTTATATACATATACAAAATGTACATGTAATATAAGTATTGTTGGTTTGTTTATGCAAGTTAAGTGAGAGACAACTTCAAATAATTTTGCATTTTTTCTTTTAGTAGACATTCCAATCCATGAACAATCATGCCAATGTGTAGCTGGACATGTACACATGTTATACAGTTATGGTAAAGAACTAGTCTATATGTGTAATAGTATTGGCACTACGGCAGAGACTGGTTATGTAGTATTATATATTAGTAACGGTGATACAATATTACATACACGTAGCATATAAACAGCACATGGTACAGCAAGGAGTGTCCACTGGCCAGTCCTGCAATTTAGCTCTAGTAATTATTGCACTGCACATTGTATTCACTACTTACACCACACTTACACTATTTACACTGTATGTACTTTTGACTATGCACTGTGTAGTCTCACGTACACACAGCCTAGATGTATTGTGTATTGTGTATCCTCATAGCTAATCTTAATATACTCTGAGTGCTGCTAGTACATGTAGCACTGATGAAGTAAAATAACAAATACATGTAGGTAGACAATTAAGACCTGTTTTCCATGTTGGCTATACATTGTACAAAATTTTTATCTGCCACATTGACTTAGCAGAACCCAAGTAAAAGTCACAAGTCATTCATGTGCCCTAGTCAAGTCAAGTCACATTGATGTGCAAGTCGAAATCAAGTCAAATCAGCAAGTTGGCCAGTCCAAGTCAAGTCAAATATATGACTTGGACCCAGTTCTGTAAAATATAACATGTAAACTTACAACTGAGCATTAAATTGCATAATTCTGTTGAGGGAGCTGTTGTGAGTTGCTCTAGAAGCTAAATCAGCTTGTTAAATAAAATTGATGGAGTAAAAAAATTCTAGCCCACACCAATATCATAGAGACAGCTGGACAGGTTTTGTTTATTGGTCTAGATTCTGGCCTGTTGTTTACAGCAGTGCCGTATCCACAGTTTCAAAGCTGGTGGGGCCAATATGGTAGGAAAAGGGGAGGGACAAGGTGACACCATGGCAACATACACTGTACATGTAAGTCATTGAGGATAGAAAAATTTTCCCTTGTGTACATGCAGCTAATGTGTTCAAAGATATGACATCTTCAAGGCATGCCAAAATATTTGCTTTAATGCAACGGTCTGAATTCAAAATATACAATACATGTACTATTTATTTAAACCAAACATTGATGGTTTACAGCCTACCTCTTCACAGCAATCCCTTGCTGTCTCCTGTCATGGCTATAAACAAACTGTCATATCATTGTTTATAACAAGAAGGTATGCACAAATACACCCAGGCCAGGCCACTCACTCACTTCAAACAGCAGGGCTTCAGCTTTTAACTTTTTAATAATGAGAAAACAGGAGGGAAAGCTTACTTTGGCTTCTTTTACTATCAAGTATGACCTCTATCCAACAAGCAGATTGCTAAACTAATGGCTCTTACATAACATTGAATTTATAAATAGCTGGGGAATGTTATAAACAATGATGACAGTTTGTTTCTAGCAATAACAGGAGACAGCAAGAGATTGTTGTAAAGATGTAGGCTGTAATCCATCAAAATAATGTACATGTTCATGTATAGTTTGAATTCAGACCGTTATACTAATAATTTAGTTTGGTTACATTTATAATGTATATATTATTTTATTAATACAACATGTACATCTAAACTAAATTTTTTTGCCATGTCTTGAAGATGTGATCTCTTTGTACATATTAGCTTCATGTACATAAAAGCTTTTTCATCCTCAATGAGTTATGTTGCCATGGTGTCACCTTGTACCTCCCCACTTCCTACCACATTGACCCCACCAACTGTGAAACTGTGACTGTACACTGGTTTATAGCAACCCCAGTTATTTATAGATTCAATGTCATGCGGGAGTTAATTCAGCAGCTTAGCAATCTGCTAAAAGTCAAGCAGAAAGAAAAGGAAACCAAAGTAAGCTTTCATTCTTGTTTTCTCATTATCCAAAAGCTGAAAGCTGATGCACTGCTGTTTGAAGTCAGTCAGCTGCTCTTTCAAAAGTTGGCCAGTGTGGCCATATGGGTGGATATGGCCCTGGTTTACAGTAATGTTTTCAAGAAATGAAAGCACTTGTTGATGTGCTCTAGCTGCCCTAAAGCTGAGACAACTGTTATAGTCAATGTCGGTTTGGTACATAAAGAGCGGTTTGGTACATAAAGAGCGAGGTCAGTCCCGCCGACGCAGTAGTGTGGGCGTGTTTAATTTACCTTATTAGAGTGTGTAGGGTTTTAGAGTGGGATCTATGGCTGTAGTGTGAAGCTGGAGCGTCCTGTCTTGGTAGTAGCTATGGTACTGCACCTGGAGAAACCAAATCCAGAGAGTATTTGATACCCTGTTGTAAGCAACAAACAGCAAGAGACTAGCAAGAGCATGTTATAGATCAAAGTCTGCAAACAACTGAACAACTGAACAGGAATGTACAAATGCGCGCCTAATATGAAAAGTTCCTTTCTACCCGAGGTCAAAGAGTTAACAATTACTAGAGGGGTAAAAGTAAAATGTGCTGCTACATATCAGACCAATGAAAGCGAACTATATCCAAATGGAGATGAATAGAAACGACTGGCACAAATGATTCCTTTCTGGCAGGCCTAAGCCTACCAGGTAAGAGGAAAGAAGGATATTATACATGTATAGTTATCCAGATAAATTGCTAATTACTAATTGACTGCTAAGTTGCGATCGCTGTGTTTGTGGATGTATTGTGATGGTACAGGACATTTGTATACGACTCCAGTTACCAGGACATAATCTATAGCACCTTAAGTGCCTAGTAGTTGTCACAGTGCTACTCAACTAACACTCGTATACCCGTACTCAACTATATTGCATGTCTAAACCACTCATTTGCTGTCTACATACGTGTATCTATGTGCTTATATTCATTCTACTTAACTCCGTATCCATGTAAATGCTTGTATAATAATTACTAAGTCTTTTGGTACCTTTTATACCCATGTAAAAAGGCCCGACTTCTCAGAATCCCTTGATATTCATTTTGTACATGAATTGGATGATTATAAGCAACTTTTGTATAACCCGACCTATTTTTGGGTCCGCCGTCGGGCTTCCGGCGGCCATGTTGTTGCGCAACTTCCGGACGACCTTATGTCGACTTTTCCCAACACTACGTCGGGCGAAAGTCCTTATACTATATAAAGGGCCATGTTTAATCACTCGTTGTCTCAGTCTTCACTTGGCTTTCAATAAAGACACATCTATACTTGATACAGAGACGTTCACTTCCTTTTGTCAGGTCATTCGCATAGCGAACCACCTACTAGGTCGGACCACTCTCTTTCAAGGTATAGTTTGAAGGTCAGACTTGGGACCAGATGGGTCGTCTCTGGTAGTTATTGGACTACTGAGACCGCTCGATCTTTCATGTAATGAGAAGGCCTAGCACCACTCATAGGCACTTCAGTTTTGGGTCGGTAGTCGTCCAAGGACGACCGCACGAAATACCAAAAACCATTACAGTATTCTGTTATTATTTAAAATTTGGCCATATTAAATATAATAAAACAACAACCATTATATCTGTAGAAATTGCCTTGGTTCCAGGCAGGTTATATATCATTAAAAGAATAACCAATAGATTAAGAACCTACCAGATCAGCAGTATGTGTAGAAGTATCACAGGAGACGAACCTTGTACACTTGCAGCTATATTTTATCTTCTGTTGCCCAGCTACCTACATTGAAGATGAGAAAATATAACCATTTTGATGAAGCGGGACATCGAACAAAATGTATAATAATTTAGTTTAGTTTATCTGCCAAATTACATTATTTTGTACCGTTATAATAGGGAGGTACACCCATCAAACATTTACATGGGCATGTACATAGAAAATTTCACTAAACTCAACTAACAGTGGCTATAACAGTGCAAACATTTTGAATCATCAAAATCAAATTGTACAATGTAATTCAATAACACCATTGCTTTGTCTGAAAAGGTATTAGCTCCAAGTAAATATTATGGTATGATTATTACTGGCATTCTTACCAAAGACCCCCTATATACATGTAAGTCCTACATGTACATTACCAGCAATCACCATTATAGTCTACCAACAATTATTTTAGCAATCAAGAATAAGAGCGAGCACCTAATTATTTATTCCCTTGTCTAGATTCGTCTGTTACCACCAATAACCAGCCTCATATCTTATTCTTGATTAATAAATAATGCAAGGTATATTTATTGCAAACTCAATGAAACCAAGGCAACTGAAACAATTAACAAGGAATAGAACAATAAACACAGAAAATAGAAAGAGAGCAAAATAATACAATATTTCAATGTATTAAGAGAAACTACACACCTGTAGCTGAAAGTGCAACTGTTAATTACTGTACAGCATCAATTTCTCAGGCCTAAAACACTTTGATAATTTGTTGTGAATTAAAGAATTATCATTGGCTAAAAAAATTGCACCTAGTAACGAAACACCATGCAATTGGTCAATTTCTAATTGGCAGACCAATCATTATTGCATTGTATGTTTTGTTGCTAGGTGTGTAACCACCTTAACAACAGGCCTACATGCCAGGTATATCACTAATAGTTAGTACACTGCTGTACATGTAGTTGAATATACATGTAGAATACTTTAGCAGCACAACAGGAGAATCTGCTATGAAAGTATGGAGATGTCTAAATAATTAGTGATAAAATACTGGAAAGAAAGGAGCAGGTTGTCTAGCAAGAATAAAAAAAATTGGTCCAGCTCCTAGTGGGCCTGACCCTACAAAATACTGTATGCACTCCAAGCCCTACCCTTACCTGCCTACTTATCCTACACTAGCAAAAGATAGACATTGCACACAGACCACACAACATACATGGCATACATGTAGTTGGATGATTGCATGAACTAAGCACACTAACTTGTCATAGCTTGTCATCATGCCAAAATGTACATCAGCAACATTCACTAATATCGGTTTACAATTCATTGAGCCAATCGCTGTGTTTTCAACAGCTTGGCCCACAGGTTTCTATGCTTTTCTAAGCGTGAAATGAGCTGTTTAATTCGTTACTTCTCACCAATATGGTATTACAAAATTGATCTAAATGCATTTGCCAGCTTTATTGTTGCACCTTTTTCTTTATGATTTTGATCGGATGCTTTAAACTGTACATTGTTGAGTGCATACATGGAATTATTCAATAACTCTTATGCATGAGAACATAACTTCTATGAGTTACGCATTTTAAATAAATTATTAAATAATATAATTCTGTATTGCTTAGCAATAAGAACTGTTTAAGATGACACGTTCAGTAGTGTTATCTAATCTTGATAGCAAACATGAGTTACAATGGTACATGCTGACTTAGGTAATGACAGTTTAAAATTGTTTGACCAACCAGTGACAGGCTTACAAAAAAATAGAGCATTTCAAAAGCGGTAGTGGAGAAAGATATGAGCGCAATGTGAAGACAACTCCACTAAATACATCCTATCCTTAGGAGCAGCTAGACGGAAATAAAGCTTGTGATTGGTTGTTTGGGTTTTGTCAAGTCAAGGTATAGTCTGTACAGGATAGAATTCATCAGTACAACTAGACTCACCTATGATAAGAATAGAAGTGCCTTGTGTTTGCTCCTGTATTCTATGCCTCAGTCTCGTATACTAATCCTATTGGCTAATGCTTATCTCAGGATCCAATAAGTGGCACTGTTATACACCATTGATCTCTAGATCATAATCCCACAGGTTTGGGGTAAACAAGAGTTTGATTTCTAACGTTAGTAACCTTTGTTGGAGTTGTCTTCTTTTTCTCTCAAACCATTTTATCATCACAGCATGCCCAATTATTTTACCACTGGAAAGGCAAGATACATCATACTGGCCAACAGCCAATATTGTAAAAGTATTGTATTGCTATGCTACGATGCTATGAGAACTAGCAACATACACTGTAATTTTCTGGTCTCAGATTCATTCAGCAATGTTTTTTAGCTTTTGTTCAAACCAAGGAGTAAGAAGAGAAGGAGGCTCGTCCAAGAGGATTTTGTGTTCGATGTGCTCCTCGGCTTAAAAAGATTATCACATGAGTCGCTGGCATTAAGCGAGTAGACAACTCCGTTGAATCGTGATGCGATTCCTCATTGCTAAACAGCAATGTACATGCGCATATTTTGGCGCCTATCACGTCACAGTTATAGCATCCAATGAAATCATTTCTCTGCAGAGATAAGCATAATCGTTCATTGAGATAGCCAATAGTTTGAGCACTATTTTCATTTAGTTTGGGCATCTTGTAAGGCCCACAAACTAGCCTAAGCACTGAGCTGGTATCTGAACTATATGCCATAAAACAGACTAAGTATATGGAGTCCTGATGAACGAGAAACGTGTTGCACAAATTGACTCATTTCAACCGCGATTTAAGTGTTTGTACGTTTTATTTATTATGAAAGAGCAAAGTTTAAATTTGGAATTCAAGCCCACTCATTGTAGCAAACTTAAATCTATTAGTGTTATTTTTGCTTATTTTGTTGATCATGTTGGTATTTGCAAAAAGTGTCATTTTATATCGAGATACGCAATTTTCTCCAAATATGGCGATTTTATTCGGCTATATCTTTCATATCCCAGTGACATGAGTATTGTGTTTGTAGTCAATGTGTTCACCAGGCTATTACCAATTAGTGACATAGATTATATTTTAATTTTAGTTAATGTGTGAATTTTACTTTTTTAAAAATATTCATCATCTTTTCTTCAGACTTTACCAAGTACCCGAGGCGCACATCGAACACCGGAAGCCCATTGTAACATATATACAGGTTTTCGTGGACGAGCCTCCTTCTCTTCTTACTCCTTGTTCAAACTTACTGTAGACCAACATCTAATTTTGGAAGCTGAGTCTTTATCAAAAAAGGTGAATAAATATTGTACTGAGAGTGGCTACACTACTTCCACTACCTTGAGGGGCTATGCATTCACTCTTTAGAATAGTTCGTTTGATAATGATACCAAATTAGCTCTGTTCTAGACTGATGTGTAGTACAATGTTGTTTTCAACTTTAAAGAGAGCATCTTTACCTGTACATTGTATATTTATTTTGCTATTAAATTAATATTTACAGGGATTTCTACTACAATAAAACTGTGGCAGTACAATATACAAGGCATCTTATTGTGCAAAGTACTACAGCTCCCCGTAATGGAGATAGCCTGAGTAATAGCCGGGCACCAATTTAATGGTTTGGTAAAGATTTATTCATTTAACATGTATAAACACCCCTCTGGCAATACTGGTGGATGGTCCAATTTTAGATAGTTAAAGTAAAAAGCTTTTAAAAAGCACCCACTATCCAGGACCAATTGACAGACAGTTTTAAATGGCTTTGTATTCAGGTACAACAAGTTATGCAGCATAGTAGCTCAGCATAGCAGTTCTGTTTACTGTTTATCAACATCAAACAATAGATTACAGCACAGTTTACCGCATACAAGTACAATTTAACAGATATACAATTATAGATTAGCCAGTGTAATCAAGTACAGAGGATTGACAAAATAGTTTGTAATATCTGTTGCATTGAATCAATAACATTGTGTCACAATTACTTACGGTACTGCATTGTGGTCAAAATCTTTATTTAGGTTAGCAAGAAACACAAGTTAGATTTTGTGAATTATACTCAGTGTTAGATACCTCATAACTAGTGACAATTATTTCTTCCAATATTATTCAGTTATTTTACCACCACCGCATCTGATATACTAATAGACACCAGCAGCAAATGTTTCAAAACACTGAATGATAGTAAATTTGCGCTGTGAACTTTTATTGACTTTTGAGGGCTTTTGACACTGTGAAGCACATTCTATTCCTCAGCAAATCTGCTATTTCATTGGCTACAAGCTATCTGCTTAATCGCAAGCAATATCTGCAGCTTGACGATATATGATCTAGCAAAGGAGCGATGACCTTTAGTGTTACACAGGAGTCAAACTTGAGTTGCAAGTTATACATTCTGTACATAAATGTCTTAATGACAAACGCAGATTTCTTTGAACCCACTTCATTGGGCAATAACACGAAATTGTTTGTTGAAAGTAAAAAATTAAACAACTTGAATACTATCATGTAGACAAATATTACATGTAGATGTTTCAGGTCATGTAACAACTGGCAGCATGAATCCAACACACTGGCAACTTCTCAAAATATGCAAATAAAAAATAATATGTGTTACAAAAGAATTTTCAATATAGTGAGTGCCGAAAAGTTTTGAACCAAACTTGATTATCTTTTCACATGGCTTACCACATTTTGCTGACAACCACTATCAGTGTTGTTGCAAGTGTTGTTTTTTGTCAACTTGTGTATAGGCTATGCAGAATAATGAGAGAATAGTAGATGCATATGTTTGTGACCCCATAAATTAATGTGATATATATACTGTTAATTGTATGAAGTATGATGTAACAGGCATACAGGATACAATAGTTGATCTTGCCACAAATGAGGAAGGCAGAAGCATATTATCTCGATATTGTTACATCATTTGGTTTGTACTTTTTTATTGTTTGTTTACTCATTTGTTAGCTGTCAAATTAACCAGTGAAAAGCTACACGCAATCTAGTATGGAATTTTCCACTGGTTAATTTGATAAATTACAAATGAGTAAATAAACCTGAGAAAACATAAAGCAAATGATGCCACAAAATAAAATATTTTCTAGACCAAAGACTTATTGCCTCACTTTTGTTGTAAACCCAAATGATAAAAATTATAAAGGATGTAGGGAGGCAGATACAATGTACATGATACTGACAGTTACACGTGTAAGCTTATGTTTGTTTAACACACTTTTTAGTCTACATTGTTTGCAATTCTTCCTGAGTGGACATTGTCATGCACACAGGCTACAATATAAAATCCTGTTTTATTAAGAATTAATGAGATGCTAGTGCCATAATATAAACACTGTAAGTTTCACATAGGTGGTAGGTGTGCTAGCTACAGAATTCATGCAACACACCAAGACTGTGGCTTGAGTTATTGCTGCCTCACTGTTGCATTACATGGTTTCTTTGTTAATACAAAATGTACATGTACACATACAATGTAAAAGCAGATGCATGTACAATGTACATGTGTAATATATTTCTTAAGTAAGAGTGGTCTATTGGCTCTCCACTTTACACAAACTGACTGAAAGATGGGACTGACTAGTTGCTTATTCATGCGACCTGCAGGTCAGAGTGATCCTCTTGTATGTTGCAATCTGATGGGTATGACTCTACTCACCACCCGCTAGAACTTAGGCTAAGATACTCTTATTTAGAAGGTACCACACAGGATTATATTATACATGTAAGTACAATGTATATTGCGAATTCTTACGAACAACTGAGCTACATAGAAAAGTATAGCCCTAGTTTTTGTATAAAAACAACTTTCGGTGACGAGCCAACCAGGAGACAGTCCACAGAAGTATTAAATAATAAGATATAAAAAGGGCATGACTTGATATCAAGAGTACTCAGTAGGTCTTTTATATTGTACTGTTTCACATTCAGACCGGTCGAAATACAAGTGCAGTAATATGCATGTATTGTAAATCAATAACAACATCTTAACAATTGATGTACCTTACTGAACAAAACAAGATTATTAGTTTGATGCAACATGCATGCTGGTAACTTTGTTGCAATGGCAACATGTTTTTTTTCAATAAAATCAAAAAATATTATTTTTTACATGAGGCATTGCAAGATATTGTGGCTACGAAAGTGTTATGGTCATACATACTGAACTGCTACTAGACCATAAGTATAGTATATTATACCATGATCATTTTGATGATATTTTTCTTTGCTAATGGGAACAGCAGTCCTTTCTTAGACTTGGAATTTGTATGAAGTTAGATTTCTCATTAAATATCGGTTAATAGTAGTGAATGCCTTGACTGTCAGATGACGTCACGGGCTTTACTCGTTCTTAAGTTAAACTACCATAGCCTGGGTTTCTACATTAAATAGTCAGTCTTAGCATTGCCCATGGAATCTAACTACAGTACAGGCCCGGGATTGCTGTTCTCAAAGGTGACCTGGGACTTGATGGTTCTATGTGTGAGGTCATCTCTGGCGTGGCCAATGAGAGTGTGACACTTCTAGGTTTTTATGTTGCCGGCACATTTGCAAAATACGGCCCAGTATTTTTTGAAAGGGAAATGAGGTCCGATATATTATTAAAGCATAGAGCATAAATTATAGTATACCTGAACTACAATATTGTTATTATTATGCAAAATACTGTTTGAATATACAAGTGCATGACTGCATTAATTTACTGGATTGCAAAAGGCAAAAGTTAAGCTTATTATTATTCTTTGTGGCTAAATATTGTCTGCTGACATACGTATCATTGTTGTACCATTTCTTCAGATGCACATGTTTGCAGTCTGCTTTATTAGTCATCATGTTAATGACTGCACTACATGTATTTTGCACATTGCAAACTTTAAGGTGGGGAGAGGAGGTGTTTGACCTTTGTGTGGGGTCAGCTAAGCTCCCTAAAGCACTACACTCCATACTATTGCCTTCAATCCTCATTCACATCACTAACGGTGATGCCGACCTTATCAATTGAATTAAAAATTGCTATTTACATGTATTTAATACTCTGGTGAATTTTATATTGCTGTAATATTAGAAGACATTGTTGTGGATAACGCCTACGATTCGTTCTTTTACCCTGTAGATTGTGATACATAGATTGCATTACATGACTTTCTTCAAAGCACTTTTGGAATGTTATATAATATGAATGCATGTGTATTTCTCTAGCTCGCACACCAGGATACAACATGCTCTATTACTGTTGTAATAGTAAATCTACAAGACATGCATATAAATCCTTTTTACTATTAGCTACATGCAGATTAAACTGTATTTGTAGTACACCCTTACTAATCAAAACAAGATAATTTATTTGCTCTTGCGTAAAAACACTAATCTTATTACAAAGCAATGTGGTTTTGTCTAGCAAATAAAAATGATATTTTTTATACAATATAGTATTGCAATAATATTGCGATTTCAATACTATACAAACAGTATTGTTGCAATACTATACCATGGTTATGGTGACATTATAAGCATGTACATCTATATCCTGTATCATTACTATATAAAGTGAACTTTTCTATGACATTTTAATTTACATGACTGTATCAAAAGGAACCACGAGCTTCCTTAGATTTTAATTGTATTAATTTATAAATCTCATAATTTATTATCTAACAGTAAAGAGTATTGTGACTACTAGATGATGCTGCTAACTTTACTCATCGGTAAGTGCAACACTGTACTTTACATGTACATCAATAATAGTATTTTGGGCATTGCTTCTGTTTCTTTAATAATACTGTACTGTAACAGTAACATACTACTGTGCATATTATGTTGTTTTTATGCTTACTTATTCTCTATGATGAGAATTTTTTCCGTTACACATGTACATGTACATGTACATGTACACATGTACATGTACATTAATTTGCTCACAGTAGGAAGTTTGTAAGAAGTATTACTTTGGTACAAGTTTGTGTTTGTCTGCCGATTTTTGTAAGGAAAAAACTAAACTAAATGGTAGGCTCGTTTCATCCAAATCCATTTCGCTGCAGTTATTCATAAAAGAGCCCAATTCCATACTCCAACAGCACATAGCTGAAGTTCTTTTTTCAGATATATATATAGAGTGTGAATATAATCATAATATCACGTATGAAACATTTTATGAGGCTTTCTTCTTTGGGTGACAATCAGTGATATAAGTTTAGCTCTGTTTGCTCTTATGATAGACTAAAATTAAAATCGGCTTTATTCAAATATTTTTTTCAGTGTACTGCCTGATTTTCCAGAGATATTTTCTATACGTACGAGCTTATACTTCAACAGCATGTGTGATGGGTTGCTTCCAAATGTACATTCTAACTAAATTCTTACTTGGGTCCATTATCATTGTACGCACATGTACATGTATATACATACTCTTTATCTAAAAGTATTATGAGACTTTCTGCAAATAAACATAATGGTATCTTAAAGAGTTTGCTACAGGTACATGTACATTAATGTTAATATATGCATTCTTTCTTTGAAAATATCCTCAAATAATGGTTGGTTTGACAATTATTATAACTTCACGTACTATGCTGACCATTAGTAGTTTGACTCAGTTCAAAATTACTAAAATAATGTAAAAATAATAATATTAAAATATTTTTATTTTCAGCTTCCAGTATTTTGACAGTTCAGGGTAAGTGTATTATTTCACTATTAGCTTATAGATTTGTTGCTTTGACATAGATTGTTATAACACCTACTTGCGTCTGTGTGAATGCTGATGTTCGCCATTGGAGCTTTTAGCCCAATAGGATTTTGTGAGACAATACATGTCATTTACGTTTTATGCAGATGGTCATACAGAAGCTATAGGTGAAATAGAAGTTGTTTTCTCCAAATTTCCTACTTCCTTCAGCAATTGTATACATAATTATTATAATATAATATGTTACTTATCACTCCTTGCATGTTATATATCACCTACTAACTATTGAATGTCACATATTACCTATTACATGTGACATATTAATACACTGTATATTATACAGTACATGTATTACAGGGCAAGCTATTGGAAAGATAACTCCTGTTGGTGAGTTGATTCTCTATAATTATATAGAGTATATTTTTGCTGAGACTTATATTCAAATTGCACCTATATTTTGAAATAAATTTGTATTATGTGCAGTCTACTTGATCAGAGTGAGTGGTAACAAGGCATAAAAGAGTAGAACAACTACAATGTAGGTGGTATTAGCACGTGTTTGATTTTCTGAATATATTCTGTATGTACATTGTACACCATGTACATGTAAGTACATGTAAGTACACAAGTAGTATAGTCAGTGCAGATCTACACAGACACCCGGCCCTTTCCGCGTCGTATTAGCCCTAGATCCAAAAACTCCCCGGGCGGACGACCACCCCACCCGTCCTCTCGCCCCTCCTCTCCCCTAAACCTCACTCTATGTGCAAAGCCCTAGAACCTACTCCCCCCCCATCGCGGGTGGGGTTTCAAAAACCTCATCGGCTGTTCCGCGGAACCCAGTCTAAAGAGCAAACCCCTCGCCCCGTCCCACGGCTCGGGCGAGGGGGCGCGCGCGTACGCGCGCGCCCCCCCGCCCCGCGAACCCCACCCGTCCTCCCTCCACCCGTCCCCGCCCCTCCCCACCCCTCCCCACCCCAAACCCCTCCGCCTCGCCCTCCGCCTCGCGGCGGTTCTCGTTCGCGAGTCCAGCCGTGGCCCCACGCCGCCCTCCCCCCGCCCATCCCCCGCCCCTCCCCCGCCCTCCCGCCCCAACGACCCGTCGCGACCCTCGCGGGCGGACCGTCGGCTGGAGTAGGGTGAAGCGAAGGAAAATACGGGTTAGAGTAATGATAGGCTACACCCGTGCGGAGTGCCCGTGCAGAGTTTACGACGCTGACTATACTACTATAAAAAACTTACCGAGTGGTGGTGGTGGTGCTTCCGGGGACTGTGCCGGGGACTGTTGAGACTGAACTGGTCGGGGTGACACCGCACTCGCGCGCTCCTCCGTTCGAGCGCCCCCGGACCTTCGATGAAAGACTCGCGTCTTAACCCTCATTTTCCCCGGACCCTCCCCTAGGGAAATCGCCCGTCCCCGTGACGAGCGGCGAGAGAAAGTGAAGGCGGTGGCTCTTCCGCGCTTCAAACCGTAGACTTCGCGAGGAGGTTAGCCGACGACATCATCGCTCGGAGGGGTAGAAATAGAAATAGATAAACGGGATAGATGGACGCTTGTCTTCTCATCGCCATCGTCATCATCATCATCATCATCATCATCATCATCATCATCATCCTACAAATAGACCCGCCTCTACGATGATGTCGTTGACTCGCCACCAATTTCTTTGACCACCGCGTCCACTTTCCCCCGGGTAGCAAACTCCGATAGGGAGAGAGCGCATCGTGCGCGTGCGATGTCACCCCCCACCTACGAATGAAGACAATAGAAGAAATGTGAACTGATAAGGGGTGAGTATGAGCGGAAGCTGCGCTAGTATCGTCTACCCCTTTGGTTTGGAGAGGTAAATGGTTTTTAATGTATTAGCTAGTGTTTTATTGCTCGGTTTTAAGGCTACAACCGGTAAACCCTCCGTTTTGAGGACGGAGACCCCTTACAATAGAGAGTGAATGTGAAAAAAATTATACGGGTATATGTACAAGGGTTATGATGCACTGTTCGTTTACTCTCCAATTTATCGAATGAAGTAGTCTCATCTCCGAGAAATCAGTACTAGCATTCTATAGGACTCGTACTCACCCCGTCTTCTGCAACCTTCCGCTTACCATAGAAGTAGGTGAGTCCGGTCTTTAGCTGGGTGTAGCTATACGTTTGGTTTCCTCTTCTGATAAAACCCCGATTGTCCCCTCTCACCGACTCCCCTGTCCTGAGCACGGAGAGGAACTTCTCTTTGGTTAGGGCGTTTCCTCTTTTGTTTAGTCCTTTGCTGCTATACTTGCTATCACCATCAGCGGACCAGCAAAAGTATGTTTTTGAGTTGAGCGCGATGACCCCCTCCCCCCGAAACTCCTCCTTAAACAGGCCGGGGGTTCGTGTTTCGTATCGTTGCACCTTCTCACAACATTCCCTCATCTCCCACTCTTGGCCAAGCACCTTGGTCGTGATAAAGTCTTCCTTGTGCCTATCGCAGAAGGGTCTGGGAAACCATCTACCATATTCTCTGTAGAACTCTTCTTTTTTATCTTTTCGGATGACCTCATCTATACTACGAGCACTCAGAGCCATGTAAGCGCTATCCGTGTCCATTTCTACGTACTCAAAGTCCTCTCTGCTGACGAATCTGTGAAAATAAAACGGACGGGTTGTAGGGGGGGGGTTGGGGTTGACACCAAAGAATAAATAGAGAAGGATTTGATAAAATCTTTGTATAGTCTAGTGCTACTTACCTATCCATAAAGTCGTAGTAGAATTCTAGCATTCTCAACTTGGCTCTCTGGAGGATAACGAATCCTACGACAGATGGAACATCCATTCGAATCTAAAAGAAAGAAAGAGAGAGAGAGAGTTTACCCTACCACTCAGAAAAAGTTTCGTCAAATCAAGAATCAAAATAAAAAAAAAAGATTGTCAACACTTGCCTTTTTCTTGTGAAGCTCTATCTCAAAGTAGTTTTCATCAACTTCGTTTAGACTAGAAAAGTGCCTACTCCTCACTTTGACAGCCGCCTCCTCTACTGTCTCCACATACTTGACAGTCTTATGTTTCTCTTTATTTGTTATGGTCTTTCCGTAGGCTGAATTCCCAACGAGCTTGCTGGTGCTGGCCAAGAGGGCCAGGTCGGGGTTCACATCCCCACCTCTTCTTGCGTCTGAGACCGAAGAACCAAAGTCTTTGTAGATGGCTCGTGGGATAAAGTGAACAAACTGATAGATCCTGGTAATTATCAAACCTTGATCTAGATACCATCTAGCCAGATCGGAGAGTAGTGTGATTCGCTCGCCAAAAAGACTCCCCACGAGCATTCGCTGAGGTCTCTTCAAGAATCCGTTCTGTTCGGCAAAAGCGCGCATGTGTTCGCTAAGGTGTTCTCTTCCCACGTTTATATTCTTGAAAATAGGTGCCATCTCAGAGAACTTCGCTTTTAGCTCTTCGGGTACGGAAATGTCACACTCCACTAAACCATAGTACTCTCCACTACGAATGTTATTGATTATCTTATCGAGGTTGACGTAACCCCTCTCCGGATAGAGAGAAGAAAAGAAGATGGCGAGAAATGTCCTAACTTCTACATCCGAACGAACTCGCGCTTCCCACTCACACTGCCGAGTGGTGATGAGCTTATAGCCTAGAGCCTTGATGTAATCTTCTTTCCTTGCAGTGTCCACCCGGAGCTCTTCATTCGTCATGTTTCTGACACCTTTTCCGTTCCCTCCTAGCTCGCACTCGTGCCCATGCCAGTAGCAACCGTGGAATTGGTACACCGTCCGACTCTGTTCGCTATAACCATCCACTGGTAGGTTGTGACAGCCTATCCTCATTTCTCCTCCATTCTGTTGGTGAAGGATGACCTCTCCTCTCTTCCACGATTGGAACTCTAACCAACCATGCGCCACTTTGCTGAACTTTTTAATAGGTTCTAGAGCAAAGCCTCGGCTCTCTAGCCTCCGCCTGGGATAACCCGTAGGCATATTCCCCATCATACAGTATAGGTAGAGGGCGTTGGCATCAACTCCCAGAATGGACCTACAGGGTTTTGCGGATGTGCCATACATCTTCTCTCGAATAGAGGTCACTCCAACTTCATGATGTCTGTGAAAGATAATGCTTGGCCCTCCCACGAGGTTATCGCGAAGAGTATGGTACAGACTTTTGCTCTCCTCATCGAACAGACATATGGGTTGCGAGTTGCAAAGTTCGTCTCGGAGAGACATTAACCTATGCAGCGGAAGAGCGGCTTGTGGAGGAGAGTAGCCATAAGGTCGGGCCTCCACCTCCATAAACAACCATCTGATAGCCAAGCCTGGAAGCGAGATTGCGGATTTCAACATGTCAATACCCTTTTGTCGATAGATAGAGCTCTGACGTGCAATGGCCTCGATGAATGGGGCCACATCGAGGTTGTTGTACCAGATGAGAAAATCCCTGAACGTTTCCATGTTCTCTCTTTCCCACACGACCTGACAGTGGTGATAATCTTGCTCGCTCAATTCTTGCTGAGTCAGCGAGTTGAAAAAACTCTCTCGGGGAGGGAGTCCATAATAATCCAACCTTCTCAGGGAATCTACCCAGTCGTAAGGAAAGAATCCCTTACTCTCTGACACGCCAAATGCCTTCAAGTATTTGGAGTAGTTGAAGCCCGGTGCGATAAAGTTGCATATGTCAAGGAACCTAAAACGTCTACTCTCCACGCAGGACATACTGTTAACACGCTTAACGATGAAGACAAAATCTTCTCCCTCCTCCTCTTGTAGAGAGCGAAGCAAAGGTCCCTTTAGTATATTTAGGTCATACTTTTGTGAGTTGAAACCAACCACCGGAACGCTGGAGATGTGCTGTTCTAACTCTCTTTCTAATCCGGAGAGACCGGACTTCACCCTGTAAGTCGAGACGTTAGAGAACTTTTCGTCAGCAAAGGCTTCTTCTCTATCCGCCCGATCCGCAAGGAAAGTAGAGAGTCGCTTGCGTACATCCCGGAATCTTTCTCCGAACAAATCTCCTGCCACGTCAGCAATCTTTGCTATGTAGTGGACGAATTGACGAATGCACTTCGTTCCATCCTTGCTGTCGACACTCCTCACAAAGCACTTGGCCTGCTCAAACCCCGGGACGTTAGAACATACAGATATGCTCAGTAACTCGTGTCTTGCACTAAAAGTCATTGTGGAGGTGTTAGTTTGTAGGTTGTCTTTTGGCATGAAGCATTCAATATCATAGGTGATATAGTAGGGGTAGTATAAGAGGTCGGGGTTCACCACCTCTATTCCCGCCACTCGCTTGAGTTTTGTGAATATGGTTGGCGGGGGTCCAAACGTTCCACCAGGGAAAACAAACACCGATGCTTCCTCTGGCGAGCACTTATGTCGCCGTAGGCTGGACAAACGTGTGAAAGCGCCATCGCACAACTTGCAGGTGAAACATCTGGCAAACGAATCAACATTCTTTATCCAGCTGAAGTGTTTTTCGTACATGTTGACAAAGAGTTTACGGGCTTTGTTTCGTGCCCCAGATGACCAAACTATCGGAGCTACCCCCTCATCAGTTAGGCAGAAGACTATTATAGATATGTCAAAATGATCTTCCAAGGCCAGCAGATCACTCGCGCCCACCCCGGGAAAGTCTGACAAAGTTGATGAGGGTGGGGAAGAAGATCTAGATTGTCTCATGTATTGTTTAAACAAGCGATGTGTTGTGGTCTGAGAGGGGCGATGACAGCAACATCCCTTCTTTGGGTCGCAGTTACAGTCATACATCATGGCCAAACATCTAAAGAAACACAATTTGTCTGGGTAGGGACGGGCACCTCCTCTGGCCCAAAAGTCTACATCTAGTGCTATCACATGTCGGTTGTTAAGTATGTAGTCTGGGAGTTTGCTCACTACACCGCCCACCTTGCCAATCTCTAGGAGTTTATAGATGTAGAATGTCAGATTCGCAATGTGACGTAAAGCCCAAGCGGTGTTCGGTCTCCTTTGTGCTGACCTCTCTCTCAAGTCGAGCTCCTGCACAGATTCGCAAAACTCTCTCATCTCATTCTCTGCTCTGATCAGTCTTGGCTTGGGGAAGAACGCGGCATTGTTGCTTGATGAGTGAAAGTAGCGCAACTCTCCACTGGTCTTATGCTCGAGGATGACTCCAGCGCTACAGTTAATCTTCACAGTACAAGGTACTCTCTTCCACATCGCTCTCAATTTAGTCCACACCTCTTCATCTCCTTCATCTTCACATTCCCCTCTCCACACTCGAACGTTGAGAATGTCTTCTACAGGACGAGAGTGTATTGTGGACCTGATCGAGCTCCAATAGCGGGCTAGTAGCACCCCCATCTCATCCCCCTCTTCAGCTGTTGGAGGTTTGGACCAGAAAACATCATCAAACTTCTCTGCATCCCCCTCATCTTTTTCCGCCTTGGCCTCGCTATGAAATCGTCTCATGTGATGACCTAGCTTTCTCCTCCCATCAAAACATCCACCACAAACCGGGCACTTGTGTGGGTGAGCCTGTGCATGCATTCTCTTCGTGTGCCTGTCTAGAGAAAACGCTGTTTTGAGAACCAGACCGCATAGTTGACAAGTGTGCTCGGCCTGACGAGAGCTCTCCCCCCCTATAAAAATACAAAATAGTAGGGTGTAAGTTATTCTTTTACCTCATACTACTATTAGCAATCCACAATTGTTACCAACTACCTCATTTAGCACTAACCTTTTTTACTTGTTGACATCTCTGATCAGGTGCTGACTAGTAGGTAGGTGTCTCTGTTTAGTCTCCCTATAAAAAATATATAGTAGTAGGGTGTAAGTTAATTTTTTTTGTTTTTGGCTCAATAGCGTTATATACAATAGACACTTCACAATTGCTGCCGATTACCCTATTTAGCACTAACCTTATGTTGTACTTGTTGACATCTCTGATCAGGTGCTGACTAGTAGGTAGCTGTCTCTGTTTACTCTCACTCTGTTGACCAGAGGCTGATTGTTCATACTGCTAGAGTGAGAAACTCATACCTTAAATAGTAGTATTCAGTGGGCGGAGTCTAACCATTTCCCCACCCTTGGCAATACCACCCCGATGTGAATCCGATGCATCCCGATGTGAATCCGAAGCTTCCCGATGCATCCCGATGTGATTCCGAAGCTTCCCGATGCATCCCGATGTGAATCCGAAGCTTCCCGATGCATCCCGATGTGAATCCGAAGCTTCCCGATGCATCCCGATGTGATTCCGAAGCTTCCCGATGCATCCCGATGTGAATCCGAAGCTTCCCGATGCATCCCGATGTGATTCCGAAGCTTCCCGATGCATCCCGATGTGAATCCGAAGCTTCCCGATGCATCCCGATGTGATTCCGAAGCTTCCCGATGCATCCCGATGCATCCCGATGCACCCCGATGTGAATTGACACATCGGGACACATCGGGATGCATCGGGAAGCTTCGGAATCACATCGGGATGCATCGGGAAGCTTCGGAATCACATCGGGATGTATCGGGAAGCTTCGGATTCACATCGGGATGCATCGGGAAGCTTCGGAATCACATCGGGATGCATCGGGATGCATCGGGAAGCTTCGGAATCACATCGGGATGCATCGGGAAGCTTCGGAATCACATCGGGATGCATCGGGAAGCTTCGGATTCACATCGGGATGCATCGGGAAGCTTCGGAATCACATCGGGATGCATCGGGATGCATCGGGAAGCTTCGGAATCACATCGGGATGCATCGGGAAGCTTCGGATTCACATCGGGATGCATCGGGAAGCTTCGGAATCACATCGGGATGCATCGGGAAGCTTCGGATTCACATCGGGATGCATCGGGACACATTGGGATTGGATAATAAAAAGGGAGGAGTCAAGAAATGAGCAGATGTATAAAGGGAGAGTGGGATCACAGTCTCAGCATTCAAAGTTCAGCACATCACTACTGTACAGGAACACTACTACAATAGTACATTATCAATGGATACTGACAACATAGTCCAGAACCAAGAAGAGTTATTTGCGGGCTTAACGGACTCACAAATGGATGGAATTATTGAAGAAGAAGAGTGCAGTCAGAAGAGGAAAGAAGAGGTGGATGCGTTAAAAGAGGCACGGAAGAAGGGGAAAATAATAGGAGTGGGGAGTCTTGCCCGAAAGGATCTTTCTAACATGGCGGACTCTCCGTCCTCCCCGGAGCGGGCCTCGGATAGGGGCGAGACCACAACAACCAAGAAGAGGAAGAACCCAAAAGGAGATGAAATCTGTGCTAAGAAAAAAAAGAAACCCCAGGTGATTGTAATATCAGATGATGATGATGATGGCCACGGAGCCGATACGGCTACGGAAGAAATGGATGGTGGTGAGACGACGAAGGGAAAAAAAGCTACCAAGTCCCCTTGCAAGGGGAAGAAAAAGAGCGGGGGACTAAGCCTGGAGAAAGCTCGTGCAGTGGCGGCAACCCTAATGTAAGTAGCCCTATTCGTATATCTATAAATTACCGTACTATCTTTCTCCCGTTTAACCACTTTGTCGGATCTATATACACCACTTTCATTATTGTAGGAGCATGGGAGCGGAGAAGAGGAGCTCTCTGCAGACAACGGTGAAGCTGTCGGAGCTAGAGCCAGGAACTGTGCTAGAAGTGAGTGGAGGTTCGGTGGTTGAAACGGCATTCGGAAAAGCATTCTTAGCCAGGGCAAGCTATGTGGATGACAAGGGGATGAGACATTGCATCAGCTTTCACACCAACATTCGTCACGCCATGCCCAAGCTAGCGGATGTCAAAGAAGAGGAGCTAAAGGACCTTACCCTTCCACCTAGGATCATGGTGTACTTGGGACAGCAGGAGACCGCTAAAGGACAAAACACATTCAACCGTATCGAGAGCGTGTGCTCCCTGCCAGGAGCAGCCATGAAAAAGCTGGCCGGTGACTTGAGAAAGAAGACCTTGGCCCAGTTGGAAGAATTTTTTCGAGTGCAAACGCTATCTTCCTTCCCCGTTGGTTCTGTGCTGGTGGTGACCGCGCTCCGACCCACATACGTCCCAAGATGCGGTGATGGTGATAATGCGAGCAACTCCATTGCCACCTACGAGTGCCGGATTGGAAACGAAGAAAAAAAGGGAGAAGTCTTCCTTCCGGGACGTCTGGCAGTTTCGATGAAAGAGCTCCTCCCCTCCGTGATGGTGTACAAGGGACAGAAGACTTCCAAGAGCGGGAGAACATTCTACGATTGTGCCATTCTAGACTCCATCCTCGGCGAGCGTCTCCTCCCCGCCACTGCACAGTTTTGAGGCAAAAACTTTTGTCATTCACACTCATTCGTGTCTACTTATCAATTGATTTTATATTATTACTCTCAAACTCGTGTATCGTTAGCCTTACTCATATTTTTCATAGTCGTATATCGGTTTTTATCGATTGATTTTATATTATTACTCTCAAACGTATTGAAAATTAAAACAAACTCGTGTATCATTACCCTTACTCATATTTTTCATAGTCGTATATCAAGTTTTTTATCGCTTGATTTTATATTATTACTCTCAAACGTATTGAAAATTAAAACAAACTCGCGTATCATTACCCTTACTCATATTTTTCGTAGTCACATATCAAGTTTTTTATCGATTGATTTTATATTATTACTCTCAAACGCATTGAAAATTAAAACAAACTCGTGTATCATTACCCTGACTCATATTTTCATAGTCGTATATCATCTATTCTAGAATACATCACACACCATTACTCTAACCCGTATTTTCCTTCGCTTCACCCTACTCCAGCCGACGGTCCGCCCGCGAGGGTCGCGACGGGTCGTTGGGGCGGGAGGGCGGGGGAGGGGCGGGGGATGGGCGGGGGGAGGGCGGCGTGGGGCCACGGCTGGACTCGCGAACGAGAACCGCCGCGAGGCGGAGGGCGAGGCGGAGGGGTTTGGGGTGGGGAGGGGTGGGGAGGGGCGGGGACGGGTGGAGGGAGGACGGGTGGGGTTCGCGGGGCGGGGGGGGCGCGCGCGTACGCGCGCGCCCCCTCGCCCGAGCCGTGGGACGGGGCGAGGGGTTTGCTCTTTAGACTGGGTTCCGCGGAACAGCCGATGAGGTTTTTGAAACCCCACCCGCGATGGGGGGGAGTAGGTTCTAGGGCTTTGCACATAGAGTGAGGTTTAGGGGAGAGGAGGGGCGAGAGGACGGGTGGGGTGGTCGTCCGCCCGGGGAGTTTTTGGATCTAGGGCTAATACGACGCGGAAAGGGCCGGGTGTCTGTGTAGATCTGCACTGACTATACTACTTACACATAAGTACATGTAAGTACACGCACATACTCCTATCCAATCATTCAATTTCCATAATTAATAACTCAATCAATTGATGTTGGTTGAACTGCATGTAATTTGTATCTTTGGGATCGCTCTAAAAGAAAGAACATTGAACATTTTCACTTGTGTGTAGGCATAGTAATGTCTGCATTATCACAGAGTGTCGTGAAGTATACACATTAGATAGTTTAGGGCATTCAAACTACATACATGTACGTGTTTTAGATGTGACTGGAAATCAGGCATTGTCAGGCTCTTCAATTAGAGATACAATAGATGGAGGCTATGGTACAGGCAGCACCTACTGCACTCAAGGCGAGGTCAGTTTATTGATAAATAAATGTGGGAGTGTCTAAACAAGCTTTATTGACTTGCACCCCAAAATGTAACACTGGCACATGTTAGAAAAACCACTATTCATAATGAGCCGCCCAGTTTAGTTTTCACTACTCAACAAGCTATACTCAACGTACCAAATACCTGGATGTTCAGCCTCAGTTAGTGTATTCTACCTATACAAATAGCCAGCAAAGGCTACCCTGTGTACCTTAGCTTGACCATTACACAGGCCCGTAAGAGAAAACAATAGGCTTTCTATAGAACTTCAAATCAGAGTGTAGAATGGTAATAAAAAAGATGAATAAAGTACATGTGCAGACAACTTGTATTTTGTCAGCTACGTACTGCATCCCTTGTAAACTAATTAATATTTTTAAAAAACTTGTATGGTGTATAACCCGATTTTATTGCAATAATATTATGCTCCGGTGCGGCAAGAGAATACAATTCTAAAATTTCTTGATGTTTTACGACTACCCTGAATGACCGAGACTGAATTTAAACTGCACATAAAACATTTGTCAAAGCATGTTTATACCATGGTTGTATTCCAACTTTATCAAACAAATTAATATACATGTACATGTACATTCATGAAAAGCATTTACGGGAAAATACATGTATAGCAAGGAAGTTGGTATTTTGATGTACTGTATGTTTGGAGGAAGAGGACTGGGTTCATTTGTGTTACATGCACCATGAGTCAATCCAGATCTTTTGTTACCACCACCATCATTGTTATTTTTCAGCATCAACGACGACATATATCCATAGACCTGGGAACAAAGCATGTGGTAACACAGGTGAAAATCTGGAGGCCAGATACCAACTTCAGATTTTCTGCTCAGCAAGTTAGAAATTTGAGGATATCGGTTTTAGAGACCAGGAATGACTTTGAAGGACCTTCCACTATCTGTGCCAGCAGGGCTGGAGCGCCATCTAATGAGACCAGGCCTGAGGTACTTTCCTGTCGTAGCAGACTAGAAGGTCGCTTTGTGAAAATTAGCATGGTAAACGTGACTGACCCTGATGCACTCCTTTGCCTCGCAGAAGTGGAAATAAACGGATACAGTAAGTTAG
This sequence comes from Bugulina stolonifera, assembly GCA_935421135.1. Taxonomy (NCBI): domain Eukaryota; kingdom Metazoa; phylum Bryozoa; class Gymnolaemata; order Cheilostomatida; family Bugulidae; genus Bugulina; species Bugulina stolonifera. The sequence continues at coordinate 5,964,460 of OW285197.1, read as the reverse complement.
CTCTTGGTTAGATTTCGTAAACTTTGAATACGATAATGTGATTTATTTTCTTTTTGTCACCGCGTTTGCTTCAAATAACAACCTCACACTGTACATGTTGTTAATTTTAAAACCATGCTTATAAAATATCTCTCAATAATATCGAGTGTTAGCGCCAACAAAATAATTTGATATCGTGTCGGTAGAGTGAGAGTGATAATGATATTGCATGTACTGTATGTTACACGGTGAGTTTTTTCAGATGGGTATTCAATCACTGTATGTTTTTTATTGCAAGAGATCAATAAGTAATTTTACTTGTATTTTTTAGGCACAGAACCACCGATGCATGTGACAGGTGAGTATTTGAAGTTTGTCAATTAAATGAAGAAAAATTATTAATTAAATTTAAATTAAAGTTGATTTAATTAAAATAAATGCAGAGGATTTAAGGACTACATGTCTACTGAACATCTACATCTTTTGTACTTGTATTTTACACATTTTTACTGTGGTTTGACAAAGCTATACAGCAACCACAATTATGTCATTGAAAATCTGTCTTTTTTCAGATGTGTCAATTGAGAAGATTACACCGACCGGTGAGTTGTACTCAATATACGTGTCACCCATGTACCAGTTTCTAGAAGCTTCTGGTAAATTTCATGTATTGCTATTTAGTCATCATAATATACAATGTATATATTATTATGTTTTTTTAAATTTTACACACACAACCACAAGAGTCATTCTGCATGTAAATGGAATATACGAAGCATATGTGTCTGTACATTAAAAACCAGAAAAATCATCTAAGCGAAGTAAAAAGATCTTTTGTAAAAAGAATCAAGGATTAACGGCAAGGTTATCACATTTATGAATGTTTGTTACCTTTTTGTACTAACTAAGATAATGTTAGCAACAGTTAACACTCTGTTTTTTACGCAGGTGCTAACGGAACTAGTGGGTACGGATACTTGGAGGCTGGCAATTCCATAGATAGAAGATATGGTTCAAACAACAGCTTCTGCACCAAACAAGACGTAAGTCTAATAAATTCAGTTTAAACTTAAACCTGCCAATTTATATTAATATGCAGCTAACAGATGAGATCAGTATGGGACTTCCAAATAGATAAATTATTTTCCCAGTTCTTAATTGCACCAGGTGGAAACCATATGCTGATTATGCTGATTATGCTGATATGCAAGATGCTTTGTGTAATATATAACTTGTTTGTACTAAACTTATCTTGAAAATGAGCAGCAAATCATTGGCTGATCAATTAGATGAGCAAATCCTAGATATGTTAAACATAATATTTTTGGAGAACAAAGAGACTTGCTGTCAGGTTGCATCGTTAACAACACTGAATACCTTCAAGTATCTTTGCAAAACTTTATTTAGACTGTGCATGCGCAGGTCTGAATCTGATTATTTAAATGTAAATGTAGATAATCTTTGTTTAGAATCCACAAAGGTATGTCACAATAGACCTCGGAAGTGTCCATGTTGTGGATAGAATTCGGATTTGGCCTCTCCGTGGAGAGCAGGATCTGCTTTCAAGACAACGACTCAGAAATTTGAGAATCACAGTGGCAAGTGCATATGACAAGTTGAATAGCTCAATGGCTGTCTGTGTAGAGAGACCTGGTAGACCTCGTAAAATTGAAAACTATGAAGAGCTAATATGCAACAGGAAAATACAGGGTCAGCTAGTAAGAATCAGCATGGAAAACGTCACTGAACCTGATACACTTTTATGCCTTGCAGAAGTGGAAATATATGGTTACAGTAGGTGATCCATATTATTTTGTGTAAACAAGTACAATTGTATGTAATATTGTACAACTTTATACTTTTACATTATACAGTACATACGTGCACATGCTTGTATATGCATGTATGTTATCATGTAAATGAAAAAACAGCATTGTACAGTCATTCACAGAGCAGTAGGCTTTTTTGACTTTTGGTTGCAGTCTATTAGGAAAACGAAACTTTCTTCTTAGCAACTTTTAAGGGAAATGGAATTGTTGTATGATGATATTAATATTGCTGTTATCAATGTTCTGCTTTTTTGGATTGAAATTATTGGTACAGCATAGCAATAGCTTGGAACAACTACAACTTTGCAACATATCAAATGTGTCATATTTTTGTAGGTCAGTTGGTTCAACCAATAGCTCCAGCAGGTAAGAAGTGCACATGCCTTTGTTATAAAGTAGTCGTGCTATAAATTGGTGCTTCACACAAGTCAAACAAGAAATAATCAGCAGTGGTAAAATACGTAAACATCAAGTGATGATGCAAGTAAAGGAAGACATAGCTAGAAATTATGTAATCCGAAACCCCAATCTCAGTCACTTGAAGCTAAATTTTTGTATTTATTTCCTCCGAGCATAGATATTTTAACGTTAATTGGAGTTGTCTTCACATTCTCCCACCATTTATCTCTCACATCGTTTACCAGAACCAGTAAACAATGATGTTTATCAAATATGAGAATTGGGTCTATGGTCTAACAATTTTTATTTCATTTAGTAAAAAAATTCTAAAGGAATAAATTCCATTGATGCTAGCTTGTACTACAAGACTTTGTATATATTGTAATGAGTAGGTGCCAATGGATCAACAGGAATTGGAATTTTGCAACCTTTGAAGGTAATTGATGGCAAAAATGACATCTACAGCAGTTTCTGTACAAACCAGGTAAGAAATAATGTATGTTAGTGTGTCGCTCGAGTAGGAAATTAAAACACTTTAACTAGAGTCTAAGCATTAACTAAACATTTGGAATGTTTAAGCTACTGCTTGTGTGTATTGTTAGTAACGTTTTTCAAGCATTTTAATTTTTCTTCAGAATTCAAGCATGGAGGTAACGCTGAACCTTGGAAGCACTCATGTAGTTAGCTCTGTTCATGTTTGGGGGGTAGACTACGCTAACTTGGATTCTCGCCAGCGAATGAAGAATTTAAGAATCACAGTTTCCAAAACAAATGGCATGTTGGACAGCCCAAAAGATCTTTGTGCCGAGAGGTCTGGCTTACCAACTGGAAGCATAACACCTGAAGAATTCAACTGCAGAAGTCGTGTAGAAGGTCAATATGTGACCATCAGCATGGTGAATATCACTGAACCTGACGAGATTTTTTGTATCGGAGAAGCAGAGATCTATGGATATGGTAGGAATAAAGCCTTCAAAATAGATTTGGGATGTCATTTGATAATAAGGTTGAACTTTATAGTGAAATAAAAATTTTGTTTGGGGTAGCGCCGCACACGTCTACATGTATAGGTGTACACTCGATACCTTTGCTATCCCAAGATGCAATAGTAGAAGTTTGATCTTATGCAGCATAGAAAACTATGGCAGTTCAATGAAGATGAATTTACAAAATTTCCCACTTTTGTAGGAATTACCAAACTGTCAGACTTAGCTACAGGTGAGTGTTTTAGAACTATATAAACAGTGTTTTAGGTAACTCAGTCAATCGTTGTTAAAGAAAGAATCATTGCTAGATAATTATTAGACCACATAAAATGTTTGTGCACGTGCGTGTAAATACATCAAATAGATCATATTTTCTTAAGTAAAATAATACAATATGTACATGTATATAATAGCATATTATATATGCTATATGCTATATGCTATATGCTATATGCTATATGCTATATGCTATATGCTATATGCTATATGCTATATGCTATATGCTATATGCTATATGCTATATGCTATGTACAGTGCTAACCAATATTATTGGTTAGCACTCTATACATTTCATTGAGCAGCCTTGTATTATTCCTTAATGTTAAGCGTTCACCCCACTTGAGCAGGTACATGCACGTGTTGTTGAGCAGATAAATTTTCAGCCAAAATACTGGAGTCATAACATGTATATAGTGTGAGTGCTTGTCTTTGTTTTATATAGTATCATTGTTGATTACAGTAGGTAGCTATATGTACATGTCTCTAATATTGTCATTTCTGCCTAAACTCATGACGTTAGTTTTTAAATTGTACAGTAGCTGAACTCACAACCAATTCTCCACCTGATCATGATATTGTGCCTGGAGTTCAACCGAGACTATACTGCTCTACAGGAAGGGTATGATGACGTCTCAGTTTCTAATTAGCTTACTTGTTTTTATATGGACATTCAAGTAAACAAACACCATTAGTTATTATTCCACAGTTTTCTGATAGTAGTTTTGATCTCTCTGAGGTAGGATATCTTACAGAGTGATCCACCAATGACTGTTTAAAAGCTTATAGCATGTTATTTAAAATGGCCACTACATTTCTCCTGGTAATTCTATACTTGCGTGAATGTTCTCAGAATCACATATTATTATAGTCTGTTATTGTTTATAGTACCTGGAGCCGTTCATCTACGTCTATTTTCCTACCATGCAAACTGTGACAGAAGTAAGAGTCTGGAGACAGAATGGTACCAACCCACAATACGGTTAGTACACTAACATCATACTATTTAATAGGTTTTTTAATAGATACATGTATTTACCCTCCACTTTTACAATGAGGAAATGAATTAGTTATATCCATAATCAGGTACAGTATAACAATTCTGGATCACTGACCAATCTCACAACATTGATCGTCTCAATACACATTGTAGCTGAGCAGGTCAGGAATCTGAGGATATCTGTGGCAGAGCATCTTCTCTACTTGAACATGGATGAGAATCTTTGTGCTGAAAGAATAGGATTTCCCCCGGTGATAGCTGGACAACCTACAACTTCTTGCAATAATAGAGCTAGTGGAGGTTGCTCAGACGAACAGAAAGTAGCATACGCTAGACCCGAGTTATTTACCTGCGGTAATCGTTTAAAAGGACATTATGTTCAGATATCAATGGTGAATATGCCAGAGGCAGAGCAGTTGATGTGCATCACTGAGATGGAAATATATGGATATGAGAATTAGATGTCATACTGACTTACTTTTCATAGCGTTGCTTTATATTAGCTACATGCATACATGTGTACTATGACTTGTGTACTGTGTGTGTGAACTTTCTGTTTGCACATTATCTCAGGCATTGCTTGAAAGGCAGGTTTTCTTATTAATAATTATAATGATTTGACTATGTACATGCGTAGAGCAAATAAATGTCTTAATTTTAATTTAAACAATGCCAGTAATCTCTTGCAACAGGAAACAGCCGTAGCAGAGTTATTAGAATGCTGAGCTTTCATGCTGAAGGCTCCAGGTTCGACTCCTGTCACGGTGCTGTTAGAAAGAGCATCTAGCCACAATTGCCGTTGTGCCTTATATCAAGGTCCTTGGGGTCATGCAAGACAGCATGGCTTCAAGTCAACTCCTCTACCCCAGCCAAAAAGGCCCTGTCATCTGGACCTTTCCCTCAGGGAGTTGGCCAGCACTGGCACCTGGCAGTGCAAGCTGCAAAAGGTACCAGTACTGTACTCTCTCACAACCATCAATGCTTGTGTCAGGTCAGACAATTGGCAGGTTAGATAATTAAATAATCATGTACATACTGATAACAAATAATATAACCATATTATTAGATGCAGGTACATACAACTCCAAGTTTGAATAATGATAGCAGTACAAGCCAGCCTGTAACCATACCATCTAATAGCAGCCACATGTAACTCTAGTTTAAGTAATGATAGTAATGTAAGCCCAGTAGTCAGCATTATTGAGCAATAGTTACATGTACCTCTAAGTTGAATAATCAAAATTAAAATGCCTAGTTAACTTTGCCTTATTCTGTATCTAACTTATAATATTATTAAAGCATTATATTACATACATATATACATAGACTATATATCTAAATGTGTGTAAACAGGAGTGTACAGGCAACATTATACAGCAGACAAATAATTCTAGTTGAATTACAAAACAAGCAGAGCTAATATGAAATGACACATCGAAGCGGAAATGGTATTAAAATATTATCTCAGGACGCCTATGGAAATGGCAATGCACCTGTTACATCGCAAAGGATCTTAACATTAGCCACACCTGCAGGAAATGGTGTCAAGACAGATTATTTCAGAGCAGATGACGTCAGGAGGATCACTCCGCAGAAAATATCCATGTCAACTATGTCTGCATTGATTACCATATCATACTGTATGTGCATTATTCTGTGTGTACATGGAGTAGTTCAAGGTACAGGGGACATCTGTATATGGCCACCAATAACAATGGCAACCACAGCCTAACAGCGATAAGAAATAGACTAGTCAACGTCTGTATATGGCCACTGATATAATGGCAACAACAGCTCGGCAGTATGAGAAAATAGATTAGTCAACAGCAATATATTAGGCCTACTACGACACACGGTAAACTGTACCGTACCTTGATATTCATATATTATTCACACTATCTTCAAATAAGATATAATAGCCTATGCCATAGCATGCATAGCTGACTGGTAAGAAATATCAATTGCTCATACCCAGAGAGTGTATTACACATGCAGACTATATTATAGCACACATACTTGTATCAACAACAGAATATCTATATAATATTTAACGTATTTATTCTACGTTGGCTAAAACAAGTCATATTTCTATGACTGTATTTTAACTGTCTATTTGCAGGGCCTTACACAAAACAACATAATAATACACACTGGGCCTATAACTTGGCTATTCATAGAATTTCTATACATCATCTTTTTCACTATTGTGGCTTCAATGAAAAGAGAGTATACACCATTGTGACTCTACTTTGAGGAGCTGACATGATCTTATTCACTGTTTATGTTTCTTGGGCTACAGCATACATGTATGAGTATAGGTATACCACTACTACGTAATACATACATTTATATACCAGCACCTACACTTGCTAAGCCAACAACAATCAGTATCTTAAACTGAATCAACTACTACATTTGTAGAACTTATAGCCCTGCAAACAGACTGAGAACCTAATACGGTATCAAAATTCAAATTGCATCTTTCAGATCCACCGAATATGCATAGCAGTTACAGTATCCATGTATATAGTACATTGTACAGCACATGCTTCCATTATGATTAGTCATCACTACAGTTGGCACCTAGCCATTTCTTGATGGAGTCTGGTAGCATCTTCAAGAGCTCCTGACTGAATGCGCATCTTTAATCACGTCATCAACCACTAATTAGCAGCTGCCATTAATATAAATTACTTAATTACTTTATCAAATCGGTGTTTAATTACTTTCTTCCGAGTAGAGGGAGCCAGTTTTGTCTCCTAGTATAAATAATTTCACTTTGTCGAGTACTCAGTTCAGAGTGCTGCCATTACACTAAACCTAAAAATAGAACCATATAATACACACATATAGATTACATCTAAACATTCATGAAATTGATTACTTGTATTGGACAACATTACAAGTGCATTCATAATATTAGTTCTTGAGATTAGAAGTTGCCTTCCCTTATATCTAGTTAATTCAAACGTTCATGAATTAATTACTTGTATCGGATAACGTAGAATACAGGTGCATGTATAATTCGCTATTGTGATTAGAGTTGTCCTCTCTTGGAATCTCATTCATTTAAGTTATCCTACCTTGCATTTATATCGAATAAACTAAATGTTTGAACCCTAAACTAAACTAAAACTATCTATTTATTCTGTTTAGTAATGTTATCAATTAAAAATCTCGACATTTGGATACAAGAAAGACATATTGGATCTGTTGCTCTCTAGCATGCCTCTGTAAAGAAGGCATTAACTAAACTACTGTAAAATCGCATTGTCTAATTATTATCAGATCTAAAACAACAGTGTACATGTTGTATTTTGTTGCTTTCAAATTTAATGATCATGTTAGATATACATGTAGCTAGTAAACTGTAATAAGAAATAAATAAATAAAACAACACTAGACTTTACAGAGAGAGTCTAACTAGTTATCTCCATTTACTCCAACATAATTTATAGTTGGCCATAATATAACTAAAGACGAAACGGTCACTGGTTGTGAGTTCATGTGAGTGACCTTCAATAAGATTTGGGGCCAAAAATTGGGACGATTTATCTATGTTGCAATGCTGCCGGTCAGAATCTCAGCTCCGATTGGTGCTAGGACCTTGGGACCGAGTCAACCGAAATCGCTACCAGAGTGGGCCCTTAGCGTTTAGGTCCTCGGACCCTAGCCAAGGTGGGGTGGGTACTTAACCCACCCAATCCACCAAATGCATGTTTGAACTAGGTCTATGCCGGGAGTGGGAAACCCTCCGGGACCCGCAATTTGTAATAATATACATTACTACATGTATGATATAATGCTGCCAGTCTGGATCTCGGCTCTGGGCGACGATATGACCCGGCATCGCTGCCGGGGTGTGTCCACAGCTTAGGCCCCTATGACCACAGTTGTACATGAGCTTAAGCCATTACATGCCATCGAACCAACCATTGATTGCAGTGACACTTGCGTCGCAGACCAAGTACAAGGAAAATAGTTGTTCTAATAATAAATCATTATGCTTTACTGATTCTGAGTTGCCTGCTCATTGTTGAAGTGCAGATAACTCCTACAGACCTACATGAACAGTAACTGCTACACAATGCTTGTAACTAGGAGTTGCTTACACAATATAAGCCGGTAGAAAACTCAATTGGATCTGATCAGTCAGCAGCATAGAATTACACCATGTTACACTATTTCACATATACACTGCACTACATTTTATATCAAGTTATATTACATCATATTTCATTATGTTACATTATATTACAGGATATTGTATTATATTACATCATATTGCAGTATAATATAAAAATCATTATATTGTATTATATTATACCACACTATATTATATTATATTATATTATATTATATTATATTATATTATATTATATTATATTATATTTATATTATATTATATTATGTTATATTATATTATATTATTATAATATTATACTATATTACTTTATACATTGTATTATATTATATTACATTATATTAATTATTATGTTGTATTATTATTATATTTTCATAAAGACATGAAATGTTTTATGAACACAATCGAGGTTGAAATAAAGTGTTGACTGACAAACTCGTCAAAGGCATTAATTCTATCCAAGCCACGATTGTGTTTCTTATTAGTGGATATCATAAAGGTGTGTATAACAGTGCTAACACTGCAACGGTTGTACACAAAGATTCACATTATGTACTACATGACTTGTACACCTACAGAAGATGAAACTGAGACTAATCGATTAGAATTGAACCTTATGGATACTATTTGTGGTTGTAGGCTGCATACAATGTTAGAAAGCCTAGGGTCATGTCTCATGTCTTAGCTCTACTACATGTGGGACTTGATGAGTTACAGTGCACACCATTATGGAGAGAGAATGCCAAATTTACACATCGTATTAGTACTTGTATAAGGTAGATAATTTGAATGAAGTTCTAAGAGCCCTTGTGGTTAGCGCTGGCCGCCCTGCTAGTGGTTTGGGCTCTTATCCTTGTTATATCACAAATGTACTTGTTTACCTAATAAGTAACGACCCACTCACTAGCTTCATTTGTTGGACCTATGTCATGTAGTTAACAACAATTTTGCTCCTATATTGAATTAACACTGTATTGTTATAAAAGCAGTAAATGTGACTGCTTGACATTGCTGCTACCATTGTGTGGCAGGGTTTTGTGAATTGACATAAGAATAAGTAGAGATAAGACTCCTAAAATAGATGCTATCATTTTTACATGAAGGTAGTTAGAAAATTTTTAGTTAGTTCTTGAATTTTTATAGTTTTGGTAGTAGAAATTTCATACATTTCAGCTTTGAAAGTTGCTATAATATCTTAAAAATTTTGATTTATCTTTGAATTCGTAAAAAAAAAGTTGCATGACAACTGTACTCTATTTAGATACAGTTAGTAACCTATGTTTACTAGGTATGTATATCCTAAATTCTAGCAACATAATTGTGCATAAAGTAGTAAGATCAGATGGTGATAGTTATTAAACTACATGTAAGTATTTTATTGTATTAATTCAATAAAATACTTACATGTAGTTTAATAACTATCACCATCTGATCTTACTACTTTATGCACAATTATGACAATTTATTCTTAAAAGCTATTACTAAAAAGATTTCATTTATGCATACATATTAAAGCCAAGGGAGACAAATTCTGTTTATTTATGTTGTCAGTAGCTAGGCGTGAATTTAAATAAGTGCTCTGTGCAAATAGTGCTGATAATGATTAATAATTATTGTGTTCAATAAAAGTGTTTCTCCAATATTTGCCTCAAATATTCAAAGCCAATTGCCAATCACCAGTTTTGAATTCAGAAGATAAAACTTCATCAGTGATCAGTAGTACATGTAAGTACAATCATGTAAGTACATGTAAGTACATGTAAGTAAATGTAAGTACATGTAAGTACATGTAAGTACATGTAAGTACATGTAAGTACATGTAAGTACAATCATGTAAGTACAATCATGTAAGTACATGTAAGTAAATGTAAGTACATGTAAGTACATGTAAGTACATGTAAGTACATGTAAGTACATGTAAGTACATGTAAGTACAATCATGTAAGTACAATCATGTAAGTACAATCATGTAAGTACAATCATGTAAGTACATGTATATGTAAGTACATGTAAGTACATGTAAGTACATGGCATGGAGAATGATTGGAGACGTTTGACACTTGATTCATAATAGCCAATGTCCCATGTAGGCTACCTCGCTAACCAGTCTACACAGCATTGCAGTCAAACACCGTTGGTGTATAATTATTACAACCTTACAAAAGCAACACGCCTATCAGCTGTGCACCTATCCAGAAGTAAACACTGCTAAATAATTCATATTTTTTCAACTCTGAAAAACAAGTATAATATATGTATCTTTTAATCAAGTTCCAATATTGTAATTAAAAAGTTGGAGGGGTTTGATCACCACTCCTCAAAAGAGTAATTCCTAAATTATGGGGTCTTCATATATTATATAATGCTTATATGGCCTGAATAAAGTGACTCATATAAGAAATTAGAGTAAGAAATACAAGTGTTAAATTTAATACACACAACGAATAACAGTTTGATCAACATTATGTTTGAATTTTTAAATTATGAAGTATTTTATAAACAACAAAGAATTAGGTAGTACACATTTACTGTTGATAAACTTCAGGAAAACCTTAAATACCGTATAATTTTTTAAACACGGGAGACAACTCCTAACAAGCAAATTTGTGTACAATGACAATGACCATTTAAAGCCTGAATCACAACTCACAAGTAATTGGGCTGATTATTATTTTCTGGAATAGTTTGCATTAGCTAATATTTGACTGTAGAACACACATATCACTGTAATTATTATACTTAGTAAATTACTGTCAACAAAGGAAAATTTACTAGTGTGCGTGTAAATCAATAGAGGAGGCCACTGTCCTACCTATTTCACTGATATTGCATAAGAACCCTTACAGACTGCTGTTTATACCAACTACATTTACTAGCAGAGAGTGGCCAACGCTAACCTCAATGTGGTTAACTAAATACATGTAAATACTATGCTATAACTGGCAGTTCAGTCAACTATGGGGTTTGGAGTTCAGCTTGCTGAACTCGTTGACTCTTACTAGTTGACCTTTACTAGTTGACCCATACCAGTTGACCCATACCAGTTGACCCTTACAAGTTGACCCTTACAAGTTGACCCTTACAAGTTGACCCTTACCAGTTGACTCTTACCAGTTGACCCTTACCAGTTGACCCTTACCAGTTGACCCTTACCAGTTGACCCTTACAAGTTGACCCCTACCAGCTGACCCTTACCAGCTGACCCTTACCAGCTGACCCTTACTGCTCACTGGGCCATGTCACCATGTCATACACAATTGTAGTTGTGGTTAGCATTGGTGCTTGCTGCTAGCAGTTAGTATAAAATATAGCAGAAGTTCACGCAGAGACAGATTCTTCCATGGTGCTAATGTTAGCACATGGAAACTACATTTTTGCGATAATAAATAGTTTTATAAAGTACTTTAGCTTCCTATGTGCGTAGATTAGAGGTGGAACGAGACTGGAGATTTCTTGAGTCTCGTATCGACTTGTTTTGTCTCGAAAGTCGTCTCGAGATGGCAATTAGCATTCGAGACTGGTAAACAAATAGCAGCTAATAATTTTTATTTATAATAAATTAATAATTATAATACAACTAATTGCTAATCAACAATCAATCTATCAAATAAAAAAAATCATTATTCAAATTATTTAGTAATACTACCTACATGTACATTCCCAGCACTGATTTCCTAGTAATAGCATTGCAGCTAACGCTGAGCTACTAGTCGATCACTACAAGTCATACAGCATTACTAACGACTGTCAATCAGCACACCCGCAATGCAATGTTATGTCCTTACCAAAAGTTGTCTACTCGTGAGATTATTTCATTGAAGGAAACATAACTCCATACTAGTTTGTCAAATTATATCTTATTATTTTAGGACCCATGTACAGTGTACATGCAATGTAATGTACATGGAATACATGTGCAATATATTTCACAGCCTCCTGTTCAACTTTTATTGAAATGCATAATGATAAAATACAGAGTTTACAGAGTAGCAATTGAAACTATTGGAGTGCTAACATGCACACAATATAAAATTTGGCAAACTTTTTAGAAAAATTCCCTTGAATCCTAAAACCCAGTCTCGTCTCGTCTCAAACTTTTTAGAAGTCGTGTCTCGAATCTCGTCTTGAATCCAAAAATGCTGTCTCGTTCCACCTCTAGCGTAGATGTACATTGACATGTAAATCATACCTGTATAACTTACATCTTCTCTGACTTACTATACAATACAATTCATTTCTATATCGCGGCGTTCGTTACCGCCAACAATACCGTATTGAATACCTGTAGGTGATTGTTACAATTTTTCACAATAATTAATTTGTTATGATGGATAACTGCATTCAAATGTAGTTTCTGCTGGCAGGAACCTTCAAGTATTATAATGTCAGACAGCTATATGCGACTTGCCGTGCAGCAATTATATAATGTGCCTGTACGACCTACTAGTAAGCAGATATTAGTTGCAGTTGTTCTGGACAGGTATGACTTTCCTTGAAACATATCTTGAAGACGGGATTCATAGACTTTGTTGTGGTTGAGCAATGCATTTACACTAAAAATTGTCGACGTTCAGTTTAAAAAAATTAAACCATATTATACAACAGCGAATAGTTAAAATAAGTTTCCCAAATAATCCTTGCTGGAATACACAGCAGCAAGACTAGCGAATACCTGGTCATTCCGGGTAGTGGTAAAAGACGTGAGCGTGACGTGAGAGATAAATGGCGTGAGAACGTGAAGACAACTCCAACATGTTAGAATACTTATAACAGAGAGGAGCTAGACAGAAATAAAGCTTTTGATTAAGGGATGGGATTTGGGGTAAACAATAGTTTGATTTATAAACTTCAGTTGGAGTTGTCTTCTTTTTTTCGCAAACCACTTCATTCTCACTCCAAGCTCACTTCATTCACCACAACCGAGTCATTTCTGTTATGTTAATATATTTAAGGATGGTTGTATCAAATCGGGTCTCAAACCTGTAGCTGATCAATTTCAGTGTCAGGGATGCGATGTTTCAAAATTCTCCAAATTCTTTTACCTTGGCTGATGCTGAGAAATTTCTTGGACGTGAAGAAGTAGAGTTGTCTCCCTTGTTTAAAGATTATGTAGCTTCTATAGAAGAAGTGGGTATGTGAGTTTCATGAAAACAATTAAGTTTGCTTGCGAGCAAAAATTTCCTTTCACCAAATCGTTGTAGTATCTTAGTACAAAATAATGGTTTGATTAGCCCATGAGTATATGTACATGTATGTAAACACCTTGCCCCTAACAGAGTTAATTTTCATACGTACATGACATAGATGATAAGTTAAACAATAACACGTATGGTTAAGACTTTAAGAAAATATGATTGGTTCCACAATTCGAGAGCAGAGCTGGTCGATACTGGACACAGGTCTTCCATGTTGGAAGTTCCAGGTCCGATTCCATTAAAAGTTGTTGGTTGTAATAGGGTAATCATCCAACTTTGTAATGCTTCTGCACTACCTTAGTGCAGTCACTGCAATTAGGTATACAGCATTTTTAGCCATAGAACCAGTATCAATCAAAAACAAGAAATATTTGCAAAGAAATGAACATATACAACAGTCCATAATTATAATTATTGACTTTTGCCACAGTTATTGTCTTTTGCCTATGTCTATGTACTGTGGAGTATGGTGCCAGTCTTGTTACCCTAAAATATTTTTTATAATCAATTTAGTTAATATAATGATACAAAAATGTTCATGTACATGTATTATACATACCCTGTAATATTGTATCAATATGCACTATGCGTTTTCTACATCCAGGATCTTATGTGAGGAATATAGATATCAGTGACTTCTTCAGCACAGATGATGAAGGACGTCTTCATACGTATCTGGATATTTCTCATTCTTGTATCCATAAATTTTATTACATTGGAATAAGCCCATCATGGCAGGATCTGGCTGAGGTGAGGTGTGATAGTCTTAGTGGCTCTGAGCTAGAATGCATGTTTGAAAATATAAACAGTCATATTACATATTACAGTCATATTACATATTACAGTCATATTACATATTACAGTCATATTACATATTACAGTCATATTACATATTACAGTCATATTACATATTACAGTCATATTACATATTACAGTCATATTACATATTACAGTCATATTACATATTACAGTCATATTACATATTACAGTCATATTACATATTACAGTCATATTACATATTACAGTCATATTACATATTACAGTCATATTACATATTACAGTCATATTACATATTACAGTCATATTACATATTACAGTCATATTACATATTACAGTCATATTACATATTACAGTCATATTACATATTACAGTCATATTACATATTACAGTCATATTACATATTACAGTCATATTACATATTACAGTCATATTACATATTACAGTCATATTACATATTACAGTCATATTACATATTACAGTCATATTACATATTACAGTCATATTACATATTACAGTCATATTACATATTACAGTCATATTACATATTACAGTCATATTACATATTACAGTCATATTACATATTACAGTCATATTACATATTACAGTCATATTACATATTACAGTCATATTACATTACAATGCATTAGCTACGGTCTAGATGTCTCGTAGTGCATAATATGGTAACATTAATTTAAAATTAAAAAGTTGAATGGTTGGCACAATCATGCAACTACACTTCCTAATGTTAATCAGCATTCTAGTCATAACAGGGTAACTACAGTGCTGTTATCCAAGAGCTCTACTGTTATCCAAGAGCTCTACAGTTATCCAAGAGCTCTGCTGTTATCCAAGAGCTCTACAGTTATCCAAGAGCTCTACAGTTATCCAAGAGCTCTACAGTTATCCAAGAGCATACCATCATGTTGCTCTACACTTCATTATAACACAATGCCATTTTGTCTTTTTATTGCGCTATATCATGTCTTACTTTACTGTGCATAAAATAGAATATAGAATTAATAATTACTGTTTTACGATAAGATAAGCAATAGGTTTTATTATCGAATCAATCACTGTGAAGAATTTTGCGCTTTGCTACGAGCGTTTTTATTGGACACGTGAAAGAAGGTTTCTACTTGCCACTTCCTGCGGAATAATTTTCTGTGATGTCACAGTTGATATTTTTAAAAACTGCTCCAGAAATGTGTTTGCAAATTGTATTTTTTATTTTTATTGACAAATTTGAAAGGTCCATAATATCAGATCACCTTATAAATTGTATTTAGCTATATTTGTGGCATGAGTAGTTTAATGTGCAATGTTCATGTACGTGTAGTATATCAAAGTAACCTTAATGTACAATGTACAGTATATACTGTACACTGTACATTATAATTTTTTGGCTATTAATGTGCTGTACCACCTCTGCTTACCTATGTGTAGCAGGGAATTATTTTATATGATGATATTCTTATGTCTGACAAAATTCTATTGCCATTGTGTTACCAGCTGTTGGTGATAGTTCGCAAAACTTTGACAGAGGAATACAAACCCATAACTGAAGAAGTGATGACATTAGTTATTGGGTGGATGTCAAAGTTTCTTAGCGCTGTCTCCAGACGATTACCGGTCGGTGGTTGGGTGAGTTGGTCTTCTGTCCTCTGTTATACCTAACATTCTTTTCAAGACTTTATGTCGGTTCTGAGAGAGAATCACACATATATGTGACCCCTGCTATCAGAATCAGACATCGGGAGGGCCAAAGGTTATTTGTAAAATGTAGCGCTAATTCTTAATTAATTAACACTATAACACTATTATGATCAAATTTGCATGCATTTATGATAGACTTTCACACAAATGCTTAAGCATTTGTGTGAAAGTCTATATTTCCTTGACATTTATTTTAATTAAAATAAATGTCAAGGAAATATTTTAGTGAGGCTAGGTATTCAAATAATGCTTGTTGTTTCCTCGCACTTACTGAGATTTTTTTCTCTCCATAAGATAGGATGATTTCTTACTCCAACATCCGCCGCCACCACCGCCTTCTGAAGCATCAGACACAGAGAAAGAACATGAAGCTAGAGGAGGATTCATAAATGATATAGATTCATCTCAACTACCAGAGGATGTAAGTCCATTTATGTCGCAAGAGCTGCTAAGACATTCTAATAAAGTAAATAAGGTTGCAGCTTTGGCGCAGTTAACAAATAATGTGTGTACTTTATTTCAGATTTATTTGTATTTCTTTTGCCGAGGCTTCTAGTATGCTTGAAAACTTGCATTATACAAGTAGTAAAACTCATTTATAACCGGCATTACTTCAACTTCTGCAAGACTAACACAAATTGTGTTTCCTAATATTGAACATCATGCACAAGGAGACCTCATGGTTAGCGAGGGGAAGTTGAATAAATCTCCCTGTTTAAAGAAGGTAACAGGAAAGGGAATAAATTGGGTAATTTGTTCCATTTCCCTATTGCATTATATATTGAAGGCTAACAAAAACACTGATACCATATCAGAAAATGCAGATCAGGAGCAAGAAAATTTACAGAATGATTTCACTGAGGAAACAGTGGTAAGTTTCAAAGTCACGTGTTTCACTACATCTACATGACTTGTATGATTCAATTTCAAACTTTATTTAATTGTAGCTGCTTAAAATTAATTTTAATATTTATTTATGGGGATTATGTGGTTAATCCTGAATTAAAGAAAAACAACCTAGACATACATAATTTTTTAGCCATTTCCACTAAAGAAATTTATGAAAATTTAAGGTGAAGACCAATGTTACCAACACACCAAAGGGAAATATTTATTCTAATGCTGTGCAAGAAGAGTATCGCCAGCTGCAGCAAGCTTTGAGCGAGGCATTAGAGGAATCAGTGGTGAGTCTTAAATTAAGTTTCAATGTAGTGAATGTTAGACTAAATTTTCCAATGAGTCCTTATATATCTGTTTTTTTATCAAATATACATGTACACAGTTGCACTACTGAGAAAAACGATAATACAACTAGCCAATGAATACAACTTATAGATTTGATGGGAACTTCTATTATGTGATCCGGCTGGTAGTCTACAAGCAAATACACGTATACATGTTGTATATACATGTACAATGTAATTAGATTTATGTTTTCACAATTGAAGGACAAAATTAAAGCACCACATAAGACCACAGGAGATCAGGAAGAAAGCCCGAATGCGCTACAAGAGACTTGCATTGAAACCTCGGCAACTTTATCGGTATTTGCTAATCTGATCTAGTGCTCTTAAACAATCGCATTGCTGCTCATCAACTTATGAATTTTGCAGTTACTTTAGATTTTAAAGATTTCCGTCATAAAAAATAAAAAATTCTCTCATGCTCGATAGAGAGACAGGTAACTGAAAAGGCTTTTTAATAATCTCCCAGATAGTATCGGGGTCTTGGGATTTCATAAAGTCTGAATTCTTTTAATAATCATACCTCACTGAAAAAACCTTTTGGTAGCTTGCATTCTGATTTTCCCACCGAATAAACTTTGAGTTTAGTAGCATAGATTTTTCATAATCATACTTGAAGTACAATGTAACAACTTAGTGCATAACTGTTTTAGGATAATGCAACAAAGACCTGTGTGAACACCGATAATATCCACGCCATACCAAATGGTTGCATGCCCCTAGTCGGATGCACATGTGGAGCGGTTGGAGGACCGAGATATATATTGAATAGCAAGACAAGAGAGTATTATAAGAACATGAGCACCTGCAATGTTTGTCAGAGATATCAGTGTCTTCATTGTGGAGATGATTTCAAAACTCGCTCCTCTTGTCAAGTGCATATATTGAAAGCCAAATCACATGTAGATGGTACCGCGGTGGTAACAACTGAGCATTTCAATCAACCTTCTTTAATAACAAGCTTCTCAGGACCTGCACTCAATGCTAACATAGCGGTTGTTCCTTGTGGAGATCAATGTTCTGGGACAGTTCATGACTCATTCAAAGTTCACCAGTATATGACAAAATGCAAGCTTTGTGAGAATTACAAATGTTCTGTATGCATGAATAAAAACAGGCTGAGATCTGTTATCGACGCACATATTAAAGCGACGCATCACCTTGATTACACAAAGCAAGTAGAGGAGAGTGCCATTACAATGCACAAAAAGATGGTTTCATCTGTAAGTTTACTACATGTAACATGCACTGGGTCCGACAGCGCTGATTCGCCCGAAGGCTTCGGCTATGCACGCTATTGTACAGTTACAATAACTCAAACTATCAATACTAAAATTGACAAGCACGAGCAATTATGGCGAGGCATGGTGTAAAATGCTAAATTTTTCAAAGAGAAGATACGCAAAGGTAAACAGCGTGAGCAAAGTCTAGGTTTTATGCTCTGTGTCTGCCCAGTGGATACCACTAATTATACCATATGAAGCTTGAACCCTGGGTATTAGGCAGCTTACTGCAAATTTACCACAATTAAAACGTGGTGGTTTGTTGTGCTTCTCACAGCTTCTTGCGTCTTTTGCAGAAAAAGCAGCCAAAGAAGGTTTGTGGTGATAAAATAGAAAGTGATTTCATTCCAGAAGATGCAATGCCTCTGGTTGGCTGTTCATGTGGTGCTCCCGGAGGCCCGGGATATTTCAAGAATCCACACACCAGAGTTTACTACAAGAAAATGAGCAAGTGCAGTGTCTGTAATAGATACCAATGTCTGGCCTGTGGTGATGAATTTTCACAACTTCGCAACTGCCAAGCTCACATAGCTAAAGTACCATCACATATCAATGGCACAGCGGTGGTGACAACTGAACATACAAACTGTCCCCTTTCAACCGTTGCTTCTACAGCACCGATTCTTACAGATGAAATATTGCCATTTCCTTGCGTTGACAATTGCCCTGGTACTGGGAAAGATTCGTTCAAAGTACACCAGTACCTGAGTAAGTGTCGAATTTGTGAGAGCTATAAATGCGCTCTCTGTATGCTAAAATCAAAGTCAAAAAAGGATGTCAACGTTCATATAAGCAAAGTGCATCGATTCAATTTCATGGAGCCAGTTGAGGAGAAAGCTATTGGCATACATCAGAGTTTATGCCTGAGTGATATATTATTCCAAAGATTCACTGAGATGTTGAATGAGTCAACGGTAAGTAGATGGCATAGTTATCGAGTATCAAGATTGATAGAGGGCAACTCAGCTTCCAAAAATGATATAATAATAATAAAATAATATAATATATTAATATTTTCATTAGGCATCATGCTGTATTCTTACATAAATTAGTCTACATACTGCTTTCATCGGTGATGTGTGTCTAGTATACGTGTAGATTTGAAAAAGACAATCGCCAAATCAAGTAACTGGTTTCAACAAACAAGTTAAAAAAACAACTTTGGAACTGTGCCATGAAATCAGTAATTAACTATAATGCAAAATATATATGTACAATGTACATGTAGTTGAAATATACAAGTAGCATTGCTGATGCCAAATTTGACTTCACAATTTCTTTTTACGGGTAACTAAAGTACGTGTAGCTGCAAGTTATTGCTGTGAACAGTGTAGATCGTGCAATATAATTCCATTAGCTCCTACTGTACATAAAAAATATTATTGCATAACAGTCCACTTACTATGATTGCACATATAATATTTTGAGAAATAATAATTATGCATTTTTCTATTTCAATGGAGTAAAGCTGAGTCCAGACTACAACGATTTTCAAATGAAAATCGTTCGTGTAAAAACGTGCTGGAAATTTGGCCCGATGGGCTGTTCACACTAGGCCGATTTTTAAATTCCAATCATGGGTTTTCCAAAACTCTTTAATCGCGGAGGAAGGAAATTTATAAACACGGAAAAATAAACAAGATGGCGGCTAACACCGAACAGGAGGACTGTTTATTTACAATTAATTTTAATTCTTTATTTGATAACACTAATCAAGAGGATAGTGCTCAACTGGCTGCATCAGTGTTAACAATAGGAAGTCATTATTTGAACAAATCTAAACTATCAAGAAAACGCCGCAGTAGCACACGCTCTTGCTGGGTATCAGATTTTGTTGGCAGAAGAGAGAATTATGGTGCTTTTAATTCAATTATGGCAGAATTGGAAGTGAGTGATGCGAAACGATGGCAAAACTATTTACGGATGGACAGTCATCTCTACAACTCGCTATTACAGTCCATTACACATGCCATCACTAAAAAAGATACTACGTGGAGAAAGGCTGTGCCACCAAGTGAGCGGTTGGCTGTTACTTTGAGATATTTGGCAACAGGCGAAAGCTATACCAGCTTACACTACCAATTTAGGATTGGTAAAAGCACAATAGCTGAAATTATCCCTGAAGTGTGCGCTGCAATTTTTGGCTGCCTTAAAGAGACATATTTAAAAACACCAAATACAGAAGCAGAATGGAAAAGAATTAGTTTCCATTTCAATGAAAGGTGGAACTTTCCTCATTGTATTGGAGCACTAGATGGAAAGCATATTGTTTTGAGGAAGCCTCACCACGCTGGTTCAGCCTACCATAATTACAAAGGATGTGAATCCATTGTGCTAATGGCTCTTGCAGATGCAACATACAAGTAAGTTTATTATACTATTATTAAATATTTCATTAACTTCAAAATTTCTTGTATGTACATTTTAAACGTAATTGGTTTTTTATAATTTAATTTATAACAATATTTTTAATAATTTATTGTAGATTTCTATATGTGTATGTTGGAGCCAATGGCCGAGTATCTGATGGTGGTGTTTTCAAGCAAACAAAATTGTATGCTGCTCTAGAATCTGCTGGCGGACAACAGCTTGGAGTGCCATGTCGAGAAGCCTTGCCTGGTACATGTCAAGAAGCTCCATACGTCATAGTTGCTGACGATGCCTTCGCTCTTTCTACATATCTAATGAAACCATTTCCAAGGTACTAAACTCATGTAATTGAAAATAATATTCTAACTTCTGTCAATTTCTTCCATCAATTATTATGCTCATGACTACTCTTATATTTTCTGTAATTAATAGAATTCTTGGTCCATGTTTTTCTCTAGACGGACACTAACTGAGGAAACTCACAAAATATTCAATTATCGCCTCTCAAGAGCTAGACGAGTAGTAGAGAATGCTTTTGGAATCTTGGCTTCTGTATTTCGAGTAAGATAGTAGCATACTAGTAGTCTAGTAATCACTGTCCATGTAGTCATACTACTAATCACTGTCCATGTAGTCATACTACTAATCACTGTCCATGTAGTCATACTACTAATCACTGTCCATGTAGTCATACTACTAATCACTGTCCATGTAGTCATACTACTAATCACTGTCCATGTAGTCATACTACTAATCACTGTCCATGTAGTCATACTACTAATCACTGTCCATGTAGTCATACTACTAATCACTGTCCATGTAGTCATACTACTAATCACTGTCCATGTAGTCATACTACTAATCACTGTCCATGTAGTCATACTACTAATCACTGTCCATGTAGTCATACTACTAATCACTGTCCATGTAGTCATACTACTAATCACTGTCCATGTAGTCATACTACTAATCACTGTCCATGTAGTCATACTACTAATCACTGTCCATGTAGTCATACTACTAATCACTGTCCATGTAGTCATACTACTAATCACTGTCCACGTAGTCATACTACTAATCACTGTCCATGTAGTCATACTACTAATCACTGTCCACGTAGTCATACTACTAATCACTGTCCATGTAGCAATCACAGTCTATGGATTGTTTCTAGGTATTTGAAAAGCCTATTCCCTTGGAACCTGAGAAGGCAGAATCTGTAACACTTGCAGCTTGTGTGTTGCACAATTATCTCAGACACCATAAAGCAGCTGATACAGGGGAGCTTGACAATGAACCGTGGAGAGCAATAGATGCCGGTGGTTTAGGTGAGATTAGCTGCAGGCGAGGAGGCACAAACTACTCTCAAGCAGCTGCCAATACTAGAGAAATATTTTGTAACTACATGTACTTTAATGGACCTGGAGCTGTAGACTGGCAACACCAGATGATCTGAGCAATCTTAAACTTCAGCTTAATTCTGTGTTATATATTTCAAATTTGATTCTTTATTGCACTAATTGAAAATAAATATAAAATCAACGAAAACAATGAGTTGTTCAACAGTACAAAAATAACAAATGCATTATTAACAAGTTTAAAAATTATAGATTCTGGTAATTAGAATAGGAGTCGTATCCATGCCATGCCATTTGAGGTGCACTGCTTGGCCTGGCACATACCTGCTCTTCTGGGAAAATCTTGCGGAACACCATGTTCTGGATGTCTAACATGAGCATTCTTCTTGTTTTTGAGTCTGTAATTGAGTTTAAGTCTGATCCAAGAGTCATCAAAAACCCTTGTATATCTAAAGGGAGACTTGGTTTTTTATCTTCTTTCATACTCTCTAAGTGTTGGGTAGCACTCTTCATGTATTTTACTACCTCTATATGATTATCTTCTTCATCTTTAATAAGTCGTTTTCTTCTGGTTTTCTTATCTTTTCTTTCAGTATCATCACCTGAAAATATAATAAAGACACAATGAACTCGAACTATAATATTATGATTAATATTGAGATGGCTTGAAAATATTTATTGCGTGTGACTATTCTAGTATAATATAATAAACTTACCACTTTGTTTTTCATCTGTTGATGATTGAGGGGATAGCGTGTCAGTCCCTTCTCTGACTACAAGAGTTGGTATTAAAAATGACAGCTCATTATAGTACTCCCATGTTGGCACGTAGATATCACTAGTGCCACTCCCTGACTTTTCGGATTTCTTCACTTCATTCCATTCCTGCCAACATAAAAAATAATAATAAAGTAAGTTTATTTATTTTAATTAATAAATTAGTAGTAATGACAATTTTTATTTTAAAAATTAGTTACATGTAGAAGTAATAATATAAATATAAATAGTTCATATGAGAAGACAACTAACCTTTCTAAATCTAGTGCGTAGCGTAGCATATTTCTTTTCTATGTCCCCCACGTCTGTCCCACAACACTTTGCTAGCTCTGCAATTTGGCTCCTTTTTTCGTCTCTATTCATGTAATCCTGATCGTTGGAGTCCCATATAGCTGGATACATCTCTAAATTGCTCACCAAACTTCGCATCACTTGCCTTAACTTCGACATGTTGTTTAATGACTTGACGTTTCCGTGGTAACACGAAGCGCTTTCTGATTGGTCAATGCAAAAGTAATCGGGCGAATATTTCAGCACGCAAATAACCAGGCCGAAATCGTTCTAGAGCCAACAAATCGGCCGATTTTTCGTCCACACAACAACGATTTCATCAAATCCAAGAATCGTCCATAAAATCGTTGTAGTCTGGACTCAGCTTTAAGTAAAACCAACACATAATGAATCAAGATGACTGTTTATTGAAATACTGAGAATATATTAGAATAATTATGCGATACATCACTTGCTTTGGTAGTACAATGTAATGGGATGTTCTGTACGTTACTTATTGGTTTATTCGTAGAGTGATGAGATGCAGAGACCTCTAGTTGGCTGTTCATGTGGCGCTGCCGACAGCGTTGAGTACTTATATATCCACAATGCTGATGATAATATACAGTATAAGAACATAAGTATATGTAGAGTATGTAAGAGATACCAATGCCTGCACTGCGGCGACGAGTTTAAGACTGCAAATGCATGTGTTCAGCACATTGTGTTGAGCAAATCACACCAAGACGGTACAGCAATTGTAACGACGGAGCACCTTAACCGCCCACTTCCACCACCATCCTCTCTAGCTCCACCCCTTAGTGAACAGATTGTGCCACTACCTTGTGTAGATGACTGCCCTGGTACAGCCAAAGACGCCTTTAAAGTCAACCAGTACCTGAGTAAATGCAGACTCTGTGAAAGATATAAATGTTCCACCTGTAGTTACAAGTCTAAGAAGAAGAACAAAGTGAATAGTCACCTCTTAGGACAACATAAGCTTGATTACATGAAACCAGTAGATAAGGAGGCAATCGAAGATAACCAAGGTCTGCACATTTCCACCTTTGGATAACAACATTGCTGATTACAGAACATTAAAGTTATTAAGAATAGTCGACAAGTTGTATATTGTGTTCATGTTTATGTTGATACAAAGGAAAGAACAAATTGTTGTCCATGAAAAAACGTTTAAAACACAGAAATAAAGTTGGTATACAATTTCACATGTAATTCCACTTTAATAAAAAGGAAGTGTTATGAGAAAAAAACTCCGACGTTTAATGTATGTCATGGTATACCATGCATAGCTATTGATATGGCACCAGTGCAGTCTACTTCCTGCCACTGGGGGTATTAGAGCAGCCATTGCAATAAATATCTAGTATAATGTACACTGAGATGAGTGTGTGGTATTTCTATAGTTACTCATTTGTGTCAAAATTACTGCTAGGTTTGTAATGCTCTTGGACAAAAAAACCAGTAAGTGAGTGAGACAAACTACAACATGTACATGTACATGTATGTGCATGTAATAAATTTGTGAATATTGTCATGGCCAGACTAGCACTATAATTAGTAATAATCATAGCCATCTTATACTACATTACTTTTTTGCCCCACTGTCATACACATTACAGTCATGTATTTATTATGTATGACAACTAGACATCTGCATAACCATAATTATCTTGTATTTACATTCCTGCTGTATAAGTTACTATAAGCGTAAATACTTTTTTTATATCCCTTTAACTGGTGGGGCCGGCGTCTCAGAATTTGATGTAATTAATTTTGCACATGTCTTGGATGTATATGTCATATTTTGTTGCGGCCGACCCATATTAGGTCGGGCCTCGGTCTTCCGGCCACCACCATGTTACGCTACGTTGGCCGGCCTTTTACCGGAACCGTTTTCTGGAAGCTAAAAACTGTATAAAACGAATGTTTTATCTGTTGTTGTCTCAGTTGATGCTTGGATCGCTAAAGACACATCTACATGTATACGTACTATTTATGCGGAGTCTTCTCTCGTAGCTAAGGCTAGTCTCAGCTAATAGGTCTTACGACCTTGATGCCCGAGCAACCTGATCAAACTGAACATACTTTTTTCTCAAACATAGCACAAAAGCATTGACTCGGGACCACATGTTTCCCTCTGGTTAACACGGTAACCACAAGTACCTGTCGATATTTCATGTAATACAGAAGGTCTAGCCCCTCCCATAGGCTCTTCACTTGTGCAAGTAGGTCGTCCCTCTACCATATCATAACTACAAGATAGTACAATATTATATTATTATTACATCTCACTTACAAATACAAAGAACATTTCACATAATATGCATGTAAATAAAAAAGAAATAGATCATTTTTGCTTATAAATGATGCACATTTTAAAAGTCTCATGTACCCTAACATAGTTTGCACACTCTGCATGGAAAGCGTACCCAACTAAAATTTAGCACCAGTTTGAGGAGAATGCGCAATCCAGTACAAGTACAGCAGTAAATATTGCACTACACAGTGTTCTATGTGTCTCTGCTGCTCTTTTACCGTGCCGCAACAAAATATTATGCCAGAGACTGGAAACAACAAACAAGTTTTTTAGAAGTTTTTACTGAAACTAACACACATGTATATGAGTGTATAAAATAGCATGTCTAAGGTGTACATAAACCTGTAGAGTAAACTGATGAACACCTACTCACTATATACTGTACATGTAACATCTCTTCTATGCATTATCATGAACCACCTCAAGATAGACCCATACAACATGTAGATATGTTAGCCAAGATAATCACTGGTCAATGTTTTCTATTCTTTTCTCAAGAGGGAAGACAATCCCACTTGTTATAATTATGTCAAGTGCTTTGTGATGACTTGTCTTATCAACACAGCTGCTAATAAATTGTGTCAATTAGAAATTTGAGTGCACTAAAATTTCTTTGAATTATATAAACCTGTGCATTTTTTAATCTGATAGCAATTTCAAATTACAATGTATTTAGATAGCGTTATTACCTCACAAGGCTGAGTTACATGTATGTCACAAAATGGGCCCATGTTTGGCTGATTTGTAATAAAATAGTATCAGCTGCAGTATATGTGCATATGAACTCAACTATAATAATACTTACGTTGAAACTGATAATGTGAAAATATCCTGACTTTGAATAAGCGTCATGTACTGTAAATATTGTGAAGCTGTAATGTGGTAATTTACTTATTAAAAAGTATTTTCATAACAGTATGTAGTAAAAAGGAATTTTACTACAATTCAAACTATTCATTATTAAGAATAGGCATGAAAGATAACAGACTGATATAATTTAATAAAAATTGCTAATATCTTAGTGAAGTGCATTATTGGAGAAATTAATTATAACCACAGCTTGTAGCACTATCTATAGTCTATGGTTTATGTGTGAGAGACACAAACTATTTTAGTTGCCATACTGCACATGTACACGCCTACAATTTGTGTACATGTACACGCCTACAATGTGTGTACATGTACGCGCCTAATGTCGCTGTAATTCGGGTAACTACATGAAGAGTATCCTAGACAGCCTTAGTACCTATCAGTACAAGAACTCACTCTAAAGATTTTACTTCCCTGCGAGCAAACCTGGTTTTACAAGCTAAAATAGAAATATTGGACTATTTTATAGCACCAGTGGTCACATGATATGGCTACATTGTAATGTTATCACTGTGTCAATATGAATGTGCTTTGGTTGAACGATACAATCACATAAACTATTAGGGTCACAAATGAAACACAGAAGACGGTAGCTATGCCTGGGTTGAAAGCACATGCATGATGCTTTAGGTTGTATGATGTTGTACACTTGTAAAAAAAGAGTAAAAGGGGAGAGTGGTCACTCCGGTCAATCACTGTCCGTCCCAGCCTCCAAACACGCTCTGGATTATAGAAGGAGTTGTGCCACCTTGTACGCAAATCGGCTATAGGTATTTGGTGTTCCGCGGACCAATAAGTAACGCTTCCTGACAATGGCCTCATACATACCTTCTACTTATATTATATCAGCGAGTTATTCGTACAGGATGCTAAATATTACCATTGTTAAGCTGCGATACCAGTCGAATAGCTATCTAAAAGTTTAGTAGGCAAATAACGGGGAAAGTGCATTGAAGACCGTCGGGACCTCCAAACTGGGTGTGTTTGGTGTGACAGGGTATCATCATTGAGTGAACCATTTTGCCTCTGATCATCTTTGTGCTTGGCTGCTTGTAACACATTGTTGTAGCACATTGTTGTAACACATTGTTGTAGCACATTGTTGTAGCACATTGTTGTAGCACATTGTTGTAGCACATTGTTGTAGCACATTGTTGCAACTACTATTTGTAGCTGTAACTGATTGGCTAAAAGCACAACCTGCTGTAACAGTGTCTAGATTCTATCTATTTTATTGTACACACAGCTAGTATCAGCAGCTGTATAATGTTATAATTATAATAACAGGATATCAAAACCAAACATAACCACTGCACAATTGCATACAGTACATGTACAGTACATGTCTTACACATGTTGTGTTTTACACACTACATGTACATGTACATGTAGTGTGTAAAACACAACATGCACAACATGCATGTGACTGTATAACGCACATAATCAGAATATGCTATGAATTTACAATAGCTAGTACATGTACGTTGTAGTTCCTAAGGGTGTTTGGGGCTTTGAAGTTTTCAAACAACCTGTTTCGAACTGGTATGGCTGTTAGCTGTGCTGTTAGTTGCAGTAGTTGAGGGATTTTGATAGCACTAGATTCTTTTTTGCTGTAACTATTGATGACTTTGTAGGAGCAGGAGCGAGCATATTATGAGCATGGAAATATTCTATCTCTAAAGTTGTTATCATATAATATGACCTGCGCTTACAGTTGTGTGCTGGTAGACCAACCATGGATGATGAGTCTACTGCACAACTAGTAATAGTGAGCTACTGGTACATGTGGTCATATCTAATACTAATCAAAACCACACCTGTATAATTATTGCCGGCATTACTAGCCTGTAATAACGAATTATCAATCACTGCTTAGGTTTAGGTTAGGACTGTTGCTATGGAAACTGACTAATCACAACTAGTGTATAAACTACTTTAACTAGTGTATCATGTAATGGAGTTTGGTGAGTGCAGTTAATAGTCTGTGGTCAGCCCTCAAACGCAGCAGTAAAATGTTTGAAGGTATAATAAATTAATAATCATGATGCAATTTATTGCTAGGTAGCAAAACCTTTATAAAATATAAAAACTATTATTCAAATTATTTAGTCATACTACCTACATGTACATTTCCATTCCCAGCTACTAGTCCATCAGTAAAGGCTTGAGTACACGAGAACCAGTTAGATTCAAGAAATAACTTTGTTGCTTGCTGGCATGGCTCTATACTTCTATAGGCAATGTGCAGTGCCAGTCCACTAGTGGCGAGTTAGGTGCAGAAGAGGAGAAATTTGAGATAGCCCTGATTACTATCCAGCCAGTATCAAAAGCTGGTTTTTAGTAAATTTTATAATATTATACATTGGATTCATTGTATCTATAACGTAAGATTAACCAATCACCACAGTGCTCTGTGATGTCATGGACTAAAATGATCAACATGTTGGTCTCTGCATAGCCAAACAAAAAACAGGCCGCTTTGCTTTTGGAACGAGGCTCCAAAGGCAGAAGAAGAACAATTGTCTTCTCCTGCAGTCGAGTTTTTGCATACAGGACTACGAACAAATTTAAATTAACTTCCATAATGGAATGTGATGTCATTACTAAAGGTGATCTGCTCATGTGATCACATTTAAATAACTGAAAGCCAAACTCTCTGCTAGCTTTCAGATTGTGCTGTTGTACTCGTGTACAGCTGTAGGTGTAGTACATAATATTATAATGTACATGTAACTTTAGCAATGTGTTCCACAAAAATACCAAATGCCATTATTCTTCTGTTCATCATTATTGGAATACAAAGTATGAATATGAAATAAAAACAATCTACAGAGTAGGTATTGAAACTACTGAAATTCTAACATAGATATATAAAAGTTGGCAAACAAACAAGTGCTAGTACTATTTCAGCAAACTAGTACTTGAAGCAAAAACAGGTTTGTCTTATCTTTGTTGATGGCATTTATTAAGTGACCACTTTGTACAGCACAAGTTAACAAGCTACATAGGCTACAGCTATTAAAGTTAGCAAGCTACGTACAGCTATATACTAATCTATAACATCACCCTTTTTTCCTTGAATAAACGGACAAATTATAAAAGACTACAGTACATTTAAAGACATAGACAATTCGATATAATACATACATAGACAATTCATTAAACTTCAGTATAACTTGTAACTACTGGACAGTGAACATGGAACAGAAATACTACTACCACTCATAATAATAATATCAATAAATAAATTGGTGCAACCACTACAAGCCAAGCTACACCCAGTGAGCTCCTACATCTCATAATCTGCATATTTTGCAGGTAATCGTACCTGCCGCCCACTACGAGTAGTCCTCTCCAAGCCTACCCTGTCAGATACCCTGATTTCATTCCCTGCTGAAATACCTGCATGCAAAATGCCCTCATTTTGTACATTCTCTGCTGGATCCCTTGCCCCAGGACCACCCGGTGCCGGACCCAACCCCGTGCCAGCCCCAGGAACATCCGGCTCAACCTCCAGTGCCCCTCCCACAACCTGTGGTGCCGGAGGACCACCCCGAGGGTCGCCAACCAAGCTAGGCCGAATGTCCACTCTATTTCGCCTAAATGTGTTTCCACTTGGTGTGTTTATCATATATGATCTTGGACTTTCTATATTCTCTACCCTACCTGGTATCCATTTGCCTTTACTTGTTTTAAAGTAACAATTTTGTCCTACATTCAAAGGAGGTTTCTCTCTACCACACTTACGCTTCCCCAAATATAATATTTAAAACGCTTACATGCAAATACTATTGCCATTAACTCCTTTTCTATCTGAGAATAATTTTGTTGAGTTTCTGTTAAAGACCTAGCAGCAAACTCAACTGGCCTATCATTTTGAAGTAGCACAGCCCCCAGACTGTGAGCACTAGCATCAGAGGAAATAGTAATTGGATTTTCTGGGTCAAAATATGCTAAGACAGGTGCATTGAGTATAGTTTGCTTAATTTTTTCAAAGGCCTCTCGTTGTGGTTGTTCCCATTGAAACAGCACCCCTTTCCTACACACCTGACGCAATGGTAAGGTCAGTTCTGAAAGATTCTTAATGAATTTGGCCAAATATGCCACAAACCCCAAATAGCTCTCTAATTCTTTTTTGTCTTGTGGCACCATCATGTGCTTGATGGCATCTAGCTTACCTTGCTGTGGTTGTATACCATCAGCTGTCAATTTGTGACCTAAAAAGTCTACCTGGCCTTTGCCTATCTTACTTTTGTCTTTATTGAGTGTGATACCAACCTGCCTTAATTTCATCAAAACTTGTTTAAGCCTACTGTTATGTTCGCTAAGTGACTGGCCATGTACCAGGATGTCGTCAATGAAGACCTCCACCCCTGGCACATCTGCTAATGTATTAGTCATCAATTGGTGGAACAGCTCTGGAGCCACACTAATGCCCATGGGTAATCTCAAATAACGGTACTTACCATAAGGTGTGATAAATCCAACCAATCTAGATGAATTCTCATCTAGTGGCACTTGGTGAAAACCCTGTTTAGCATCTAAAGTGCTAAAGTAGCAGGATCCCGCTATCCGGGAAAATATTTCTGCCGTAGTAGGGAGAATACACTGAGACCTAACTAGCTGAGAGTTCAGATGTTGCGGGTTTAAACAAATTCGTATATCACCATTGAGTTTGCTAACAATTACTATTGGCGACAGCCACTCTGCTGGCTCGTTGTCCCTGCAAATAATGCCTTTTTGTTCTAAATTAGCTAATTCATCTTTTAGTTTACTCCTAACCATTGAAGGAATATGCTTGGTAGGTAATGCCTTAGGAATAGCCCCTGGCTTCAGTTGTAGTGACACTGTTTTCTTGTACTTACCCAATCCCTCAAACACTTCCGCATTTTGATCTAGAATATGTGCTATCTCCTCACTATGTGTAATTTCTGCAAGATTGTAACTAGGTAACAATCCTAACTCCCTACTAGTTTGTAGGCTCAATAGAGTAGCAGCCGACCGCTTGATTATGTAAAACTGAGCCAACACGGACCCCGGCCCACCACCTACCGTCCCCGGCAAAGCCACCGGCAATTGTACTTTACCCAAAACTGGTATGTTATACCCTGAATACCCTGACAACATAGCTTTGGAGCGCACCACTGTATGAACGCCCAATTTTTTTAAATTTTGCACTGACATCACATTTACTTCGGCTCCCGTGTCTACCTTGGCTTGGTGTGGCACACCCTTAACAAATACATCTATTATCCACTCACTATCTACCTTACGTGAACTATTGTTAGGAAAAATACAATTAACTCTAAAATATTTTGGGCTATCTGATTCAGTACAGTCTTCACTATCCTGCACTTCAACTGCAAGTGCCTGATTACTAGAGTTTGCTTTACACACCCTAGCAAAATGATTGAACTTATTACATGATTTGCAACATTTGTTATAAGCGGGGCATTGTCCTTTTAAATGCTTAAGCCCGCAGTAATGACACTCATTTAAATAATTAGACTTAGCTGCATTATTAGTAAACTGTCCATGTCTGCTCCTGAGTCCTGCATGTCTGCCATCTTTACCTTCTGCTTCTGCCCACTGACTGCCCTGCCCCAGGGACTTTTGGGACATCGGGCTCTCATCTTTGTAGTTGTTTCTCTTGGATACATGGTGAATTGCTAGCTCAGCTACTGCTCCAACAGCCTCATCTATCTCACATTTCTGATTATATAAGATGATTTCCTTTAATCTCATAGCCAACTTAATGTTGTCTAATGTTAAATCAGCTTTTAACTGTAACTCTCGAGAGAGTGCCTTATCATTCATTCCTGCTAACAGTCTTGTCCTAATCATATCCTGTTTAACTTCTTCAATCCAACAACACTTGGCTGCCAGCTCATATACTTCTCTAATAAATTGTTCATTAGATTCTTTACTAGATTGTTTGCGTGAGCTAAACATGATTTTGTAGTGTACCATATTTTCTTGGGGATTAAAATAACCATCAAATGCTTCTAAGGTCCGTACGTAGATGTTATCGGCAGCAACTGGTGTACCATCTTCCACCTTCTGAGCTCTTATGGTGAGTTGATTATATATTGACTCTGCCTCTTCCCCCATCACGTATAATAGCACATTCACTTGCTGTTCTGCACTCTTATCCATAAGTCCACTGGCCATTCTATATCTCTCAAATCTATTTTTCCAAGCATCCCAGTTGCTTCTAGCATTAGTAAAGTCCAAACCTTTAGGAAGGTTTATTCCAGCCATTGTCAGCCTTTGTTTAAGTACTTATAAATAATATATTTCCAACCAAACTTTCTTGATCCTGTCTACGACGCCATGTCTTATCTTTGTTGATGGCATTTATTAAGTGACCACTTTGTACAGCACAAGTTAACAAGCTACATAGGCTACAGCTATTAAAGTTAGCAAGCTACGTACAGCTATATACTAATCTATAACAAGGTTAGTTTACAACTAACTGAAAACTGTGCCCACAACAGACAGTTCATTGTCAAAGAAGTTTTAGGTGGCTCAGTCTTTTGCCTTATCATGACAAAGTAATCTTCTTCTTTGATATCAGCCCAACTTGTCATGTACATGTATGATGGCCTTTGGAGGGGTAGACAGAAAAATTTAGAAGCAAGGTCTGTTTCAGTATTATGGGAGTTTTTCTCTCGTGTATCCCAAACTTGGCTGACAGCTACATTGTAGTAGCTATATCAAGGTAATGGCAACCAGCTGTATCAGGCTTGGAAGATAGCATACTTGATCTTTATCTCATCCTTTTCTAGATATTACACACACCTACATGACTGTACTACAATCAGAGATGCCAGACTCGAGTTAAAGACTCTCACTCGAGTTAATTCAAGCAACATTCTATGGCTTATTATAAAGACTCGTAACTTGATTATACAGCTGTCAAAAACTTGTAACTTGAATTGTAATTCAATTATGGCTATGATCAAAGACTCTCAACTTGCACATCATTATATGTTGAAGTGTTCAATAACTGGAGTTTTCATTGGGCAGCTGTGAATTGTAATGAATGGAAATAACCACAGTTATAACCACCAACCACAACCACAATTATAACACATTTTGCACTAAAACTGAGACATTTTGCTTTGAAATTTGAACTTTTAACACCATTTCCTAACAACATTTCACTATAAGCTAAATAATAACTCAATAACTCTACATAAAGACTCGAGTTAAACAAGAAAAGAATTGAATTGAAACTTGCTTGTAGTTAACTTGGATAACTTGACAAAAACTTGAGTTTCTGGGGACACGTAAATATTTAACTCGTAACTTGAAAGTTTTGATCTGTCACTGAAAGAATTGAATTGTAACTTGAAGAGTCACAACTAAGAGTTGGCCATGGAAACTTGAGTTTCCAAAATAAAACTTGCACACATCTCTGACTACAATACATGCACTTCTTATACGAGTAATTACCATACACTCACACTGCTAGAGTTTTACCAGTAGGCCTACATGCATAAACCGCTAGAACTTTACTACAACTAGCCAGTTTACAGCTGCCATTACTTTTGTTATCAAAACTGGCAATAACATTTCTTCTGCAGTCATAATACTCTGGCATAAGCCACTCATTGTAAAGTAATTAGTGTAATCCGTTTGCCAGGTCAACAGAAATCAGAAAAAAACCTGCAACTATGACTAGTGGGTGGAGTACTGGAATACCCCTAATATAAAATGTATAGGATGAAGGATTAGTTCCTAAGCTATCTTTTGGTGCATAAATTAATCACAATAGCATCATTATTCATCAGAATATGTGCACTCCAATGCAATCATAAGCCTTCCAATGTACTCCAATGCATTCCTATGCACTGTGATATATTCTGAGGCACTCCAACACATTCCTATGCCCTTCAATGCATCCTGAGGCACTCCTGTGGACTTCAATACAGTCATAGAATAGTTTACAGGGGTTCTCAGCATAGGGTACATGTACCCCCAGGGGTACATTTTAGAAATCTAGGGGGTACAAAACAAGTTCTCAACTTAATACATTTTTAACAGTGATTTTCAGTTACAGACTATCAATTATGAATTATATCATTATCTATTACTGAACTGAACATCAAATGGCTGACTGATGCAAATAAAGTTGAGCTAAACCAGTGTGAAAGCCATAAAACACTACAATCCATGAAAGTTACATTGCATTGCATAGTTATCATTAACTAATTGATAAATAAAAATTTCATACCATACTCCATTTATTTACCATTTTGATAATGTATATACATGTACATGTAGTATTAATCGAATTAAACTAAAGATATCCTTGATTTTAAACACACTTTTACAGAGGGGTACGTTGTTTACTACGTGACTGCCAAGGGGTACTTAGGCTACAAAAGATTGCGAACCCCCCCCCCCCCCCCCCCGAATAGAAACTAGAATAGTACAATGATACAATATCAAGCTAAGAAATCAGTCAACCTTGAATAGGTAGCTCTATCCAGCCTATCAACTTATTTGACTCTACTAGACTACAGCCAATCAAGTGGGTCCGTATTAAAGAAGCGCCAATCAAGTCACTTGTTCCCTGATTAGAGCTAGAATCGTTGATCAGTAGCTGATAGGCTTCTCACTTGACTGAGACACATCATCCCTGCACCAGAGGCTAGAACTAGCTGAGCTGTAACTGTACAATGTGAGTACAACTACCACCTTACATGTATGTTTACTACCTAGTATTGGCATCTAAATAAGCTGTATCTACATCTACATGTATATGACTATGTAATCTGGAGTCTGAATGTATAGCAAGAAGTATGGCTGTCAACAACAGCAAATTTCAAATTGTAGTAATTTTTCAAGTTCAATAATACATGTAGGCTACTTTTGTATACTTATTAAATTAGGATAAACACTAGGCATTGTTTTCAATTAAAACTTTGTTAATTTTCTGTTGTTTACCTGTTTGACTGCATTATAATGGGGAATGTGTATTGATACACTCATAATTATGTGTATAATAGAACTTTTCCGAAACACTCCGTTTCTAACTGACATTTTTGAAATGTCTCTTTACCTATGCAACGACATATTTTATAATGTGTGGGAGTTTTAACTGACCTCTCTGCCTCCAGTCTATAAACCGCACACTATCTAATCTACATGTACATGTAATACTGCATTAGAGATCAATCTGTTGTACAACTTATGTGATTGTCTTTGTAGACAGACCCAACTGAGATGATGGTTAAGATGGAGTTTTGAGACGTGAACAAGCAGATGTTCAAACCATGCAATGCAATGCATACAAAAGTAGGCAATTCCAGCACCTTTGTGTCTGAACTTATGAGTAGGTACAGTACACTATTGTGTTATTATTCTTTTGAAATCTATTGACAATTTATAACATAATCACCTGACATAATGACATTAATATGATGCTTTTTATTATTTATATCTGGTAGATCCTTTGTGCAGTAGGTCATCATGAAAATAACCTTGCAATGCATGACATGATGCCTACCCAAACTGGCAGATAGTGATAATCTAGTTTTTACATGGGCAAAATGCAGGGTAGTGCATCTACTAAAACTGTGTTATCTGACATTTTTTGTCAGGCTAATAGAGTAGAATAACATCTGTCCCCTTGTTTGTGTTTGAGTAATCTACTTGGAAGTAAATGAATGTGGTTGTTTGCAAGTGAATAGCAGTTGGTGCCATTGTGTCTACTGACTACCTGTTGTAACCATGAGCATAAATCATGGTAATTATTATCCCACAATTGTAGTTATAGGATGATATTATTGTATTATTATAAGAGGAATGATAGAATGTGTGCTAGCCTGAGTATACAATATACATGCATTGGGTTGTTATGTAATCTCAACCTATGCTTATTATTTCTTTCACAGGAAATTAATGGCCAATGGAAAGATGTTTATGCAGTACTTGGAGGATTGCAGTAATAGCTACTATAATAACAGGTAGGCTGTGTGATTACTGCTCTATTGTCACTATGGTTCAAATATTGTCTGGTAGTTTATGCCAGCTACAGTGTTGAGGCAAGATGGTGGATTCTTTTTAAAATCACAGTGATATGACAAGCAACCAAAATGATAGACATCAAGGATATCTCAGCAACATCCTGGTTAATATTATATGGATACTAAATAGCTTTGCAGTAGTTCTATATTCCCAGTGGCTGGATGAAGTCATCTGTTCAATGTTAGACTGTGAGGAATTCAAGTTGTACTTCTAGTTTTACAAATACATTGTATCTACAGCTACCATACAAACAATACACAAACTTGCCTTTGAAGTAGCATGTCACTATTAATACATGTACATTTTTATGTAGCATGTGTTCCCATATTACAGTGTATAAGGCTAATTAAGATGATAGTGCCTAACCACACCAAACTTCAGTTGCCAGTTACAGATAATGCCTACTAATTACTAGTTACAGAGTTAATACTAATTGAATTGTGGCCACAGCTGTCAGAGTATATCATTAATTAGTGGTAAGCACTGTG
This sequence comes from Bugulina stolonifera, assembly GCA_935421135.1. NCBI lineage: Eukaryota > Metazoa > Bryozoa > Gymnolaemata > Cheilostomatida > Bugulidae > Bugulina > Bugulina stolonifera. The sequence goes on along the minus strand of OW285197.1, from coordinate 5,927,123 downwards.
CATAGAATTATAAGTGGCAAGTAGCTCCATGTAGCTACACAGTCATCCATCATTATTTTGGTATCACATGATATCCTGTCTACATGTACAATTCCTACTAATAGAATGTGGGACCTTTCAAACAAGCTGTTAGCTATCACTGAAGTACTACCGCAGGAATACCATTTTGATTGTAGCATAGCCTTACTGTGCTGAAGACCCCCCAGTGTGGTAGTGGACTTCTTACTGACTGGTGTCACTGGAGATTCTGCTACTGATAGCCATGTCTCTTGCCGGTTGCTTTGGGACTTACAGGTAACTGTTTTAAGTAATTATGTTGTAGTTGTAAGTGGACATGGGTATCATTATATTGACTGTTAAACAGTAATTCAATATTAGCCTTTGAGCATTAGTACAACTTGTAGCCCTATGCAGTCTGCATGAACAATTTTATTAGGATTGTTAGACTTTTGGCAAAGTCTGCTAGAATCTAGCCTTACTACTTCTTATAGAGATATTCACTCGACATGATTATAATTATTGTCGGGATTTAAAATGCAGATATTATTATGTAATGGTGTATAGATCGATATTATATAATACATGTATATCATCCCATACACACAAAAATAATATATATTATATATATTATTTTTGTGTGTATGGGATGATGTTCTAAACATACAATTTATATAGTGTTATCTATGTGTGGTTTATATAGAAAGGATATTATGTGTATGTATAGATCATTATATAGGTAGTAATGATGACAATTAACTTTTGGTGGATATAAATTTGAGATCGAGATGTTATCAATCAATAATACTGTGCATTATGATTTTCAAAAAGAGAGGATAATTCTTTATTTTAAATTAATCCCAATGCACAACATATTACTTCAATTTAGATGAGATACTTGAGAGGGAAGATAATTCCGGCTATTTGCATGCATGTATGTATTTATGTAAATCTGTATAATCTCTACAAATAACAGTTTCAGAATATTTCAATTCAGTTTATAGGTATATACGTGTGGTTCTATTGTAGCAGTGTAATGGTAGTACTCAGGATCAAGTACCCGACAAGATAAATAACAAATTTGAATGACAAAACTGGCTCTTCCTACTGTAACGAGAAATCAGTTGGTGGGTATATTAATAAATCTATTTTATCTGATAAAGTAAAACAATTGGTTTAGAAAAATTACAACAAATGAGATACTAATGTAATGCAATTAAACAAAGTTATATAAAAACTCCGACGATCTATGTAGGCTGGCGCTGCCTAGTTTAACCAACTTACGTCTCTGTATTTCTTGGTACATACAGTATAATGCCTTCCTCTAAGGAGCTTACTAGACGTGAATTGCCGCTTAGCTGTATAAGTCGCCGTTGTTTAGTTCAATTCAAAGCAGAAATATTAAATCTATAGCCAGTTAATAATATAAAATTTATACAAAATAAATCACTTCGATGAAAAACTTAGGATTAGATCAGTTACAGTTAAAGTTATTTGCACAACGCCTATGATTAAACACATCATCCCATTTGGGGATGTAAAATACACTCCACTTGAGGGATTTAAAATATCCGAATGTTCGTTAGTCGAGCCACTCAAGTTTTAGGTGTTAACTTTAGGCTGTATGTGGGTTATGTTATGTCCATTGGGTGATGTGTCTTGAGGACAGCACACAATACTCTGATCTAAAATGTCAACCTATTTTTACTACTCTCTGCTCTGACCAGAGTGGTGTATATTACAGTTAATCAAAACAAAATTCAAAATCAGAAACAATTTCTGTGCCAGTTATGGCAGCAATATTTCTACATCTGAGGTTTTGTAACTCAACAGCCACAGGTGTGCTATTTTTCTCCCTATTTCCTATTGCCTTGTCAAGAAAGACGTCTCTGTCACCTATGAACAATTTTGGTGGCAAAAAGTTTCTAGTTTGACAACTGGGTATCTGCAAATTCTGGTCGATAGGTTTAGAGAGTTGAGGCAAATAAGGGTTCTTTTGTTAGTACCCATATATTTATCAAATATTTCTGAAGTTGGCTTTTTCTGTTGTTTCAGATGGACTTACGATGGTTTCCACCTTTTTTACTCCGCTTATAGACCTTGTCTCTAAATACAGTTTTAAGAGTTTTTCAGTGCATGTTTTACAAATGCATGCAGGATTCATTCTGGCTTTCTCAATTGACCTATGAAACCGCTCAAATTCACAGCTGAGCAAAGTATACACATACCAGCTCAAATAATTTATTTTTAGGAATTGTAGACAGTAATATATAAATTTTAAAGCATATTTTTTTATAAAATGCAAAACTGACATCTATAGTGCAGACTTAAGGGCTTAGAGCACATATTGACTATTTTTGTTTTTTTACAGTTATAATTGTTTTAGCTTGAAAAGCTGTTTTTTCTCTGCTTTGTCTCTAGCCTGGAGCTGGTCACTCTTTGTCACGAAGTTGATATAAATGGTCATTACTTTTTTTCAACAGAGTGGTGTCCTCAGAGCTATTTTCCTCTGTAAAAAGTTTTCCAGTTATGGATATAATTATTGTCATGAAATGAATTTTATTTGATTCTTCCTTTTTCCACAAGGAGCCACGGTAGGTTTCTTGAGGATAAAGCACAGAAATTTTTGAAATTGCTTGCTTCCTCGTTTCATCAAAATTTCAATTTAAACTAAAAGTTAAACCTGTTGGTTATTAGCAATCATGTTACAAACTACAACCCTGTGAAAGCACACTATACATATTATGTAGTTACAATGTGAATGTAGCTTTGTGTCTGGCTATAATTTTCTATGTCACTAGAATAAGTGCATTACTGCATTTTTTTTCTCTTTGGTTTGTATGGAGCGTGGGTTAACTACCCGCTGGACACATGAGTAAAATACAGTATATAATACTTAGAAGTACTGGATATCCAATGGAAACTTTGTTCTTTGGTCTGTTGGTTATAACTTATTTTAATTGTGTATTTTAACAATGAATAGCCCAAGGCTCACAAGTTCCTAGTGACTACTTTGTAAAAGACACTATACATAGCTTTATTATGCACATTTATTAGTGTGTCTAATTTTCATGGAGCGTGGGTCTAAGGCTTTCAAGCTACAATGAAGCATCTTTCTGATCAGGGGAGTGCAGCAACACTCTGTCCAAGTTTTTGCATATCGGTGAGCATTGGAGCACATTTTTCCAACTTTTGCCTCAATTGAACTTTTTGCCCACAACCCATTTTTTACTGCTTTTTGCTCCGACCAGAGCCGTCTATATTACAGTCAATTTGAACAAAATTGACAGATCGGCTGGTAGACCTGAGTCACACAACAGCTGGTGACCAACAATTCTGTCAGGATTACTCGTGACAGAGTAGAAGTAGAGAAACCCTACACGAAGTGTCAATCCATACAGGGAGGCGATCGCCGATGTGGCAACCCTGTGTCCATATTAAGTCCAGTCCTCTTGGCCAGCAGGGAGCGGTTATTAGATATGAGGGCCACCGTACCCTAATTACTAGATCGACAAGTATACAAGGGACACCACTAAACAAACTTTTCACTGAGTTACAGCAGTGCCACCTCAAGGACAGCACTTATCCTCACTGAGCTCTCTTATGAGGCAACCAGAATGTCTACACAGGGTCAGTTTAGTACCAATGTTAAGGAGCGCTACGATACAGTATTTTGTTGAAGGGTTGAACATTTTCTGTGGTAGGTCAATAATACCGACATGCGCCCAGTTTCCTGAACCTTTCTTTGTGTTGCAGAAAGTCTTCGTATTTTTGGTGGAAAGCCTGTTTTAACTGATTTAGATGAGGCTGCAGACGTTAGAACCTTAGTGCTTCCATTTATCAGGTCACCATCTACATCAGTCTTTTCTCCTTGTGGGCCGTCTGCATTTTCTCTTTCCAGTTCTGTAATTTTTTTAGCAGATCAATCAGCGTTTAGATTTGCACCAAATGCATCAGTTTTTAAATTATTCAATTTTAGGTAAAAGTGTACAGGATATAATTATATACAAATAAAAAAATGCAAGTACAAGTCACATCGTTTTATTTAACATTTCACATGTACATGTACACATACACGTACACGTACATGTATTTTTTCATGTAAAGTTTTCTTCAAAAGACATTGATGTAATGATAATACTACACTATGCAGATGCATTGTATAGAGAATGAGTGATGCTTTGAGTTTTTTTTTGTTATTCTAGCGCTAATTCCTATCACCCTCAAGGGAGTATGGAAGTGAAGGCATGAAATGAAAAATTTTGCGAATAAAAGATAATGCCCAACAGTATACTGTACATGCGTTTACCGCAGTCTGAATGTTACTAATATACTATTTACATGTGCCTCATAGATGTGTGGGATGTTCATGTTCATGTATAATAGTAGGTCAAGGAACTAATAACATTTGGACTAGAGAATTGCTGCCACAATAACTATAAGGAGCTTAGAAAGTAAGTTTGATATGTTCATTTGGGCATCATATAGAATTATTAAATGATAATGTAGCACTAATATTATGGATGCGAACCTGACTTGACTATGGGGGAATGTGACCAGGAGAGTTACTGGGAGAAGAAGCATCCAGATTAAAATGAGAGTGAGAGGGGAGAGGGAATAGTGTAGAGCACACTCCAGACTTTAAAGAGAATGGAGTAGTAGATATCCCCTTAATGAAGGGGGGGAGGTATACTACCCCATCAACAGTCGTTGGTGTGTATGTGGAGATGAGTATTTTGGAAGTGACCAGTGACCCTTTGCAAAAAGGATATGGTCTTGTCTAATGAATGGATATCAGATAAAAAGCGAGTATTGAATGAGATGTGGCAGTGACAGGGCTTTCCATCAATACAATGATTAGATGGAAAGTTGTAGTGTCTATTCATCCCCTCATTATCTACTGTTATGTGATAGCAAAAACAGATTCTAATTAAAAAAAAGGTTGTTGTATATGGGCACCTCGCCGTTGCCAAACATTTTTATTGCACAAAAAGCATGGGTCGTTTAATTCAAATGGCTTTGCTAGTGACATTTCCAGTCTTCTTTTTGTCTCATCACTAACAAAGACATAGAATCTTAGACCCCCTTTGTAATAGGTTTTGTTCTGAGTCCTAAAAAAGAAAACAGGAATAAGTGAGTATATTAAAATTGTGAGAGAGATCACATGACTTACTTGTAAATCAGACGAATTCTAAATACACAAATATATAGTAAATCGTTCTTACCAATCTCTACTCCATCTACTCCCCACATTCGTCCAACACCTCAAGTTCCCTCTCGATTAAATCCACTTCTTTTTCATTTTACAATGTAAAATAAAATGTGCAGAGACTATCAGATGACTAATTAACAAACTACATTAAAATATATGTCTTTGTAACATATGGTTTTGTAACATATGGTTTCGAGGGATTTGATGAGAAAACTAGCACTCTAATTACTAAACAAGTCTAATAATGTCTGTCTGTTTTCTCACATAGAGAAAGTGCACTATTATCATGTGGTTTTGAAGAAATTTAAGTAATTTTTTGAGGTCTTTGACATGATGAGGTGCTAATAGTAATAGAGTATCACTATCCCACAAAGAGAAGTTTGTATTGATGAGAAAACCAGTGGTCTAATTACTAAACAAGAGTGGTAATGTCTGTCTTATTTCCCACATGGGAAGGAAAGTGCACTATTGATAAAAAAGAGCATGTGATTTTGAAGAAATGTAAGTAATCTCCTTTGACATCTTAGACATGGTAAGAGGCTTATGGTATAAGAGAATATCACTGGCATATGTAAGTGGAGTAAGGGGATTATGGTATAAAAAAGAACGTTATCATACTATGTGTAATTAACATGTGGTTTTGAAGAAATGAAAGTAATCTCCTTTGAAATCTTAGAAATGATGTGATGAGGTGTAGAAACCCAACACCATAGTGGATGGAGGTTGTAGTGCATGTGTGAGCAAATAAGATAATAGACTGACCATTTTTGGAGATGAAATTTTTCTTCTGGAAATCCTTTCATGCTCCGAGTTATATGATACTAGGTATTTATTACCTCTTTTTGTTTTTCTAACTAGTCTCGTATACTTTTTTCTTCCTTGCTTAGATGTAGAAGCCTGCAAGTATATGTAGAGTAATAAACATATACCAAAGCATAAGTCCAAGTAGATAAAACTACATGTACTAATGCAACATATTTACTAAACAAAGAAAATAAAAATGATATGGTCTTGCTTAATGAATGAATATCAGATAAAAAACGAGTATTGAATGAGATGTGGCGGTGACAGGGCTTTCCATCAATACAATGATAAGATGGAAAGTTGTAGTGTCTATTCATCCCCTCATCATCTACTGTTATGTGATAGCAAAAACAGATTCTGAGCAAAAAATGTTGTTGAATATGGACACCTCGTCGGCATCCAACATTCTTATTGCATAAAAAGCAGGGGTCGTCCGATTCAAATGGCTTTGCTAGTGACATCTCCAGTCTTCTTTTTGCCTCATCACTAACAAAGACATAGAATCTTAGACCCCCCTTACTTATCGGCTTTGTTCTGAGTCCTAAAAAAAGAAAAAAAAAAACAAGAATAAGTGAGAGAGGACATATGACTTACTTGTAAATCAAAAAGATTCTAAATAGACAAATAGATAGCAGATCATTCTTACCTATCTCTATCCCATCTACTCCCCCACATTCCTCAAATAATGCAATTTCTTCTTCACCTAGTTCTGTTTCTTTTTCATTCTATAATGTAAATAAAATGTGCAGAGACTAATTAACAAACTACATTAACATAGTCATTTGTAATATATGGTTTTTGAGGAATTTGATGAAAAAACTAGCACTCTAAGTACTAAGCAAGTCTACTAAAGTCTATTTTCTCACATAAAGAGAAATATACCATTAACATGAGAAAACCAGTTGTAATTTATGTTTTATTTTTTCACATAAGAAAAAAGAAATAATACATAAGAAAGAAAGTGCAATACTTATAATAAAAATATAACTAATCTTTAACATCTTAGACATGGTAAGAGACTTATAGAATTAGAGAAAATCATACTATGGCTAATTAACATCTGGTTTTAAAAAAGAAGTAGTCTCTTTTGACATTCTAGACATGGTAAGAGGCTTATAGTATGAAAAAGTACATTACCATACTATGTGTTACTAACATGTACTTCTGAAGAAATGTCAGTAATCTCCTTTGACATCTTAGAAATAATGTGATGAGGTGTAGAAACCCAACACCATAGTGGATGGAAGTTGTAGTGCATGTGTGAACAAATAAGATAATAGACTAACCATTTCTGGAGATGGGATTCTTTTCCTTGAGATTCTTTTGTCCTCCGAATCGTAGGTTATCATGTATTTCGTACCTTTTTTTGTTGTTTTTATTTTTCTTATATATTTTTTTCTTGGTTGCTTAGATGTAGAAGCCTGTAAGTATATGTAGAGTAATAAACATATACCAAAGCATAAGTCAAGTAAACGGAACTACTAATGCAACATAGTTACTAAACAAAGAAAATAAGAATGAATAAAAATATATAGGAAACATGAGCATAGTGGTAGTGTACAAGTCAAGTATACAAAAATACTAATCCCTATAGTTATTGAGCAAGAAAATAAGAATACTGATAACAACTACTTTTAGAATGAATAGAATAGGCAAGTAAAATAACAAGTAATAATATATACCAAAGCCTTAACTGTGTGGATAAAACCACCAACTCACCATAGTCACTGGGGAATAGAAACACGAATAGATAAACAGAACATGTATTAGCAAGAACTAATTTTGAAATGAATAATAAGTACAAGACAGAAAAAAACCAAACTGCCACCCTTTACTTCCTTATGTGTCTTTTTAACCAATTAAATATTTTTGATGGTAAGCTCCTTCCAAACAGGGAGATAAATTACTCTTGTGTTAGTGCAGACCTATTTAGACCTATTTTTAACCAGGTAATCTTTTTAGCAACAAGTTCATCCCAAGGAGTGTGATAAATCACTTTAGTGACAGTATAGACTGGAGCTACACTTGATAATAATTATACTTCTTTGTTAGGGTGTTACTAAATCATGCTTAGAGCCTTTGTTTGAAGACCTACATGTAAAAGAAAACAGGCATGAGAGTGTATATTACCGCTGTGAGAGAAATCACATGACTAGCTTACAAATCTGAAGGATTCTAAACACACAAATAGATAGTAAATTATTCGTACCAACTTCTACTCCATCTACTCCCCACATTCTTCCAACACCTCGAGATCCCTCTCACAAAGTTCTATTTGTTCATTCTACAATGTAAAATAAAACGTGCAGGGTCTAGCAGATGACTAATTAGCAAACTATACTAATACAAGAGAGGTGGTAAGAGCTTTATGCACTTCGTCTACGTCCGATGTTTTGGTTGCATAAGAAACATCCTAATTAGCATAAGAAACAGACGCTTTTTATTAGATTCCAATGTCTTCACCAGCGCTATTTATAGTTTGCTCTTTATTTCTTCACTGATCAAGGCATAGAGTCTAAAGAAAAAGCAGCTATGAATGTACATGAATATAGTGATATTTCGACGGACTCCATTCATTTTTTTATGTTCTCGTGTAGATGAAATTTGATCCCTTCTACACAAAAACACATCAGTTAATATTTTTTTCTTGCTAATTTCTGCACCATATATGCCAGAATCCCGACTGTAGTTTTATTCGTACGAATGAAGCACTTCGGGATTACCTGCAATCAATGATGAGAGCACCAACATATAGCAAGGTCGAGATGCGGCCTTGAGACTCTGGGCTGAGCAGTAATGACTCGGCAGAAGGGGCATTTACTGTAACAGTTAGCAGTAGTTGCAGAGTGAAAACCTCTGCATCGATTGACTGATACAGGACTGCTTCATGGCATTGGATGCACAGCAGATACTACGATGTGTTCTGCTCCGGTTGAATCATGCAGCATGTGTAGACAACTTGGGAGGGCTCTGGCTTAGTACAGATATCGCATGTTGGTGTTTGAGTAGTTTATGCAAAATACACAAAAGGTCTGGTGTGAACAAAAACAGTATTCTTGTTATCTAATTTTTTTGTTTTTGTTTTGTTTCTGTCTTCCGGCACGCATGCGTGTTACTAAAATCAGCCGTTTAGAAGTACACGTAGATAACATTTTAGTTTCTGGTATACCACTATAGATACTTGTAGTGTAGTTTACCATTTCATGGGATGCATCGAGTTTTGGGATTGTGACCCTGCGTGGATTTGCTATTATAGATTAGTAATTGTTATGGTCTAGCGACAGCTGCCCCACATTGGAGTCGGAAGTAATCCAACCTTAGCTAGTCACTGAAACACAGCCTATAAATAGAGTTGAAAATTATCATAAGTAATAACGCTAGAAACTAAGGTTTAGGCCAGTCAGTTAATACCAGCAACTAGAGCCATGACAGTTTTTTATGTGATTAATATATAATTATAAACATGCATTATGTGTATATATTATTTTTATGCATTTTGACGGACATCAACAGACATACAATTTTTATTTAATCAGCTAAACTAAAAGACTCCAAAACTAGGTTATATAATACGTACATGCATAATGCATAAATTTAAAATGACCAACAACACAGCTACAGCTACTTTTCTTTTTTAATTATTCTACACATATGGAGTCCAGCGCCCAAGCTTAAAATGACAGACACCTTTTAAACTATTGGACCAATCCAGACAAAATATTTTTGACTACTAATCTACTATTATTTTGCATTTGCTGTAGCAGAATTTGTGTTTGCAGATGTAACAAATATTCCTATTTTGGCCTGCATTGTGTTCCAAGATGGGACAGAAAAAGTGTTTAAAATTTATCCAAGCAAAGTGCAAAGTACTGTTCTATCAGCAAGCTCAAAAAGAATTTCAGTTCATAGTTTTGCTTTGACCTTGTATTTGAGTTTAAAAGAAAAAATAACTTTGATCCTATGATATAAGTTTTGAAAGAGTCAAACAATGTACTCCTTTTTACTGGAGACGGTAGTTGCTTTCCTTAAAATGCTTTCTTGCCTGCTTTGTACGATACAAGATGCTTCCTTCTATTTTTCTCCATTTTTCTTGCTCTCCTATTTTTCCAGCATTGGATGCTTACCTGCTGACGAAGCATCTCCTGCATAGCTCTAGTTTTTTTGTTCTTCTGCTGTGTCTTGTACAAGACACATCAGCAGAACCGTTGTCACTTGCTGTCGAGTCGACCAGTACTTGAGATGGATCCTGCACACTCAGTCCTGGCACTATTATGTTTCGAACATGTTCCCATACCAGGTCTGCGACACTTAGACCTGGCTGCACTTGTGTTTGTGGAATCGCTATCACTTTTTCCAGGCCGCACAAAAGCTCGCTCTCGTCAATCCCCACGTTTTTAAGGCACGAAAATTTATAACAACCACACTATTTAAGTTCATGATAACCATCATTGCCATAATAGCGTAAATATAACCATAAAACATAATAAGACAGACATAACAATAGTGTTTAGTACCAATCCAAATAGTCAATCGAGGCCATTTGCTATGCCCATAATACACATGCTGCCTAGGCCTCAGGTTGTACCCATTCTCATTATCCAGCTGACCCTTCTACCAATCTGTCATGAATGTCTTTCACTACATTTTCATCATTTTCCGGTAGTCGATCAACCACTTCAGGCTATGCTGACGGTTGTTTGGGAAGTTTGCACTGATTCTTGTCTGTTACTCAAATTCATCCCCATATGTTTGAGCCAAAGTGTCATCATCAGCTAACCAGGCATTTTTCAGTATATTCACAATCAGCTACCCAGCAGCAGAGCAAAAGAAGCCATCTTCATGTGGGTAATGATACACAAGCATTTATTTGATACAATATAATAGTTAGTCACACTCCACTCATGCCACTTACAACAACCTAGTAATCTCCATCTTGACTATTCCCACTTATCCCCACATTCGCTAGAGTAGAGCTTTTACCTGTATAAGCATGTACAGACTCGGAAAAGATAATGTTCTTGCACGTGCTCCCTTATCCGAAAACATATTTTTATTTTACATATTGGACGCGGCTTAGTCGAATTGCAATCTTTCAAATATTTTTTTAATAGTTATGATAGTAGTGATGGTGTGTGCACAATCCATCAAGCTATCCGTGTCAGACAAAAATCCCTCTGCATGTGATAAAGGATGATCCGTTTCATCATACGGAGATTTGGATATGTGCACGTGCATGCGTTCATAATTTACCCGAGTCTGTAAGCATGTACAGACTCGGAAAAGAAAATGTTGCTGCACGTGCTCCTTTATCCGACAACCTATTTTTTTTTGCATAATGGACAGAGCTTAGATGAATCACACTCTTTTAAGTATTCTTTTAACTTTTCTTGATTTTCTTTTTTCATGAATATGTTGAATCTAAAAGACTTCTTCTCTTTTGTGTATCTTGTAATACCTAAAAAACATCATTAGAATTGTTTCATTTTTTATGCTAGATATTCACATAGTTACAACTAATTATTTATACTACATATTTACATAGTTATAACAAAGTTTTAAACATCTCTACATATTTAAATCAACTCTCCAATCTCTTCACCACTTATAGATACTTCTTTGAGGAGATTTCTTTCTTTTTCACTCAATACCCTCCCTCTATTGTTATTTAGTTGAGCCTGGTAAAGAGAAAATGAAAAAAGATGTGAATAAAATGTTCGAGAAATTAATGAAGAAAGATTAGAAAACATAATAGAGACTGTTGAGAGTAATGTATACAGCTATATATTCAAAACGATAGGGTAAAAACACTTACTTGAGCTACCACCTTCATATTTCGCTTGATTGAAACAATCGATTCAGTGTTTTTGTCATTGCAATAAGCCTAAAATTAAACACTACTGAACATAGTAGTTATTTATTAATTCCAAGTAAAACCTATTCCTAAATATTCTATCAAGCTATCAAGAAATTACATAATAATATGAGTAGATAATAACCTTATATTGCCAGTACAATGTAAGAATATCAACTGAATAAAAATATCATGATACATTATTTATAAGAGGATGCAAAGCAGTAGCAACTGTCATTAGGAGCATGCGTCAGTTACAATTTCATTGGCTAGTTCAGGGAATCACGTGCCTACATAATGTCTGTATATACAAGTATAGTAATGTTAGTAATGTTGGTCCTATATGCAGTCTTTACATAAAATTGAAAAATAGCAATAAGTCTAAAATTAAAAGATAAAACAATGTAAAAGAACTGAGAATATAATATAAATATAGAGCTAAAAAATGATCTCTATAACTCTTTTTATCCTTTCAAAGAAAGAGTAAAAAATAAGTACAAAATAAGATAAATATTGCGCACCATTGTTACAGCTTCCAGAATGTGTAGACTTTAGTAAGACGATTGACAGTAAGCATACCATTTCTACAACCGTTCTAGATTGTTCCAGATTATGATTAATTTATACTCATGTAATTATAATAAGTATATATATAATATATTGAGCTTATATGTATTACCTAGATATAGTTAAATATGATAAATAAGATTCATTTGTTAAAATCAAGGGCAGTAATATATCATCATAACCTTTACTTCTCACTAGTTTTATTAATTTGACAAAAACTCAAAATATTCGGCAAGAATATTACTTGTGTAGAATCATCTTTAGCAATTACATTGTACGGACCTTGGGGAGCAGCAAAAGGGGGGGGGATAGCTTAATGGGGTCAAGTGGTAAAGTTATTCAACAACCTACTACATAAAATACTGCTTGGCCAGACAAACATGCATAATAGCAAGGTACTAATTACTCATGTATTAAACACTGCTCACACACTGTGTTGAATAAATAACAGAAATATGATCAAAACTAAATTGTGTGGAGCTTCCAAGATAGAAACCTAAATTCGCAAGACCCTATATTCAACCCTTCATGGACAAGTTGTCTATTAAAACAAACCTAGTATGACAAAACAATGATTTAATCCTTGACACCTTAAACCTAACCTAACTAAACTACACAACTAAATTAATTCAAGTAATAAATAAGCTGCAGTAGGATTTAGGTGCAGTAACAACTAAATCATTCAACAGAAACAGAGAAAAGAAGGCCGGTCAGCTTAAAGAAAAGTTTGTGAAATATGCAAGTTTAATTTCTAGGCAAACATATTGTTTTAGTAGATGTTATACTAAATGTTTGCGCTCATTTGGTTCTGCTCAAAAAATATACGTCGCATGAATCACAAGCCTGGTCAAGAATTAGTTTACTTTAATAGATCCAGTGTCAGATTTACATCAGAACACCTAATTTTTCAAAGTGGTCATTTTAAAGCAAGTCCCCGATTTAAAGCTCTCAGTATAGTTAACAGATAATAATTATAACAACAAGTAAACACCAGGAAGTAGGTGTATTTAAACATGTTTCACTTACTACAATGGTTTTTGGGCAATGATAAGTGGACATAGCAACATCATAACAGCCAAATAGAGTAAAGGTCAGCTCACATTGAAGCTAGCCTGAGGTTTATTAGAGCTGGAAGTTTCACCGACTTCACTAACTTGCTGAGGTTGTGCCATCCTTCTAGAAGAACATTTGTTTCTTCTATTAGGGCAGGTAGCATCATAATACCCAGATTGATTACACTGAAGTTGTGGACAAGACAAAAAGCTTTTATTTGTACAAACAATACTATGATTACCACCCTACTGTCAGTATGTGAAGTGAGTCAATGTATTGCAAGAGATGAAATCAAATCACAGTTGTATTTATTTATTGATGCTCTCACAAAGATCTGATTGAATTTTAGGTTATAAAAATAATTGCATTTGTGTGCTACTAGTACTGCAGGAAATACATTCTATCACAATTGAATTTATTTATAAATTGTATTATTTTATAAACAAATTAAAAAAATCTGAATCAAATTTGAAATTGAAGCTTACCTCTCTCACAATTTCTGCTTCTTCAAGGCGAACCAAAGGTGCACTCTCATACTCTTTTCCATATATAGCTGTCATAGTGTCGGGTTTGAATTAACAAAGTAGAAAAAAATAAAAATAAGAAATTTATATATTTTTAATGGATATACAGTATGAACCGAAACCTCAAGAGAAGATAACTTCCAGTATTAAAATGAATTGGACATGCACATTTGAATTCAATAAAGTTTACCCAAGTGTTTAATTTCAACAATGTACCAGTACCTGGTTGTCCAATGAATACACTGACCCTTGTTTTAAAATCCCTCTCTGATTTGCATTGCCTCCTTCCATTTTTGCAAGGCTTTGAAATATTTGATGGTACTGTATGGGGTACTGGTCAGCAATCTCCTGCCATGAATCACGTCCTTTGATAGATTCTGCAACTTGACGGAGATCATACTACACGTACATACGTGTACACCTAGTGCAGCTAAAAATCAGCAATAGCTAAGAAGTTAGAAGTGCTAGATGGCCTAGCATTTAGATACTATATCTTCTCTTCATGGAAGAGAATATCAGCTATGTTCACTGACCAATTGTAGGTATTATTGCCTTTAGTGTCTGGCTTTATACTGCCTGATTTCAAGGGGAAGCGAAATTTCCCATACTTTTTATTATTGCCAATCAAATCTTCAACAGGTATCTTTTTAATTTGACCATCAATTTTCATCTAATTTGTTCTACTTGCCCAATGGAACAAGTGTTTACGTACGAAAAAACAACATGTGTTTTTTCATTCGCATAGTGTCACTGTTCCATTGAGCTTTTTCCCAATTGTATGAAGTATAGCATCGATCATTTGGTCCCGCTCCCACGTAATTTTAGAGCCACCAAATAACCCTTTCATTTTAAATAATGTCAGAGCTCCGTCTTGAACACAGGAAAAAAAATCAAGCCTTGTTTTTGCCTATATACCACTTTATTTGTGTGATTAGGGTTTTCCACAAGCTGTCGTTCCCTACTATCAAAATCCGTAAGACTGTCAATGTACACACCCATCTCAGCATTTCCTATTCCATAGGGTATTTTAGCTGGTCTTGCAAAGGCATCTCCATATTAGTATAATGAATTTATTTATGTAAAAATAAATCCATCAATTATATCATATATAATTTACACTAAAATTAAGATAAGAAAATACATGTTTAATCTACTTACACATTTTTTCTATTTCTCCCACGTTTCGCCGACTGAGCTGCACTTGTATTGATAGTTTCAGATCCATAACCTGTTGGCACCGTCGCACCAATTGTAGGAGCGACAGCACTAGAATCACCAGCAGCAGCATCGAGGCTAGCACCAGGTTGATTGGACAGGCTACCTCCACTATTATTTTGGTCATTCCCTTCTAATTGCTTTACAGCCTGTTGCAATCGGGATAATTCAGCAGTAGAAATTCTAGAATATAAATCAACATTACTTTCTAAATACAATTCATATAATTACGTTGTATATAACATCTCAAAATACTTGTAGCATTTCCATAATAATATGCTATAAAACCTGCTGTGCATATTCACCAGATGTTCATCAGCTGTGTAGTTCATGGTGTTTGGTGGTGGGCATGTGATATAGCTAGCGTGCGTTTGATTCTTATATATGTACACAGCTAGTAACCAATCATACTATAGATAGTACAATATTAGTTCAATTGCCAATACCATCGAGTGTTGGCCGATTATTGAGGCAGTGTGCAATTATCTATGCAACACACCCATGCTTGATACAGATTTCTCAAGGAATTAATCATTAGTAAAAATAGTATGACAATGCACTTTACAGACATACATTATTTCAGCTAGTATGGTTTCCACTTCAGTGTAATAGTTATACATATTGTAAGTAGTCTTACTGCCGTTAGACATATTGTCTAATAAAGAGTCAGCCAATTTAGGAGTAAAGTTGCTCATAACCCCGTAAAACCGAAACTGCACAATAATATATTATAGATATCACTGCACAAACGATGATGGTATATCTCCCTCTATTTTTTTCACTTGTTCTCCTACGGCAATCCCTACCCTTGCAGCATAAGCTGGTTCCATCCACTGTTTAACAACGCCGCTGATATGCAGCGCTGTTTCAGGGGAGCTGTCTTTAGCGTACATCTTGGTGAGCTGTCCAGCTGTAATGAGTATACATAAATATCAATAATCCAGAATTTTTTGTTTAGCGTCAAATTGAGTTAAAAAATCACATCACACTAAATTGCTTGTCCTTTTGAATGTACATGGCATCCACTGGAGCGTCTGTCCAAGTTTTATGCTCTTTCGGTAACCCTTTTCTTTCAAGCTCTGATATCAGCAAAACAACCTGGTTCACGGAGAAATCTTTTTGTTACTCAAAGTTGATACGGGATAGTTTTTCATAATAAGTCTCGTGTAGCAGCATTGTGAAAAAAGATATTCTAACCTGTTTATTCAAATACGCGTATGCCACTCTCCACTAGTATACTGGCATGTTGTATAAAATGTGTCTGCTTTTATACCAAAAGTTACAATGGCGACGTAATGAGTATGCAGTGTTAAATCGATTATGAAGTTAAAAATTGTTGTGTTATCCATTTTCACAATGTTAGATTTCAATTCAGTTTAGTGTGTACATGCTGTGCGGGCATATGCACAGGGGCAGGCTGTTGTGGTTCTGGTGCACTTAGAGTGTGTGGGTGCTGCATCGGTGGATGTTGTAGCGGTTGTGGCGGCTCTATTGGTGCTACATTTTGATGAGAGATGGAGATTGGTGGTGCCGCTTCACGCAGTTCTCGAGTGAGAATCATGCGTCGTAACTCCCATGGTATGGACTGTTAGAGCTTGTCGCTCTCTATTCATCCCACCTAGGTCCTCGCTGTGAGAAGCTGTTGATGGTATGGACATTGACCCGCTAGTGCTGGATATGGGCATCAGTCTGCTAGTGCTGGATTGTGATCCTGGAAGTAGCTGTGGTGAGGGTAGTCTCTCCTGCTTAGATAGGGGCAGCAGCCCTTCCAGCTGTGCTGGTCGTCACCATTAATGTAGTGACGCCAGTGGTTAAATTAGTCGGGTTAGTTGACATGTCGAGTGAACGCTGTGTTTCGTCAGGCGAGCGTATCGATACGATGTCGACAGGTGAAGGTGGGAGGAGGCTTGTCAGTGGCGGCGGAAACTGTCGAGGGTTGTTTCGGTCGTGTCGATTGGTCGCTTGAACGAACATATTGTCGATACAGTTGATGTAGTCGTTCGGGATGTCGATGTGGTCGAACGAGTAATCGGTCGGTTGGTCGACGTAGTAAAGCCGGTAAAACCCGCAGTCGAGCTAGCTTTTCTTTTCGGGTTGGCTTTCTTGCTTTTCTCTTTGTCTCCCGTACACCTACAAAAGTCTTAAAAAGAATTAGTTATAACTATCTTCCTTGTTTACACTTATTGATCAGTTTGTATTATTGACGCACTGTGCACTGCAATTACTACTTGTATAAACTGTATGTATACAATTGTTTATAACTTGACTGGTTAATTCTACTGAAAGATTTTCTCCTTTAATGTGTAGCTTGCTAGTATGGCAATGCTACAAATCTATGTTCCGTAAGTTTTCTTACACTACTAATAGATGATAATGTTACTGCTTTGGTGTTTATACACTGCAGTTTTAATGTTGATAACCTGTCTATTGTCTTATGGTTTGTTTCCACTTAGACAACTAGCTTCAGGTTTGAGGCTCTTTGTGGTATTACTGCCAGTTTTACTATTCACTTGGCCAAGTATTGTTAATGTATCTGTCTCTGGCCACCCCGCAATAGAGTAGGCGTACCACAGACTACAATTCCGAGACTACTGAATCAAACCACTGGCACTTAAGCTGGGATGTGATTACGCAAACACACGAGTATTTAGCAATCCTAGCTAATGGGGGTTCCACCAGAACTTCTAGTTCAAAATAGATATACGCGCTTAGCAATTGAGGGGTTAGGACTGAACCAAAACCTCCACTAGATATTATACTACTATGTTATGGAGTGTTAAAATGGAAATTGTGTGTAGCAGTACATCTATGTATAGTATGTGTAAGCCAAACCAACTCTCTACTTCTTGTGGTTTAACTTTTAGATGCCAGCAATGGGTCGTACGGAACACCTCATGGGAAGATCTTCTGAGCAACTGTACAAAAGTAATGTAAGTTGGTTTAAAATGATAGGAGGCTATGTTGTTTTTAATAGTATCTGTCGTGGGCTTTTTTATTGTCAGTTTTATGTAGCTTCATCTTTTGTGCTATTATTATAGAGAATTTGGTGCTTGTAAATGAGTATGAATATTTTCAGTGGCTGTGTGACGAACACTTTGAACCATCTCAGTTCACCAACAAGTACAAAGACAGGCTAAATTAGAATGCAGTGCCAACTTTATTTGATATTCCGAATCCTTTACCAACTTTAACATCTACAAGACGGCATCCTAAAAAGTGAACACTTGAGCAGGTACATTATGTTGTGTTGAAGTAAGAGTTTACTACAATAAAATGTTGTACACACTAAGCGGTATGCAACTTTTTTCGTGTAGACCTGCATATTGTTTTCAAACTAGCCTATTTGTTTCTGATGTGTTACAATGTGTTTACTTAGTTGCATAATTGAAATCTTTGACAATTTATCAGCCTGTAGATGAGCATGTTGCACACTATGCAGTAGAACTAGTCTCTACTCCTACATCTCGGTTGGCAGGTAACATTCAGCATTGTTCTGTGATGCATTCAATTACTACTTTCCATATGCTTGCTGCTGATTACCAAGTACGGTGTTTCTGTACAGTTTACATTGCATCTGGCATGGCTCCAGCACTTAGATACGCTTGATACAATCTTTGTTAAAAGATATCACTCACTCACTCACACACTCACCGTCTTATACTCCTAGGCGTGACCAGCCCCCTGCAGCTTGCACTGCCAGGTGCCAGTGCTGGCCAACTCCCTGTGAGAAAGGCCCAGATGACATGGCTTTTTGGCAGGGGTAGAGGAGTTGCCTTGAAACCCTGCTAGCTTGCATGACTCCAAGCACTTTTATATAAGGCACAGGAGCAATTATGGCTGGATGCTCTTCCTAACACAATCATGACCGGAATTTGAACCTGGAAAATTCAGCATAAAAGATCAGCATTCTAACCCCTAAGCCATGGCTGCTCCCTCTTTGTTAAAAGATGTGTTGCTTAATAATTAATCGTTATTGTGCTTATTTATTATTGATGCTTGCTTTTGTTTCATTCACTTTTAAATTATTTGCATGCTAGTTGGTAATTTTTGGCTGGTGCAATTCCAGCTGGAGGTCCATACATTTATAAAATTAGCCTTCATGTTAAAGACACAAGTATTACTGCTAGCAAATGGTAGACTTTGGTATTCTGATATGGAACTAAAAGCAAGCAAGCAGTGTGCTTTTCTTTAGCATTTGTTTCAATAAATATTTGTCAACAAAACCTTGCTGTTTTTTCAGCAAATAATTATTTTGTAGACACTGCAAGAAAGCTGTCTTTAAAACGACAGTTGTACAAATACAGGCAGAAAGTACGACGTTTAGAGGACAGGATAGGCAAAGTAAGAGAAGGACCATCAACATCAAAAAACAGTGCATTAAATTGCTCAGCCAACACCTAACTGGCACTGCTCTGGACCTTGTAACTACTCAGGTGATGATGTCAGGGCGCCATTCAAAAGGCTACTGGTGGTCTCATGGTGACAAGGCAGTAGCAATTTCTTTGTACCAAAGTGCTATAAGCTACTGCGAAAATTATTTTTGTTGCCAACCAAACAAACACTATCGCAGTCATTGAGAGCTATAAATGTTTACCCAGGTTTTTCACAGGAAATGCTAAAAGTTTACTCGCTATTTACTGTTTACTATCACTATTTCACTATTACTGTTTTTACTATTACTATTTTACTATTAAGTGCATGGATTTATTATATTAGTGTTTTATAATGGTCTAATCCATAGAGTTATTTCTATGGTCTAATCACAAACAGTTTTGGAAATATATCTGCGATTATTCATATAAAAGTTGTTTTATATGCCATTTGGCTTTCCTAATCTACATTTACTTGCATGTTTGCAGCTCAAAATACTTGCTAAAATTGGTGAACAACATGGCAATAATGTAAAGTGCAAAAATGCTTACAACTCCAGTACAACTCAAGAAGAACAGCAGACAACTCTAATTATTATGGAAATAGCTAAGCTCTATAATTATTATCATCAGAAACATCCAATAGAATTAATGCATTTGCATAACTCCGATGTAACTCGGGCGAGCGGGGACAACTCCAAAAATGTTTCACCTTTTCATAACACTGTTTACCGTTTTGGGAAAGTCTTTGATATTAGTGAAGGATTATGCATATCTAGTATGTATTAATAGTATGTTAATGGATTTAACTACTCACTGCATTTTGTATAAATACAGCAATATTTTTACATTCCATCATATTACAGACTAAAAGTAACTAATTATTTCATTATTATCTACCCAGCATAGGATGAACATATCCCTGATGTGTTATTCTGGGATGAAGAGATCAATGGGCCCGTTGAACTTCATTTTTTAAAAACAGAATCTGAGCTAGAGTTCTATGAGTTTTAACAAAACTGAACCTTCCATCAACTATTCATCCACCTCACAGATGGGAGTGGATGGGCACTGAGGAGGCATGGGCAATGGTAATCTTACTGCTGAGATGATGTTTATAAAGATAAACCACATTTTGCACAGGTTATTATGCCTAGGGAGCAGCCATGGCTTAGGTGTTAGAATGCAGAGCTTTCATGCTGAAGTTCCAGGTTCGAATCCCGGTCACGGGTGGTGTTAGGAAGAACATCCAGCCATAATTGCTCCTGTGCATCAATAGTCCAATAGCCATGCAAAGCATGGCTTCAAGGCAACTCTTTTACCCATGCCATAAAAAAAGGCCATGTCATCTGAGTCTTTTCTCACAGGGAGTTGGCCAGCACGGCACCTGGCAGTGCAAGCTGCTAGGGGCTGGTCACGCCGAGGAGTATAAGTCGAGGAGTATAAGCCGGTGAGCTTTTTATTACGTCTAGTGTGATATTATTTTATATTGGTACACGCTTACATGCATATCACATTATAGATATATTTAGAAAAGATGGCAATACATCAAGTTATACATGCATAGAACAATGACCTAGTCAGGCACATGTAACCGTTGGTGAATGCTTTTAAGTTTCATGCGTCTACGTTAATTTCAGATGATACCAATGAGAGTACAAGTACACATTACAGAAGATGATTGCAATTCATGATAGCTTCAAGCCTTCTTCTTGTTGGTTAATTTTTAACTCTGCGTATAATGTACTGTAATTATATCATGCCAGTTTTGCCATTCCCGTACAATTATTATACTTACAATTTATTTTCTTATTTGGGTATCATTTTTGGTTGCAAATAAAATAATATGCATGTGCATGTACCATAGACTTTGGAAATAGCATACCATTCAAATGTATGACAGACTAGATAAATACAGTTTATTACTCAGTCCTAATGCGCATCAAGACTAGAAGGTGAGTTTCAGATCACTGTTTATAGCCTTGGTTTCAACAATGATCACAAAGTTCATGTGTACTGGATGATGCAGTCGTTGCAGGTCTTAGTATAGAAACTTAGGCTAGAAAAAGGGGAAACAGTTTTAACACACAGCACTATCAAGAGAACAACTCCAATATACAGCACTGCAGTATTAAGAGGGAGCGACTCCAAACTGTTACACAAATGAATAAAATGCTTCCAAACGATAAGGAATTACTGATCTCTTTGAAAGTCAGTAATAATACAAAGTCATGTATTGTACGCTTGTCTGAGTGAATACAAACCTGTTCACTTGCACATGACTTTTATTACAGAAAGCAGTTACAACCTCAAGTTTTTGTTTAGCATGCTCAAGAGTCTAGAGACAGTTGTCGTCTAACTTGTTCGGACACGCTTGTAGCTTCTAGTACTGACTACTACAACATGTAGTATGGCAGGTGTGAAAGCATCTGAGAAGCTGCCCCAAAAGTCTTTTGCCGTGCTCATGTGCATGCATATGCAAATTGGTCAACGTCAAAGCTGTGACTATCCAAAGTCACATATGTCAAACTCCTGGTATTGTGAACAAACTTTGTTTGGTCGTTGATAATTAAAATAAGTGGCTTGCATTTATTATACAATGTATACATGTACAATGCTATCTTCATAATCCGAGTTTTAACACTGTGTGGTACAATGTAGATCAATATTAGGTTAACCTACTCTGTACTGTGAGTATACCTAGTATAAGGCTAACAGCTATACCCGTCAATGACGCTGCGTAGAGATATAGACGGTCAACAACTTGTTTTGCCTTTATTTGTATAATATACATGTACATGAACTCTAATAGACCAAGTCAAGCCTTGGTTATTAATGTCTGCTGTAATAATTGCATGTCAACTCTGGTTCTAGTTCAAATAAATAGTTGAAAAACGATGGGGTGCTGAGCCACCTACATGTATTACACACTGTACAGGTAATCAGAAATTGATTACTTTGGCAGATTTTGTTTTGTAATTAAGATTGCCTTTTCTGCATTAAACATGCACATGCATGTAGTCCTATCCAAGTACCATTTTTCAGTTATAAATGCAAGTTTTGCTTTCTACTACATGCATTTTATTATATTGGTTGAAAAAAAACCAAACATTTTAACTAGTTGCAAGAGAAATCATAATGGACAGAAAACGTAATTATCAGTCTACCAGATAAAAGAGCTTTTGCCAAAATTAACAACTATTCACTTGAAACAATATCAACACACTGTCAAGAATAAAAATTAGATTGCTTTGCTCGTGCATTGCATAGAAGACAAAGCAATCACTCAAGCTAACGTCTATATCTCAATAATATTCAATAACAGTAAAAATTACAATCATCATAATTATATTTACTGCTTTTCCCGATTAGCAGTAGAGACACGTGTTTCTATCATTTCGTATGTAGAGATCATTGTAGGTGATGTCAGAGGTGCAGTTTACTCTAAACAGGTCACACGACCTGCCAGCGTAATGGTAAGCAGCACAGTGGAGATTGAAGAGACAAATCGAGGCACAGTGAACAGAACTGTCTGTTTGCAGTGTAGAGATGATGCTGTACTGAGTAGTTGTGTCATTTAAAGTCATTTGCGCCCCCTGGTGAGAATCTAAAATTGGTAGGAAACAGATATTTATCGTTGTTTAATTTGGTTTCAACACGGTGATCGATCAGTCGTTAAGATCAGATGGGAGCTTTGATTCTAACAAAACAATGTTTGAAGTTTAAAACACTTACAGTCATACTTGCTTAGTTCAAACGCCAAGGGACCGTAATAACTGGTTTGAAATAGGCCTGAATTGAACTTTAAGAATTAAAGTTAATCAATTAAAACCATTTAGATAGCGTTTAGCAAGAACTAAGGCTAATACCATGTAGTTTGAAATAACAAAGTTTTTGAATTATACGAGGCTGAATTAGGCAAATTCTAATTTACATTGTTTTAAAAAAGGCTGTCGATGTGTTTGATAAATATATCAAAATTTGCCAGGTGTAAAGACCAACAGGTTTAGAAAATTGTATTTTGTTCAGTAAACATGTACACCTAGAAGATATTTAAATCTACATTATTTTGGTTTGTCATATGAATATTAAGAATCCAGAACTCAATAACGAACCTAGAACGATTCTGTAAACTGATAGTCTCCAGCTACCTCCACATTTCTGGCTGGAATTGCCACTACACGCCATAATGCATTCTTCAGATGCTCTCACATTAGACCATGGCTTTTCTAGATCTTCAGGATTTCCGCAAAAGCACTGGGATCCATCCTCTGTGCCAAACAATTCAAAACCTAGAACAATGAAATCTAAACATAGATTGGTTATTTATTACATCTATCCAAAAAAAAACATTTATACATAACCAAGCTTATTGTTTATTGCATCAATTAGCAAATTTTGTGAATCCTTATACCAGACAGGTCTTTTCAACACCGAACCTTGTGGTCCTACCTTGTGCTATTGACCCTTGAGGTGCCTGTTATTATTTTTAACTTATGATTGTCTAGTGATATTTCTTTACATGTATATGACAACAATTTCTATGTCCGATATAAATGTACACCTGTGGGATAGTACACTGGAATATTTGGCATTATAGATTGGGCTCTACTATTGGAAGCATTGCTGTCCACTCTTGCAGCAAAATGCCATCTCTTGTTCAGTCGAATTTGAGCTAGTCTTGGATTAGTTACACAGTAGTAGCTACTGAACACATAATATTGCCTATCTGCTGCGGTAGGATAGAAATACAAATGATTACCGTATACCAAATTTGTAAAAACATTTTAGCTCCGCGCATGCATGTGTGGACATAGCTATTTACAGTATTTCAAATCTCATACCTCTCTGGAAGCAATACAATGCACACCTTTCTACAGTCAGATACTTTTGCACGTCAACAGCTACATCTGGAAACAACCTGTTTCCAGTGTCTTCAAAACATCCGATAGGTTCGGTGTGTATACCTGCAACTATAAAAATAATGTCATTTTTAACTGTGCTATCTTACAACTGGGCAGATTTTTTACAATATTATAATCAGTCGTACATCTCACTAAATACAGGTTTCTGTGTAAACCCAAAGTTTTTTTGAAAAAGTATTGATATGAGTATATTATACTATTGCAGGATATTACAATAAAAATGCCAAAGTTTGGAAAAGAGAAGAGGTTTGTTTGTGAAAAAATATTATTTCATATTTACATCCTTGTTGTATTCAGGTTCTCACACCATTGATAAAGTGTGATACAATGTAATTTACTATACCTTGATCATAGCAGAGAGTCGGACAAAACCCGAGCTGACTGCTCTCAACTGAATCAATGGGTTTCCAAATATTCTTTCCAACCAGCTTAGTAAAGCTAATGTATGGTGACTTAGAACCAGTGCACCCAAAATATTGCATGCTGCCATTAGCTAAAACAAACCAAAAATACTGCGTGTTTAACAAAAACTTTAGATTTGATTAAAAAATAATACATTTACCTTTACTATAAGTAAACCTAACAGCATTTAAATGTTTACAACCACAACCTGAAACAATAATAAATATCAGTAGTTGAAAAGAGTGTGTAAGACCAACTTTCACCGAAGCAGCTGCTAGCAAAAGCAACTTCTACATGAAAGATATGTCAGCTTAGGACGCTACACACTCTACTCAGGATGGTGTTAAATCCTCAGTATAATTTTCACCTTGCCGAAAGCTTCGAAATAAAAGATGTCGGTATTTAGTATTATTCTGTCACAACCATTGATACTGATTATTACTTTCGCAAAACCAACTTTGATGCCAGAGATACATACACATTTACATGTACTATGCACATAGGATAAAATAAAATAATATATACCCACAGCAGAAAAGACTTAAATTTAACAAAATGAACTGTCGATATAAATTTGCTCAACGATACTTGGATGTGAGATGAATTACGATGTACTTACCACTGTTTAAGAGAACACAGATTGAGACAGCAAAAAAAGCGATAGCATTTATTTTTTCTGCTGTCATCATTAAACTAGCTAGCAGTAGTCAAGGGATGACTTTGCTCGTCTGGTATAGCCGAGGAAGAGGACGGAAATGATGATTGTAGATTATACAGGTGAAAACAGTGAGTTGTTTATTATATTCGAGTATTGATTCATGGAATCCATATATCTAATGACTTATCTAATGTACGCCATACTTGTCCATTTACTGCTGCTTCAAATGGGAAAGACTGGGCATGGCAGCGAAAGGACCACTCATGCAGCAAAAATAATATAATTATTTGTTCAACATATCTAAGGGAATTGACATAATTTTAATAGTCAAATACATTAGAAAAATATCACTTTACCTGTTGTGCAAATTTTAAGTATCCAAGTTCATCATGTATCTATCCACAATAGTAATTAGGCAGCTTACACTTAGTTGTGTTTAAATTTCCTCTCTAATATCACGATCTCAACCAACAGAAATACTTTGTTCACATCATAACCGCAGTGCTTTGCATGACTTCCTTTAGTAACCAGGTTTTCAAAGCACCATTGCTTTGCCCAATGGTAATTGTATTTATCGCATTCTTTATAACATGTAGATTTTCTGCTATGAGGTTAGTGAAAACCTGAAAAGTGGGAGCTACAGTACCTTGACTAAATTGGGAGACTTGGCAAGTATGTGTACAAGAGAAGTTGAACTCATCTTAACTCTTCTGACAAAAATCAGGTCTTTAGATTTATTAGTTTGAATACATAAAATGTACAAGTCTAGACAATGTACATGTAATTGCACCTAACATGCTTTTTTCATGCATGTAATCACTTGTATGTTTGTAGATGCTGACAGCAATTCATACTAATTGGCAACAACAAGCATGACAGACAAAGAACCTTTTAAAGCTATGAAAGCACTGTCAGACATACGTCAAAGCAATGTCAATCAGATGTTACAGCCAAAGCGTTTTGTATTTGAAAATCGGAACTTGAGTGAATTATTTTCGAGCAAAAAATGATGGTTGCCTCTTTTCTGTGGTATACATGTGCGTGAATACAATGCCTGTATAATTTTACACATATCACTTAGCAAATGTATGGCCTAGGGGTTAAGATGCTTGCCTCTAGTCCATACTGCCTGGGTTCGATTCCCAGCAGTGACAAGCTTTTCAGGCTTAAGCTGACCACTCAGTCTCTGCAATCAGGACTTAAAATAATGGAGGTTCTCTGTGTGTATTTCATCTGCATGCAGAATAAAGATCCACCTCTGCCCTCTTCGAAACAAGAGCAGCCACATCATGGCGGGGCAGGTGAAACTGGCAGCACCAGCACTGTCTGTTCCAGCCTTGTAGCACAATGCTTCATGCTGGGTTCTTAACAGGCAGTGACTGAAGAGTGATGGTCAGAACTTGGTAAGCTCACACACCATTATAAAAACAAAAACCTGAGTACATAAAAATACCATCGACATGCTTGTGTGCCTTTGCTATTTCTTTTCAGGTGTGCTAAACATTTGTATTTACTCAGAGAGATTTAAAAAGCCATGGATGAAAGTAATATATAATGCTAAGACCTTCATTCTTAAACTGACCTAGTGCTTTGAAACGTGCTTCATAAACTAGAGGGTAGGCATGAGTCAACGATAGGACAAGTAATTGAAGTAGAAAAAATGCGGTGGGTAGACTGTGCTAGCAATCGCAGGGCATTCCCCATTGTTGTTATAGAAGTACAAATGCATTAATCCTTTCGTACATATTAGCGTTGGGTAGCTATCCACTTAATCGTATAGTAGGTAAGAAATCAGTCAATGACTAAAATGACAAGTCATGCTTTGGTAAGATTCTATGAATGATAATCCTGCACTCTACCGTTATACTACCTGATCAACAGTGACTTTATGGCTATTAACATGAGGGTTCACACCTGCTGACCTCGTAACCACTAAAATTGAGATGGGTACAAATGGCATGCTCTCGTATAACCACACTTCGAAAATTTGATAGAACGCAATAAGCTATAATTACTAACACATTTTAAAACGTAGTATCAATATTAATATTATGCATTGGTATCTGTCAATACTAATACATTATTATTATAAAACAAGGTTTAATTTATAATATTATTTTCAGGGGCTTGATAGGACTGCAATGTACCTGTGTACATGTAGATCATATTAATTAATTAATTAATTAATTAAATGCCATGAAATAATAGTATTAAATTAGAGGGTTCCTTTCTGATGAAATACTGTATGCATGTAATATATGTATGCATCGCGGTGCATTGCGATTCTACATACGTATGCTGAATTTCTCTACATGTGGTGTTATTTTACTTTAAAGAGAATGCAAGTTTTTGCATAAGTAGTATAGTCAGTGCACTTCTAGACAGACACGCACTCATTGACCCCTGTTTTCAACCAATCACAAGCCGGTATTTCCGATTTCAACCAATCACAGAAGAGCACAAAAATTTTGCACACGACCTTGCCAAGGTCACCCCAAAATCCCCCCTTCTGATTGGTCGAAAAAACATTTGCACACTTGACCCCGAACCCGGCCACGACCCCTTCCCTTCCTCCTTCCCACCCTCCTCCCCTCCCCCTCCCCCACCTCCCACTCCTCCCTCCTCCCCGCCACCGCCCTCGTCCCGTCCGCGCCACCGCCGTCGCCGCCGCCGCCACCGCCGCCCTCACCACCGCCGCCGCCGCCGCCACCACCACCGCCCTCACCACCGCCGCCGCCACCGCCGCCGCCGCCACCACCGCCACCACCACCACCGCCGCCACCACCACCACCGCCACCGCCGCCGCCGCCGCCACCACCACCACCACCACCGCCGCCGCCGCCGCCGCCATCACCGTCATCACCGCCACCCCTCCTCCGCCGCCGCCCACCCTCCCCCCCCGCAACCCCCACTCACCCGAACGACCAATCGTTTGAGGCGGTCAAGCCGCGTCCGCCCACGTTGCGTGCGGCGCCGACCGTACACGTGGAGGCGACGCCGGTGCCCCGTATCCACCGGGCCAAGCGACTAGGCAGCGGCCCGCCGCTTCTCCCGAGCCCTCCACTCGAAAAGCTTGTGATCTAAACGAGCGAATTCGGCTGCGCTTCTTCGCCTATAACTCTCATTAGCGATAAGAAGAAGTACTACGGAAGGCTTGGTTTCAGCGATAAGAAGAAGTACTACGGAAGGCTTGGTTTATGATGTGCATTGCATTGTTAATAAAGAAATGTGTAAAGTCTCGGCTATAAATATACTGATGGGAAGAAGGGTTGTTTCTATAATATACATTGTATTGACAACAAAGAACCGTGTGCATGTGTTAAGTCAGCATATATATATATAATGCATTAAATAAACTTTTCACAATGGTGACAATAGAATGAATAAAAGATTGTGTACACGTGTTAAAACACAATTGAAAGAATAAAAGACACATATTTAAAAGAGTATGTCATATCTGTTATTAGCAAGGAAGTCTGTGTGCATGTGTTAAGACAGTGTATATTATACATTAGATAAAATTTTCACAATAGTAGCAATAGAATAAATAAAAGGTTGTGTGCATGTGTTAAGTCAGCATTATGTAATATATTAAATAAACTTTTTACAATAGTAGCAATAGAATAAATAAAAGATTGAGTGTATGTGTTAAGTCAGCATTATGTAATACATTAAATACACTTTTTACAACACTAGCAATAGAATGAATAAAAAAAGCTACATATGTAAAGGAGTATGTCATAGCTATCGTTAGCAAGAAAAGTCTGTGTACATGTGTTAAGGGCAGCATATATAATACATTAAATAAACTTTTCACAATAGTAGCAATAGAATAAATAGAGATTGTGTACACATGTTGAAATATCATTATAATATGATTTAAACACAATTGAAAGAATAAAAGACACATATGTAAAGGAGTATGTCATAGCTATTATAGCAAGAGACAGCTGTGTGCATGTGTTAAGTCAGCACATATAATACATTAAACAAACTTTTTACAAAAGTAGCAATAGAATGTATAAAAGGATGTGTATAAGTGTTAGAATACCATTATATAATAATTTAAAAAATAA
Organism: Bugulina stolonifera; assembly: GCA_935421135.1. Taxonomy (NCBI): domain Eukaryota; kingdom Metazoa; phylum Bryozoa; class Gymnolaemata; order Cheilostomatida; family Bugulidae; genus Bugulina; species Bugulina stolonifera. Next base: position 5,897,469 of record OW285197.1, on the reverse strand, counting down.
TTTAAAAAAATCCTCACTGATTTGATATCACATAAAAGTAAATGCAGAGGGAATGAGACACTACAGAGAGAGAGAGTGGGAGAAAGAGAGTGGGAGAAAAAAGAAAAGATGATTAGAGCTTTTCTTCACTGACTCGAAGGTAAGCTTCAGCTTGTGCTATTACCTCTCTGTGATACCCATTCTTCTTGAGATGAAAAATGGCAGAGCGGTAATACTCAACTGCTCCAGAGAAAAAAGATGGGGGGAGTCTGCTTCGATCAACTAGTTCACTGACAGTCTCCTCTTCTATGGGGGTAATAGTGGTGGGGGTATTAAGATTGAGTTCAGACGAACAAGAAGGAGATTGCGAGCTAAGTAGCTCTCTTCCAAAAGAAAGAGAGGGTGAAGCTAAAGAAAAGGAAGAAGTGGTAGTAGTAGAAGTAGTAATAAAAGTAGGTATTGAAAGACTAGTAATTGTATTATTAGACCTTCCAAGAGAAAAAGAGGGTGAATCTAAGAAAAAGAGTGGAGCAGGTGAAGAGGTGGGAGTAGAAGTAGGTATCGAAACAGTGGTAACTGTATCATCAAATCTTTCAGGAGAATGAGAGGGTGAATGTGAAGAAAAGAGTGGGGGAAAAGAAGCAGTAGAAGGAGTGGTAGTAATGGTAGTAGTAATAGTAGTAGTTGTAAGAGAAGAAGTAGAGGTGGTAATGTCTCCATTAGTAAGAGAGTTACTGATGGAAGAAGCATCTGAATCAAAATGATGGTGAGAAGGGAGAGGAAATTGTGAAGAGCACACCCCAGACTTTACAGATCTTTCAGGAGAATGAGAGGGTGAATGTGAAGAAAAGAGTGGAGGAAAAGAAGTAGTAGAAGGAGTAGTAGTAATAGTAGTAGTTGTAAGAGAAGAAGTAGAGATGGAAATGTCTCCATTAGTAAGAGAGTTACTGATGGAAGAAGCATCTGAATCAAAATGACGGTGAGAAGGGAGAGGAAATTGTGAAGAGCACACCCCAGACTTTAAAGAGAATGGAGTAGTAGACATCCCCTTAAAGAAGGGAGGGTATACTACCCCACCAACAGTTGTTGGAGTGTATGCGGGGATGAGTATTTTGGAAGGTGGAGAGTGACCAGTGACCCTTTGCAAAAAGGATATGGTCTTTTTTAGTGAATAGATATCTGTTAGAAAGCGTGTGTTGAATGAGATGTGTCGGTGACAGGGCTTTCCATCAATATGATGATTAGATGGAAAGTTGTAGTGTCTATTCATCCCCTCATCATCTACTGTTATGTGATAGCAAAAACAGATTCGGAGCAAAAAATGCTGTTGAATGTGGACACCTCGTCGGTGCCCAACATTCTTATTGCATAAAAAACAGGGGTCATCCGATTCAAATGGCTTTGTTAGTGACATCTCCAGTCTTCTTTTTGTCTCATCACTAACAAAGACATAGAATCTTAGACCCCCCTTACATATCGACTTTGCTCTGAGTCCTAAAAAAGAAAGAAAATAACAAGAATAAGTGAGAGAGAACATATGACTTACTTGTAAATCAGAAAAAAAAAAAAGATTCTAAATCTACAAATAGATACTAAATCATTCTTACCTATCTCGAAGCCATCTACTCCCCCACATTGTTCAAATAAAGCAATCTCTTCTTCCCCTAGTTCTGTTTCTTTTTCATTCTATAATGTAAATAAAATGTGCAGTGACTAATTAACAAACTACATTAACATAGCTATTTGTAATATATGGTTTTTGAAGAATTTGATGAAAAAACTGGCACTCTAAGTACTAAGCAAGTCTACTAAAGCCTGTCTATTTACTCACATAAAGAGAAATACATCATCAACATAAGAAAACCAGTTGTAATTTATGTTATATTTTTTCACATAAGAAAAGAAAAAAAAAGTGTCTTATTGATAAAAATAATACATAAGAAAGAAAGTGCAATACTTATAATAAAAATATCACTAATCTTTAACATCTTAGACATGGTAAGAGACTTATAGAATTAGAGAAAATCATACTATGACTAATTAACATCTGGTTTTAAAAAGGAAGTAGTCTCTTTTGACATTCTAGACATGGTAAGAGGCTTATAGTATAAAAAAGTACATCATCATTATGTGTAACTAACATGTACTTCTGCAGAAATGTCAGTAATCTCCTTTGACATCTTAGAAACCCAACACCATAGTGGATTGAAGGTGTAATGCATGTGTGAACAAATAAGATAATAGACTAACCATTTCTGGAGATGGGATTCTTTTCCTCGAGATTCGTCTTCTGTCTTCCGAGTCGTACGTAATCATATACTTCGTACCTTTTTTTGATGTTTTAATTTTTCTTATATATTTCTTTCTTTGATATTTAGATGTAGAAGCCTGTAAGTATATGTAGAGTAATAAACATATACCAAAGCATAAGTCAAGTAAACGGAACTACTAATGCAACATAGTTACTAAACAAAGAAAATAAGAATGAATAAAAATATATAGGAAACATGAGCATAGTGGTAGTGTACAAGTCAAGTATACAAAAATACTAATCCCTATAGTTATTGAGCAAGAGAATAAGAATACTGATAACAACTACTTTTAGAATGAATAGCATAGGCAAGTTAAATAACAAGTAATAATATATACTAAAGCCTTAACTGTGTGGATAAAACCACCAACTCACCATAGTCACTGGGGAATAGAAACAAGAACAGATAAACAGAACATGTGTTAGCAAGAATTAATTTCGAAGTGAATAATCAGTATAAGACAGAAAAAAAACCAAAAATACCACCCCTTACTTTTTATGTGTTTTTCAACCAATTGAGTCTTTCTGATGGTAAGCTCCTCCCAAACAGAGAGATAAATTACTCTTGTGTTAGTGCAGATCTATTTATTAGAATTAATCAGTTAGTCTTTTTAGCTTCAAGTTCATCCTAAGTAGTGTAATAAATCACTTTGGTGTAGACCTATTTATTAGAATTATTCAGTTAATCTTTTTAGCAACAAGTTCATCCCAAGTAGTGTAATAAATCACTTTAGTGCAGACCTATTCATTAGAATTATCCAGTTAATCTTTTTAGCAGCAAGTCCACCCCAAGTATTGTGATAGGCCACTTTAGTACAGTATAGTCTTGGATGTAGAGTATAGGCTACACTTGATAATATACTTCTTTGCTAGGATGTACAAGTATAGTCAGTACAAGTGGTAATAAACTGTTTTGATACTTATTACCCTACTAGTGGTATAACTACTCATATTGAAAATAAATCTCACCACTTATAAAGTTTCTAAGCTATGGTCACACTAATTGTAGTATAGACAGAGCAGATCTCTACACACATGCTTTCATGTTGAGAATCAAAACAGTTTAATATATAAGCTTACAAAGTTTCTAAGCCCTGGACATACCAAAGGAGAATTATACCACTACTAAAATATAATTAGCCCCAATGTTAACTCAAATGAGTAAGTTCATATTAAAATACATATTAAAATAGCTAGGATGTACTAGTATAGCCAGTACAAGTGGTAATAAACTGTTTTGATACTTATTACACTACTAGTGGTATAACTACTCATATTGAAAAAAATCTCACCACATATAAAGCTTCTAAGCTCCGGTCACACAAATTGTAGTATAGACAGATCAGATCTCTACATACTTGCTCTCATGTTGAGAATCAAAACAGTTTAATACATAAGCTTACAAAGTTTCTAAGCTCTAGTCATACCAAGGGAGTATTATATCACTACTAAAATAGAATTAGTCCCAATGTTAACTCAAATGAGTAAATTCATACTAAAATACATATTAAAATAAGTTTACTCACCATATTAATTGTTGAGTGATGTTTATTCAGAGAAATTAGTAAATATCCACAGAGTTGCAAGTCTTTACTAGGTGGTTGAGTGGTAATGATAAAAATCCTCTCTCACGCTTGCTTTTATGGAAATCTCTGTCCAATCAGAAGTGATTTGCCTTTTTTTAGTCTGATTTATTGCATCCCGATGTGATTCGATGTAACCCGATGTAACCCGATGTAACCCGATGTAACCCGATGTAACCCGATGTAACCCGATGTAACCCGATGTGTTTTCGACCTCCCCCGATGTGTTTTCGACCTCCCCCGATGTGATTCGATGTGTCTCGATGTGTTTTCGACCTCCCCCGATGTGATTCGATGTGTCCCGATGTGTTTTCGACCTTCCCCGATGTGACCCGATGTAACCCGATGTAACCCGATGTAACCCGATGTGTTTTTTACCTCCCCCGATGTGTTTTCGACCTCCCCCGATGTGATTCGATGTGTCTCGATGTGTTTTTGACCTTCCCCGATGTAACCCGATGTGTTTTTGACCTCCCCCGATGTGATTCGATGTGTCCCGATGTGTTTTCGACCTCCCCCGATGTGATTCGATGTGTTTTCGACCTCCCCCGATGTGATTCGATGTGTTTTCGACCTCCCCCGATGTGATTCAATGTGTTTTCGACCTCCCCCGATGTGATTCGATGTGTCCCGATGTGTTTTCGACCTCCCCCGATGTGTTTTCGACCTCCCCCGATGTGATTCGATGTGTTTTCGACCTCCCCCGATGTGATTCGATGTGTTTTCGACCTCCCCCGATGTGATTCGATGTGTTTTCGACCTCCCCCGATGTGATTCGATGTGTTTTCGGCCTCCCCCGATGTGATTCGATGTGTTTTCGACCTCCTCCGATGTGTTTTCGACCTCCCCCGATGTGATTCGATGTGTTTTCGACCTCCCCCGATGTGATTCGATGTGTCCCGATGTGTTTTCGACCTCCCCCGATGTGATTCGATGTGTCCCGATGTGTTTTCGACCTCCCCCGATGTGATTCGATGTGTCCCGATGTGTTTTCGACCTCTCCCGATGTGTTTTCGACCTTTCCCGATGTGTTTCGATGTTTCCCTATGTGTTTTCGATCTTTCCCGATGTGATTCGATGCACTCTGATGTGTTTCCAATGCACTCCAATGTATATGCTGTTAGCCAATCAGCTTTATTTGTATCTTTTTATTCACTATATAAAGAGAGGTGGAAACAGTAGTTTAGTTAACTCTTTCTAGCTCCAGTCTGTTCTTAATAGAAATTAAAGAAGGTTAGCACACAAATAGCATGGAAAGTGGATATGGATCAAGCGAGTATAGCAACAAGCTAATGACTCCTATAAACCAAGAGCTGATGAAGGTAACAGTGGAAAGATGTACAGAACAAAGCAAGTATGAGAATAAAGACTTATTTGAGGGGGTGTCTGAGCTCTTTCTCCAAAAAAGCTTACCTCTAGATTGGCAGAAATGGGATCCTTTAACCGATATTCGTAATAAGCTTAGCACACAGTTACTAGAAGAAATTCGTTCTATCTTTTGGGAGCAAGATGGAAAGGATGAAGAGTTGTAAGTTATACATACTTCCAACTATTTTCTTTTTTTTTTGTTTCGTATTGTCTTTTATGATCAAAATAAAATATGATAGACAAATTTCCCATATAACTACCTCTCAACTATGTGAAAAACAAATATCATGCTAAATGATGTAGTGAGGTACTAGAAGCAGCCCGAGATAGAGATGAGAGAGCCATTGCACTCGCGGTATTTGTTGCGAGGAGTCACAAACAACTGAATACAAAGAATGCGAATCGGCAGACATTACTTCACCTAACTGTACAGTCTTATTGTTCGGATTCACTAATTCGTCTCATCATCACAAGGGGAGCGGATGGAGCAATAGCCGATGCTTGGGGTTAGTGTTTTATAGCACCAATGTTTGCATGCATTGCTTGTTAAAAAATATAGTATTGCAAAACTTGTAACAATTCGATACTTATCTATATTGCTAATGTTTATTTGGAAGGTGACACCCCCCTTCACATTGCTGCACGTCTGGGTAGAGCTAAGGTTATTCATGCTCTAACCACAAGTTTGACCAGAGCAGAAGTAAAGCATCCATACTTCAGAGTTCCTTACAAATCACTTCCCCAAGACAATGTACAGAGCTACAATCATGATGGAAGGAGTGTAGTCCACCTCATTGTTGAAACAGCGCATAGCAGCAAGCATAGAGAGGCACTAAAAGTACTAAAAAAAAATACTCGGGCTGACTTAGATATGAGGGTAAGTGAATACATTACAGTGGAATAAAAGTAGAGTAGATCGAATTGATAAGTTAGATGGGGAGTTTAATTCTATTCTCTTGTTTGATATTATAGCGAATGGGAGATGGATATGCCCCATCTCACATTGCCATAGAGAATGAAGACTACGAATGTCTACATACATGTCTAAGATTGGGAGCTGATTCTGAAGTTCGTAACTACAAAAGTGAAACTCCTCAACAACTAGCTCACCTCTACAAATCAGCAGATATGGTAAGGGACCAACAACATAAAGAAGTATAGATTTTTTGCTTTGTCCACCTTGAGTGATATTCGTCTGAGTAAAAAACTAAAATCATCTTGTAGGTAAGACTGTGTCAAGAGTTTGGAGCTGGAGCATATCAATTAGAGTATGCTGAGACCGAAGTCGTAAACATTATAGCTCCTACGACTTCTGATGAAGATGAGTAATAAGTACCTAAACCCCTCTTTTATTTATTCTATTGCTACTATTGTGAAGTTTATTTAATATATTACATAATGCTGACTTAACACATGCACACAACCTTTTATTTATTCTATTGCTACCATTGTGAAAAGTTTATCTAATGTATAATATACACTGTCTTAACACATGTACACAGACTTTCTTGCTAATAACAGATATGACATACTCTTTTAAATATGTGTCTTTTATTCTTTCAATTGTGTTTTAACACGTGTACACAATCTTTTATTCATTCTATTGTCACCATTGCGGAAAGTTTATTTAATGTATTATATATGCTGACTTAACACATGCACACGTTTCTTTATTGTCAATACAATGTATATCATAGAACCAACCCTTCTTCCCATCAGTGTATTTATAGCCAAGACTTTACACATTTCTTTATTAACAATGCGATGCACATCATAAACCATCCCTTCCGTAGTACTTCTTCTTATCGCTAATGAGAGTTATAGGCGAAGAAGCGCAGCCGAATTCGCTCGTTTAGATCACAAGCTTTTCGAGTGGAGGGCTCGGGAGAAGCGGCGGGCCGCTGCCTAGTCGCTTGGCCCGGTGGATACGGGGCACCGGCGTCGCCTCCACGTGTACGGTCGGCGCCGCACGCAACGTGGGCGGACGCGGCTTGACCGCCTCAAACGATTGGTCGTTCGGGTGAGTGGGGGTTGCGGGGGGGAGGGTGGGCGGCGGTGGAGGAGGGGTGGCGGTGATGACGGTGATGGCGGCGGCGGCGGCGGCGGTGGTGGTGGTGGTGGTGGCGGCGGCGGCGGCGGTGGCGGTGGTGGTGGTGGCGGCGGTGGTGGTGGTGGCGGTGGTGGCGGCGGCGGCGGTGGCGGCGGCGGTGGTGAGGGCGGTGGTGGTGGCGGCGGCGGCGGCGGTGGTGAGGGCGGCGGTGGCGGCGGCGGCGACGGCGGTGGCGCGGACGGGACGAGGGCGGTGGCGGGGAGGAGGGAGGAGTGGGAGGTGGGGGAGGGGGAGGGGAGGAGGGTGGGAAGGAGGAAGGGAAGGGGTCGTGGCCGGGTTCGGGGTCAAGTGTGCAAATGTTTTTTCGACCAATCAGAAGGGGGGATTTTGGGGTGACCTTGGCAAGGTCGTGTGCAAAATTTTTGTGCTCTTCTGTGATTGGTTGAAATCGGAAATACCGGCTTGTGATTGGTTGAAAACAGGGGTCAATGAGTGCGTGTCTGTCTAGAAGTGCACTGACTATACTACTTGCATACTTTCCAATACTCAGTCATTTTTATTTGGATATAATATAATTTCAAATGATGTAAATGTACATGTAAAACACTGGTGTTGTAATAATTAAAAAGAAAATTAACTAGTGATCTAGTTACATCTACATGCAAGTCGGTGTGATTGTTTGAACTTTATACATGTAACCAGTTTCAGTAACAAAAATAGGAAGGGAAGCACATTTTTTGTTTTGCTATCGGCTGATTGAAGTCTTGGTGTCAAAATTTCTGCAAATCAATGAAGCACAATTTTAATTTCTTTCCCTAACAACAGTATAAGCTGATTATTTAGAGATAATTATCTGAATTAAGATGGTTAGTTAGTTTATTCCTGTCTTCAACGTATGTCTGAGAAATATTTTGTCTGCTAGAGCAATAGAAAATGAAGTGAGTAAATAAAAATTCTGTTGCTAATCAGTCATTCTGGTTAAAAATTAGCTGTACCTTTAACATACAGAGTTCAGGAATTTAATACACAGATTTCTAAAACAAGACCTTCTTAGATCAATGCGGTATTTCAGCTGACAATATCTGTCAGAAGATGTATGTTTGATTAGCTCTCATCTGAGTTCACGAATCTGCCAATCTAACTTGAGTATTCTGAAAATAGAAAACTTTAGAGCTGCATTGTACCAATGTTAAGTAAAGACGCTCAACCAAAACATGATGCACCTTGTTTTAAGCTAAAATTATACTACGTTAACTACCTGAACATTCGTCAAATTTTCAATTGTATGTGCCACTGTAGGAAAATTTTTTAATGGCTGTAGAAGATTAACACATAACAACTCGGAGAGTTTAGTGACTTAAAACTATTTCTTTTTGTTACTAAAGAATTTTTGCAGCTGAATTGTTGCAGCTTTGTTTGTTTCTGTCACTAACTCAAAAATATAGCTGTTATTGCTTATGTACGTCTACATGTAAATTTTCAGACACTCAAAATATTTTCATACTTCTGGGTAAAAGATGGTTTAAACATGACGTGATGAATTCACAGAGTGTAAAATAGATGCAAAAGTATTGGATATGATTTTAGAAGTCATTGCGTCAACACAACAGCATGGACAACAAACAATACAAACTTTCTCAGCCTGTCTAGACTATTATGTAAGTACTGAGCCGATTACCTGTGGTTCTCAGACATCAAACAATACTCTGCATTAGTGTTATCAGTACTTACTCTGTACTCTCAGCTGAACAAAGTATTAATATATCACGTTTTATGTTAAGAGTTCAAAAGCTTTTTTAACCAATTGCATAATAAGAAATAGTGTACATGTACACTAGGACTTATTAAATTAATTTATCTCTTTTTGCAACTGTAAACACCCTGAAAATAGAAAACTTATGACGCCAAACTTCTAACAAAAGTAGTCACTCAAATTGATTCGATTTTATTATTTTGAAGTTGGAGCTACCTGCAACGCTGTGAAATAGTGTACTCAAGTGTGAATAACATACATGGACTGGATTAGTATGATCATAAACTGCAAACAGCAGAGAGGTTTATGCTGAAATAATAGATTTACTAGGACAGAAGATGAAACAATAAAGTTGTATCTACATTTGTAGACTTCCAGTTGCAGGTCATATATGAAGTGAAATCCTATGAGATTTCTTACAAAACATTAATGATGCGCTGTGTTAAGTAAAGCATTGTAAATGACAGCATAGCACTAAGCTGGTAGTCATAACACATTAGACGCTTGAATCAACCCGGCTAAACCTTTCTGAAAGCCGATACAGTTTCGGAAAAGGTTGGGATGTCCATCTATAGCTTGTTCTGGCATCTAGTCCGGTTGCTCCCTCTCTCTCTATTACCTTAAGTGGCAGACAGTGTTGTTTTTTCAATTTACCTACACATGACTCTGCACACCTGAATCTTGCCACTAGATCTGTCACAACAGGTTGTGACTATGGGTGTTCTTAATTCAAACCTTCTCCTTTGGCTTGCAGTATGGCCAGATTCACTGTTAATTCACTGCAATTTTTTTTCTGGAGAATGATAGTGTGGTTAATACAATAATGATAAATAATAAAGCAAGATTTAATAATAAATTTCATTACCATTGCTATATCTGCCTATTTATATGACTTTGTGATCAATACAGAGCACTAACATCAGTGCAGGTTCTTGTAAAACACATACATGTGAATGTACATGTTCATCTGGTAGCACATGTAAGACATTTAAATTTGTCTTCTTTTGTTTTTCAGCAGAAGTTATAATCAGTTTCAATTGAAACCCACAACTAGTTTTAAGAACGACCAGAGAAAAATTATATTAACCTTCTTAGCACTAAACAAATTCTTACATGTACACAGAAGGCAGTAATGACCTAGTGGCTAGTTCATGTGAAACATTCAGATTAAACTTTCACAAATATTATTGAGAAAAAAATGGTTAGCAAGAGTGTACAGAGTACATGTATATTGGAAGTTATCCCACCTTACATGTATAATCAAAGGAAAACCCTGCTGCCAAGCTGTAAACTTGCCTTTTCATAAAAATAATTGTTGCTCAAAACAGAGTAATGAGTCATGCCACGCAGGCTGGCTGGAGCTGGGTGTAACTGAAACACCGTCTATGGCTTCTACTCCGTGGCGCGGTCTCCAGAGTAGCAACTTACACTGTATGATAATCAGGGCTAGAATTTTATAAATGGTACAGTGATGAAAATAAATTTGAAAAGAATCTTCAAAGGAAGGCATCATGATAATACATCAAAAAATCACTCACTCATGATATTCTCAAGTATAGCTATTCTTGCTTACTATAATTATATACACTATGCATAATTTGGAATTGCCCTGACTCCTGTTCAACATGCACGCACATGTCCCTCATTTTCATGACTTTTTCAGGTTGGACACCAGTTATGAACTCTCACTTTCTACTAATTATTTAATAGTTTAAGAGGCACATAGAAAGAAAAATTAATAATGAGGAAGAGTGGAAAGTATTTTACAAATTTATTAGAATCGGAGTTATTCTCTCTCAATATTTCAAAACTTATTGGGAACACATGGCTTTGTAGTAAAGCATACCAGGATTAAGAAATAAGCATATAGATGGAGATCTACCACAAATGAATATAGCTACACAAACAGAAATACACTTAAAGACTAAGCATTCAGGTCACATGGTCCTGCTTTGCCCCTGTTGGAGGTGTCTTAGTAATTACACACTACTCAATTAAACTCAAATGATAATAAATTTAAATAACAGCAACGGCGTTGGATTAATAGAGTTTTAGAGCTATTGCATACACATATATGTACGTATATGTACATGTATTAGTAGAATATGAGGTAAGTCTTACATGTACATATATGTACATATATTAGTAGAATATGAGGTAAGTCTTACATGTACATATATGTACATATATTAGTAGAATATGAGGTAAGTCTTACATGTACATATATGTACATGTATTAGTAGAATATGAGGTAAGTCTTACATGTACATATATGTACATATATTAGTAGAATATGAGGTAAGTCTTACATGTACATATATGTACATATATTAGTAGAATATGAGGTAAGTCTTACATGTACATATATGTACATGTATTAGTAGAATATGAGGTAAGTCTTACATGTACATATATGTACATGTATTAGTAGAATATGAGGTAAGTCTTACATGTACATATATGTACATGTATTAGTAGAATATGAGGTAAGTCTTACATGTACATATATGTACATGTATGTACATATATGTACATACATGTACATATATGTACATGTATTAGTATAATATGAGGTAAGCCTTACATGTACATATATGTACATGTATTAGTATAATATGAGGTAAGTCTTAGAAGTTTAGACTCACTTTGTGACAACATTATTGCATGTCTAGCAGTAAAGACACATGCTTCTATCACTTCGTACATAGAGATCATTGTACACGACGTCAGAGGTGCAGTTTACTCTGAACAGGTCACATGACTTGCTGGTGTAACGGTAAGCGGCGCAGTGGAGTTCAAAGGTACAGAGTGAAGAACATTGAATGGAAGTAGCTGTGTGTAGCATAGAGATAATGCTGTACTGAGTAGCTCTATCATTGAGAGTCATTTCTACCTCCTGGTGAGTATCTATAAGAGGTAAAAAGTACAATGTAAATCTCAGTCCAATAATGCTATTATTACTATTATTATCGATTATTCACAATAGTGCCTTTTCATTTTAGATTGCTGTTTAACATTTCTAATTACTAATTACTAATTACTCTCATGGAGAAAAATGCAGTGGTTGAAAGTCGGATACTGCATGTACATGCATATCTTACAAATTTTCTCAGCAATATCATTAAGGTATTTATATTAATTACAGCTAGAATATTTACGCCTAACTCACAAGAGAGTGTACCTGAAACGATTTGTTTAACATTCGGCAGTTAGATGTCCATTATGTTAAATTTAATGTTATGGTTGCATCTAATTTCGCATCATTTTACGTTGCATGTTAGTATTTACAGTTATATTGGAAATTTTCCTTAAATACATAAATTTACTGCACACGTAACATAACCCAATAACAAACCCAGAACAATTCTGTAAGTTGATATTCTCCATCTACCTCCACATTCCTGGGTATTGTTTCCAGCGCATGCCATATTACACTCTTCAGACACTCTGGCCTTAGACGATGAACTTTGGAGTTGACTAACTTCTGCACAAAAGCACTGCCGTCCGTACTCAATGCCAAATATTTCGTAGCCTAGAATTATTAACATTTAGAGAATCTTCCATAAAAACATCAAGTTGCTATTTGACAGAGGAGTAATTTTATGTAGCAATGATGTGTAGACATGTAGGGAGAAGAAATAGCCTACATGTACGTGCATGTGTATGTATGACATGAGTGTGGAAAGTGCCTGAGAGTGGTCGATCATGCTATATTTTCAGCATTACATAAAGAGTGAACAGTTACATCTATGTAGCTACTTAATCCTATCTTGGACATATACAATGTACATGTTGTAGGCCCGATGTTGGTACTCATGAAAGAGAGAAACAGTATGTCTTAACGACGAAGATGAGATCTGGGAACTGTAGTCCAAAGGAACCAAGACTAGAACTACCTCTCTGTAAAGCTGAGTTGATAGATTTGGCTTTATTAGAGCCTGTTCAACAACGGACTAGCATAGCAAGATGATCTTACTTATAATATACTAAATCAGTATCCGGTGGAAGTTCTGGTAAGAAGCCCAATATAGTATCAGGTGGACCGATAGAGTATCGGCCATGGGTATTACGTAACAATATGGCGTAACAATATGGCGTAACAATATGGCGTAACAATATGGCGTAACAATATGGCGTAACAATATGGCGTAACAATATGGCGTAACAATATGGCGACAAAAAGGCTGAGGTTCAACCAAAAAAAAGTCAATCATTACAAAGCACATAATATATAAAAAACCAGCATATTTTTAGAAAATGCTAGGACAGTAAGTCTTGCATGAACATGATTGGCTGATATTAACAAAAATGGACAACCCAGGCAAGTTAATCACTAAGACATGCATTAGATAAACAAGTAGACAAGATAGCAGTCAAATTATTGTCCTGCAGTTAACAAGAGTAGAGTCTTCATGCATGAGTGGGTCGGAACACCACAGTTATACTTGCAATATTTATGTGCTCAGCTCTTTGGGCAGCCTAAAGATCTCCTCCACCTCGAACTTAGTATGCATTTTTGCACAGCACAAATTACTCTAATTACATGTACATGTACATCTATACAACATTTCAAATTCAGTCATGTAAGATGTAGCGTTTGGGTTTAAATTAAAATGATACTCATGTTATATTTGTTAAAAATATCATACCTCTTTGAAAGCAATATATTGCACACCTTTCTGCAGTCATATCTCGAAGTGCTAATATACCTTCATCCGGAAATAATCTATCAGCATCATCTTCATAACATCCGATATACTCAGTGTGTATGCCGATAACTGTGAAGAATTGTTTTATAAAAGTATGCACTTTGTAAGCAGAAATGGGTATCTGGCTGCAGCCATTCAAAATTGCTGCAACATGTGCAAGCAGAATATTTGGAGAACTAGTAGAGGTCGTCGGGCAATACATTGAAGTAGCCCGACCTCCTCCTCAACCCTCCTTCAAGACTCCACAGTTCGACCGACAAGGAGACGTCGATGTAGTTCAATTACTGTAAATGAGTGTAAGCATGCATCTAACCACCTAACACAGTGGACAGAACACACTACCACTACATCAGCTCGGTAACCTTAAAATAATAAGCATTGAATTGATAGTGAACTAAACAAACTTCTAGCTTTCTTGAAACGCTTTACCTTTGTCATAGCACAGAGCTGAGCAGAACCCCAGTTGAGTGTTGTTATCACCTGGGTTGATGGCCTCCCAATCGCGCAGTCCATTAAAGTGGAAGTATTGTTCCTTGGGGTCAGCACATTCAAAGTACTCTATGCTGCCAATAGCTAAGACAAATAATATGTACATGTATAAAATAGTAGTATATGTTTATATATTTATTCATATTGTGATTCTACTTTAATAAAAGACTGAATACTGGTAGATGTATACACATTTTACTAAATTTTACTATTCTTTAAAATAATTTTATAAAAAACGTACATGTAGACACAGGTACACTCGCTAGAATACCATAACAATATTTTGACTGACAGCACATCGTAGGTACATATAGGGTAGTATTTCGGTTTCGGCTTCAGTTGTTAGCAACAGTTTGATTTAGCTCTACGTTACATAGAAAATGTGATCAACTGACTAAACCACCAGATTGGTTAAAAAATTTCAGGAGTACATAGTGTATAGAACAAATTACATTTAGATACTGTCTGATGCGCCACAATCACAAGAACAGATACAATTCCCAGTAAACACATTCTAAAAAATATGTTTTAAGTTTATCAGTGCCAGAGCAAGATTTGATAAAATATAATCTGTTTTCTAGAACTCAATAAATATACAAGTGTGTATCATCTGGAGTCTCGACACAGCCAAAATCTTCAGAACTTCATTTGTTTGATAAGTGCTACTTACCCAAATGAAGGTGAAGACTAATCAAGGCAGCAATAAAAAAGATGAACTCTGCTTTGCTCAGCCCCATCATAAATCTAGCTGCATGCATGCAGTTTTATTGGAGCTTTGCATTGCTAATTCAATAGAGCCAGTGAAGATGGTAATATTGACATTTAGTTATGTTTCCTATTTCTATTGAAATAGAGGCTAGTGAAGCTAGAGTGGTTATTTTAAAGATCATAAAAAGCAAAATTGGAAAAGTAGATTATTACAGCAGACTATCATTAATTTTGCTATTGATTAATGTCCACTAATACTGGAGATAGGGTACTTAGAGTGAAATTAGAATATTGATTAGAGCTGCAGAGATTTACTAACTTTGATATTACAAATTGTCAGATGCTATAATAATTTATAATAATTGTGGACAAACACAAACTTCTAAGTAAAACCTAAAGAAAGCTGTGAGTTCTTTTTGTAGATCCCTTTCAACTGCAGATCAAAAACAATAATCAGCTTTTCTTCATCTAGTCGGAACAAACTGGACACTTTTCTTATGCTCATAGAGGAAAACTTGGTTGGTTTTCAATTTCCACAGGCTATCAATAGATCAACAGTGATAGAATATGCATGTAGACAATTGCGATGGGACGCAGTTTATAATGCTATACTATGCACATGTATGCGTAATAATGGTCTTTTTAATGAAATTGTCAGCCCAATCAAACTTATACATGTACATGTATATCTTACATGGACGTAGCCAGTAAAACAGAAATGAAGTTTAGGCATTCCAACCAGCTGATAGATCATTATAATATTTGTAACAATATTATGCTGAACTCAGAGCATGGGGCGTAAATGTTCTGCTTTAGTTTTGGCTTACCCAGCTTTTTATAGTTTACATATTACAACTTACTTCTGCGTAATTTACTGAACTGAGTAATTATTATGAACTTATAAACATATTTAATAGAGCACCCATATTTACAATATCCAACTGATATTTATTCGGTATAATTGACACCTAAATGTAGTAACTATAAGAAAATGCAGCGTTCAGCAATAAATAGTGTGACTCAACAACTTTTCTCATTCTAGCATTTAGCATCAAATAATCTACAAAACATTTTCACTAGAGAATTGTTTAAAAAAATCAAACAAGGAAAACTTACATAGCACAATAAAATTGTACATGTATGTTAGTATTAGAATGCATTACCATAATATTATAAATGTGGAAATATTATGTTATAATTTAGCAGCCTCTGACAGTAAAGAGTGCTTGAACAATTATCAATCTAAAGTTTTGAAAACACCACATGATAAAAAAATGCTGTTAGTTAAGCCTTCGACTAATTGAGATAGCCTTTCAGCCCCATTAACCTTCCCAGTACAGTCTTGTGACCTTGG
The DNA here is from genome assembly GCA_935421135.1 of Bugulina stolonifera. NCBI lineage: Eukaryota > Metazoa > Bryozoa > Gymnolaemata > Cheilostomatida > Bugulidae > Bugulina > Bugulina stolonifera. Next base: position 5,881,165 of record OW285197.1, on the reverse strand, counting down.
CCAGCGAGAGTACTGTGAAGTTACAGTGTAGCTCACTGTTTAGGAAAGTTGTAGAGATGCGGAAATCAACCATTAAAACACCAACTATGAAAACACCAACTATGAAAACACCAACTATGAAAACATAGAATCAGCGATCAACAAAATTATCTTGAAAGCACGACATTGTAAACACTGTAGCTCGACAATGGGAAGCAGGCTCATCATAGTCTAACAATGCAGACATGGGTATCTATCACCTCGTATGTAGAGTTCATTGTATGTGACGTCAGAGGTACAGTTTACTCTGAACAAGTCACATGACTTGCCAGCATAGTGGTAAGCAGCGCAGAGGAGTTCAAAGGTACAGAACGAAGCACATCGAATGGAAGTAGCTGCATGAACAGTAGAGATAATGCTGTACTGAGTAGATGTACCATTGAGAGTCATCTCCACATTCTGTTGAGAATCTAGAAAATAAATTCTCTGTCAATAATTTTGTGACTTGGGGAAGCTTAGCTGTTAAAGATTGGCAAGTATTGCACAAAAGTCTTTGACCGAAATAGTATTTTCTCAACTACATGTATAAATTATTTGTATGCATATTATTATGCATGATTATTGTACATCATTCTGTATCTAGCGGCATAGCTATGACTTATATGTATAAAATACTGTGTTAAATCGGAGTTGTGTGACCCTTCTTTGAAATACGGTTCTGCTTTCACAGTATATTGTTAATGTAATCATAAAAGACTTTTTGGACTTGCACATTATAGAAAATTTGTCAGAATTCATCCAGATTGTAGAGCTGTGGAGAACATGGTCACTATTATGAAGTCGGCAGACAAGCATTTTTCAGGCGCAGTGAATGGTGTAGTACATGTTATTTTGCTTTGCAGTCACACAGTGCTAGTTTTGCACATCGAACACAACTTAATAACTTACCGAGTGCAATTCGGTGAACTGACAGTCTCAAGGCACCTCCACATTTCTGACGACTGTTTCCAACGCATGTCATATTGCACTCCTCAGGTGCTCTAGCTGTAGACTTTGACCTCTCTAGATCCACAGCATCTCCACAAAAGCACATGTTTCCATGCTCAACACCAGCTAGTTCATAGCCTGAAGTAATGAAATTGGAAAAATATGATTGCATTTAATGCAACAGCCTGTAGTTCTCTCAGCATAGCTTACTGTTATGCCTCAAAAGGTGAATTTGAACTAGTTCGGTAGTATTGCACCCACTTATCACTCATAAATACTACTATCCAAGTTCAAATAAGTCCAAAGATGTACAAAACCTTTCATTTATGTAGAGAATAGGTACTAGGTACTTGTAGTACTTGTTGCTTAATAAATCTACACTGGAGTCATGAGAAGCCAGAGTTATATATACATGTATTATGCCCAAGATCATTCCTTGCAGCACAAAATTTTAGCAATCAGGTAAAATGAGGGCTAGTATCATCATCACATCACATCAAGAATCAAGCCACAGCCGACAAATTTATAACTTCACTGCCGAACAGTGATCATGATGCATCACAATATTCCACCGTATTCTATCCAATAAAATAATAATAATATCCGTGGTGATGAGTAGTTCTCTCAAATCAAAAAGACAGTGATACGTGAATACTTTTATTATTATTTTTTATTGTTTTATTAAAGATAATCTGAAGCTGCGAACACCTTCACATCACCCTAATATTTCAGGTGATGCATCAGATTGCCGAAAGTATCCATAGCGTAATAGGAAGGACATACCATTCTGGAAGCAGTGAATTGCACCCCTTTCCACGGTAATTTCTTTACTTGCTGCTATGCCCGCACCAGGAAGTAACGGCTTAAAGAGATTATCTTGGAAACATCCGATATAATCAGAATGTATGCTTGCAACTACAAACTATTAATATAAAAATTTGTATCAGAATTAAGCAGCAAGCATTCAAGGTCGCTGTGTTCAGACAATTTGGGACGAGGAGTTAGTCTGGAATTAACTCGGAGACTATAACAATTTTTGCTAGTCTCACTTGACGTGCATGCAATCTACTGTGTTATTATTTTGAAAATGGGTTATTTGCGGAGTTGGGTCCACGTCAGACTGGAAGTTAGCAAGACAAGTCATTTCTAAAGTTTGGGAGAAATTTCACGTCAAGTCACTCTGCAGTGCAAGTCTGACATCAAAATCAAGTCAAACTGCAAGTCAGATGAGAGATACCTCCAAAAAATTATATTATTTAAACCGTAGCTCACAAGTCACAGTCACAAGCCATTCACCACTCCAAGTTAAATTTACATAATATCTATTCACATTGGTATATGCAAGTTCAAGTCAAGTCAGCATGTGCATAGGTAAATCGGAATTAAAGGTGAATTATGGCTTGACTTTGCTCAGCAAGTCAATTCAACACTACGACTTGCACTCAAATCTAGTTATTTGAACACCTACCTTCATCATAGCAGGGAGTTTTGCAAAAACCAAAATTCATGTCAGCACTTGGATAAAGAATCCACCATATATCTTCTTCGATATGTTCAAAGTAGTCTGTATCTGATCCCATACACCGGAGGTAAGGTATACTTCCATTAGCTAAAATATTTAGAGTAGTACATAAAAATAACCAATCAGTTATTGAATCTATTATAGCTGTCTCATGATAGCCTATAAACAAAATGATATTACTAGTAACTAGTAGCAATCTTACATTGGCCACTGATTCTACAGAGCTCAAAGTTTGTGGGCTAATTGACCTATAGCCTGCTCAGTGAAAAGGAGAATGCTAAATTTTGAGCAGCGGTGACAAGCTTTGATGAAGCACAAAATTCTCTAGTAGCCGAGGTTCGTTGCAGGTAGTAGTAGGGTAAGGAAATTCCCGTACACAAAATTTAAAAGTACAGCTGTGATGCGCCTAGTGTTAGAAGTGTGGTTATACGGGAGTATGCGGTGTGTACCCATCTCAACTTTATTGGTTTTACGGCCAGCAGGCAAGCACCCTTATTGTAATAGCTAGTTTTCCCCTTACAGTTGCTGTGGACGTGATAGTGTAGCGGTAGAGTGCTTGACTACATGTATCATTCATAGGGACTTAAGTCAGAATCTCACCAGCGCATCAATTTTTATTCTAGTAATTCACTAATTTCTTGGTGGATAGCTATTATACAATACTAAAATCTGTAAGATTGCATGCACTGTATACCCAACTCATTTGTTCCACTTTGAACACTGGATGCATCTGATTGTATGTTTCATGTCCAACAATGTCATATAAAATATTTCAGTGCTAAAAATTGCTCATAGCTGTTTTAATATTATTTAACTAACTCCATATTAATTTTATGGGTGTACCTATGTTAATATTGTAATGGTTTCTGTGATTTGGTGCAGTCGTCCTTGGACGACTATCGACCCAGAAATGAAGTGCCTATGAGTGGTAATAGGACTTCGCATTACATGAAAGACCGAGCGGTCTCAGTAGCCCAAATACTACCAGAGACGACTCATCTGGTCCCAAGTCCGACCTTCAGACTATACTATGAAAGAGAGTGATCCGACCTAGTAGGCGGTTCGCTAAGTGAATGACCTGACAAAAGGAAGTGAAAGTCTCTGTATCAAGTATAGATGTGTCTTTATTGAAAGCCAAGGGAAGACTGAGACAATGAACAGTAAAACAGTGCCCTTTATACAGTATAAGGACTTCCGGCCGACGTAAGGTCGGGAAAAGACGACGTGTGGTCGTCCGGAAGTTGCGCAACAAGATGGCCGCCGGAAGCCCGACGGCCGACCCAAAATAGGTCAGGTTCTACAAAAGTTGCTTATAATGGTCCAATTCATGTACAAAATGAATATCAATGGATTCTGAGAGGTCGGGCCTCTGTACATGGGTATAAAAGGCATTAGAAGACTTACTAATAATCATGTAACTATATACAATAACATATAGTAAAGTACAAGCAGATATATACAATTATGTGCACACAAGAATGAGTGTCAGATGTAAGATACGATTTAGCGCACCATTACATAGCCCCCTCACACTAGGTCATGGGTGTCTCTAGTGTCAAGTTAAGAAGGGTACGGTATAGTGTAGATTCTCTGGAGACTATATCCAAATCTGCTTGTACTAGCTGGAGTTGCTGGGGGTGGTCTAGATGCTGGTTGGCTAGTTCGCGAAGAGCTATTTCTCGAGCATAGAGGGGTCCCAGGTGCTGGCGTATAGTGTCCCTCACCTGTTGGCGGCTGGCAAGGTAGTGGATCCGTAGCTTGAGGTCAGCAAGCTGCTGTGAGGGCATGAGTGACGGATCCGGAGATGCAGGACATGTGGCATTTGGCTGGGTCAATACAGGAGATGCAGGAGGTGGGGACTGGACGGCAGGAGAGTCTGGAGGAGCTCGGAGTAGGTTCCTGGCAGGTACATGTGGAGAGCAGTGTGGCGAGACCTCTAGTGTTGGCCTAGACTGCAGTGGTTCGATTAGCAGAACAGGAGAAGCTGCACATGAGACCTTGGGTGGAGAGCCTTCGTATAAGGTGCCCGGCTGGGTAGCAGGCATACTCTTCCTTGGAGCAGGCCTTGTCTTCCAAGAGGGTAGACGTCCGCGTCGGCCAGGGGAGGCGACACTTACAGCGGAGGTACTAGCAGGGGGTCGCCAGGGAGAAGGTCCAGCAGAAGTGGTAGGCGACGAGGAAGAGGAGGAGGTAGCATCAGAGAGTGCGGAGTCGGGTGTCCGCTCTGGAGATGGGGAAGGACTGTGCTGTCTTTTAGGAGGTCGCTTCCTTGCGGATGAGGTACTAGGCAGGTAGACTGGCTTGTTTGTTCCCGACTGTCCGTCCATGGTAGGACGACATGGTAGAAATGATGGGGGATTCTTTACGCCCCACCATTCCATGAGGGCCGCATAGCTGGGCCCGTCTGTGAGGAAGAGACGTTTCCCACAAATACTGGATCTCCGACTGAAGTGATGGCCTAGCGCATCACGGCTAACTGAGCTGCGTCCGCAGCGACAGTAGAAGCGGGCGAAATGTTGCCAGATGTGTATATTCAGTCTCTTGAGGGTGCCGGAGAAGCCACACTTTGCACATTTGAGGTTAGGTTGACTCCTTCTGGCCAAGTCGTCTCGGGCCTGCTGGGTGAAGGTGCTAATCCACGGCTTAGTGGCTCCGGAATGCTGGGACGACTCTATGGGCAGCTTGTCAGTGAGTTTGTGCAGCTTAATTGTAGCTAGCTTTAGGACAGAGGTAACAGGAGGTGGAGTAGGTGGAGGCGTGCCGTCTGGCGTGAGCGTCTTCCGTAGAGGAGATGCGTCTACAACACACAATTCATTTGATGTGTATCCTCCACCTTCTAACTCATGTTCTTTCCTGTGGAAATGTTCAGGGGAATCCTCCTCTGTCCCGACTGGTCTATGCCAAGTGGGGAGGGAGAGAGAATTCATGCCTGACAGTCCCACAGGTGTGGATTGTACCTCTAATTCTGATTTGGTCCTTACTGGTAACACTGAGATTTGCTTACCTTCAACCGTGAAGACAGGCTGATTGGAGTGGTCCGTACTGGGAAGAGTAGCCGTCTCGTCCATACGAGAAGGAGAAAGGATACGACTGCTTTGGGTAGCTTCAACTTCACCAGTGTCACGAGCAAGAGTACAGAGGTTGCCACATGTAGGGATACATGTGCTCTGGTGAGGAGCTGGACGAGAAAGGACTACTCGTCTGTGGGTTGTCGTATTTATACTAGCCGAGGGATGAGCAATTGGCTCAATTGTAGGCAATGCCTCAGGCACATTTTCTTTGTTCGACTCGTCAAATAAGCGCGGGAACGCGGCAATGTTTGCCTTCGATTGCTTCTTATCCGCTTCATGGGATTTCGAGAATTCGGCAATTTGTATCTTCGGCTGAACTTGTTCGGCAATGCTGAATTCTGTGAAAGAACATTTCGCTCTTTGTACTTGAACTGCTGGCAGTATAGACTGTATCTCCGTCGTTGGGATTATGTCGTGGAGGTCGGCTACGCAATACTTCGCGCCCTCCGGATCATGTCGGGCTGTTGAAACTTGAACATTCTTCGAGAGGTTCAGAGGTAGCTCTTCTGTTTGGTCCAGCACGGTTTGCTCCGTGTCGATCCTAAGGCCGCGGACTTGGACTGTAGTGTCTGGCAGTTCTGAACATGATGAGTCGTCCGTCGGGGTATACTGAGTTTTAGAGGGAATCAGCTGCTGATTAGTGTCAGGTCTGGACGTGGCCAGGTCCTGTTGGTCCTTCTGAGTTGAGGACGTGTCGGGGTTGCCTTGTGGGGTCTGGTCCGACTTAGGGGGACTTGTGAGTCGTCCCTTCAGCCTTGGGGGGCGATCTGTGATCACTTCTGTGGTGTCCGGCTTTGGGTGGAGTCGTTTCTTGCCTGGTTTCGGCCTAGTGGGTATAGGTTCTTCCACTGTGACGGGTGTGGGTGACACCGTCGGCCTGACGCGTGGTTGGCTAGTTACACACGGGGTTTTCCTTTTGGAGCGGCTACTCTTGTCTTTAGGCATAGTGGGTATAGGTTCTTCCACTAGGACCGGTTCCGATGGGTCCGTCGGCCTCTGTGGACGACCATTGTGGTTTGGCCCACTTTCCTTGGGTTTGGCCTCAGTAGGAATGGGTTCATCTACTGGGACGGGTTCTGATGTGTCCGTCGGCCTCTGTGGACGACCATTGTGGTGTGGTCCACCTTCTCCTGGCTTGTTGTCTGTGTCGGCTACAGTAGGAATGGGGTCATCTACTGGGACGGGTTCCGGTGTGACCGTCGGTCCGTCATCCGTTTCTTGACATTTCTGGAGGAGGGTATGTAGGGCTTTCCGTAGGAGGTCGGCGGGAAGCTCTTCTTGTTCTTTCGGAGGGCTGGTCCTGCGATCCTGGTTATGTAGGAAGGCTGTTCCAGTTTCCAGTGCTTCCTCCATATCATCGGGCTGTAACCATGTATAGTACCATCGTAGTGCATGGTCGTGGACCGTGAGGCAGAACTTCCCAGTGGTCCATTCGTCCAAAGACGCAGGTGGTGCTCCTTCAAAGGCTGTCGCCATCAGTCTACGGACGAGAGCTGCATATTCTCTGAGTGACGTGTGGGCTGGCTGTTCCAGGGTGGACAGTTTCCAGCGGGCTGCTCTGGCAGATAGTCCATACTGTTCCCTCAGTCGGGAGAATATCTCTTCGACTGATCGGGGTCGTCCGCATTCTTGTGCAGGCCCGTGTAGGGCGGCTCTAAGCTGTATGAGGCGTGCTCTGTCATTCCAGTTGCAACGCTCTGCCATAGCGGTGAAGTCTTCTATGAAGAGTTCTACGTCCTCTTGTCCATTGTAGCTGAGTGTTTTGAGGTCCTGCTCTGCTTGGTACATCACCTGCTGAAGCAGGTTCCTTATTCGGTCCATGTCGGTAGGGTGTCGGGTAGTGAGTTAAACTTCTTTGATTTGTTAGGCCGGGTCGGCCTAGTCGACGTACTGAGTACCGTCAATCTATTCTGGATCCGAGGTCGGTCTTTGATTGAAGATCCGGCGTAGGTCGGGCTACATCCAGCGGAACCACGAGAATCAATGGGTGCACTTTAGCGTTTGTCACCTTCTCGTAAAAGGGTTCCCGGGTCCGAGTCCGAGTCCTTAATCGCCGTAGAAGTATTGAAGAATGAGGTCGGTCGGGTTTCCCGAGGCCGAGGTCACCTTCCTTCGCTTTGTATCGTAAGAGTGCGACCTTAGTATCTCACCGCTGCCACCAATGTAATGGTTTCTGTGATTTGGTGCGGTCGTCCTTGGACGACTATCGACCCAGAAATGAAGTGCCTATGAGTGGTAATAGGACTTCGCATTACATGAAAGATCGAGCGGTCTCAGTAGCCCAAATACTACCAGAGACGACCCATCTGGTCCCAAGTCCGACCTTCAGACTATACTATGAAAGAGAGTGATCCAACCTAGTAGGCGGTTTGCTAAGCGAATGACCTGACAAAAGGAAGTGAAAGTCTCTGTATCAAGTATAGATGTGTCTTTATTGAAAGCCAAGTGAAGACTGAGACAATGAACAGTAAAACAGTGCCCTTTATATAGTATAAGGACTTCCGGCCGACGTAAGGTCGGGAAAAGACGACGTGTGGTCGTCCGGAAGTTGCGCAACAAGATGGCCACCGGAAGCCCGACGGCCGACCCAAATTAGGTCAGGTTCTACAAAAGTTGCTTATAATGGTCCAATTCATGTACAAAATGAATATCAATGGATTCTGAGAGGTCGGGCCTCTGTACATGGGTATAAACGGCATTAAAAGACTTAGTAATAATCATGTAACTATATACAATAACATATAGTAAAGTACAAGCAGATATATACAATTATGTGCACACAAGAATGAGTGTCAGATGTAAGATACGATTTAGCGCACCATTACAATATTCTATCTGGTTGGAAATGGCAACGCGCAGCGAGACATGATTTGACAAGCTGCAATGATTTAATTTCTATGACAGGCGGTGTAATCCCACAGTTGCATTTCCTCTAAAATACATTTACTCTAAATCTATATACAAATGTACATGTACATCTGCCACACTAAATCTTGTCTTGTTCTGGTGTTAGTAACTTACCCAAGTGCATGTTCCAGTTCAAGAAAATACAGATCAAAACAGAGAGCAAAGGACTGAACTTTTTCACTGCCATCATATACCCTGTCATACTGGATCCTGAGACATTCATTTGTGAGTCTCAGACAGTAAACAAAGTCGGTTCTATGCTATCTATTCTCTATAATTATTGAATCTGCTAGAAAGATTGGTTTTTCTCATTAAAACACACAAACATGTACATCTATGACTATTTGAAGTGAAATGAAATATCGATTCACAGAGTTGGATTTGTAACATCCAAAGATTTTTTTGATCAATTGCATAATCAGATATGCTGTGCATTTGATCTTGATAGAATACTTTCACAGTATACACTTATGATGAAAAACACACTCTATCAAACTGCAATAATATATTTTAATGATTAAACTTTTAAGATGAGGAATCACAGACATAATGTAGTTGCCTCATTACTTTAGTTTTCATAATTTTGAGGCTGTAACTGGTATTATTAAAGAGCAAATCTAGATGAGAAAGTATTGATTTATACAATCATTGAGAATACATACAGAGCAATCAAAACTTTTATTGAAATAACAGATTTGCCCGTGCAATGGTTATTGGTATTATAAGAATGCAGAATTTTGGTTTCAAATGATAAATGGAATGGGACTGAGAGCATTTGAATTTGTATATAAACATAACATAACACAATTATGACAAATGAATGCAATTATAAATATAAACACATAAACATGCAATAACTCAATGAAAACTCATAGTAATTACATGTAGAGGCTAGTTTCAATATTCATGAGAATAGATGACACCTGCCAGATTTTCACTGTTTGTTAGGTTATAATATAATATAAAACATGAGTTTTGTAGACCTTGTGGACAGAGCAAGAGGGTTCTAGTGACCATACTGTTAGTAGGTGGTAGTCATGTCAACTTAAAGTTGACAGAGGTAGACAACTCTGAAGTGTTGCACCATTATCTCGGCTGTGGTAGAATCTACACTGTACATGTATAATATGCAAGGGAGGACAACTCTACTGGAAGGTAGAGCTGGCATGGGTAGGCAACTCCGCAGTGTAGTTTATTATGTGATACAGTATGGCTGTAACTGTAATGTACATGTACAAGAGAAAACAACTCTATACATAAGATAGATTCATAGTTGAGCTAAATTTGTATCTGGTAAGATAAATTTTTGCTGTGGGCAGCCAACTCACGGTGTAGCACATGCATAAGCCATTTATGAGTTGTGTTAGTGTAAATGAGCAAGGTTAGACGAGCTTATAGGAACACTACATGTAAATACACATACAGCGCATGTACTTACATGATATAATGATATAATGATATAATACATATACAGTACATGTACATGTACATCAGTACATGTACTGATGTACATAATTATATACTCGTATTATGACTATAGTGTAAGGGAAAGTGACTAGTGCAGAAGGTATTGGAGTCGACCACCTTATCCTAAACTTTGTAATAATGCAGTACAATACATACACTTGAGGATCACAGAGCTCGTTTCATATGCATGCACATAATATAGGTTATCTGTTCATGCTTCGATCCCAATAAAGACACATGTATAATACTTATATACAGAGACTTTCACTTCATAGATAGGTCGTTCCAGTTGTCAAGGTCTTTGACAACGGCCGCCAAATTGTTGCGCAATTTCCCTACATCGTCTTTTTGTGACACTACGTCGGCCTTTTTACTGAAACTTCCTCCGGAAGTCCTAATACCATATAAAGCACACTGTTTTTATGTTTGTTGTCTCAATGAAGACACATCTATACTTATATACAGAGACTGTCACTTCGTAGATAGGTCATTTCAGTTTTTAAGGTCTTCAACTTTGCAACCCGAACCTCCTTCTAGGTCGGATCACTCTTTTTCTTAGTATAGCAAACAAGCATTGACTTGGGACAACATGGGTCGTCTTGAGTAGTTATTTGACTACGAGTACCTGTTGATCTTTCATGTAATGAAAAGGCCTAGCACCACTTATAGGTTCTTCATTTTGGACAAGGGAGTCGTCTTAGGACGACAGCACAACCCCCAAAAAGCCATTACAATATTGCATTTAGACTGTGCAGAAGGTATGAAGTCTACCACTTTATCTTAAACTTTGTACATGTAATATGCAGTACAATATAACTTCTAAGACCACATAACTTGTTTCATATGCATATATACATTCTGTATACTACATAGATCATCTGGATAGAGCTGATAGAGCCAATGTGTGTGTGCACTGTGGTACACATGTACATGTACATGTATGTGGTGGCTGGCAGTGGTAGCTCACATTGTGATGATAATAATGAATATTGTGATTGCAGTAGTTGATGCATAATTTATTTACTTGCTCAAATTATCATTGGTCAAGCTCAGCTTTTAGCTGCAGACATGCACCTACTAAACAATAATAATAATAAATTATACAGTACATTGCTTGAAGCAGGCACTGAAGTAGTAGTTGTCCTCTCCCGGTTGCATATCCACACGTACTTAGGCTAGCTCTGCGTAATCTCACCAATTTACGGATTTGTGTATACGAAACCAAGTACGTTTATGCTGAAATAGTTCATGCTGTTTCTTGTTCGCATTCGTAGGCACTGGAGCAGGTCAAGTGCTCTGATGGGGTTTTTGAATGCAGTACCATCACAATAGAGACGAAAGGACAGGAAGTCAGTCAGCAGATGGAGTGGGTATCTATACATGTACATTTAATTCACACAAACTAATGCGTAGCACAATAAAATAGCTAACTTGTTGGTTCAGACGAGACTAGTACCTTTACCTAACTGCCAACTTACCCTTCCCTTGTCTTGGTCTCACTGGCTTGTACGCGCAACACTGTAGCACACTAACACTCCACTAAAGTCTACAAGCATTCAGTTTACGAAAATTGTGATAATAGAATGTTTTATCACCACAAAGTTTAAGTTAGTACCATCCAAATCAAAATCGAAAATTTAAAATTAATTCAATTAGAAAAAAATATTAAAAATTAAGGTCATTTAATTTATTTTACACTTATTGGGGTTTTCTGAAAGTGTACCGGTAATTCTTTTTAAAAGTAATTTGTTAACCACTGTCACAAATATAAATATAGGCCTACATTATATACCACTTATAGACTATAGAGGAGAATAAATAAATAGCCTAATCGAAGAAAGTTGAAATTAGAAGAATAGAAAAGAATACGGAAAATTGATAAATCAATGTGAAGTCAACTCAGCTCAACTGAAATATTAACATATTTCATTTTGAACAATAGGTCTATATGATTAATATAAATATTTAGTTTTGAAATAGGCCTGTTAGATAAGCACACGGGTCGATGAACATATCATTGACGGCATGGTTTGTTTAATTTTTAAGTTTTACATTGTTAACAGTTGGTATAGGCACATATGATAATCAATTGATGCGATTTGTTTTCATTTTGGTTTTTTCCTCTTTTGAGTTTTAATGACTTGAAAACAAATAAACCTGAATTAAAAATTAATCGACGCACATTGAAATTATTTTCATGAGATTTTGTTGTATAATAACATTTGATTCTAGTATGCTGTATGTAGGTCTAATGTCCTACTAACTATAGCTTACTAACATTATGAATATATATTTCCAAGATTGGTTAGAAAAAAATGCTAGGCAGAATAACGGAATTTATTCTTATTCTAGTGCCTTTATAATTATATTGTAATAAGCAATCCAAAACAGAATTTCTTTCTTCGATATGTTCAAAAAGTAAGCAAGAATGTTGACAAAATGTCTCTTGTCTGTAGTGTTTAGCCTAGTAGATGCATATTTCAAATGAAATAAATAATAACAATGTATATCATGAGAATGAAGTAGGCCAAATTCAGGTTCTCGTACTGCGCTCCTTAGCCATCTATAATGCTATACTAAATTTGTAACTGTTGAAAATATAGCTCAGTATCAGCAGGTTGCTTGTTGTAGCATCATGACTTGTGTTCCAAGCTGCCTACACTATACCAGCTAAGCCCTACTTGTCACTGGACCATAATTCCAAATATGGTACATCATCTATCAGCATGCTCTACACGTCTAGTGTTTTGATGTCTCTGAAAAATGTATTGGTTTCAGCTTGCAGGAAAGTCGATAATCTGCAGCTGATATTATTGTTCATGTCATGCACTTTTGCAGTTTGTTGTTGTAGTTGGCAGTACAATTAATGTATTTGTACTCCCGCTTGTACTTGGTGATTTGTGCTTGTGCTCTACTTGTAGTTCACAACATCTAAGAACTACTTTGACTCCGTTCTCTATTCTGCTTACAGATTATGTACAAGTTCCATGTAATTTAACATTGTAGACCAGTGAATTGTAATCGGTAGCAGTCTTTGAGAAATAGTGATCCAACAATGGAAAGATGGTCAATTCAGGTGTCAGTCTCATCATGTGCTCACCCTAACCATGTGCTCTCTGTTGCCACTCATCAGTAAACCTACTAACCGGCAACCCATTGAAGTCAACTTGAAAATGCCGATAGAGGAGTTTCACAAAACGTTCCGATTGAGCCTGAATGAACGCTCTAAAGAGAGGTGAGTTTAAAATGGCTTTTACGTGTTAAAAATAGTCTGTGGACTGTAGTGAACTATTGGTTGAAGTGTGCAGTATTCCCACGGCCAATGAAACCTTTCATACTAGCAGCTAATGTTTGGTTAGACATCGGCAGGTAAAGGGACATTACGAAAAAAACAGTTCAAAACAGGACGTTTCACTACTGGACAGTTCGAAACGGGGCGTTTCACAACTGGACAGTTCGAAAAAGGACAGTTCGAACTGTAAATTACATTTAGAACAACAAAACTTGCAGATAATTAATTTTATTTAATTAATAAAATTAAGTAAATAAAAGAAATGACATTAAAAATAAAATTAGTTGAAATCTGGGGTTTGGGGTTAGTTGTTTCTAACTATCCGGTGTTGAACTGTCCCCTTTCGAAACGTCCTGTTTTGAACTGTATTTTTCGAACAGTCGCACATTCACATTGGTATGGGGTAATTTTTGACATGGTAGACCTGGTTGGCTATCAGGTAAGGGGTCCTACTTGATTGCTGGACCAACTAGTAACTAGTTCATATTTATTGCATACTATAATAGTATGTAGTTCAATTATATAAAATACTTATTAGAAATGAAAATTTAGAGAGAAAACAACTACACTACTGTAATTGGTTTCATGCTATTAGCAAACATCTGGTAGAGAATTTTTCCTTTTTTTTTGTCTCTACTTAATGGCAGTGCTTGAGAATTGCAGTTAGCAGATGTATTATTGATTCTATCACTGTAGGGGGAATTCAGTGACCTGCTCTACCCAATTGCATTGGTGTAGGTTAGGAGTAGCTATCTACAGCCAACTCAACTGAAAGGTATTGTAACAGCTTGAGTTGTTGGTAGGTGTCCATTAGCATCTATTGTGGTTACCCTGTAGCACTGTAGCTGGAGATAAAACCTTGTGTAATCTTATGTAACTTTGTTTAGCAGTTGAATGGACACAATAAGGTGCTAGCTGGTGAAGAGAAGAGCTGAATGGATTAGAGTGCCTCCTACTCTTGGCAGTGGATGAATAATTGTCATATTATTTGTAAGCATGTCTCTAGGCTCCTTCCACAAAGTATGTAAATGGCATGTTTTGATGAACTGGCCATGAACCAAATAACTAGGGTGGTAGTTAGGTCACCTATTGGCTCATAGGATGGGCTGCTCTATACTGTAGTCCATCAATGTTAGCAGTGTAGGGCAAGTCCCCAAACAGCGTATTTTAGTACAGAGTGAACTTGTACTGTTTCTATGCTGCCTAGTCTACTAGTATCAGATGGCTAATGTTGTAATCAGTCAGATGGGTAGGCCAACACAAGGGAACTGTCTAGTATGACATGCACTAGGGAAAGCAGACTTGTGGTAGGATATTGACCACAAGATATTGCTTTCAAGCTACATTTACTTGCCACTGTAGGCTATTACTATGTTATGGTTATGGTTCAGTGAAGCATGTCTATTAGTAGCTATAATGCTAGAAAAGCTGATACTGTCTCTCAGATAGAGCTGTGGTCTAAACGCTCCCTCCTTGGTGCTAGTCACCATCGTAGTATCTATTAGTTTGTTACAGTAGAGATGTCTGCAACTCTAGGATTTAGTATTTTTTAAGTATTTATTTATACTTGGGGGATTTTGATTTGGGTTATTGAAGAGAAGACACATCAGTTTGGTTGTTTTCATCCCAAATCTTAACTGCACTGTGTATGGTGACCTACATACTTATATTTGTATGCCAGAAAGTAGCCTATTTTGCATTTTGGCTTTGGTATTCTGCTAGTAGTAGCTGGCATTGTAATTGAACATTTAATTGGAATCACCTCACATACATTTTTGTGCTTTTAGGTTGGCTTTTGAGTAGCTTATGCCCTATTCTATAATATTGTTATTATCACATCTAGGAGGTCATGCATGTTGAAGCACGCATCACATCAGTTTAAGCTCAGCTAGAGCCATGGAATGGTATATCCTTCATGTAAGACACCCATGGAGATATCACCAGCCTACTTGGTAATTTTAATAATTATATACTAGTAACTTTTATTATGATATGTAGCATTGTTTGGGGTTATTTACCCATGAAGGTGCCTCAACCCACACTCATTTAGTGAGCCCAGTCAGTGGTGCTCTCAGTAGGGGTGATGTTATGGCTCAGTATTGCACTGCTAGCCACAGCTGTTATTAGTGCTACCTGCATGCTAGTTCAAACAATGGCTACTTTGTGATAGAGTGCTAATCTGTTATATATACTGTTTCACTAGTGCATTGTAATTAAATCCAGCTCTACTTCTCACTGCTTCTCTGTATCTACCCTAAAAGCAGAAATTTTTAGCAGAAGAAAGTTTCGCGAGTTTGCTAATCCTGGAGCATTTTGCGATAGAAATGTTTTAGCGAGTTTGGTCTAGAGTTTGGTCTATCAGAGATTTTTGAGTTACAACATTAATGCTTAAGCATATTTCGGCATGAGAACAGAGTTCAGCTAAGCTGTATGTTTATTCAGATCTAAACCCCATTTATATAGCTTTCTAGTCGGTTTAAACCAGTAATTATTTAAATCACTTTGAAAGCAGAAGTTGATAGCGATGCAAATTATTCATGAGTTGTCTCTCGCTAAATTTGCGAACGTTAAAACTCGCAAAAGGCATCTGCTTTTAGGCCATCTCAATTGAAGATCACCATGATGTAAAGATCATTACATAACTTTATTTATTGTATTTCAAATACAGGTTGACAGGAGTGCTAATAGAATGACTCCCTCTATCATTTATCCCAGTCTATGGAATGCTGGCATACACACTGCCTACCCTATCCTATCTCCAGCTGTTTTAGTATTGTAAGTTGGAAAAAGTGGCAATAAAACACATTTTAATTTTTTTCTAATATATTTTTATGATGATCGTTTATTTTTGGAATGTTTTTATTTTATATACCACTGAATACACAGAAACGAAGCGCTCATTACACAAGGCAGCTCTCCACATGTACCACAGCCAGATGGGTCATTCAATGATTATGTTGTCTTATTTCAATGAAACCTCACCATGGTTTATGATTATCGACCTTGAAATATTGAGGTCAAAGGTACATTATGTATATAAGTTTATAAAAAATACATTATATAGTGATTATGCTATGATTATCACAATATATAGCACATAAAGAAGAACGATTTGCTGCTATAACTTGGTGAAGATGACTGAGGATTACCGAGAACATGTATTAGCCTAATCCAGTTTGCCACTAAGGCTTTATTTGTCAGCGTATATCGTAAGATAATCACAATCAGTTTTGGTTCTTATTCTATATTTATTTGGTGAGCCCCATAAACATGTGGGAATGGATAGAGGATGGACCATCATGATTTATAGGCATTCTTTTTTCATCATCTAATCCAAACAGCAGTTTATCTCATATGAGCGAGTCTCTCTGATCACCAAACTGGCAGCCCTCAGCCAATCTTCTAAGTTTCATCAGGTATACATCAACTGTATCGCCATTCTGACAGCTACTGGGAAACTTGAATCTGCTAACCACAACTCCTGATCTGGGATTACAGTAATCATAGAATCTTTTTATGGCATCATGTAGTTTTCTGCCAGCTGCCCCTTCTTCAATCTCGGTTTTACCCTCATCATTTGGATCAGTTCTGGATTCCATCTGTGAGTAAACCTCTCTGACATCCTCACCACCAGCATGTCTAAATATAGCAAGCTTCCGCTTCTCAGCTGCTTTGCTAGTGGCTACTAAATCTTTTGCCACGAGGTAATCACAGAACTAATCACATTTTAGGTAGCAAGAATTCAGCATGACAATAGTGAAGGTCACAATTAGACGAACTGTTACAGTATAGCAACTCCATAATATATACAACATGAGGAGGCAACTCCAAATTGCTACACAATATCACAACAAGCACCACCCATGTACTCCATATAGTTGTGACAGACGCTGTTTTTTGAGCAGACATGAACTTGCTAAGCCTTTGAACCAGCACTGTTGAATCATCATGAATGATAGCGGTCATGGTGATCTGACGCTTGTTTTTTCATCTCGGAGGCAACATTCTTCCTTTTTTTTCATCTTTTGATTTTTGCTTTGAGAAAGCAACCGTCAGTGGTTGGTTTCCACTGTGCCTATTATCTCAATGAGGAGACACTCAGTGAGCATAGGTGAGTTGTAATACCTCTGCCCTCTGTTGGCATAACTACATTGTAGTTAGCAAGAACCAATGAGCCATGACAACATATTGCCTAACAATAGTATGGCATGTTATGTTGTGAACATAACTAGTTTGCAGCTCAACAACTTCTGTTTGAGCTTCAATTATATTTTTAGCTGTTTGGTTAAGTTCAGCATACAAAGTTCATAGTGGCAAGTGGCTTGAAATGAGGCTTTAAAATTTAAAAGGCCATCCACATGTACAAACATGTGTATGCATTTTAACATGGGTTTGTGATATGATTACAGGCCTAAAATGTAAAATTCGTTTCATGGGGGTGCTTGTCTAATCCTTCAGCTGTTTTAAAAAATAGTTGAATATGATATGATTAGACAAACTAAAACCAGGACATGTTAGACATTGATGCAAGAGTAGTTCATGAAAGTGCCCAACTCAATAATTAGTCTCATCACATGCCAGTCCTCACATCCATGTTATAATAACTCTTCCTACTCATTGTCATCTATGTGGTCCTTCACGCCACTTGTTGAAAGGTTTTCCCAAAAAAACATATTTTCCGGCATCTGCACGCACAGATTTACAACGATTCCCATTTTTGCCTTGGGCAATCCTCTCGGCTTAGTTTATTCCAGCAAAGTCCAGCCTACAACTCGGGCCCGGCTCCAGTGCCACAACACTTCATGGGCAGCAGAACACAACAAATTTTGCAATTGGCAGTCACCGCCAAGAGCAGCTGCTCAATAGCATAACAGGCTCCTCTGCTTGCCTTTTTTACCTTTTGTTGCCCTCCTCCTATATTGCTTTGCCTCCATGGCAGGACCTATCGGAGCATTTGTCGTGTCATGCGATGCAAAGATGTGTTCATGGATCAACTATATTTTGTCTGTCAACATAGCCGGCCGTTTCCTGACTGGCTAGCCATATTGCCTCTCTTGAACTACATGTATATACTGCTCGGACGACTGAAGAATATTTTCCATGCTCTGTTCATCATCGCGAGACCAGCATGGACATGCAGAAACTCTGTGCCAGCCAGCTCAGCTGTTTCGATGTCTCTGGCCCTACAGCTAGCGAGTGCCGTTTGAGATACCCATTGCCCAACGTCTACCTAGCCAAGCAGCCTCTATGCCAAGGTATGTTTCAAGGTTCAGGTTATCGATGCACTACTCTGAGTATAAGTAAGCATAAGAGTGTATTGTATGAACTTGTCAGTATGAAAATGGTTAGGAATCTGGTGCTCTTGTTCTAGCCGCTTTCGGATGTTGATACAAAATAATGCACAATATTTAGTGAGACAATTTTGATAGATTTCAGTCGTGAGTAGAGGGCTTTTTATTTACATTTAGCAATTCACTAATTAAAGCCACTGTGCACAAGGTCCTACATTACACTTGACCTGATGTGCCACATGTGAAATGAAATGAGGCTGCTTCATTAAAATTTACATACCACTCAGTCACTATCGATCACGGCATTACTTTATGCAGATGGCAATAATATAATTTTGTTTTACAGTCATACATTGTTTCTTTAATCACATTTTCTCAATGCTGGAAGTTTCTTCCCAATTTGGCCTGTGGATTCAGTCTTTGCGCTTGTCGCTTTCTTACTAATGCATATCATTACAAGATAATCAATACACTCGTTATAGTTGCATTACTCACAGAGGCAGGCGTAAGGATTTTCCGCTGGATATGCAGGTACTTCATGTTTGTCATTAAAATACATTACATAGTTTTAGTTTTATCAAGCTTATACTACTACTACGCGCTCCTACTACAATTTGGCATCGTTTTACCTGTTACAATTTGTCTTCATTTGTTTACCATGTTTATGACTACCACTTTTAGTGTGAACATGTGAGCTTTTTCAGCATGTTCACTTCAGTCTCTGACTGCTCCACCTCCGTGTTATCTGTCTCAACTGCCCTGTCTACATCTCTTCTGCTTCCTCTATCTCTAGCTTCTTGGCCTCCATCTTTGTCCATTCTATTTTGTCAGATTTCTGTTGCTTCTCTTTTACCTCACTGTGTTCTATAGTCGTACGTCCCATCTCCATTTCTAGGGGAGAGCGGGGTAAGTTGGGACAATTTTTGGTTTTTTGGGAATAATACGGAGTCTAGAAGTCATAGTAACATCATTTTTTGCATGGAGGTACTTTAATATGTTGTCTAACTATAACCTCAAGCACACACATTGATAAGTCAGCATAGTGCTGTAATCCATGATTTGGCAGCGCATGTCAAACGTCCCAACTTACCCCACTGACGGGGTAAGTTGGGACAGGGGTGGGGCAAGTTGGGACACCATTGAAAATATAGACTTTAGATTTAGATTTAGTCTCATTTTTTATCATGAACAGATAGAATTGAAATGTTACAATAATATTACACATATTTAAAATTATTGCCACATGTATATATGTCAAAAAACATGTCTGTAAAAAACTGCTGAACCTTAATTTAGTTCAAACTCGAAGTGTTTAATTTTTTTTATTACATGATAGTCTAAGGAAGGTATGAAAATTGTTTTGATGTAAAAGAGAATTTTTTTGTTAAGTAAATCTTTGTTAAAATAGGAGGATGCCAGCTTGAACATGAAAAACCCTTAACTCGTTTGGCGCCTTATAGGTGTAATAATTTATAATAGCTCTATTAGCTGTAATAATTTATAAAGCTCTTTTTTGACTAAGTTCCAGTCTACTTGTGCATATTAGACTTAAAACTATAAAAAACTAGCGCATCGTAGGTGACCATTTTTCTAATTTTGGTACAGCACAATTTTCTTAAGCTTTAAGTTTGTCACTTAAAATAGATAAAATATAAAACCAAAACACCAGAAAAAAAACCAATACTAGAAAATATAGGCAAAAATGTTGATGCTGATGTTTACTATAATTATTATTAGAGTTTGATGTACAATTGAACAACTGACACTCTAGATAAAATGAAATCATTGAGCAGAAAAAAGATTGTTGAATTTTAATTCCACTTGGCAACCCAACCCAGAATTCCCGGCAGCATTCATGACACAGGCGATAGTAGCCAATCCACCTCAGCCCCATTCATGCGATGGGGTCGATCCAACCTGCGTCTTATTGGATATTTACAGATGTAAAACCTATAACTTTGTAAATAGATTATCGATGATGTTTGATTAAACTATCCCTTGGTACTCTCACCGAAGATGGTAGTTCAACTGGGGTTCGGTAACAATAAGTGTGGAGAGACATTGATTGTATATAGCCTACTTGTCTAGTTTGAACAACAAAGAGTGAATCCCACAAAGTTTATAACTTAATTATACCTAATGATCTATCGGATTATTAGCTTGGTGCTGTCTGACGGTGTTAGTTGGTCTGGCGGGGGTTTCAAAAGGCGCATTAAACGGTGTTCGAAGTGTAGGTATGAGTAGGAAGAGGATGTAGTTTATACATTGAATTGGTGCTACTGCTGTCAGGGTCATGAGTAAAGTTAGGACAGTACATGTATATACAAGTAGATCAAAAGCTGTTATAGCAATGAGTCAGGTTTGACCTGTTTCTACAAGGAGTAATATCAATACTACCTATAATGCCATCTCCACACAGGATTAGAGTTCTTTACCAAAGTCAAATGCTATCCAAGATTCATCAAACAACTTTTAGTTAAAGAAAAGGTGAAATTACAGTGTCATCTTGGATTCATATCATTCCACAAACATAATTTATTATTACAAAATGGTGTCCCAACTTGCCCCACTTCTAGCGTCCCAACTTGCCCCACACTCCCAACTTTTTGTAAAACATAATTTTTTATTAAAATTTTTGACTTGAGTTAATTTTAACTTTAGTTGTTCTAACTATATGTTATAGAGTCTCTATCTGCAAATTTTCAAAACTATGGGGTCATTCTTTCATTAAGAAAATTAGAAACTCGTCAAGAAAAAATAATTTACTCAAACATACAAATATTACATTAGTGCAAATTGCACAAAAAATATTTATTCAACTTAAAAAACAAAATAGTGGGTTATGTTTATTTATGTTGGTCTAACCTTTGGTCCATACCATAAAAATGCAATGGGTCTCATAATACCCGAAACAGCCCTGTCCCAACTTACCCCGCGTCCCAACTTACCCCGCTCTCCCCTACAGCATTGTCAGGATTGAAGCATATCCACATGCATTGTTAATGAATCCAGTCCTCTCAAATTGTTTAGGAGCTTTCACCGGTACATTGTTTCTCAGTAATAATTGGTACCTGAGCATTCTGTGATTAGGCTAATCTTTAGTTCATCTGCTCTTTCCACATACTCTTCCCAGTCCTCCTGCAGTGTTTTGTCTTGAGAAGCAATGCTACTTGATCTAAATGTACATGTAAAACAATAGTTGGGATGGTATTAGTGTAACTAAAATATCATGGTGATATTTCATTTTGTAGAGGATATGCTTAGATAGGGAGCAATTGCACCCCAAACAAAAATGGTGTCTGCAAGTAAGACCTGGATTGTTTTCCATCTTGTCGTTTTAGCTAAAATAATGCATTGCTTTTCCACTGTCTTCGGCATCACAATTGGCATCATAGGACATTAGCCCATTATTCGGTGTTAATTCGTACCAAGCACCTTCACCATGTTTAAGGTAGTCGGATATTTTCTTCAGAGTGTTCAAAGCAGCAGTCTGGCACTGTATAATTTTATTATTATTGTTACCAACCTTGTCTGCTCTCCCTCCATCTTTGTCAATTCTATTTTGTCAGATTTCGTTTTTTCTCACCTTACTCTGTTCTACACTCATAAGTTCCATCTCCATTTCTGCAACATTGTTTTTCTAAATAAACAATCATTGTTTGTTCTAAATAAACAATTGCCAGGATTGAATCATATTAACATGCGTTTTTTTAGCAGCTGCTATCGTGTTCACTCATTTTGCAATTTTTACTTCAGCATTCCACAATCAAGTTAATCTTGAGCTCATCGATGATTTCTACACATTCATCTCATTCCAATTCTTCTAATTTAAATCTGTTTAAGATGTCAACCGTAGAAAGATAATCATGAAACTTGTAATCTATGAAACGGTTGGTGTTGCACTTTTAGCAGTAACCATGTATTCAAAGTGTCTTATAATAAAATAGAGTTCCAGTTACTGCAAACTTGCATTTTGTATCATTTTTGCATTTATATGACCAACAGTGCATTATGTTAATGCATTAGGAGCTGATGAATATACTGTTCCCATTGCTCTAACAAACACCGACAGTAGAATACATACTATTAGTTAGCTGCCACCGCTCACTCTCTGGAATACCCTCACTCACTAGAACCTTTTTGGTACGCTGCTCACCAGGCTTAAAAGCAACCAGCAGCACGCCATGCTTAGCTCCATACGCTTATGCTGCATTCAATAAGTTATTTTACTGTTAGCACACACGACCAAATTCTGACTAGAACTAGAAATAAAGAGACTAAAATAAGAGTGATGTTTCTTGGCTACACGTAATCAAGATATTCGCTAAGTTGTTAATTAATAATGAGTAGTTTATCTGACATAGTTTAGTTGAACGAAAAGTTTGGTGTAGAGTAGATAGGTTCCGTGGTAAAATTTCAGCACTATTTTTACTTAATTAACTTACGGCTGCCTTGAGCTGTTGAGAGCATAGCCTCTGTCTCTCTTCATCGAGAAACCAGCTCTTCTCAGTCCTTCAAGCCGGTCTTTTTTTCTTTTTCTCTGTATAACGGAGAGTGTTCCCTGTAAAAATATCGGTATTTCCACATAATGGTGCTTGTATATACTTCAAACTACAGTTTCCAAAGTCAAAGGAATAAATAGCAGACGTCTAACAAAAAAGACTATCACTTTGTCCATATGGGTAAACTAGTAAAGTTAGTTTGACATAATACTTCAATGCCTACCATACTCACACAGAAGTTGGTTAATTCAGTTCACCTTCCCACAGTTCTTTATTGCGGCTAAAACAAAAGGTATTTCAATATTCATGTAAGCATATATATTACCTTTAGATTAGTGAAATTCAATAAACAACGGTCTGCCCAAGAAATGCCTTGGAATTTAATTGTGCTAATTACACATCTGGGTCAGTTCTCATAAATTGGTAGTAGTAGTCGGAGTAATGTCAGTGTTGTCAGTATTGGTGGGAGTAATGTCAGTGTTGTCAGTATTGGTGGGAGTAATGTCAGTGTTGTCAGTATTGGTGGGAGTAATGTCAGTGTTGTCAGTATTGGTGGGAGTAATGTCAGTGTTGTCAGTATTGGTGGGAGTAATGTCAGTGTTGTCAGTATTGGTAGGAGTAATGTCAGTGTTGTCAGTATTGGTGGGAGTAATGTTAGTGTTGTCAGTACTGGTGGGAGTAATGTCAGTT
Source organism: Bugulina stolonifera (assembly GCA_935421135.1). Classification (NCBI taxonomy): domain Eukaryota; kingdom Metazoa; phylum Bryozoa; class Gymnolaemata; order Cheilostomatida; family Bugulidae; genus Bugulina; species Bugulina stolonifera. Next base: position 5,857,457 of record OW285197.1, on the reverse strand, counting down.
GTGTCAGTATTGGCGGAGTATCGTCAGTTGTGTCAGTTGTGGTCGGAGCAATGTTAGTTTTGTCAAGATTCATATTATTAGCTAGTTCTGTGTACCATTGTTATTATTACCATAATGCTATCTTATATTTACCCACATTATTTTAATGCTGTAGACTTCATGGTATGGGGAAAAGGTTATAAATCTGCAAATAAACATTATACTACCCAAACTCATATCAGTTAAATCTCAACCTCTAACATAGCCAAAGTATAATTGCTACATAAGCTTCACAGTAAGATATACAGTTAGCCATTGTCAATAGCTTTACTGCTATTCTACAAATTTTGCTTTTGAGTCAATACAATAATTACAGATTCTATAGCTAAATTTGCATGAGCTAATATGGTTCCTCATATTTTCATTTTCTTTCCAAATAAAAGGCCAAGATTTAAATATTTATGAATGTACCCAAACTCATAATCTACTAACCCAGTTTTAAAAGGAGGGTATTGTCACTCTTGTAATTCTGATTCTGGTCCTAATCCTGTATGTCGGCGTAGTGGACTGAGTTTGTCCACGTCTGAATGATTTCAGTGTACAATAATTGTGATCCTCTACGCCAGTGTGAGTTGGCAGATATGCCAGAAGTTTTGCTACCCAGTCAGCAATGTTAGCTATACCATCGACACAAAATCAACTAATCATGTGATCACCGTTAGTTGCTGCCTGTGTTTCATAAATTTTCAGTCTTGTATAGACACTGCTGAGCATTTGTGAGACAGTTTTTGAGTCTTTAAGATGCATCCCTCTCTCAAATGAAAGTCCCGTCCCATTTTTCTAGTTCAAACAGCAGGGCGCCATTCAACTCCATCTAAAGCGTTGACACTTCTTTAATAGGAGCTATTCTGCTCTTTGAACAAACATGTGACACAAAGAAGGTCCTTTTTTCTTGTGGTTGACTTGCTGTTTCTTCATTGCGGTTATCATATTTTTTATTCCTGCCATATGAATGCAAAGATCAGCCAACCAACTTTCCTTTTTATTTTCTTCCTCAGCTTCATGGACAAGATCACTTCAACTTCCTGTTTAATCCGTTTCCTGTTTCATTGTTCCCACACCGCACTTCAAGTCACCTGCTAAGTCTGGGGTTTGGTACACTTCCTCGGTAGCTGTCGAAGATTTTTCTCAGAGATTGGGATTATCTTCTTTCTCCAATCTCTTTAGCAAAATGTCATGTATGCTCCATACCAACTAATGAGTTGTGCTCTAGCTCTGTGGTACGTTGTAGTTATCGGGGTTTTAGACTATTTGACTATTGAGTTTTTGTTTTCTGACGACTTCAACCACTGGCCAATAGGATGAGAGAAGGTAGATTTTGCAGACAAGTAAGCAGTTTAACAAATTTTGTGGATGATTGAACATCCTGTTTTTTGCATACTAAAGTCAGTTAACTGCACTGGAGTGAAATGGTGTCTGCTCATCTGTTTGATCAATCTAGCAGTTTCCACCTGTTGTAACTGGTCATTGTCCATAAATGCAGTGTATTGCCCTTGATCTGGAAATATTGATCTTATTGGTGACACGACCCACAATGACAAAATTTGTCGAACATTTTTTTAACGACCCTAATACCAATATCAATTGCCTGTTGAGTAATTGTGTATCTACTACTAAAGGCCTGCTGAATAGTTGGTTGTACTGAGCAAGATGTACTGGTAGATGTTCCAGGAGTAACGGGAGTTGATGCAGCTATTGAGCCTTTTCTTTTGTCTTTCACCAAACAAAGTTCATCAAATTGTTTTAATGCAGGATTATGCTTTGATTTTACATGCTGTCGTAAATTCAACCTTGATCTTAGCACAGCGAACGCAATAATATACCCAAGTGCTAGCCGCAATGCCTTGCCCAACAGGTTTGAAAAAGTTTCTGGAACATGAAATGTGGGTGCTGACATGGCGGCAGTGTTTTAGTTACCAGTTAGCGTGTTATGTCTGCTTTCCTCATTATCATAGCTACAGGTTCTCAGCTACTTCTAAGCCAACCGGATTTATTTTTCTAAATGGTACTCGTACTAAATTGCTGTAATCAGTTTTATTTAAAGACCGTAGGCTAGAACTGAGAATGAACTCTATCAATTTCGATATGATGCTATATGGAAAATACAAACCCCAACTTTAAATGTACATGTAGTTTATTCAGCGTAAGTAATATCTATTATCGGTTGACTAGACTAGAAAGAATAATGCGGTTTACTAGACTAGAAAGGATAATGCAGTCTATTATCGGTTTACTACGTTGATATTCCGAAACTACCATTGACTGAACAAGACTAGCTACTAGCTAATCCGTTAATGGGTCTAAACTAAGAAACGGGTCAGTTTAATAGCTGGTACATAATGCTTATGCTACTTGCATATTGTTTTATGCGGTTTATCACGTATTTTATCATTGTGTTTATCAAGATATTACTATGTACATATAATTATAGCCTATAGTGTTGTGGATGGTTTCCAATGAGCATTTCATTGGCATTTTATTAACGTTTACTTTTATTTTAACTAAAGATACATGTACAATAAAGAATTTCATTGAATAGTAGATAGTTTCCTACATTTTGCATTTAGTCCATATGCTTCCTGGAAACTTGTGCCACACTGTTGTCTATAAACCTTCCAGGCCACATCTAGAACGTCCCATCTTAGGCAGTTCATCCGAAAGCCTTCATGGTCAGACATCTATGTGTGTTTTTTTCGGTCGTTCTTTGTGAGGACGTCTTTCAGTTTGTATGCATTGCCCTCCAAAAAATACATTGTTTTGCATTTATACATGTGTGATGATGAAGGCAATGTATTGAGTATTGATTTAAAATGCATCACCTATATTCTGCATCTGATATAGTGAACTAACATACAGTATTTAGGCATTGCATGGAAGCTTAGTTACATTTTGCGGGTCTAAGCATTTGATAATGGTTGCGTGTTTATAATACTGTAGTACATGTCGTAAAATAGCTGCATCGCTTATCAAATGTTCACCACCGTATGCTGATATGCTGATGATGTCAACTCCTCCACATTCATTATCTCATGCTGACCTTTTTGATGTAAATGTAATATCCATAGCTCTTTTGAACCGAAATAGCTAATTGGTTAAGGGGTGCTGCCTATTCTATTATCAGTGCTGTGGTTCAATCAAGAAGTGTTCCAGCTCATGTTTTTATTATAAAATAATTACTTATACATGTATATGCGCTGTTGGATAATTAATGAGTTTGGCACCTACAGCTAGAATTAGTTTTCAGTAAGAATTAACGCTATAAGTACAGGGGTATGTGCAAGTTAAAACCATTAGCATACTCGGGGAAGTCGGTTTTTGGCAACTATGACCAAGGCGAGTTTAAATTGGGCCATCACTAACTGTTTAATGTGGTAGATATGTAGCTACATGACATACTACATACTCCGATAACCTATAACCACCAATGCCACATCTTAGCCAGGTACTGTCAATATAAAATAATATTTTCTTAGAGACAACTTTGTAATTTTAACTCACATTTTGGCCTTTTTTCATTCGATTTTGGAGGTCCTCCTATATAAGAGTTGTATTTGACTACTGGGCAAGGCTTTGGTTTATTGTTGACTTCTACAATGCTATACCTGTGGATGGTAGTGAGGACATGACCATCTTTTTATCTTTGTAGTTGACCACGAGAATGTCACTGTCATCATTTTTTATGGCTTTCGCTTCTCCGGCAGGCACACTACCCAAGAGACATATACATGTAGTTTTGATAAAATGAAATGCAAGAAGAATATAATGTATGGGGCCAGGAAAAGGCTAAAAGTAATAGCTAAGAAGGGCTGATTGAATAGCCAAAGGTACGAGGGACATTCTAGAGATGAATTTGTTTACTGAAAGAGTTATTATATAATAGAAGCTTAGAATCTTATACCTCTCGCTTGTCTCTCCAGTGAGGATGCCATCTTTTTCAAAATGCTCCACGCCGACTTTCCTAATGTTTTACCTGGCAGCGGCGATCACTCGATTTTTCCTCGCCGTGCCACATATATCAGTCCCCCGGGCTAGCAGATCTCTACATTACTGCTCTCCGTTGAACCAATTATCAAGGTAGACTCGCCTATGGCACTCTAGTTAGTTCTCCATCATGCTGAAAGCAGAATCCGCTCTCAGCATCATTGATCATAAAAACTTTGAATCCTAATTTGTCCGCCTTGGATTTGTTGTATTGTTTGGACAACCTCCCATTGAATTTTATAGTTGCCTCATCCACAGATAATTTAAGCCCAGGTTTATTCAATGTGAGGAAACGTTCTTGAACATGGTTCACATGTTGCCGAATCTTGGCAAGCTTGTCTTTGCTGGTAATGTCATTTTCACACAAGTGAAAAAATCGGCTAAGGCATTCCCACCTATTCATTGTGAAAACGTTAGAGATTTGGGATATAGCCCGAAAAGAGCCTAGCTAGCAGAAAAACTCACAGTAACAGCATTTAGTTTGAAAATACAAAGATTATAGAATTACCCAAGATCACCTTTTAATACCAAGCAGTGATCTGGCATGTTTGTTATACATTGTCCCAGAATGCAGTTGAATATCCGTAGTATCCAGGCAACTAGTTGTTATAGCTGTTTCATTTCAGTAAAAGCCTATACGGTAATGTTAACGAAACATCGCGGCTGTGGACGGCAATGGGCGTAATAGGAAAAAATTGTTCGGGCGCCAACGGGTGTTATTGGACCTAAATGGTTAATATTTATTGGTATTTTCTATTGTTTTGGCTGCTGTGTGCGGCCTAGCATTGCATTGGTGGACAATCACTTCAGCTGAGTACATGCCTCGTTGTTTATTCTTTCAATGACTTCACTTGCACTCGCCCTTCAGTTGCCATCATTAGGGTAATGGAAGCACCATATCCAGAGGCAAATGATGCCTACAACCAAATTGGAACCCCTAAGGTCATACAAGGGATAGTTTAACTACTGTTAATTTAGTAGAATATAAGTAATAACAAACAGTCCACTGCGCTCAGTATACTGGCAGTGTAGCCAGATAGCATTAGTGAAAAAGTAGCCGACTTGAACTTTAGACGGTCAGGAAGTTCGACACATCTTGTCACTCTCGTTGTAGACATTCAAGGTCTCAATCGAAATCATTGCACTCATTGCTTTCCTCATTAACATAGCTACAGGTTCTCGGCTACTTCTAAGCCAACCGGATTTATTTTTGTAAACCGTACTCGTAATAAATTGCTGTAATCAGTTTTATTTAAAGACCATAGGCTAGAACTGAGAATGAACTCTATCAATTTCGATATGATGCTATATGAAAAGTACAAACCCCAACCTTAGATGTACATGTAGTTTAGTCAGCGTAATTAATATCTATTATGAAGTAATATCTATTATCGGTTTACTAGACTAGAAAGGATAATGTGGTATATTCTCGGTTTACTACTTTGATATTCCGAAACTAACATTGGCTGAACAAGACTAGCTACTAGGTAAGGCGTTGATGGGGCTAAAATAAGAAACGGGTCAGTTTGATAGCTGGTACATAATGCTTGTTCTACTTACATATTATTTTATGCGGTTTATCACATTCTTATTCGGTATTTTATCATTGTGTTTATAAAGATATTACTATGTACGTATAATTATATAGTGTGGTGGATGGTTTCCAATGAGCATTTCATTGGCATTTTATTAACATTTACTTTTATATTAACTAAAGATACATGTACTATTCAGAATTTCATTGAATAGTAGATAGTTTCCTACATTTTGCATTTAGTCCATATGCTTCACTTCACTTAAAATGAAAAATTTAATATACAATGTAGATGAATGCCTAGTCTAATATGCAATGCTGCCTATCTAACTCACCTTTGCCGGTTGAAGCAATGCAGCATCATATAATCTTGAAATAGTCTGCTTGAACAGGGATCTGTTATAGTGAGCTAAATAATTTCTGCTACATTGAAGGACTAGAATTCAAGTTAGTTATTGTGAATTTCACAGTGCAGCAATGCTCAAAATGGATATACAAGAGATAGCTTTATGTTACGATGCAGCTCAAGGAGAATTAACAATAAAAAGCTTTTAGCTTATCATAGGAATACTAAGGCACACAAAGTTGTCCTCTCTCAAACTGACCTGGAGAGGGCAACTTCTAATTACTGTGGTAGCGATTATTGAATACAAATGCCATTGCCTATTTTTATATTTTACTAGCATATGCCCAAGTCTCTATTTTTGTAGTCAATAGGGAATAGAGAATATTTCTCTTTCTAAAACTGTCGAGTCTCACACCCGGTGCCTATTTTTCCTGCTTATACCACTTTCCTGGAAACTTGTGCCACACTGTTGTCTATAAACCATCCAGGCCACATCTAGAACGTCCCATCTTAGGCAGTTCATCCGAAAGCCTTCATGGTCAGACATACATATGTGTTTTTGTTTTTGGTCGTTCTTTGTGAGGAGGTCTTTCAGTTTGTATGCATTGCCCTCCTAAAAATAATTGTTTTGCATTTATACATGTATGATGATGAAGGCAATGTATTGAGTATTGATTTAAAATGCATCACCTATATTCTGCATCACCTATATTCTGATATAGTGAACTAACATACAGTATTTAGGCATTGCATGGAAGCTTTGTTACATTTTGTTGTCTAAGTATTTGATAATGGTTGCGTGTTTATAATACTGTAGTACATGTAGTAAAATAGCTGCATCGCTTATCAAATGTTCACCACCGTATGCTGGTATGCTGATGATGTCAACTCCTCCACATTCATTATCTCATGCTGACCTTTTTGATGTAAATGTATTATCCATAGCTCTTTTGGACCAAAATAGCTAATTGGTTAATGGGTGCTGCCTATTCTATTATCAGTGCTGTGGTTCAATCAAGAAGTGTTCCAGCTCATGTTTTTATTATAAAATAATTACTTATACATGTATATGCGCTGCTGGATAATTAATGAGTTTGGCACCTACAGCTAGAATTAGTTTTCAGTAAGAATTAACGCTATAAGTACAGGGGTATGTGCAAGTTAAAACCATTAGCATACTCGGGGAAGTCGGTTTTTGGCAGCTATGACAAAGGCGAGTTTAAATTGGGCCATCAGCAACTGTTTATTGTGGTAGATATGTAGCTACATGACATACATACTCCGATAACCTATAACCACCAATGCCACATCTTAGCCAGGTACTGTCAATATAAAATCATATTGCCTTTGAGACAACTTTGTAATTTTAACTCACATCTTGGCCTTTTTCATTCGATTTTGGAGGTCCTCCTATATAAGAGTTATATTTGACTACTGGGAAAGGCTTTGGTTTATTGTTGACTTCTACAATGCTGTACCTGTGGATGGTAGTGAGGACATGACCATCTTTTTATGTCTGTAGTTGACCACGAGAATGTCACTGTCATCATTTTTTATAGCTTTCGCTTCTCCGGCAGGCACACTACCCAAAAGACATATACATGTAGTTTTGATAAAATGAAATGCAAGGAGAATAAAATGTATGGGGCCAGGAAAAGGCTAAAAGTAATAGCCAAGAAGTGCCTATTGAATAGCCAAAGGTACGAGGGACATTCTAGAGATGAATTTGTTTACTGAAAGAGTTATTATATAATAGAAACTTAGAATCGTATACGTCTCGCTTGTCTCTCCAGTGAGGAGCCAGAATGCCATCTTTTTCAAAATGCTCCACTACATCCTTCCTAATGTTTTACCTGGCAGCGGCGATCACTCGATTTTTCCTCACCTTGCCACATATATAGGTCTCTGGGCTAGGAGATCTCTACATAACTGCTCTCTGTTGAACCAATTATCAAGGTAGATTCGCCTATGACAGTCTAGTTAGTTCGCCAGCAGCTCAAGAACAATGGCATAGCCTTGACCTCTTTGGTTTGGGTCGTCTATGCTCCTGGCTCCTGCGTAAAAACGAAACAGAGCAGAATCCGCTCTCAGCATCATTGAGCATAAAAACTTTTATGCCCTTATTTGTCCAGCTTGGATTTGTTTTATTGTTTGATGGACAACCTCCCATTGAGTTTTATAGTTGCCTCATCCACAGATAATCTAAGCCCAGGTTTATTCAATGTGAAGAAACGTTCTTGAACGTAGTTCACATATTGCCGAACCTTAGCAAGCTCGTCTTTGCTGGTGATGTCATTTCCACACAAGTGAAGATATCGGCTAAGTCATTCCCACCTATTCATTGTAAAAACGTTAGAAATTTGGGATATAGCCCGCAAAAGGCCTAGCTAGCAGAAAAACTCACAGTAGCGGCATTTAGTGTGAAAATACAAAGATTATAGAATTACCCAGGATCACACTTCAATACCAAGCAGCGATTTGGCATGTTTGTCATACATTTTCCCAGAATGCAGTTGAGTATCCGTAGTATCCAGGCAACTAGTTGTTATAGCAGTTTTTGATTTCAGTAAAAGCCTATACGGTAATGAAAACGAAGTATCCGGCTGTAGACGGCAACGGGTGTTATTGGACCTAAAGGGTTAATATTTATTGGTATTTTCTATTGTTTTGGCTGCTGTGTGCGGCCTAGCATTGTATTGGTGGACAATCACTTCAGCTGAGTACATGCCTCCTTGTTTATTCTTTCGATGACTTCACTTGCACTCGCCCTTCAGTTGCCATAATTAGGGTAACGGAAGCAACATGTCCAGAGGCAAATGATGCCTACAACCAAATTGGAACCCCTAAGGTCATACGAGGGATAGTTTAACTACTGTTAATTTAGTAGACTATATAAGTAATAACAAACAGTCCACTGCGCTCAGTATACTAGCAGTGTAGCCAGATAGCATTAGTGAAAGAGAACTTGGAGACGCGAACATTTCCACTACAACAAAATCCCATTTTTGTTTGATTTCTATTCCTTCATTACTTTTCTATTTTTTTGAGGTCTATGGAATCACGAGTATTCAATGTCAATCATATCAACATAATATGTATTAGTCAGTATATCGTGACATGGTATTGTGTTGACCTGAGCAATTATATAATCTACCTAGGTGTCAAAGTTGAAGGTCCCGGGTGTGATTCGAGAAGGCTCCAGTACACATGTAACCGGTTGTGGCATCAAACATAGTAGCTATCGAGGCTAGGTAATCATAGTGCCAAGGTGTAGATGGATTGCGGGAGGTGAACAATCTCGACATCCTAGGTTCGGATGGTGGTTGCATTGAGCCAACAGCATCTGAAATTACAAAGAAAGGGTACTGGAATATCTTTTTTCGGCGACATAATAATGATGGGATGTGGAGTTTAGAGTAATGTAGAACAAGACGGATTAGGGTTCATTTTTCTTTTAGATGACATAATACAGCGAATGATGTGGATGGCGAGCGGGAGTTACGAGAAAGTGTGCTGGAATGATTTACGGGTTCCATTCGGGCGTACGTAGATAAGATGAGGGGCATGGCTGGGAACCACCTTGATCAATGTTCCCCAGCTCTTGAATCCGGAGTCTATCGTGTCTCGGATATATTGCCAGTTCAGTATCAGGATAGTCATAAGTTTATCGTTGGCTTCAGGTGTTCGTTCCTTTGAGATTTCGCCTTCTACACGGGTACCCTGGTGAATACGGTAGAGATAGCTCAGAGGTGAGACATATGTATATATATATATATGCTGTTCAGTTGTTTTTTATTGTTTTGTAACGGTTGAAGGAAGTATGGGGAGATGCAAATGGAGTACTTGTACTTACCAGCAGGAATAGGGATAAAGTTGTCATATAATCCATCAGAGTAGAGACTTTTCCATATGCCTCCACTGCAGGCACTCGTCTCGAGGTTCACCCCCATGTTGAATACCTTGTCTTCATGTTTGACATACAATAATGCTTCGTAGCAGAGGTAGCATATCACATTGTCAGGATTGTCACGGCAGCATCCATAGAGGATCCGAAATGTTGCCTTTCTAGTACAGATGAAACAGCTTGGGATGGTCTGCAATCATGAGTGGGACCACACAATAAGAGGTGGCTATACGGTGGTTTTGATCAGAAAAAGTAGATTGCTTTTATACAGTTAAAAACTAGCAGTGTAAATACAGGCGTACTTGGCCAGCAAATGTTGGAGGGATAAGACTGACACAATTCGCGACTAATTGAGTGTGAAGTTGTAGATGAGATTACAAGTACTCACTGTTGTTGTAGATTGAGCAGCAGCCATGGTGATCAGATTAGACCAATGTGGAACTGTTGAAAGTGTAGTTTTGGACCCACTTATATACCCACCATTGGGTTGGGAGTGCTCTGCGTATGAGGTAACGCAACTATTTTGTGGTTTTCGTTTTAGTTTGTCTGTGTCAAGAAATTTTGGGGAGATGTCACTGCGTGAATGCTTGAATATGGGTGTTAGTGGAATAGGGCATACCGATTGAAGGCTGTACCATATTGTTGGTATGCTCTAAATGTTTATTTTTAGGTAAAATTGAGTTTATATACATGTATATATATAAGCATGAGAATCAGTTCTGCCTAACACTCACCTCTCACCACAAGACACTAGTATTAGACCCACTACTAGTGAGTATGGCATCCTGATAAGTACACACTGATTTTGATGTTTTCCTGCACTCATTGTCTGGTAGTTCAACCAATGAGTATAAATCAAAATGTTCTAACCAACGGGTATCTCTGATCCTGTTCTCCTATAACTATTGAATAATTATTCCTCTAACGTACCTATTGTCCTTCACTGATGTCTCGACGATTTGCCCAATCCTCTGCAATCACTAACGTCATACTTATCATTGTGCTGTATAGAGTCATCTCAAAAAAAACAAATCGCACGGCCAGAAGTTGTCTGCTCTACGTAGCTATGTGCTTCAACTACCATACTTCTATAGTCTGTCCGATCCAAATATCTATCGCAATTGTCTTATTGTCGTTCATACTGCACCCTGATAATTTTGAGAGTATTTATTGCCTCTTTACCTCAGAGGACAGAAAAAAAAATTTAATTCTAGTAGTTTTATTCCATTGTAATTGATGCTAATTTAGTGCCCCAAGGCAGCTAACGGCCAAAAAAACATAAAAATCTGCATATTATACAGTTTTATATGTCCATAATTTAGGGTAATGCAGTTGCCCTATGAGTTCTATATATATATACATGTATATATAATATGCATGCTTAAGCAAACACATGTGTAATTAATACGTCGATTAACTCCTTGGCATCGTCTTGGTATGAACTCTTAGTATACAAGATCATCCTCGTACTCTCCACCCAGAGCTAAGTCGTCGGTCAAGCTTCTCCACTAAAATAACAAATACATGTCTACTTTATCTCGCAATACCTCTTTCTCTTTACTTTTGTACTCATCCTGACTGTACACCATGTGTATTCTTCTTTGGTGTGCCATGATGACTTATTATATATGTAAATGTGCATTGAACCTGCAAGCCTATGACTCACCCCTGTCATGTGGAATCCACTGTCCATCGTGTCTGGGTACCAAATCTGGTGTTTGTTTCCTCTCAAGTCATTCACACCTTTCGACCACTTCAACTTGATCATTCCCTTTCTTTTCCTGTACTTTCTCCGGGTTACCATTAGTACTACCCCCATGATCGTTATTATCAGCAGTCCCGTCAAGAATTGCCCAGCATATATCCAGACATTCCCCACTGGTTGGACGTTGGGCCATCGATGTCAACTCTCTATCTTCTGTAACTCCACCATGTTTGTCAATTTCGTTAGTTTGATTCTTAATGTTGCATGACCTTGATTCCCCCACGCATATGCATCCTTTAGGGCATCCCTCGTTACCCTGACAGCCCATCAATAGCCCTGCTAGCATTAGTATGTAAAAATGAAGCATATTGATAAGATAATATTCATAAAACAATGTATATATTCCTTCTCTATTGCTGCTAATCATATGAAACATACATACCTATGACTACACAATATATTCATATTTGTGTACTATAATACATTAAGCACATCACTATCCAACTATCCTAACAATAGCCCTCGATGTGCTGTTTCCTGCAGTTTAAGGCAATAGTCTGCCCGCAGTGATCAACTCACAAGCACTCTACTCCGGGCTGGTATCCTAACCTAGCTAGTCCTATCCTATCTACCTCACACCCCAGCGCAAGTAACCCGCTGCCTGCCAACACAGTATTCATGAGTACTAAGTCATGCCTGCCGGGTTATAATTATAGTTAGTCATCATGAAAAAATATAAATAATTATGAAAAAATATAAATAATTATAAATAATTATTAATTTCCTATCAAAAATATATCTTCGTATTCCATTATCAACTGCTTGATCTGTTCCTGCTGTTTTGAATGGAATCTGTCCCAATCTACACTGACCTAGTATATTTATGGGTGTGCCACCCCCTTCTGTCAGTATATATTCTTCTGTGTTCCAGCCCGGTGTCCTGTTCTCAGTGGTCTCCTCCCGATCCTGTTCCACCTCAATCTCTTCTCTATGCTCTGACACACGTCAGAATCATCCATTGTGCGGCTACCCTTGCTAACCGAAGCCAGCAAGTCTGTGGGATGGTCGTCTATGAGTACTAATCCTTCTCTCACATCAAATCTCACAGATTTCAAGTTCCAGAACAATGGGAGGCCAATCAGTAGTCTGTTGTCCTCTTTATCTGATACCTGCACAGTTATCCTATGTGTCGGTCCTCCTAGTTCCAGCTCTAACTCTGCACATCCCAGGAATTTCATAGCTTCTCCACCATAACCCTCAGCTTCTTGATCTGTAGGCTTCATCTGTAAATGTAAGCGTTCAGCCACTTAACGGCTTGCAATGTGTAGAGTACTTCCCGTGTCAATAAATATCAGCGTCTGCTCACCGTTCACCTTGCCCCATATCAGTGGAAAGCGATATACATTAGTTTCGGCCGTCAGCTCGCTTATTGGTATTCCCCTTGAGCCAATGTAGCTGACTGAATCCTCCTCATCTCTTGAGCTATCCTCGCCCTTCTGTACAACATGATATTTGCCTCTCCTTGCTCTCCACATAGTTGCTACGTACCCTATTGCCCTGATCACCATTACCGTCACCAGTACATTGCATATGATGTTCCAAATCGCCATGAATCTTTGGAATCCTCCTGAGATCCATTCATACATGTTCATTCCTCCTACTTTGAAGGGTGTGCCAGTTAATGCCACTGTTCCGGTGGATGGCCATATTCCTAACCTTCTCATCTGTGTGCGTTCTCATCGAATAGTTTCCACGAAGTCGTTTAGTAGCGTATTACCAGTGTTCAGGTCTGATATTGGGAATAGTCCTACCGTTCCTTGTATATGGTTAGCTTAGGATTCTTGTATGTGTAATTGGTGTACAATAACTGTTGGAGAATGTCGTAATTTACATTTTCTACCTTACTGACCTCTTGGTTATTCCATGAGTATCCATATAGAGTATGGTTCAAGTTGAAATACAATGTAGGTGACTTCATTTCCCTTGCAATTCTTGATTGGCGTAGTCTTGTGTAGTGTAGCGGTAGTTGGGTCCATGTATAAAGTTTGATTAGTATTCAGACTCCTCAGTTGTGCTGGTATGTAGTCTCCATATTCATATTCTGTTGCTCCTCCAATCGTGTATTGTCCCCGTAGTAGTTTGTTGCAAGAATGCACTGCTATGTGGTCTGTTGATACTGTCCTGGCCACAACATAATTGTCATCCAGTAATTGTCTGATCGTTGCAGTTGGGTCAATCAGCATTAGTTTTGATATGAGTAGCAGTGATAGTTTCTCATGCAGACAGAGTGCTTGTATTCCATTCCAGAATGTGTTCTTGGTTTGGTTCTTTATGGCTATTGAGAGTGATGTTGCAATGCTATTCACCTGGCCTACTATGAATTGACTGATGTTATCTATATCGGGTCCCCATGTGAGTAGCTTCAGGTCACTGGTGAAGTTCCGTCCGTAGACTTTGGTAGCATTATCTACCCATATTCCTTGGTCGGTTCTGATCAATGTTAAGGACATACTTGCACCTTATTCCATTCGCTGTTCATGAAGCTAAATGCCATGCTGTGATCATCTGATAGCCAAAATTGATCATGATTCTGTCCACTCACTGTCTCCATTGCCTCCTGGAATATACATTCCTCCTTCAGTTCACCTTCCTATATGATCACGCCATTCCCTTCTATGCTGCAGTCGTTGTCTTCAAACTTACAACTTTTCACGTTACCCAAACTGGGTTGCATCAGTCCGGTGTCTCAGTGAAAATATATGTATCCTGGTACTAGGTCGTAGTTATTTATGGTCTGTTCATAGTCAAAGCAGCACTATTTGTATTTGGGTGCAGTTGACATGTGAGTTGATATGAACCCGTTGCTATCCACTAATGGCTGTCCTTGGAACGTCTGCTGCACGGACATTTCCTTGCATTCCTCTACTGTAACCGGGTTGTAGCCGACTGCCTCCTTATGAATTCTCTCATCATTGAAGAAATACTATAACGTAGTAGAAACCGTTCTCCTGTGAGTACATAGGAATGCCCTACTTTGTAATGTTATAGAAGCTGTTTTGTATATTTTCAGGTCCAGTGGCGTGACGTCGTGTGCATTAGCCGTAGGCTTGGGACAGCTGATGTCTTTTGGCAGTTCCAACATCAAGTGTGGGTGTGATCTCTCATCCGATGAAGTGTGGCATAACATTGGATGTTCTGGAATTGCGGCTCCTCTCTTGACCAGTGTAAGCACAGTTAGTATTCCTATCATCACTGTCATACCTGTAGTCATGCTCCACCAACCTGTATTTCTCCCTGCTGTTTCTGTTTGCATCGTCTTCTTCTCCTTGGTTCTCACCTGGTGCACGATAACCCGATTTTCACCCGTATTCTTGTTTCTTCTATTCCTATTCCTCTCAATCTTGTGGAGCTGTTCACATAATGCCTCTTGTTCCTCCTTCATGTCGTAGGAGTCTTTGTGTGTACACTGCCTTTCCTCGCTGCACTTTAGTGTTATCCTGTCTTGCTTACCTCTTTTCAGTCGTTTAGTCTTCTCTCCATCATAGTGATACCACCTTTTACCTGTGAATTATTTCGCCTGTGTGCAGGGCAGTATTGGTGCGGCTTCCATCCTTGCCTCCAACTTCTTTCTCCTGCGTTTGCTCATTTGCTTGATGACATTCACCCTTGGTGTTTCATCATCTTCGTAAACCACTTGAACATATCTGATGTCTGTATCTGACATCTTCCTTTCATCAGTTCCGCTCCGTACTGTCTTCTTTTGAGGTGGGTCATCATCTTCGTAGACTACTTGAACGTATCTGATGCCTGTGTCTGGTATCCTACTTTCATCTGTTCTGCTCCGTTCCGTCGTCTTTTGAGGTGGGTCATCATATTCGTAAACTACTTGAACATGTCTGACGCCTGTGTCTGGCATCCTACTTTTCTCTACTGCTCAGCCCCTCTCTGTCCATCTTTCATTGCTCGTCGTCCCCTTCGCGTCCATCCTGTCATCAAGGTCTCCTCCGTTCATGTTGTAGATCTGCAATTCCCCATATATTGTCTCTCCTAACTCCTGTAAATACTGTAGTAGTTGAACTTCATCCATCTCGACATTTACTGTACCCCAACTGTCCAGTGTCTGAGTGTTGGTGATCGAGTGACTGCCATCACTATCATTCATGATATCCCATTCCATTAGTTCTCCCATGTCTTTCTCAAAGAGATAGACGTCGTCCAGGTTGAATGGTTCCTCTCCCATTAGTATCTCCCAATCTTCGTCTGTTAATTTCATGTCATCTAGCATGGGTTCGGAGTTATCCCTGTGGCAGTTTTCATCGCTATGTGCTCCTCTGTCTTGGGGAGGTATCGTTGCATTAGCCTCTACAGTCTCCCATGTGTCCATACTCTTTTTACTGGTGTTAATTCTCGATAGATTGCTAGATGTGGCTCCTACCGTGTAAATACTTTCTCTGTTTTTGATGGCTTGGTATAGTGCATTCAGAGATTCTCTTTTAACTGAATTGTTTCCTTGTTTTGCAGATATCTCCTCCACAAATCTGACTGTTCTGGTTCTGTCTTCTGTTCCGGCTGATGGGTTGTACCTCTCATCACATCTCCTGTGTCCTAGTTTTCCACAATCTCTGCAGATCGGTCTTCCTATGGAGTGTATTCGGGTCCTTCATGTCTCCGGTTGTTCTCCATAGCTCGCTGGAAGTTGTTTCCTGTTTGTCTCCATTCTTGTCTTCTGTAGCTATCTCCACTTCCATTCTGTCCCTTATTTCTCCAATCATGAGGTCTATTGTCGCTTCTACCATGGTTTGGTATATATATGTTGTTCCTATTGTACTCTGGATTCCTTAGATGTTGAAAAGGTTGGGGTTGTCTGCTCCTGTTATTTAAGTACATGTAGGTATTTTTGGGGCGGTTGTTGTTATGCCATGATTAAGCACCTCTCTGATTTCTGTTCCATGCCTGTGTGTTTCGTCTCCGAGGTGGATCATAATATTGACTGTTTCACCAATTGGTACTGGTTTCATATGGTTGTTGCGCCATGTCCATCTAGCAGTCTCTCTCTCAACTCGCTCGGCTTCTCTCATTTCCAAGTCCTTCAATCCTCTTCTTAAATTTTCCATTTCCCTATCTCTTCTTTCGTCGGACTCGACCTTGTGTACCTTCTCCGTGGCCTTTTCTGTGAAGTTCCTATTTGCTCCTCCTTCTGCTATGATCATATGATTTGTGCGTTCGATCCTCTGGGCCACCTTAAATGCATCCTCTGACGTCTTTATGCTTGGGTTATTCAGCAATGGCCTCTTGTAGGCTGGGCTCAGTCCAGATAGGAAGCCTCCTAAAATGATTTGGTCCCTAGCGTGTGAATCTAGGTTGGGGTATATGCGATTTGCCATAGAACATATGTTGGAGTAGTATTTGCCAATGGTCTCATTGCTCTGTTTCTGTCTACTATACAGATCCACCGATGAGGCTATTCCATTAGTATCGCCGAACTCCTTAGCTAGTGTACTTGTGAGCTGTTCAAAGTTGTGTCTGATGTGTGGTTGTCTCTCCATGATATTTTTATATGTGATCAGGGCTCCATCAGCCAAATATATAGGGGTAAGATCATGCGAAAATTAGCATCTAGGTTAAATTTTCAAACTAATATGCTTCATTTGAGGAATACCATTAGAAAGAGCACGCTCTCATGGTCCTAATGATGTGTGATTTGCCTACCTAGGTGAAAAACTGTGTGTAGGGTGACCCTTTGAATTTAGCCTACCAACTTGAGTTTTATGTTCCAATAACTACATATTTTCAACAACTGTTCTACAAGGCTAAAATAAGTTTTGATTAAAATTGTTGCTTCAGAAAAACTCTTCATGCATGGCTCTAACTATCCATTAGTTTTTTGCCCGATCATATATAGTGTTTTCTCAAAGTGTGTGCCTGAATCTGCCTCTCTATTGAATTTTATTATGTTACTCCGTTACCGAAATAGTACGCTAAAGCTTCCAGAACTGTCACTCTTTGTAGCAGTGTTCCTTTTGTTTTGAAGTTGTCTGTTCTTTGCCTCTATTATCGTTTCATTCGTTTCCTCTGTGTCCCACTGTATCAAGTTCCTTGTACCAAGAATTGGTGACGCTCTAGGTGTTCTTTCTGCTGAAGTAGGGTCTCTCACCTCTCTGCCTTCACTGTTTATACATTTGTATCCTTCATTACCATTTGGTACACATAATACAACTTCAGGGTCTCCTGTAGTGTCCCCCTCAGCAGCGGTGAATCTCTCTGCCAAGCGCACAGGTGTTCCTCTTCTATGGTGTGCAGTGTGTCTGTCCAGCTCTCCTACTGTAATCTTACTGTCGTTATCTGTACGGTGGTCCATAGCTGATGGTATTGAACATCTCCTGTGCTGAGGTGTTGTTTGGATACCTGCATCCCCCATGCCATGTGTGTCCTCCAGAGGTTGTGGTGCTGGTGGTAGTGGTGAGGACGTCTGTGATCTGGATCGGGCCATTCCCTCTCCTCTTACGGTAGGCATGGAGTATTCTTAGTTCATGTCATCTGCCGTCAGTTTTATTCTACTGTGTTCTATGCCTAGAACATACTTACCTGTATCCCTGAATGCATATTTGATACCCATGGTGCAATTGTTAATAATTGTGCTATAATAATATGGTAGCAATCAACAACGATATAGTTAACAATGTATGTGTATTGAAATGATAGGTTTATACCACCAATAATGGTTGACACTGCTTGGTTACGGAGTCGTACTTTTCGAACTTACAATTATGTCACGAGGGAATTTGGAATGAAAGAAATAGATGTAATAATATAATGTAATAATATAGTGATAATAATAATGTAATACTGAATTGTACATGTTTGTAATGTGTAATTAAGTTTGTTTGTAGTAGTATGTGAATTAAATGGATATAAATGAATGTGGTAATTTTGGATGTAAGTTGATTTGTATAATCTGTAAATGAGTAAATGACTGTAATTTGTAGTTGTCTTCTCCTGTTTAATTCAACTCTATCGAGAGAAGAAACTTCCAAGTTCATGCAATTTATTCAATTAGATATCTGCCAATTCTGATAATCGTGATAGAGGGGATAACTTCCCACTATGAATAATTTTGATCCAATAATCTGGAATTCTATAACCTCCTGCACTCAATTTAATATTCGCACAAATGTCAATGAATAATGGTTCTGTGTATGTGTGTATGGTTCAATTATGGTCATGGTAGCACTCAGGACAATGTGCACTCCATTATGATTCCTCTCGTGGACATACGTATAATATTAACCTCTCTCTATTTTAGAAATGAAGCCCGAGTGACAAATTGGGACTATCTCCCCTGTGGAAATTATATCAAGTCTACCGACAAATCAAGACATACAGTTGGACAATCAAGGTCCGTACAGACAATCTCTGGTACTGTACAATAACAAGTAAGGGCTTATCAATCAACCAATCAATTCTGTATGTCAATGTTATGTCTGACAATCATCAAAATGCAATCAGTTCCTCAAAATATAAAATTATGAATCCAAATATGCGATCAAAAACCAAGTATTGGGACTGGTATGATTATCATCCAATAATAATCTGCCTGATTGGGTTCTTCTCAGAATTCCACAATATTTCAAATCGCAAAAAGAGTACTTCCAGAGAGCAGGGATATGATTATCCTCAATGTAAAATCCAATAGTAGAAATAACAGTGTATAACAACTTACAGTAGCTCTGTGTGTGTGTGTGAGGAGACACTTTCAATATTCAGGGAAAATTATAATATATCAATAATGGGTGTGTGTTTTGCTTTACTTGACTAATATATACATATATTTATGCACAATGTTCATGTCCAGAGTGGCATCTGACACTTCTAGTACAATGTACATACTCATCTAGACATATATTCCTTAACCCTGGAAGTTCTTTTCAGCAATTATATGGCATCACTCCGTTGTATCGATACATAGCATCTCTTCACTCCGGCCTATCACTTTATCTGTCTGGTAATACATCAGTAGAAAGAACAGCATGTTATTAATTTTTTGTGGTCTCATTGGCGCCTCTTTCGTTTTCTGTTGTTACCAGCCATGTAATAATACCAGAGGTCAAGCTCGATAAATGAAAGAAAATGATCATGATTTATATCATGTGATAAGTATTATTAGCTCCCTCCTGCACATTGGATACCATGAAGCTGTGGACATAATATTATCTTTACCAATATTATTGTTAAGCAAGCAGGCAAGTTGAGATTTGGAGGCGCTGTCAAGCACAGATAATGGCCCAGTATAGACCCAGTATAGACAGATGGATTGCATGCACAAGTGAGAAGCAGTAAGATTGGGATAAGGTAGGTGAATATAATGATTTATCTTGACTCCACTTGGTGGATCCTGTAGTGCATGATTGTAGTAGTGTCTATCAAATGAGATATTGAACCAAACCGACGAGAAAGGCTTTCACACACTCAAAATTCTGCGGGATTTTGCAATTTTATGATATATCAATGTGTGTAAATGTGGGTCGCTTTAGCCGACTGCTGGAAAATTTGGTGTGGTCTCATAATTACTGTTACCTTGA
This sequence comes from Bugulina stolonifera, assembly GCA_935421135.1. NCBI lineage: Eukaryota > Metazoa > Bryozoa > Gymnolaemata > Cheilostomatida > Bugulidae > Bugulina > Bugulina stolonifera. The sequence continues at coordinate 5,837,369 of OW285197.1, read as the reverse complement.
ATAGTTTCACCTCATGTTTGGTCAATACATCAATACAAAGTAGTAGCTTTAGTTTGGGATGGTTGTTAACCTACTGAAAGTGATCTGTTGAGTGAAATGAGAATGAACAAGTATGTACTAAAATTATCTACTTCCTCTGTAAAAAATTGACCATCTGGCCGTACATTGGTATGAATGTGGTTTTAGGGGGGGAAAGGAGGTTTGATCTATGTGATACCTCTATATTTCAGCGGCTTTCGACCCCTGCAAATTGTAGCTACTCCGAAGAACCTACTGTTGCCATGGGTTTTGCTGAAAGCAAAAATATGTTTTAATTAAGTTTCCATGTCAATTAGTGAACCGTCTGATTGGGGCCAGACAGACATTTCTGCTTGTTACCAAAAATATTTAATAACTTACATTGGCTGCATAAGAGATCTGCATTGCCGTCAGTTGAATTTTGTCTTACATAATATGTTTATGTGTTTTCCAGCTCAAGATCCTCTCCAAAGATTAATTGTCTGATTGCTCTGCTCTGGTCACTCCTGACTCTAGCTGGGGGTTCAATACCTGGTGGTATTAGTAAGGTGTCAAATCCCAGCATATACCTGGATACTGCTAAACTGGCTCTGAACGCTGCAAATGTAGCATTGAAGGTAACATATTACCTTGTTGGGTATAGCAGTGCAACCTATGGCAGATTGTGAGCATTTGCAATGTTGTGGTTTGCTTATGGGTAGTGATAGCCTACTGGATATGTGTTTGCTGTTATTCTTATGTCCTTGTGGGAGTTGACTCGTGGCAAAGTTTGAGTCAATAACAAGATCTATGGGAATATTTTTGTGTTTGGTGGATCACTTGTGTGGACTTGTAGTTGCTGCTACTAAATAACACATTTAATACATAACATAATTATTAAACCTTAGCTTCATTTAACTAACAGTGTTTCCGCAGAACATCGAAGTGATTTCAGCGACGACCCGGGTTGTTTCTTGACAGATGATCAGGATGAAGATTGAAGGAGACAATCTGGATGGGGGAGTATGTTGTACAGAAGCAAATTAAATGTATGTAACAGCGTACCTACATGCAACAGTGTGTTCACATGTAATAGTGTACCTATGTGTAACAGTGTATTCACATGTTTGTAACAGTATCTGTACATGCTGGATTGGCTGGAATTTCAGACTAATGCATTGTGGATTACTGTTTGGTAACTAGGTGTTCCTGTTTGATCATGTATTTACATTACTTGAGTTTCTATGATGTAAATATGTTTTTTTACCAGAAAGCAACATGTGAGATTAACGTCTGGAAACAGCCATGGCTCACAGATGAACCAACGAAGGTGACTCACTTCCAGTGCGATCAGAATGTTTCCATAAAAAGGTGAATCATCGAGCAAATATTATTGTATATTGATATTCTACCTTCGGTTTCTCACACAATTTGTATTTAATGTATCCAGTTGCAGCCACTTGACAATACTTAGTGCCTGCAGGTAATTACAGCATGCACTTTCTAAGGGGGCTGGCTGGCTGGCTGGCTGGCTGGCTGGCTGGCTGGCTGGCTGGCTGGCTGGCTGGCTGGCTGGCTGGCTGGCTGGCTGGCTGGCTGGCTGGCTGGCTGGCTGGCTGGCTGGCTGGCTGGCTGGCTGGCTGGCTGGCTGGCTGGCTGGCTGGCTGGCTGGCTGGCTGGCTGGCTGGCTGGCTGGCTGGCTGGCTGGCTGGCTGGCTGGCTGGCTGGCTGCTAGTACTAGTAGTACTATTAGTAGCACTATTAGTAGCACTATTAGTAGCACTACTAGTACTACTACTAGTACTGCTAGTACTACTAGTACTACTAGTACTACTAGTACTACTAGTACTACTAGTACTACTAGCACTACTAGTAGTACTAGCAGTACTAGTAGTACTAGTAGTACTAGTAGTACTAGTAGTAGTACTAGTAGTACTAGTACGCTGCTTCTACTAACCTGGTTATAATAGAACAAGTAGGTGTTCAACAGTCTGAGGAAAAATGTTTTGCCAGAGTTCTGTACTCCAGCGATTGATAAGACAAACACAGGGTAGTCACTGATACCCCAGTCTGTGATGATTTTTTCTAGTTTATCCAATGCTAACCGAGGACAGGTGGTGTCATCACTCTCTGGTATATCCGCTATGAGTATCGGCTTAAGTTTCCGGCACCAGCCATATGTATTCTATAAACAGAGAGACACGTCAATTACAGCAGGTGTTGTTTTGAACTACATACTTTCAGTATATGAGGTACTTTACTGCCGCAGATTTTATATATAATTCCAATTTGCAAACTCTACATGTACATGTATGGGTATTCACTAAGTAAGCAGTATATGAATATACTAAGCGTAACCTTTGCTTAACCTACGCTGTATCAGTTGACTTTTTTATTCAAATTTACAGCAGTTTTACATGTTTTACATGTTCACCCAATTTATTTAGTGAACTGAGCCAGAGTGTAGACTCATCTGTACCGGTCATCATCACTATTTAGTACTTTAAATGCACCAATATACCACCACTATACTGGAAGATTCAGGCGTCCTTTCTTAAAATAGAAATATTACAGCAAGTCAAGCATCACAAATGTACATTGTATGTATATTGTAGCATGCATACCTGATAATCTGCGGCCATTTTGATTACTCTTGTGGATGAATCTGCTGTTCTCTGCTAATTCCAGCACATCTCCCGCAGATTGTTACCGTGATTACGACTCAGATATTTTAGTCATAGGAACATCTAGCTCTAAAAAGAATGCACTACTGTTTGCATCTGATAATTCTAATACCTGTTAGATATGGATAAGTTGACAATCATATAGACTTGTACCAACTAGTAGTAACTGGTTTATCACTGTATTGAGGGATCTGACTGTCCCTAGGTAATGCTAATTTTATCAGTTAGTAAGACGCTTTATGTACACAATGTGGATTAAATCTATATAGCTGATAAGCAATATTGTTATTGCAAGGCTGCAGTTCTGCAGTGAACCTGCGTGATGTGGTTGTTAATTCCTATAGATGTTCAAAGAATACTACTTAAAGATACCCATATAATATGGACATGTACATGATACCCATATATGAGCATGTACATGATACCCATATAATATGGACATGTACATGATACCCATATAATATGGACATGACTGTATTAATACATGATACCCATATATGGACAGACATGTACATGTACATGATACCCATACAACATGTCCACATATTATTATTATTATATAACATTTCGCGCACATGATTCAATGGATATCTTAGTAAAGCTTTGGTACCATATCCCATATCTTTGGCAGTTTGTTAGACACCTTCAAAGACCATTGTCCAGTCAAATAATAGTGTAATTAATGATACTAGACTAGTAATACAATCCTTGGTTAATCACTAAACAGGCTCACAGCAGCTGTAACTCTAGTAATTAGCTACTAATTAGCCCGCTATCAAACCTGAACAATAACTAAGGTACAGGTACATGTGTATATGAATGTTGGCACTGTGCTTGCATGTGTGCAGACAGTGTCAAAATACAAGCAATATCATCTTGCTTCAAGGGTAAACTTTGCTATATCGCTCAATTTTTTCCAAAGCACATCACTGTGCAGTCTTCTTTTATTACTGTATACGTGTGAGTATGTTAACAAACTAAATGATATTCGTTGTAATATCTATACTTTACCAGCGTGATACGGCTCAGCGTTCACCTAACAGAGCTAAACTTAAAACTGCACAAAAACCTGTGACATTTAAATCTTTGTGGTATTGTCTTTGTACTCTACACAAGGAACATAATATAGCGTCAAACTATGAGCTTCACATACTGGTTACTCTAAAATCTAGTGCGTTGAATTATAACATAGCAGTCTTATATTAATATTAACATTGGATTATTACATTACAGCTCCTTACAATGCATTGAAAACAAAATCATGTTTGATTAAATACTTATTGGTATTATTAACTGTTGTCAATGGTCTCTGTTGATTTTAATTATCAACTTGTAGAGCCTAATCTCCATATCACTGTATTGATCACTGTATTGATCACTGTATTGATCACTGTATTGACCACTGTATTGATCACTGTATTGATCACTGTATTGATCACTGTATTGATCACTGTATTGATCACTGTATTGATCACTGTATTGATCACTGTATTGATCACTGTATTGATCACTGTATTGATCACTGTATTGATCACTGATTGTTTTATTAAACTATTGATTTTTGCAGCCCCTGTATGATTTTCACATAATAATATACTTTGCTTAAACTGCAAGTGCCTGAGATTTTTAATAATGAATATGTAATTATGGTTTGTATGCAGGTAGAACAGAAATTTTTAGGTTATTTGACATAAATCAAGTAGATACACATGCAGGTAGAGTCCCAAAGATTACTGTTGTTATCGAAGTTTGTATTCCAAAGATGACATCGGTTTATACATGTGAATATTGAAAGAAGCATTACATCACAAAATGCTTATTCGGTACCGGTTTGAATTTTAAATTGAACCAAAAGAAAAAAATCTTGAAAAACTGAATAATGCTGAAACGCAGTGTAGCACTAACATTAAGTAACAACGTGGAGCAGTAGAACAGGTTGAGAGAAATTGCACAGTCACTTATATTATGTTGACCTTTTTCATCTAAGCAACATCTGGTTATGACTGTGTGTAATTATATTGTACAATTGTAGATACTGCAAATCAATTTTTATTTGTATGTTATTTGCAGCAATTGATAGCCTAAAATGCTAATATAGCTTGAATTGCTATACTTACATCTTAGACTGAAAAAAAAGTTACAAGTCTTGTATTAGAGTCCTGATTGCATAGCGATATCACTATATACATGTAAGATGGCAGAGGCACAGTCCTGGTAGGAGTTTAGAGAGACCTACAGCAGAGTGGAACAGAGCGGTGCAGAAGAAGAACTGAGAATGTATAGTAACAGACCAGTGCCATGCGGTGCTAAGCCTCTTGTTGGATGTTCATGTGGTGCCCCTGGTGGTATGAGATATATTTTAAAGGACTGCGTACCATGAAGGTATGAGCAGATGTGATGTATGTCGACGATTTCAATGTCTTTACTGCGGAGACGAGTTTTCAACTCAAAAGAGCCTTTCTCGCCACATAAATATAACAAAATCTCACGATAAAGGTGGTAAAGTATGGGTTACTACTGAGCATTCAAACCGTCCATTTCCAGCATCAGAATCCGCAGCTCCACCTCTCAGTGACAAAATCAAAATTTTTTCCTGTAAATTTGGTTGTGACGGCACTGCAGATGATGCCTTTAAAGTTCACCAGTTCATGGCTAAATGTAGAACGTGTGAGAGATACAGATGTTCTATCTGTACCCATATATATAAAGCAAAGATCTCCATAAACAGGCACATTAAGAATGTCCATACGCTAGATTATATGAAACCAGTTGATCGTAAGAAGATTCATGCAACAATTAAGGAGTCATACAAGCTACTGTCCTAAGTGCCACCAGAAAATGGCCTTGGGTATGCAGTTTTCCCAATGCAATGCCTACATGTATGTCACTTGGAAAAGTTTTATCTCATGCATTATACTATTGTTTATAATAAATCAATTTGGCAGTAGATACAGTTGTGTAGGTACACGTACATTGTAATAGTGTTTTATGTGTGTAATGTGTAAAGATTTTAACCAAAAGAGAAAGCTTGGGTCATGATACAGGATGAGCCATTTTAGTGCGTAAACTTGTAGCTGTACTTCAAGTTTACAAAATAAAATTGTTGTATGAGAAATTTCACAACAAACAACTGTAGACCTCTTTATGCGATAATTTTAAACAATATTATGGAGCAGCCGTGACCTAGTGGTTAGGGCTCTGGGCTTTCATGTGGGAGTCCTAGGTTTGATTCCCATAAAGGTCATTGGTGATGTTAGGAAGGGCATCCAACCTTATAATTCTCCTGCACTACATTAGTCAATTTTGCCATTCTTTGATCAAGTGCTTTCTCCACCCCAAATCAAAAAAATACAAATCTTTTTAGACCATTGCTTCCTTGCCTGGGATTAATAGCACGAAGTAAAATTTGTAAGTCTTTTAAAGTATCTATTATTACATGTACATCAATTATAAATAGTTGAGTAATTGGTTCCTCACCACTAGAGGATGTGAATTCAGGGCAGAGATTGGACTTCAATACCCTTGACATTATGATACAAGTACTGTAGTATATGTAGTTAGTTAGAGTACAAGCTATGCTGCCAATGGCGAAACGGTTCACCCAACGGTTATAGTAATCACAAGACCTACCCAGGGTAAGCTGACATACTATGCTTCAACTTGACACAGGTAAGCACCAGCTCGAGTAAGAAAAGCATAGAACAAATCTCAAGATATGTACATGTATATGTATGTGAAGATAAAATTAGAGTACTGGTATATATTGTGATGGTACGCCAAATCGTATCTTACATCTGACACTCATTATTGTGTGCACATACATGTATATATCTGCTTGTTATTGTATATAGTTACATGGTTGTTACTAAGTCTTTTAATGCCTTTTAATTACAGAGGCCCGACCTCTCAGAATCCATTGATATTCATTTTGTACATGAATTGGACCATTATAAGCAACTTTTGTAGAACCCGACCTATTTTGGGTCGGCCGTCGGGCTTCCGGCGGCCATCTTGTTGCGCAACTTCCGGACGACCACACGTCGTCTTTTCCCGACGTCACGTCGGCCGGAAGTCCTCATACTATATAAAGGGCATTGTTTTACTGTTCATTGTCTCAGTCTTCACTTGGCTTTCAATAAAGACACATCTATACTTGATACAGAGACTTTCACTTCCTTTTGCCAGGTCATTCGCATAGCGAACTGCCTACTAGGTCGGATCACTCTCTTTCATTGTATAGTCTGAAGGTCGGACTTGAGATCAGATGGGTCGTCTTTGGTAGTATTTGGGCTACTGAGACCGCTCGATCTTTCATGTAATGCGAAGTCCTATTACCACTCATAGGCACTTCATTTCTGGGTCGATAGTCGTCCAAGGACGACCGCACCAAAACACAGAAACCATTACATTGGTGGCAGCGGTGGGATTCTAAGGTCGTACTCTTACGATACGAAGCGAAGGAAGGTGACCTCGGCCTCGGGTAACCCGACCGACCTCATTCTTCAATACTTCAACGGCGATTAAGGGCTCGGACCCGGGAACCTTGGATACGAGAAGGTGACAAACGCTAAAGTGCACCCATAATTCTCGTGGTTCCGCTGGATGCAGCCCGACCTACGCCAAATCTTCAATCAAAGACCGACCTCGGATCCAGAATAGATTGACGATACTCAGTACGACCATCAGGCCGACCCGGCCTAACAAACCACAGTAGTTAACTAACTACCCGACACCCTACAGACATCAAACCGAGGACGACACGTTCCATTCACTAAGGAGGCTTAATCTATACTCAGCAATGGCTAGCGATATAGACAGGCTAGTAGAGGTAATCGGACAGTACATAGAAGTAGCTCGACCTCAGCCGCCTCAACCCTTTTTCAAGACACCACAGTTCGACGGACAAGGGGACGTCGAGTTCTTTATAGAACAGTTCCTGATATTTCGCAAATAAATCAGCCCCAACCAAATAGAAAACACCAATTACTAATGACCAACTTGAGCTATTAATCATCTAATTATGGGCAGTATACGGGTTGAGAGAAGGTCACTAGATACCAGGAATTTGAAACTGCTGTTGCTGCCTAGGGTTACTGTTGAGCGTCATAGAACAGATTAGAATTAACCAGAGTACTCTACATTAAAATTGATCTACCCTCAACAGGTATAAATACTGTTTTATAGCAAAATTATAGAGAGTTATACGTGATGATAAATGATGCAAGACAGCAGAAATGGTTGAGGAATACCACATTTTCTTGTTTCTGTTTCATTAAAGCTATTGAGTTGGCTATCTGCATAGATACCGTAAACCACCTTTTATTTGCATATTTGCAGCAATTGATAGCCTAAAATGCTAATAATAGATTGAAGTGCTATACTTCAACCTCAGACTGAAAAAAAGTGTTATATTTTTGTATTTGAGTCTTGATTGAATAGCGATATAACTATATAAGATGGCAGAGGCACTGTTCTGGCAGGAGTGTAGAGAGACCTACAGCAGAGTGGAACAGAGCGGTGCAGAAGAAGAACAGAGAATGTATAGTAACAGACCAGTGCCACGTGGTGCTAAACCTCTTGTGGGATGTTCATGTGGTGCCCCTGGTGGCACGAGATATATTTTGAAGGACTGCGGTACTGAGTACCATGAAGGTATGAGCAGATGTGATGTATGTCGACGATTTCAATGTCTACACTGTGGAGACGAGTTTCTAACCAAGAAAAACCTCTCTTGCCACGTATATAAAACAAAATCTTACGATGGAGGTGGTAAAGTCTGGGTTACTACTGAGCATTCAAACCGTCCATTTCCAGCACCGGAACCCGCTGCTCCACCTCTCAGTGACAAAATCAAAATTTTCCCATGTAAATTTGGTTGTGACGGCACTGCAGATGATGCCTTTAAAGTTCACCAGTTCATGGCTAAATGTAGAAAATGTGAGAGATACAGATGTTCTATCTGTACCCATATAGACAAAGCAAAGATCTCCATGAACAGGCACATTAAGAATGTCCGTACGCTAGATTATATGAAACCTATTGATGAGGAGATTCTCAACAGAATTGAGGAGTTGTACAGAATGTTGTCCCACCAGACGACCTAAAGTCAATTGACAGTATATTATTTACCGACTGCTATGCCTATGTCACTACTGGTAGAGTTTTATCACATGTGCATGTATTGGTGCTTATACCAAGTAAAGTTCTTAGTAGATACAAGTGTGAACATTGCAATAGTGCCATATGTGTGATGTGTAAATAGTTCAACCAAATGAGAAAGATTGTGTCAAGGTTAGGAATGAGTCATTTTAGTGTGTAGCCAAAGTTCCTGCTTCCTTCGGAATAAATTTATTGCATGTAAAGTTGCAAAGCAAATGACTGTAACCTCTTCATGCTACAATTTTTAAAAATATTATTTTAATTTTAAGAAATTGAGTAATTGGTTCCCCACCTTTAGAGGATGTGGATTCAGGGCAGAGATTGGAGTTCAATGCTCTTGACATATACATGTACATTGTATTTGTCAAGGCTATGCTGCTGTTAAAGCAACAGCTGACCCTACACTGTTATACTGGAGGTAGAATCAGCTTGATTTGGAACGTGGCAGCTAGCTAGCAGCCCAAATTCTGAGGTAGACATACTTGTACATGCAAGTAAAGATGAAATTCAACTACTGATAAACTACATGTCTATTACCAAGGTAACTGAGGTAGATATAGTACTGTACTAGATGGACAACTGTGGACTCTGGACCTTTTATATGAAATTCTCGGCATGCAAAGAGTAAATGGAAATACAGAACGGGAAGTACAATGTGTATATTGTACATGTAGGTAGCTACAATACATTTGATATCTAAAATGAGTACAACAATATATAGGTATACAGATGTCGGATGAGAGTAAACAGTAGTTGTTTATGGTTAAGGACATCATCCGCCACACTATACTTACATGGAGATATTAGATGCAGGTGTTATCCTTGATTATTTCATCACTGCCATAGAAAATACCAGAAGGATAATAATGATTAGGAACCAGAAATGAATCATGGGCGGAGGGTGATTGTGCATGAAAATACAGGTTTTATTGGTTTTGACATGCATGTACATGATCTATTTTCTTACTATTTATTGTACATGTATTATGCTAATTTATATATCTTCACCAATCTTGCTTAGCTAAAGACTGTTACAAAATTATGTTGTGTGCTAAAATTATTTTATTCAATATGATATCTTAAAACAATTAAGCCACACAGAACTTCTAATAGAAAAAGTCTGTTCCAATCGGAGGTCTGCTAACCGGCAACTAAAAATTTAGAGCAGAGAGTTTCTTTAATGTTCTAAAAGTTACACAATAGAAACTTGACCTACATGTATAATAGACAGTGCTAAATGTGATCAATTATATGACTGGGTGCAGAAGTGTGCATACTGCTGGAGACTGAAGCTTGTGTGGACTGAATCAGCAACAGGATTATAAAACATGCCGTAGCGCTGCCGGCCGAGTGAAAGTCACTAACAGTGTTGATAGTGTTTTAGAAAGAATTCTTGTTGTTGTAAAATATGATCAACATGCCACTAGCATAAAATAATTAAAAAATACTGCCTTGACCCAATACCAATTGAAGTTGTTCTTTCTATACATTGGAAAAGCTAAGAGAAGATGACTTCAGACTGTTACCTGCTAATGAAAGAATGCATGCACACATGTATAATGCGTGTGCACTAACAGGTTTAGTGCACATCTTAAATACACACGTACATGACTTGTATGTATACTAAATTTTGTATCGTCAGGTAAAGTGCACGATAGTATTGTCCTAGAACTAATATAGATATAATAAGAATAGATGGAATTGACGGTATTTGTTTATTTGTTTAATTTTACGTGTACTACTAGGCTCTCTGCAGTTACATAATCGGTTTTGTGAAGGTTTTTCCTGCATTAGTTTTTTGTTGTGTCCATTGCCCTTTACCCTGCGCTCTAGCCTGTATGTTGTCTGGGTGCACCTCGGCTACCCAACAGGATACAGCAGCATTATTTATTTATTGGTTTTTAATATACGGTCAATAACTTGATTGCGTGATTCACATCTAGACAGATCAGCATAAATGTACTATCTTAGACTCTATCCAGCATACAATATTAGAATTCATTACGCTTGAAAAGTAAGGTGATAGGTCATTCTTTCTAGATGTGGTATTTTTTGCAAGAAGTTTATTTCTGCACAGTCTAGCACTCGATCTACATTATTCTGTGTAAGGAACCAATCCTTGACTTTGGTTTGAGCCCGAGGCTCTATAGCACCCAACCACCTAGCACTGTGGGCAGACGTATTAACGCTACACCAGCTCCGTTCTCTGGTGAAGCGTCCATTTTAACGATGCTGTGGAACGGAGTCATTGATAGCTCTGAGTCGGAAATACACTCATTGCAACTAAAAACTTATCACTTTATTAAATCATTTTAAACCACTACTGTGCACCATTCAACATTTGCAAATATTGTTCATTTTATTTCACTAAGATCGATGTGTTGTTTGTCCTTGTAAACCTAGTGGCAGCCAAGATAAACCCATTTGAATATTGGCTATTTGACCTCCAGTCAGCATTGAGACCTGTTAGGTTCCTATGGCTATGCCTGTGCTAAGTCTATACTTGGAAAGTTTTTACATGGGTAGACTACAGCATGAAATAGCCAAGTAATCTTATTGAGTCAACACTAACACTGTCGTTCTATAAATACATGTACACGTTGTAGCTCTTGTGTACAGCCGTAAACAAGAAAGTTAAAGGCAATGCCCGCAATGAGTTGCAGGCACTATGGCCATCTCTGTAGCACAGTTTATATTAACTGCTTGAGTGCTTCCAAAATTTCCAACATACATAAAATGTGGGCTAAAAATTGAAGGAGATGGTTTTCTTGGCAGCAGCTAGGTTTTCAAACACAAACAACACATCAATTTTACTGAAATAGGATGAACAATAATACTATTTTTCAAATATTGAATAGTGTGACAATTGGTGGTTTAAGCGCTATCTTACATGTATTTTCAAACTTAAAAAAGTGAGTGAATCATAGAAATTTGATAGCTATGCTCGTTGAAAAAAGCCGCCCAGCTGGATCATGGTGGGAGGGGTATAAGATTGCTCACATTTGCAGTTTATGGTGATTGATAGCCTATAAGCAAGGTGAAGTGTGATTACCAGGGAGGACATGTACTACATTCTGTATTGAAACCAAGTTATTGGGTCAAATAATAAACTAGTAGGTTATTCCTATACTTTTCCTTGACCGCGTTTGTAGAACCGTGTGAAAGCGCATTTACATGTATATAGCAGGTATATAACATGTACATAGCATGTATATAGCATGTGTAGTATAGCATGTATATAGCATACATATAGCATGTATATGACATGTATTAATAGCATGTACATGACATGTATATAGCATGTACGTGTATAGCATGTATATAGCATGTGCGTATATAGCATGCATATAGAGTGTATATAACGGGAATGCAATATTTTGTCAACCAATACCCAACATTTAACAAAAAGAAGAGGTCAGTTAAATAGCTTTTGCCTGCTGACTGAGCTGTGCGGTCACTTTTAATAATCTTTTTTAAGCACTCTAGTGAAATTCAGCAGGGCTTTTTCCACCGCTTAAACAGGGTACTGTCAAGACTGTGTTTATTGCACTCATCAACATTGGATCACCTTCTAGCTAGAACAACAAACAGACATTGAACATCTTTGGCCAAGCCCAAGCTACATGTAGCTGTTTATGGTATTTGTTAGCATATTTAGTCAATAATAATCAATAGGCATAAAGCGCACATTTCCTCAATTAAATAATACCTGTATAACATTTATAAAAATATAATAAGAAAATATATACATGTATGATCTTTATTTTCTCATGCATTAAACTAGTCTTCTACTAAGGTGAAGAGGAGTAAAATTGTTCAAAATATTTACACTACAAGAATTAATTATTTATGAATGTTATTATTTTAAGTTCAAATCACAGGCTACTCTAATTTTGCTGATGGTTTATGCTGCACAGCAAAGAAAGTGTCGTGGTTGAAAAAGTACATTATAGTCATAGTATGCAGGATGCTGGAAACAGAGAGTCAGATAGGCAAGTATGCGCTACAGTGCATAATTATATTAAACCAGTGTTAATAGCTAAATATAGGCGTGCACATCCTGGATCTGAAGAAGTTGTTCTAACAGAAACAGACATTGGCTCATAAATCACATTCGATGTATAGTAACTGCACGATGAATTGCGTTTTCCTTGCTTCCTTCCTTCTTTTTTCTCATCAAAGCTAAAACGTGCATTTGCATGTATGTCTCTGTACATACACATCGTACATTACATACATAATATAATATTAGAGTCTATTGGAATTGGTTATTCGCAGGGGGTTAATCAATTTCTTCAGTTTATGAATAAGAAGTGAGAACAGGACATATTATAAAGAATGGAAAGCCCTAGTTTTATAGTAATTCATATACTAGTATAAACACTTACGGAACTGCTGGTTACCGTTAGGATCAACACTTGCCTCTCCATCTAAAACCATAAAAAAATATTACATAGACGTAGACATAGGCATAGACATTAAGAACATTCTATTCCTAGGTGCAATTTATAAGAATTTAACAATAACAATGAAAAGATAGTTATAATATTGCTACACGCATAATCAGCAGAGCAGTTTAGTGAAATGAAATCTAGCAAAAGTAATGTTGCATAACAGCCGTTTCCGAGTTGTCATTGTTGTATAAATTACCAAATAGACAAACTTTTAGAAGTGTCTAAATTTTGATTTACAATGTATCGTTAACCTGTTTTAAGTATAATGAATTTTCTCAATGCATTGTGTTTACATGCATAATGGCAAGTAATAGCTGAAATGGTCAATTAATGAAGTTTTAGAGGAACCTCACAATCCTAGTAACTCGTACCTCTAGCTTTAAAATGATGCAGAATTTGTTTGGGGTTAGTGTTGCTACAGAGATGTAGTTCTGCTTTAAAAACCTGCAAATATTGCTAAGAAATTATTACCGGAGAGCAACCGTAGTCTGACGATGTAACTTGTCATGTGACTAGCATGTGACTTGTCATATGAGTAGCATGTGATGCTAGTCACAAAAGCAAAGAAACTGGTGCTTTAATTGCAGTCAAGACGATCACAGGTGGAACCAGCTGTGAGGATTAGTTTGAATTAACGATGAAAGTTAGACAATGATGTCTATATTGGCTAACTGCACCAACTGTGATAGATCTCTACAACACTTGCTTAAGTTGATTTATCCTTACTCGCAAATTATCGGAAGAAAATTTAAAGTCTAGAGAGAACACATGGCCACTACACCAGCTCGACTTCCTCGACGAAGGAAGCCAAGCTGATGAGTTGTACATGTGTACTGAACTAATTGCACAGAAAATAATTCTCTAAGGTCATCCTGCTATTAAGAAGTTCGACCATATTATTATATATGTACTTCCTACATAATATTCTGGTATTGTTCAGTCATGTTTTGTTTTAAACCCTGTTCAAGAATTGCATGTGTGAAAGTAACTCATTCCTAATGAGGATCTACGGTACCTAATCACGTAGCACAGTGAGTAGACAGAATCATGTATAACAGTGGAAGAATTACATCCCCACTACACCTACTCAGTCCATGGATAAAATACCCTTCTATTGTACATTGTAGCTGTAGGTTGCTGATAATTCTACCGGCATGATTGTCATGGAGTAATAATGTCATAAGACATGCAAATTAATGATTTTATTCCAAATAAAACTGGTGCGAGAAGTTGACCGCTCAAATTTGATTTGATCGGATGGATTTTCTATTTTATAATATAATATTCACTGGAGAGTATACAGACTGTAGACTAATAAGAAGTTACAATGCAACTGGACAATATATACATACCACGTTCTGTTGTGCAATAAAATGTAGATGCGCTACGTTCACCAGTTGCAGAATCATTATTTCTCCTTTCTTCAGCAGATCTGTCCTCACTCTCTGTTTGGTCACCATCTTTGGGTCTCTCCTTAGTGAGACCTCCGCGCTTAGCCATGCGTAAAATTGTTCCTTAAAAATTAGAAAATACCAGCAAGAGTGTAGTAAAAAGGTCAACATACGCTGATATGGTGAAGAGGACTGACTCCTGTATATGAATGACTAGTGTCGACATATGGACTATAATATTAAGACTTAAAATAATGGAGGTCTCCTGTGTGTACTTCATCTGAATGCAGGATAAAGACCCACCTCTGCCCTCTTTTAACAAGAGCAGCCACATCAGGTGAAGGTGCAGGTGAAAAACGGCAGCACCAGCGCTGTCTGTTTCAGCCTTGTAGCAGTGCTTCACACTGGGTTCATAACAGAGAGTGACTGAAGTGTGGAGGTGAGAACTTGGTAAGCTCACAGCCACGATAAAAATAAGACATGCATGTACCTAGCCGTGGTATGAAATACCACCGACATACTTAGAGTTGAGGATCTGCCATTTACTTTACTTTAATATAACATTAGTGTATGGTTACATGTCTAAGGCCGAGTGCCTACTATGCCTACTATGTAGCTGTATATCTTTTACACGTATACTGAATGCATGTGCGGCAATGTTTCATAATGTTTTGTATCATGCTTGACCTAGGAGGCCTTACCCAGAGTCGGTATTGTTGTTTTTTATTATTATTGCACAATACTGTAGACCAAGTGAAGATAGCACTTTTCACCAGAAACCACCAGAGATGATTTAGTATAAAAAAGAAACATTATTTTTTAGTTCAGTTGATTGCTGAAGCTCAATGAATACACATCAACATTATCTCAACGATACTTGATTTATTTCTTCTAGACTAGCATACTCTCAGCCGAAGTCCCTCGAGCCGACCGCGGAGTCCAAGGATATGAATAACATTGATAAGCACAATCATGTCCGCTCTACGCACTTGTCAGACAACTCAGACCTATGGGTCAACACTCATGCACAGTTAATCAGTCGACCGGTCAACTGGTCAACCGGTCAACTGGTCAGCTGGTCAACCGGTCAACTGGTCAACCGGTCAACCAGTCAACCAGTCAACCAGTCAACCAGTCAACTAGTTGCTATATGCTCAGTGGACACCGTATGTGATTAGGAGAGAGTCTGATAAACCACCCTTACCCTTTTCCTATGCTTCGGCTCATACAACAAGCACAAAAACATTACAATATTGATAGCATAATGTCACTTGAGAATTTATGGGGGAAATGTTTTGGACACAAACAGCTGAATGAACTAATGGTGCATCTCCATTCTACGTGTGCATGTACAATGTAATTCCACTCTGGAGCTATACAATGTAAATATGTCTTTCCGTGTGTGTGTGTGTGCTATCTACAAGTGTAATTTCTTGGTGGGGCAACTAATGTCTATGTCACTAAACACTGTTCATAATCTTGTGTCTTTTAGTGATTTCAGACACAATCCAAATTTCCTCTTGCATACGCATAAAAATATGAAAGGAAATGCCATGGTGTTCTTACAGAACATAATAATTGTATGGGATTAGATTCTTAGGTCACAACCTTGATTTTAACATTACTGAAAAAATATCACACCAAACACTGAATTTTACATGTAATTCTGAAATGAAGGCACGAACACTGATTCTGAATTTTTATATTTTCAGACTAGAAAGGATCACACTGGCTGAAAACCTGTTCTGCTTCCCATCTGCAAATTTGACACAGGGGTGAAAAGGCTCAAAATATTGGTAGTTCAGCTACATTCAATGCAAATTGGAACAAAGTCAACAAGTCTTTGGTAAATCATATCTGCATCTAATGCTTCTGTGACACGCAACAACAAACCAGAAATTATCAATATACGGAATACATTTACATCATATACAATGTTTAGTGTTGGTAACATTCTCCATTTTTGCTGTAATGAGGCACCATAGTAATGTATTTACCATCGTCTCTGTTGATTAGCAACTCTGCAACCTGATAGGCTACTACTGTTCCGGCTGGTATTTTTGTTGTCTGTGTGACTGCCTGTTGATATTTGTACCCCAATTCAACATAACCCCATTTAGTGGGATCTTCGCTATCACTGTCACCTTTGTTAGCATCCTCCTATAATAAAATACAAGTGGAAGTAGATATCCTACACTCTGTACAAATATGAACAGGTTGTATGGATGTCAAGTCAAGTCTACTGGTTACAAAGTAGTTCTGAAAGTTAACCTGACTATTACAATATTGCATTTTTATATTGATACATGTATTATTTTACATAGATATAGACATAGACATAGACATAGACATAGATATACCTCTTGAGCCTGACTTTGTTGGCCATGTTCCACCTTCTTCTTCTTCTTGCCATCCTGCAACTAACACTAGAATTTATACATCATCTACCAATACATCATAATGTATTTTACAACTACATGTAATTACCAATGTCCTATTATTATCTTCTATTACTATAACCCAAATTCTAATGTTTTAAAGTGCTGTCAATATCTGTTATTCCAACCATCTTTTATAGCATTCACAGTTTACAGTAGGACGGAAAAGGAAGACGTACACACCATCACTCAACAGTGATGGTTATAAATCAATAAATCTATGCACACATTCAGTTTATTTACATACAATGTAGTACTAGGGTAAAGCTAGAGCACAGAGAAATAAAAGAGAGAAGTTGGCTGAAAGAATTTGATTAGAGTATTTTAGAGAATTGAGTCAGAGTGGGTCCAACGTCAGTTAGAGCTAACATTATTAGCGTTGAATTAATACAACATGTAGAATTAAGATAACCAGGGACAGAGAGTTAAAGTCAAAACAGTTCAATTAATAATGATACCTCAGCAACCTAAAGAGAGTGGCAAATGAATACGACAAACATTACAATGTCAGGAAGGATATCGATACCCTCCCAGAGAAGAATAACATGTCACAAAGCAGAAACATTTTTCTGAGATATTTTGAGCTAACAGCGCTAGCAGTTGATTTGGCAGAGAGCGTCACCAAGATAGACCTAATAAAGAGGAGGATAGGAGCAAAGAGCAGAAAAGAAGCCACTCTGCTATCATTGATCTGCGAAGAAGACCATGAGATATTCAATATGTTCAATATTGAAGTTGACAAGGTTCAATACCGAACTGTTGGGATGGGATTTGATTATAACAATTGAATCAAACAGCACCATGGCATTCTGCTTCGATGTTCATTTCAAAATTTAGCAGTGTTTGGATTGAGAGATAATCAAGTCTGAAAAGTGAATAGCGAAGCTTTGCGCTGCATTGGTACACAGGCGCCTCATATAGGTAGTGAGAAGAGGTAGGTGCATACCATGTGCTCCTGTGTACCATAACAACTTTGTATGAACACCTGCAGCACCTGTTGTTCACACTTAGCCAATATGATATGCATGCGCTGAACATTTGTGTTGGTCATTTCAGACAATTGAAACTCTAGTTCTCACCAAAGAATATGGTTCAATACCACTCATCTAAACAGAAATGTAGATATAACTATTATATTTTTATTAAATGTTTGTTTACACACAGGGAACAGGAGTTAATAAAAATATTAATTGTTGTAACAACATCTCATTGATGTGCTACTTCTTTGAGTTTAGCCAGATATATGCAGGCGCCGAACATTCGCACGTTCCTGTTTGATAGTGAAAGTCATGTAATGTTGATGCATTCCTGCAAAAAAATGTTTACACTTTAAGCTCCTGTGCACCATAACTATGAAAACCTGCACCTGCTGTTCACATAATTGCCATTAATCATCAGAGAAAACAGGATGATAATAATCATAATCATTGTTTATTCCAAGTTGCTGAAATTGTATAAATTCAACAATAAAAATAATTTTTTACCAAGTATACTTTATATCCTTCTACATGTATATTCTGTCAGAATTTGTGCACAGATATTTCATAAATGAGGAACTTTTGATGCTTAGTCAAAAAATTTTCACTTTCTAGTTTGGAAATACCAGCTAAATAGTAAACTAGAATTTTCCACAGGGTGTATGACTCAATTGGACAACTCCTCTTGAGGCAGGTCAAATATTTGGCGTATCTCATCAACTGCAGCTGAACACGTGAGAGTTTATAACATTTAAGATCATGAAGTAAAGCATACTCTTACCTTGCCTGTAGCATCCATCTTTGGTATCGTTGTAACTTTGAGCTCTGTCTCAGTTTCAGATCTGACCAACCCAGTCACGACACCTAAAGCTGCTTGTCCAAGCCAATAGCTAGCCGTCTTCTCTTTGCATTCCCGCACAATCTGATGGCCAACATCTAGTTTTCTAATAAGAAAACACAGCTCATTTGCTGCTTTATGTTTAAGAGAAACACCTAGACAGTACGACTAATACCTTAATTAGTTATCCAAGTTAAAGTATTGTCTGGTTTGATATGGAGTACTTTATAATGGCATTTCTGTGTCCCATGTCAACCCTACACTCGAATGACACAAATTATATTATTAACATGAGAATTTCTCCAATTTGTTGCCAATGGGTTTTCTCATAATTGCAATGTATACACAATTATATTACGTGTACTTGTATATTGTAGAAATTGTCTACCCTATAATACATGTGCATAAACTTACTTGTCTCTGATATGATCAGCAAATGACTTTGCTTTGATCTGCTCCAGAATGCACCTACCGAAGTCAGCTTGCCAGTGTATATACTTGATATGGGTTAGATCTATGTTGAATATCTTAGCCAGGTTTGCTTTGGCAGACCTGGTGACCATGATAGTGCTTTTACACTCATGTGCTCCAATATCCCTTTCCTCTCTTGTCAGCTGCAAATACCAAGTTGTTATTGTAACGTGCATTGTGTAGAAAATGCTTAGTGTTAATTTACCCAACACATGTGTGCATTGTAGTATACACGTACATTTGTACATTGAGTAGCTATCAGAGTGCATGATGTTCACAGCACGTAAAAGTTCTATTAAAGTAACATCAACAGATATGTTTACTTGGTCAGTTACTGTTCAACTATTAGTACAGTACAGTACAGTATAATGTATCGTGTATCATATATCGTGTACGTATATCGTGTACGTATATCGTGTACGTATATCGTGTACGTATATCGTGTACGTATATCGTGTACCACGTGCCGCGTGCCGTGTACCACGTATATAGCCTTTTAAATAAATGTACGTCGTCTGCGATTGTTTATTGCACATTACTGTACATGTAATGTATGTACATGTGCATGCATTTCTTCGTTATATTTACAGGATGATACATGTATATTTGATATGTGATGTAAGTAGTGGTATTAAGAATACTGTAAAGAACTGTTCGAATACAATCTCCGTTGCATAAAAATATTGTGTCCTGAGCCAAAAGTGCCTTACAATTGGCCATGGCCATTATTGCATTTGCTTACCAAATCTTGAGTCCAACAACAAGTATAATGTACATTGTATGTATAATATACATGTACATTGTATAATATGCATGTACATTGCCAAGTATAATAAATACAAATTGAATGTTTTCATTGGGTATATGCTACAATGTATATTGTATACCTTTGTTAGCCTATGCCTAGCCTAGCCTAGCCTAGGCTACGTTTTTGGCTGTTGCCACCAATAATGTTTATATTGATTCTGTATTAATAGCTATTCGTGATCTGGTGTGTAGTAGTGCTGTTTTTACTCCTGCAATTCAGACCATTTTGTATATATTGTATGTCACTGATCTTTTACTAGTTGGAGGTTGAGCTTTGGTACAGTAATTACCTTTGTATTAACATTTTGACCTCTGTTTAGAACTGATTTTCATATAATATTATAGGGAGTACAATTTTGCATTTTCATTTTAGTTCCTTGTACACTGTTGCTCAATGAAGCACTCATACTGATTGAATAGTTGTACATACAGTCTCTCACTGTTTACTGCTAACAGTAGAATACCAGGCAGTCTGACGGTGCCGGAAAAACACCAAACCACCGAACAGCGGAATGGAATTCACCGAACAGCGGGTGACTTAACAGAATAGAATTTCTTTGTATGCCTCACTTATAGCATGACATTGGTCCATTACAGTGCTCAAAGTGTACCGGCTCGCTCAGGCTCGGCGAGCCTGTAAGAAATCGTCATGGCTTTCTTCTAGGCTCGCCGAGCCCTAACAATATAATGCGCCAAAGTTGGGTTTTCCCATACGCAGATGCTGGGAAAGTCGAAAACAATCAATACTCTGGCATATGAAATCGCGTGATAGTATTAGTTTAACGACAAAGCTAAGGGCGCAGCAATGTTGAGTAAATCCCCTTTTGGTCATCGTGATAAGCAATAGTAAATAGCTAGACCTTTCAGTGCAGTGAACAGCTTATGCTTTATTTCCGGAATAAGTTGAACCTGTTTTCATTCCATACTTTTGAGTTTCAATCAGTAAATTACTAATTATTTTTCACCGAAAACAAGTTTGCAAAGCTGGTTAACTAAGTGAGTCAGTCGTTTTTAAAAATCCAGAATGTTCTATGTGGCCTTGTGTATTATCAAATTTTCTTTTGTGAATTTTTTGGTAGTCATCTTGATCATCCTTATGATGAGATGAGCAAATTGGATAATCAATCATAATGATGATGATGATGATCATATGATGTATAAATATTAATATAATTATGATAATAATAATAAAATTATCATTGTTGTTAGAATAATGATGATAATAGTAATTATTATTATTGCTAATAATAAAAATAGTAATAGTGGTTGTAGTAATGTCGGCCTACTGTAGTGGTAGAAGTCAACGGCAATTTGTAAGGCTGCTGGCAGATGAGCTAGCAATATTTGTTTGGTGGCTGTCCTGAGTTTTTGTCACTTTCTATATTTTTGATTAATAATAAAAAATGCCCTTCTTGATAAATTATTATTATTATGAAAATTTTAATATTAATATTAAATATTAATTCATCTCCCAAATAAGTCAAATCTTGCCCTAAAATATACTTCAGCTTGCTTGTAAGATGTTGAATTCTTGAAATTTTCCGCTGCGCGGGCTAGGCGGGGGGCACCCTATATCAGAGCCTGTAAGAACTCCCATACACCTTAAGCACTGGTCCATTATAACCAGCATGTTACTGTTATGAACTCATAAAATCCTTGTGCAACTCAGCCATAGTCATTTATAATTATAAAAAATTGATTATACATTTTTATTCAGACGAGCAATAAATAAATGAGTAAGTAGATTCTAAACATCTCGACTCTCAAATATCTAGCCCACAATGTTCCTGAGCTAAGTGGCAATAAACAATATTTTATGCAAAAAATATTTTACTAACTTATTTAATAAGTTGTAAATCACAATGACAATAGACAGTTTTAGCAATAAAAGAAAACTTATGCATTGATGAACCGTGAGTATTCCTGAGAGATAGTATTGAATGTAATGAGTCCCAAATTTTATTAGTTCAAGATTCTTATAGCAGCTCAAGACATTTCGACTAAGTTCAAACTTGCCATTTCTTCAATAGAACCACACAGTTCGGAAAATAAACAGATAATCAGATGAAGATGAGCGGCGCAATGTGCGTTCGCTGTAAAGGGGAATTTTCTTTTGTGTGGATGGTAGCAAAATTCCCAACTGTGCTGTGGTTATGGTAATTTACAATCAACGATGAAATATGAGCTATTGACTTTTAATTTTTATTTTAAGTTTTAGCGGAACAAACCCATAATACTAATTAGTGGTAGTTGGAAGGTTAAGACATGATTGTTTTATTTTACCATGTTGTTTCAGCACCATAAAAATTCATATGGAACTTCTGCACAGTAGAATATGAACCCATTGATATAAAATAAATTATTGTAAATTCAAAATTAATATAATCATAATGTCAATGTGATAAGTATTGTTGTATACAATACACATGGTATTTTTATTTAATTGGTATTTGATTTGTTGTGATAATGATTATTGCTATTGTTTAACACAGTTGATATATTAATATTGTTTATTAATGATCAATTTTATGAAAGATGGGCGATTTTATATTAGGTCGACATGCCTTTTTACTGGCTCGATCTGTTCGGTGATTTCCATTCCGCTGTTCGGTGTTTTTCCGGCACCGGGCAGTCTGAGCCCTAGATTATTAGCGTACCATAGCATACTGCAGTACTAGTATGTCATAGAAAACTCATGTATACTAACGTATACCATAGTATACTATAATGGTGTACTATAATTACTGTAGCACACTATTAGTACACTATACATTGCACTACAGAATACTATAGCGCGCTATAGCATGACATAAAAATCTGTAGAATATTATTAACATGTCATAACATACTAATAGCATACCACAGAATACTGATAGCATACTACAGAATACTAATAGCATACTACAGCATACTAATAGCATACTACAGCATACTAATAGCATACTACAGAATACTGATAGCATACTACAGAATACTGATAGCATACTACAGAATACTGATACCATACTACAGAATACTGATAGCATACTACAGAATACTAATAGCATACTACAGAATACTGATAGCATACTACAGAATACTAATAGCATACTACAGCATACTAATACCATGCTACAGAATACTAATAGCATACTACGGAATACTGATACCCATGCTATTCTGCTAGGTGGAATGGTGCTCCTATAGAATTGTGTGAGTCATAAAGGTAACTAGTTAATTACTACCTGAGAGTCTGGCCTGAATGAACTCAGTAGGTCCTCTAAGGAGTATCTTGTAACTGTATATTTCCCGGACTTATCACGCTCTACCATTGATAGTAATTTGAGTGCAGAAGAAGAAAGTAAAGACGAACTCGGGATCAGTTCTTCACCAGCCAGCTGTTCAGCAAGATGGCTGGTTGCTATTCCAAACATTACCTAATAAAATTGAACAAAAATGTAAAACAATAAATCTATCTTTTAATATTTAAATGATTAGTACAGCGGTTCCTTTATGAAGTTCAATGTAAACATACATGTAGTTCTTTGATCTACCTACTAAGTGGAATCAGCGCCTGCAAGGTGTTCTATCATTTACCTTTCTCTGACCATGATACTACTAGCTTAGGACTAGTATCCAAATATCAATATCAGGGATTAAAAAAGAAAAATAAATTTAGTATAACTTTGTATAATAATTAGTACTGTGCCGAAGTGGACATGCCTATATATTTGCAGCCCACTGACTAGACACTGGCATTATTTGCTCTAACTGGTCTAATACCTTATCCGGTTGTCCTGTGGCTGCGTATTAAGTCCATATCCATTATTATATACTTATTAGCATCTTATATTGTGCATTCATCTAATATTGTAATGGTCTTTGGGGGGTTGTGTATGTCGTCCTAAGACGACCCCTTGTCCTTGTGGTGCTAGGTCTTCTCATTATATGAAAGATCAACAAGTACCAATAGTTCAATAACTAGTCAAGACGACCAATGTGGTCCCGAGTCAATGCTTGTTTGCTATACTGAGAAGGAGTAGGAAGGTCGGGAAGCAAGGTCGAGGACCTCGACGACTGGAACGACCAATACTACGAAGTGAAGACTCTGTATAAGTAGTATCGAAGTGTCTTTGTTGAGATCCAAGCATCAACTGAGACAATGAATGCTCTTTATATGCTGTTAGAACTTCCGGAGGAAGTTCCGATAAAAAGGCCGAGGTGGTGTCATAAAAGGCTGACGTAGTGTCGTCAGGAAATTTCACAACAAGATGGCGACCAGAAGCCTGAGGCCGACCCAAAACATGTCAGATTCAACACAAGAGGCTTAAATTAATCCAATTCATGTGCAAAAATGAATATCAAGTATTTCTGAGAGGTCGGCTCTCTTTACATGGGTATAAAAAGGATATAGTTACTCAGTGATGCACATTATAAGTATAATGTGCATCACTGAGCAACTATAATAGTAATTATAAAGGTATAGTTAAAGCATGCATAACGAGTTAGGTATGAGTCATTATGCACGTACATGTAAGTGCAGAGTGTTAAGGACTAAACAAGTAGAGCTGTGACAACTACTTGGCACCAAGGGTGGCATAAGGTCCATCAGGCAAGCTGAGGTCGTAAGCGAATGTCTTGACCACTACAATATTGATTGTATCTCACTAAATACTTGATGTAAATCCTACTTTTATATCTGGTTTTATAAGACCGAGGCCCCTCTAAATAGTTGTAATCATACCCTTTATGTACTTACATTATGGAGTTTTGCATATGACCAACTCTACGAGGTCGGACCTCGTGCCTTCCTCCATATTGTTGCACAATATTTAGTAATAATAATAATAGTAATAATTCTTTAATTCTCTAACGTGGCTGCCCAATAGCAGAGCTAGTCGAGGGGCCACCACGGCTCATAGAGCTGGATATTATTATAGTTCGATATGGCACAGAGGGAAAACCTTCTTCGGGGCGAAAACCTCCTGGTCATTGGTGGGACTCGAACCTACGTCCTTGCAGATAACTTGCATCATTGCTGCAAGACCAGAGTGGCTAGCGATTGACCACTCGGCCACCAACACCTAGTGCCGATACACTATCATACTTTACCGGAAATAAAAAACTGTATGAAGCATACACTTTATCATGTACAATCAGTTGTTGCTTGGGCTCAAATAAAAACACATCTATACAGAAGAATACTGAGGTGTTTTTTCTAGAATAGCATAGTTCCAGCTCTCAGTCCCATTGGACCTTAAAGCCCGAATTGACTAAACTAGCACAGACCATATTCATGCAAGCATTTCTACCAAATAACTCAGACCCTATGGGTCGTACACTCAATTCAGTTCAATAATCTGCCATACAATCACTGACTCAGTCTTTTGCATAATTAGAAGCAGGTCTAGCCGACTACTCCTAGACCCCCTTCTCCAACACATTACCACAACACCAGCTCAGCAACCTTGTAATAAAACATATATCATCATATGATTCATATGAATTACATCCTATATGCAATTTATATACATACAGTACTTAGCGAAGCTCTTCCTTCCCAAGAGAAATAGTATATGACTGCACAGCACTCAGTACATATGGGTTACTAGCTTCATGCTAACCTTAAACATAGTAACTATGTTGCATCTCATTAGTTCAACCAATCACACACATAATATCAACAGTGGTGGATAAAAAAATTTGTTCTCAAAGTGTTGTTGGCATTAATAGCATTTAGAATTTAGTTTATTTGGGCTTGCAGTCATACTGTCTACGTGCCTGGTAATAATAATTTTAATTTTGACAAGGGGAGTCCCCTTCAGAGCAAGCACTAGTCACGCCTGAACGCTCATGCTGTGTTCAGAAATTTAAAGCAGTACCAGTACCAGTACAGTTTCCAAATACCCTATTGTCTATGTGTCTGGAGCCAACATTCTGTGTGTGATAGCAAACATTTTTTATAACTTGTGACTATTTTATCGGAAAAGTTGTTATATTGTGAAACTGCTACATCTAATGGTATGTAGGAACAGGAAAAGTGTTCATCACTTAAACCATCATTACTAATTAGTTTTTATAATGAGTATTTCATTGCCAGCACAAAGTCAACAAAAGTTTTTGAAATGTCCCCTAGTCATGCAGATCTACATGCAACATTAGATCAACCTGTGACTAACTTGTTTACACTCTGTGAACACTTCAGCCACAACTGCTGATAAAGAGTTAAACCTAACAACCTAGCAGCCTAACAACGTTATCTGCTACCTCATATTTACATACGGATTCAAGCACTCAGTATTTTTATGTAGACGATGTTCATTGTTTTAACACAGTTTGTTGATATAAGATTCAATGTGAATATAGGTGTGAGTAGCTATTACATGTACATGCATAGTCTTTACCTGTACATATATTATGTGTAGCGTACGTGTGCATGTACGTAGATAGTGTAAGTGTATTATTAATATATGTCAGATACAAGTAGTATAGTCAGTGCACTTCTATACAGACACGCACTCATTGACCCCTGTTTCCAACCAATCACAAGCCGGTATTTCCGATTTCAACCAATCACAGAAGAGCACAAAAATTTTGCGCACGACCTTGCCAAGGTCACCCCAAAATCCCCCCTTCTGGTTGGTCGAAAAAACATTTGCACACTTGACCCCGAACCCGGCCACGACCCCTTCCCTCCCTCCTTCCCACCCTCCTCCCCTCCCCCACTCCTCCCTCCTCCCCCGCCACCGCCCTTGTCCCGTCCGCACCGCCGCCGCCACCACCACCCTCACCACCGCCACCGCCACCGCCACCACCACCACCGCCGCCGCCACCACCGCCGCCGCCATCACCTTCATCACCGCCACCCCTCCTCCACTGCCGCCCACCCTCCCCCCGCAACCCCCACTCACCCGAACGACCGATCGTTTGAGGCGGTCAAGCCGCGCCCGACCACGTTGCGTGCGGCGCCGACCGTACACGTGGAGGCGACGCCGGTGCCCCGTATCCACCGGGCCAAGCGACTAGGCCGCGGCCCGCCGCCCATCCCGAGTTACACCGGGGCGGGATTGTAAAGATAAGCTGGTCTGATGGTGGTATTAATGCGAGGAAGGTTCGGTTCTATGATATACATTGTATTGACGATAAAGGATGAATGAATAAAAGGTTGTGTGCAAGTGTTAGATTTTGCCTGCCAATAGAGTTTAGTAGGAGTAGGAGTTTAGGTACTTATTACTCATCTTCATCAGAAGTTGTAGGAGCTATAATGTTTACGACTTCGGTCTCGGCATACTCTAATTGATAAGCTCCAGCTCCAAACTCTTGACACACTCAAGGTAGTCAAAGCAAGAAATCTATCCTTCTTTATGTTGTTGGTACCTTACCATATCCGGTGATTTGTAGAGGTGAGCTAGTTGTTGAGGGGTTTCACTTTTGTAGTTACGAACTTCAGAATCAGCTCCCAATCTTAGACATAAATGTAGACATTCGTAGTCTTCATTCTCTATGGCAATGTGAGATGGGGCGTATCCATCTCCCATTCGCTATAATATCAAACAAGGGAATTGAATTAAACTCCCCATCTAACTTATCAATTCGATCTACTCTACTTTTATTCCACTGTAATGTATTCACTTACCCTCATATCTAAGTCAGCCCGAGTATTTTCTTTTAGTACCTTTAGTGCCTTTCTATGCTTGCTGCTATGCGCTGTTTCAACAATGAGGTGGACTACACTCCTTCCATCATGATTGTAGCTCTGTACATTGTCTTGGGGAAGTGATTTGTAAGGAACTCTGAAGTATGGGTGCTTTACTTCTGCTCTGGTCAAACTTGTGGTTAGAGCATGAATAACCTTAGCTCTACCCAGGCGTGCAGCAATGTGAAGGGGGGTGTCACCTTCCAAATAAACATTAGCAATATAGATAAGTACCGAATTGTTACGAGTTTTGCAACATTTTATTTTTTCACAAGCGATGCATGCAAACATTGGTGCTATAAAACACTAACCCCAAGCATCGGCTATTGCTCCATCCGCTCCCCTTGTGATGATGAGGCGAATTAGTGAATCCGAACAATAAGACTGTACAGTTAGGTGAAGTAACGTCTGCCGATTCGCATTTTTTGTATTCAGTTGTTTGTGACTCCTCGCAACAAATACCGCGAGTGCAACGGCTCTCTCATCTCTATCTCGGGCTGCTTCTAGAACCTCACTACATCATTTAACATGATATTTGTTTTTCACATAGTTGAGAGGAAGTTATATGAGAAATTTGCATTGAACCACTTCAGTTTTGTCTATCATATTTTATTTTGATCATAAAAGACAATACGAAAAAAAAAAAAATAGTTGGAAGTATGTATAACTTACAACTCTCCATCCTTTCCATCTTGCTCCCAAAAGATAGAACGAATTTCCTCTAGTAACTGTGTGCTAAGCTTATTGCGAATATCGGTTACAGGATCCCATTTCTGCCAGTCTAGGGGTAAGCTTTTTTGGAGAAAGAGCTCAGATTCCCCCTCAAATAAGTCTTTATTCTCATACTTGCTTTGTTCTGTACAACTTTCCACTGTTAACTTCATCAGCTCTTGGTTTATAGGAGTCATTAGCTTGTTGCTATACTCGATTGATCCATATCCACTTTCCATGCTATTTGTGTGCTAACCTTCTTTAATTTTTATTAAGAACAGACTGGAGCTAGAAAAGGTTAACTAAACTATTGTTTCCATCTCTCTTTATATAGTGAATAAAAAGATACAAATAAAGCTGATTGGCTAACAATATATACATTGGAGCGCATTGGAAACACATAGGGGAACATCGAAACACATCGGGAGAGGTCGAAAACACATCGGGAGAGGTCGAAAACACATCGGGGCACATCGAATCACATCGGGGGAGGTCGAAAACACATCGGGACACATAGAATCACATCGGGGAGGTCGAAAACACATCGGGACACATCGAATCACATCGGGGGAGGTCGAAAACACATCGGGTTACATCGGGTTACATCGGGGGAGGTCGAAAACACATCGGGACACATCGAATCACATCGGGGGAGGTCGAAAACACATCGGGACACATCGAATCACATCGGGGAAGGTCGAAAACACATCGGGGCACATCGAATCACATCGGGGGAGGTCGAAAACACATCGGGTTACATCGGGTTACATCGGGGAAGGTCGAAAACACATCGGGACACATCGAATCACATCGGGGGAGGTCAAAAACACATCGGGACACATCGAATCACATCGGGGAAGGTCGAAAACACATCGGGACACATCGAATCACATCGGGGGAGGTCGAAAACACATCGGGTTACATCGGGTTACATCGGGTTACATCGGGTTACATCGGGTTACATCGGGTTACATCGGGGGAGGTCGAAAACACATCGGGACACATCGAATCACATCGGGGGAGGTCGAAAACACATCGGGTTACATCGGGTTACATCGGGTTACATCGGAAACACATCGGGTTACATCGGGATACATCGAATCACATCGGGATGTAATAAATCAGACTAAAAAAGGCACATTACTTCTGATTGGACAGAGACTTCCATAAAAGCAAGCATGAGAGAGGATTTTTATCATTACCACTCAACCACCTAGTAAAGACTTGCAACTCTGTGGATATTTACTAATTTCTCTGAATAAACATCACTCAACAATTAATATGGTGAGTAAACTTATTTTAATATGTATTTTAATATGAATTTACTCATTTGAGTTAACATTGGGACTAATTCTATTTTAGTAGTGATATAATACTCCTTTGGTATGACCAGGGCCTAGAAACTTTGTAAGCTTATATATTAAACTGTTTTGATTCTCAACATGAGAGCAAGTATGTAGAGATCTGATCTGTCTATACTACAATTTGTGTGACCAGAGCTTAGAAACTTTATAAGTGGTGAGATATATTTTCAATATGAGTAGTTATATCACTAGTAGTGTAATAAGTATCAAAACAAGTTTATTACCACTTGTACTGACTATACTAATACATCCTAGCTATTTTAAAATGTATTTTAATATGAATTCACTCATTTGAGTTAACATTGGGACTAATTCTATTTTAGTAGTGATGATATTTCTCCTTTGGTATGTCCAGGGCTTAGAAACTTTGTAAGCTTATATATTAAACTGTTTTGATTCTCAACATGAAAGCATGTGTGTAGAGATCTGCTCTGTCTATACTACAATTAGTGTGACCATAGCTTAGAAACTTTATAAGTGGTGAGATTTATTTTCAATATGAGTAGTTATACCACTAGTAGTGTAATAAGTATCAAAACAGTTTATTACCACTTGTACTGACTATACTTGTGCATCCTAGCAAAGAAGTATATTATCAATTGTAGCCTATACTCTACATCCAAGACTATACTGTACTAAAGTGACCTATCACAATACTTGGGGTGGACTTGCTGCTAAAAAGGTTAACTGGATAATTCTAATGAATAGGTCTGCACTAAAGTGATTTATTACACTACTTGGGATGAACTTGTTGCTAAAAAGATTAATTGAATAATTCTAATAAATAGGTCTACACCAAAGTGATTTATTACACTACTTGGGATGAACTTGAAGCTAAAAAGACTAACTGATTAATTCTAATAAATAGATCTGCACTAACACAAGAGTAATTTATCTCTCTGTTTGGGAGGAGCTTACCATCAGAAAGACTCAATTGGTTAAAAAACACATAAAAAGTAAGGAGTGGTATTTTTGGTTTTTTTTCTGTCTTATACTGATTATTCACTTCAAAATTAATTCTTGCTAACACATGTTCTGTTTATCTGTTCTTGTTTCTATTCCCCAGTGACTAGGTGAGTTGGTGGTTTTATCCACACAGTTAAGGCTTTAGTATATATTATTACTTGTTATTTTACTTGCCTATGCTATTCATTCTAAAAGTAGTTGTTATCAGTATTCTTATTCTCTTGCTCAATAACTATAGGGATTAGTATTTTTGTATACTTGACTTGTACACTACCACTATGCTCATGTTTCCTATATATTTTTATTCATTCTTATTTTCTTTGTTTAGTAACTATGTTGCATTAGTAGTTCCGTTTACTTGACTTATGCTTTGGTATATGTTTATTACTCTACATATACTTACAGGCTTCTACATCTAAACAAGCAAGAAAGAAATATATAAGAAAAATAAAAACAACAAAAAAAGGTACGAAATACATGATAACCTACAATTCGGAGGACAAAAGAATCTCAAGGAAAAGAATCCCATCTCCAGAAATGGTTAGTCTATTATCTTATTTGTTCACACATGCACTACAACTTCCATCCACTATGCTGTTGGGTTTCTACACCTCATCACATTATTTCTAAGATGTCAAAGGAGATTACTGACATTTCTTCAGAAGAACATGTTAGTTACACATAGTATGATAATGTACTTTTTCATACTATAAGCCTCTTACCATGTCTAGAATGTCAAAAGAGACTACTTCCTTTTTAAAACCAGATGTTAATTAGCCATAGTATGATTTTCTCTAATTCTATAAGTCTCTTACCATGTCTAAGATGTTAAAGATTAGTTATATTTTTATTATAAGTATTGCACTTTCTTTCTTATGTATTATTTCTATCAATAAGACACTTTTATTTTCTTTTCTCATGTGAAAAAATAAAACATAAATTACAACTGGTTTTCTCATGTTAATGGTATATTTCTCTTTATGTGAGAAAATAGACAGACTTTAGTAGACTTGCTTAGTACTTAGAGTGCTAGTTTTTTAATCAAATTCCTCAAAAACCATATATTACAAATGACTATGTTAATGTAGTTTGTTAATTAGTCTCTGCACATTTTATTTACATTATAGAATGAAAAAGAAACAGAACTAGGTGAAGAAGAAATTGCTTTATTTGAGGACTGTGGGGGAGTAGATGGGATAGAGATAGGTAAGAATGATCTGCTATCTATTTGTCTATTTAGAATCTTTTTGATTTACAAGTAAGTCATATGTCCTCTCTCACTTATTCTTGTTTTTTTTTTCTTTTTTAGGACTCAGAACAAAGCCGATGAGTAAGGGGGGTCTAAGATTCTATGTCTTTGTTAGTGATGAGGTAAAAAGAAGACTGGAGATGTCACTAGCAAAGCCATTTGAATCGGACGACCCCTGCTTTTTATGTAACAAGAATGTTGGACGCCGACGAGGCGTCCATATTCAACAACATTTTTTGCTGAGAAACCCCAAACCCCAATCTCCAGTCACTGCTTGTTATGAACCCAGAGTGAAGCACTGGTACAAGGCTAGAACAGACAGTGCTGGTGCTGCCGTTTTTTCACCTGCCCCGCCGTGAAGTGGCTACTCTTGTATCGAAGAGGGCAGAAGTGGATCGTTATCCTGCATGCAGATAAAATGCTCACAGTAGATATCCATTATTTTAAGTCCTGATCTACAGCGACTGAGTGGTCAGGCTAAACCTGAAAGGCTTGTCACCGCTGAGGAATCGAACCCAGACTGTCTGGACTAGAGGCGAGCATCTTAACCCCTAGACCATACAGCATTGGACTTTTGTGGCAGATTTTCAGCCTTAGTACACAGTCCCCAATACTGCTGCCTAACCAACGGGCAGTTGCAATCGTCTAGTACTCTAGACTCTGTACATGAGTGTAGTCGTAACACAATTATTACTGAACAGAACAAAATTTAAATAACATCGTGAGAAAGGTGTGCTTTTCAATTCCTCCCGTACCCTACCAGCTTCCTTAACTTCTGACCACAGCTGCATGTATACTAAAAAAACAGTCAGGGCTATCGCTTTAATAGGGGGTGAAACAAGGTTGCAACCATCTATTGGTTAGGCAGCAGTTTTGAGGCTGGTGATACGATACGATGCGTTACAACACATAAAATGTACATGTCATGCAATTATTCTGGATCTTGTCATATAACATAATATATTATACTGTTATTAGTACAGGAAATCCCTCACTCTTTTTCCATGGATAGGCTAGTGGTGTTGCATATACCACAGCTTGGATTGATGATTATTACTGTTTGATCAGAATCATGCAGTCCTTGAGTGATTAATTCACTACACAGTCATATATAGAGCTTTCAACTTGTTTATGAATTCAGTAGAGCAATATTTGTTGTTATCCTCTCTTGAATATCTAAATCAACTTTGTTTTGGAAGTCATCTACTCTTGGTTTTGATAGAAAATATAACTCCCATTCACAAGCTCCATTACATTTGCAGTCTCTTTACACACTTACATGTACATTAAGTTATGAGGCAAGCTTCTTCCCTTTTCTAATAGAAATATCACAAATTTACAACTTTTTAGCCCAAATACATTGCAATTAGAAGACTAATAATTTTTCAAGCATAGGCTTAACAGCACTGCAGTGCGGTTAGTGAATTTTATCCACAGAGCTAACTCTTATCTAAAGCCTTTTATCTATTATTAGTTAAAAGTCTATGAGAAACTACATGTACTAAGCAGCAAGAGAACACAACTGCTGTTAACAACCAGTTTAAAGGGTTATAAAGCGAGTTCCAAGGAAGAATTAAGACACACTCAGATATATTATACAGTTATGGTACCTACCATTGAGATACCAACATAGATTTGAATATGTGCATACTTACATTAATTGTATTGTATAATATATTACAATGTAACTACTGTTAGTGAAATGAATGTACATAGCATTGGACATGTACATGTACATGTATTTACTCCAATATAGGCTACAACACATACAAGCATATAGAAGAAAATGGTATTATAGCTATTCCATTATAGTGTACAATGTGCTGTGGTCAGGTAACCATACAACAGACATAAAGGCAGCCATTTCCTGCCAGCAATAGGAAAACATGAAAAAACTCAAATGCTTGTAAAAGTAATATTATACATGTACTTTGGTGTCAGTAAATCCTGTGAACATCTTTGTTTTCTAATCTATTCTGTTTATGTATACTGTCAGAAGCTGAAACTCAAAAAATTTTTTTCTAAGACATATTTAAAGCAAACATCTGCCTTGGTAATAGACCTAATATAGTGTTAGCTGGCTAAGTATGAGCAAGAGGACACAACTCTGCCTATTATACCACTATAATTAAAACAAGCCTGAATAGGTGATATTGCACTAGATATGCACATAAATCAAACAACATAGCGCCTTTAACAAAAAGTATTGCAACTGTAGTGGCTCAACTGGTAAGTGTGATAGGAGAGAAAGAGAAAAATATACTCTGCAATTTGTAGCTGCTGCAATAAAAGCACTGTAAGAAACTCCCTAGATCTGCACATCGAAAGGTAAAAATCGACAGCGCTATATGTTACACAACTTTGTTGTGATCAGAGTAATAGCTGTTATTGTAGCAGGGCCATGATAGATGCACTATTCACAGACTTCAAAGAACATGCGCTGATGACTCCTGTACAAGATTGCCTCCTCTGAATGAATACAAGTATAAAAAATAATCTTATTTGCAGTTAAACTAGCAGATTAAACATGATAATTTTTTTCTTTTATTATTAACTTTGAAAACTAAATTCTCAGGTAATGTTTTTAATTGCATTACTAAATTCTCTCTGATTACATGTAGGCTAGTGTACATAACAAATTACTACATACTGTACTGATCTTCTCAAAGGAGTCAATCTGAATGTTTCTGGTTGCTGCACAATGAATATGACTAGAAAGCCTCAAATAGAACTACTAACAAATTAGTTTTCTATAAATCGTCTAAACTTGTCTATATGTATATCCATACCAATCTCTCATTGAATATGCATTTATGACAAAAACCCACCAATAACTAAATACTTCTTTATAACCACGTAGTAACAAGTCGCCTATGTCACAGACAATGTGCAGCAAAGACATTGATGGTTCTTAAATATAGATTACAGGGGCGGTTCCAGAAGTGGTGCATTTGCACCACTAGAAATTTCGGTGAAACAAATTTGTTTTCTTGGCTTTTTAAATTTTTTTGATTATTTTTGCTAATTATTCAAGTGTGTGTGTCAACCTAGCACAAAAATATCTTTTTATAACGTATAAGGGTTCAAAAACATGTGATATGTTTTCATCTTTCTTGATCCATGTAAATATTCGAACCATTTTTGCCATTTATAAGTTGGAGTTTAATGAGCATCATTGTCACAAGTCATCTTGATCACAGGGAACTTTTTATCTTTTCTATTTATTTCTAAAAGTGTCTTTATTGGGATTCAAGCATCAAATGAGACAATAATAGTAAAAAACATGCACTTTATATACATTGTAGTATTGGAACTTTCGAAGGAAGTTCCGGTAAAAAGGCCGACATAGTGTCATGTGGAAGTTGCACAACAAGATGGCGACCGGAAGGCCGAGGCCGACCTAAAATAGGTCGAGTCGGCCTCGGCCTTCCGGTCGCCATCTTCAAAACTTCAAAACAAGTCGAAACAAACAACAGATAAAAAAAGTTGTTTTGCGCGACACTAATTACATCTTTTCAATCTCACGACACAAATCCTTCAAATGTTGTAATGAATAGTGGTAATATGCATAGTAATAGAAATCAAAATCGTTAACCTCTCTATAATCATTCTAATAAATATTGTTAGCTATTAGTAGTCACTTTTTGTTTCATAAAACCAGAATTATTATTATTGTGCAATGGACCGTAATCTCGTAACATGTCATGTAGAGACGGTATACTCTACCAATGGGTAGGGCATCTACACAGACAACCGTTAATTCAAGCAACTGGACTACAATTTAAGTGGCCTGTGGTGAATCCACGTAGAATTGTTATTTATTGGTCAATAAAAGTAGTGTGCATGTAATTCTATTTGACCATACAGCTGTCTTAATGGATATTGATATGCACATTGCAATCATGTTAGTCAGTACATCTTACTCTAATAGGAATAATACGAATACATTGTATACAGCTACCCATATGTTCTCAGACCCCAGCATAGCCACATGTGTTTAGTTATACAGCTACACCTAAATTCATCCAATACAGTTTCTATGAAAGTAGAATGGTTGCTTATTTGTATACATGCTTACATCCAAATCATGTATAATATTTTAACATTTTTGTGGATGTTTGTATGGTCGAGAGATGACCTACTTGCACAAGTGAAGAGCCCATGAGTGGGGCTAGGCCTTCGTCACTACATGAAAGTCCGACAGGTACTTGTACTGTAAACCAAGACGACCCAAGTGGTCCCTTAGTCAATGCTTGTGTGCTATACTTGAGAAAGAGTATGCTCAGTACTGCTAGGCTGTTCGGGCATCAAGGTCGAAGATCTTCTCAGCTGAAACTAACCTGTACTATGAGAGAAGACTCTTGTATAAAGAGTATAATAGAAGTCTCTTTATTGAGATCTAAGCATCAAATGAGACGATGATAGTAAAAACCATTCGCTTTATATTAGTAGTATTCTAAATGCCGGAAAACAGCTCCGGTAAAGAGGCGGGCGTAGGGTCGTCCAAAAATTGCACAACAATATAGCGGCCAGATGGTTGAGGGCCGACCCAAAAGAGCTCGACTATAAAAAAGTTGCTTAAAAGCAGGTAACAAGTAGCAGGTACAGAATCACTGTACATCAAATTCTGAGAGGTCGGCCCCAGTTACACAGGTATAAAAAGGGTCTATATGCTTAGTAATGCACATAATAAGTAAGTATGGAATGTTTCTGCATAGGTTACTCAACATACATAAATAAGGTATGAATTGTTTATGACAATGCAATGCTGTATGAGTGGCTAAGTCTACAGAGTTACGTTAACCACTACAACATATGCGCCATCGAGCACGTAAAGCGAATTCTACAGATATGCACTGTTCAAAGTTTGTGCTGTTAGGCTCCATTAGTAGATTATCTGCTCTGTTATAACAGCATCTCCCAAGGCACTACCAAT
The DNA here is from genome assembly GCA_935421135.1 of Bugulina stolonifera. Classification (NCBI taxonomy): domain Eukaryota; kingdom Metazoa; phylum Bryozoa; class Gymnolaemata; order Cheilostomatida; family Bugulidae; genus Bugulina; species Bugulina stolonifera. The sequence continues at coordinate 5,800,252 of OW285197.1, read as the reverse complement.
TTTGGGCCAACATGTTTGCATAATATTTATTTCTATAATTACAGTAATATGACATTCTATGGACTCAGCGTATGTCCACCATTTACATGTGTGCCCGTATAATCGACAAAAATTGATGGGACAGCATCTGACTTTGAGTTAACTTTGGCATGATGCTTTTCAGAGAGCAGAATCGTCTGAGTGGTTAGAATGTTGGACCAGGTTTCAACTTCAGTCATGGTGGTGTTATGAAAAGAATCAAACCGCAGTTGCTCCTGTGCCTCAACAAAGAACTTGAGGACATGCAAGTCGGCGTGGCTTCCAGGCAACTCCCCCTTACCAAAACTGGCAATTTTACTGAGCCTTTCTCACAGGGAGTCGACCAGCACCTGACAGTTGAAGTTAGGTGGGGTTCGTCACGCTGAGAATTATAATTCAGAAAGTTCTTGTTGCTTGTATGTTGCTTGTATACTGCTTACACAAGCACCATATACCCATGGAATGCATAAAATAGTTTACCATGAGATTTTATTATTAGCTTGCATCAGCATTAATACAATATGGCACCACACTTGCCAAGTGTCCCGGGTTTCTCGAGCCACCCCCGGGATTTGAAAATTGTTCCTACACTGTCCCAATGTCCTGATTTTTACCTGGGGAGTTGAAAAATTGTTGTTCCAAAAATTTTGTTTATTATTTACTGAAAAAGAGTCGAGCGTCGTAAACCCAGGGGAAATTTGCTGAATACACACCGTTTATTATTAAAGTAGTTCGATGTCTACTAACTGTCGTGTCTATGCCAATTGCCACCAGTGATAGCCCAAACTCTGACTAATCTTTGAGCTATATTGGCAGTGTACTAAAGCCACCCTAACAGTGGATAACCACCGGAAATGAAAATTCATTCATTGATGTAATAATTATTTGCTTGTAATGTACAATGCGCTTGTACTTACAGATACAAAAGGTTTCCACTTGTCTATTAGATATTATTTTAGCTGTTTAGCCAAACAGTGCCTAGAGTACAGAAAAGCAAAAAACTCGGCAACTTTGAAAATAAATGATTCCAAATTTTTAATTTTACTTCTAGAAGTAAATTAAATTTTGAATAATATCAACATGCCTTCTGCACCTTCTGCGATGCAGACCTTAGTATTACTGGTGGTGGTACCAATGACATCAAAGCTGTTACGTCGTCTCAATGCTTAGAAGATTTGTTTATTCTCAACAATTCTGTACCTCAAAAGACAGGCTTAAATAACATTATTATTATAATTCAGTATCTTCATAAGTTAAATTATTTATATGTTTGTTTATAACTTAATATAAAATGAAACAAAAATTTTGTCTCTATTAAGTTTCTATTATGCAACAATTTTTATGTGTCTTCTTTAGATGATCCAAGGTGAAGCACGCTTTACAACTTCATCCTACCTTCCACCATATTAAAGCCATTCAAATATACAAGCAATATGAATTTATTTTTGACTACTAGAGCAGCATACAAATACAAGTGAAATTGCACTAACTACTGCTATTTTAGTGGCTCACTTGAAAAAATATTTTTGAATGCAGGAGGGCACTTCACCGCCCTTCCCGCACCCTCTCCAGCAGTGTTTCCTCTGGCCCGCACATGTGTTAAGATTTTTTACCCAGAGTACTTGGCAAATATGCAAGGCACTGGTACAAGATTAGATTGCTTAGCTACCACAAATATTACAAACTTAGGGGAGCATTATTTTTTACTCAGGGTACCTGGCAAGTATGCAAGGCACTGGCACAAGATTAGATTGCTTAGCTACCACAAATATTACCCACTTAGGGGAGCATTATATGGAACACATATTGGGCAAGTGAATAACTTTTTGTACAATGATGCATGATGTTATATTTCATAAGAAAAATACCTCAAGTGGTTGTCGTGGTGATAACAATAATGAGGATGACAATTGGTGTTCTAGTTATTGACCGCACTGGAAGATTTCACTATAAACGATGAACACCGTGAGATAGTTAGATTGAAGACCCTATTGTTCCAATTCTGTTTAGTGCAATACAGTGCCAAAGACAGCTAACAATACTATTTGTACACATGCACTGTATATACATAATATGCATTCACACAACATTTTAAGATCATATTCCATCCCAGCACCTGTTGCAAGACACCAGCCATTGAGCTAGGAATTGTTCGTTGCTTGTCCGCTGTCTACATTCTTCTCATGCAAGGCGTTAAGTAGTATTTATGACAGAGCACACTAAACAGTGTAAGAGACTTATTACTACACGTAGATTCTCCAACAGTGCATTTACAACTACTGTACACTGGATTTTATTCCGTGGCTTTAATTTAACGTTTCAACGAGGGAATGAACTGGTTAAAAATAATATTTGAATTAGTAAACTATTAGTTAACCATATTCAGATGTTGTTTTCATAAGCTTACACCATTTATGGCTAATTTCCACATGAGGCGTTACTGATGGGATAGCTCAAGTGGTAGAGTGTTTGACTGTCATCCCGATGGACGTGGGTTCGAATTCCACTGAAGTACTATACTTTTTTCATTTTTTTCATAAGATGCGTGCTACACAATACTAATTTTATCTGTAACTGTCGCATAGGATTACTGCAAGTGCAATTTTATATTCAACTATAGGGATTGCCTTAAAATTGCATGCACAATGTAAATGACTACCATGGTACGTCATGGCCAAGCCAAACAGAGCAGCACGTTTTTGCAGTATACTAATGTGAAGTTTACTATTTGCAGATTACTATTAATACAATGTTTTGTACTTTTGTACCGTCACACTTTACCACAACCCTGTGCCTTCGTGGTCATTAAATTAAAATTAATTTGTAGTAGGGTTCGTTAAATTAAAATAGCGCTATGCCATTCTCAAGCCCATTTTTACCAAAATTTTTATCCTTTAAACGCGTGCTGAAAACCCAGAGCACAGCAGATAATGTCAAGCACTCTATTGATGCACTGATATGAAGGCTTCTAATCAACTCTACAGATTAAAAACTGTTTACTAATGGAGAGACCATGGTAATGCTGTAATCTTGACTCAGTCATAACTTCTTACAGTTCTGACTCAAGGAATATAATATGCATTATAGATATGTACAAGTAGATATTACACGGCGCACTATTTTATATGATTCAATATTATGCATGTGTAGTGATTGCTCAAGACGACGAGTGTATTTTGGGTAGTATTCGGACACTATGTTGATGAGAGCTCTTACAATGTAGTAGTATTGATCTCCAGATAATAGAGGGACGTCTTGGGGATGGAAAGCTGATCTGGTACCAAAACTCTCCTCTACCGTTATATGTGACCAACGCTGTACTTCCAATATCCAATACTCAATAAGTACATGTCTATATTATATGCAAGTATATGTACATGCATATATTTCATGCACATAGATGTACATGCATTTTCATGTAGATATACATCATACATGTATAGCACAAAAACCTTTCTTGTTGTACTTCTCTTGTACAGTAACAAAGTGCAATATTGTGGTAGAAGTTCTAAAAACACAAAACACTGTTACGTCAAATTCCTTGAAGTGAACCTATGCACATGTAATTGACGTGTGTGAATTTGACTGCTAAGGTACATTCACGTATAGTTAGTACACCCACATTCAGCTGACAGCGTTCGAGAATGACTAAAACTACTAATTTTGTGCAATCCTCTGAAACCTTGTCTCTAACCTTGTGTGGCCTTTCATGACAAATTTGGATAATTTTCAAACTATTTTGTATCAATCATAGTGCATTCTATGTGCACCTGTACTTAGCTGGGTCCAAGTCATAGATTTGACCTGAGTTATCAAGTCAAACCAAGTCAAGTCACAAGTTGACTTGGATTGGACTTGCCAACATGTTGAATTGACTTGACTTTAAATTGCAGATCAATGTGACTTGACTTGAATGGGTCACATGAATTATTTGTGACTTCGCCTTGGAGATAAAAATGTGAAGATAAAAATGTTGTACGGTGAATAGCTAACATAAACAAATGCTCAATTTTCTACATATTTATCACTTTATACTTTATCAGTGCTATTAGCAGCACTTACGATACATTGAGGTTAACTATGAGCATATACACCAAATGGAACATCTAGTCTGGGCTGTGCATAGACGCAAGTGTAATGTAGTAATGAATACACTGTACAGTGCAATAATTATCTATTTACTACTTAACGCTTGGGATGCATGAGAAAAATGTAGACCGTGAACAAGTAATAAACAATTCCTAGCTCAATGGCTGGTGACTTGCGACTGGTGCTGGGATGGGGTAGGATCTCAAAATGGTGTGTGAATGCATATTATGTATATACAGTGCATGTGTACAAATAGTATAGTTAGCTGTCTTTGGCACTGCGTTGCACCAAACAGAATTGTAACAATAAGGTCTTCATTCTAACTATCTCACGGTGTTCATCGTTTATAGTGAAATCTTCCAGTGCGGGCAATAGTTTTTAGGGAGTAGCATAGGTAATTCATTGCTATGCACAGTTTCTGTATTTGCATTTTTATATACATATACAAAATGTACATGTATAAGTATTGTTGGTTTGTTTATGCAAGTTAAGTGAGAGACAACTTCAAATAATTTTGCATTTTTTCTTTTAGTAGACATTCCAATCCATGAATAATCATGCCAATGTGTAGCTGGACATGTACACATGTTATACAGTTATGGTAAAGAACTAGTCTATATGTGTAATAGTATTGGCACTACGGCAGAGACTGGTTATGTAGTATTATATATTAGTAACGGTGATACAATATTACATACACGTAGCATATAAACAGCACATGGTACAGAACAGAGTGTCCACTGCCCAGTCCTGCAACTCCAATCTAGTAACTATTGCGGTTTACATTGCATTCACTACTTACACCACACTTACACTACCTTCGCTGTATTTACTTTTGACTATGCACTGCGTAGTCTCACGTACACACAGCCTAGATGTATTGTGTATTGTGTATCCTCATAGCTAATCTTAATATACTCTGAGTGCTGCTAGTACATGTAGCACTGATGAAGTAAAATGACAAATACATGTAGGTAGACAATTAAGACCTGTTTTCCATGTTGGCTATGCATTGTACAAAATTTTTATCTGCCACATTGACTTAGCAGAACCCAAGTAAAAGTCACAAGTCATTCATGTGTCCTAGTCAAGTCAAGTCACATTGATGTGCAAGTCGAAATCAAGTCAAATCAGCAAGTTGGCCAGTCCAAGTCAAGTCAAATATATGACTTGGACCCAGTTCTGTAAAATATAACATGTAAACTTACAACTGAGCATTAAATTGCATAATTCTGTTGAGGGAGCTGTTGTGAGTTGCTCTAGAAGCTAAATCAGCTTGTTAAATAAAATTGATGGAGTAAAAAAATTCTAGCCCACACCAATATTATAGAGACAGCTGGACAGGTTTTGTTTATTGGTCTAGATTCTGGCCTGTTGTTTACAGCAGTGCCGTATCCACAGTTTCAAAGCTGGTGGGGCCAATATGGTAGGAAAAGGGGAGGGACAAGGTGACACCATGGCAACATACACTGTACATGTAAGTCATTGAGGATAGAAAAATTTTCCCTTGTGTACATGCAGCTAATGTGTTCAAAGATATGACATCTTCAAGGCATGCCAAAATGTTTGCTTTAATGCAACGGTCTGAATTCAAAATATACAATACATGTACTATTTATTTAAACCAAACATTGATGGTTTACAGCCTACCTCTTCACAGCAATCCCTTGCTGTCTCCTGTCATGGCTATAAACAAACTGTCATATCATTGTTTATAACAAGAAGGTATGCACAAATACACCCAAGCCAGGCCACTCACTCACTTCAAACAGCAGGGCTTCAGCTTTTAACTTTTTAATAATGAGAAAACAGGAGGGAAAGCTTACTTTGGCTTCCTTTACTATCAAGTATGACCTCTATCCAACAAGCAGATTGCTAAACTAATGGCTCTTGCATAACATTGAATGTATAAATAGCTGGGGAATGTTATAAACAATGATGGCAGTTTGTTTCTAGCAATAACAGGAGACAGCAATTGCAGTCTCCTGTTATTGCTAGAAACAAACTGTCATCAAAAAGCTTTTAAACTTTTTAATAATGAGAAAACAGGAGGGAAAGCTTACTTTGGCTTCTTTTACTATCAAGTATGACCTCTATCCAACAAGCAGATTGCTAAACTAATGGCTCTTACATAACATTGAATTTATAAATAGCTGGGGAATGTTATAAACAATGATGACAGTTTGTTTCTAGCAATAACAGGAGACAGCAAGAGATTGTTGTAAAGATGTAGGCTGTAATCCATCAAAATAATGTACATGTTCATGTATAGTTTGAATTCAGACCGTTATACTAATAATTTAGTTTGGTTACATTTATAATGTATATATTATTTTATTAATACAACATGTACATCTAAACTAAATTTTTTTGCCATGTCTTGAAGATGTGATCTCTTTGTACATATTAGCTTCATGTACATAAAAGTTTTTTCATCCTCAATGAGTTATGTTGCCATGGTGTCACCTTGTACCTCCCCACTTCCTACTACATTGACCCCACCAACTGTGAAACTGTGACTGTACACTGGTTTATAGCAACCCCAGTTATTTATAGATTCAATGTCATGCGGGAGTTAATTCAGCAGCTTAGCAATCTGCTAAAAGTCAAGCAGAAAGAAAAGGAAACCAAAGTAAGCTTTCATTCTTGTTTTCTCATTATCCAAAAGCTGAAAGCTGATGCACTGCTGTTTGAAGTCAGTCAGCTGCCCTTTCAAAAGTTGGCCAGTGTGGCCATATGGGTGGATATGGCCCTGGTTTACAGTAATGTTTTCAAGAAATGAAAGCACTTGTTGATGTGCTCTAGCTGCCCTAAAGCTGAGACAACTGTTATAGCCAATGTCGGTTTGGTACATAAAGAGCGAGGTCAGTCTCGCCTACGCAGTAGTGTGGGCGTGTTTAATTTACCTTATTAGAGTGTGTAGGGTTTTAGAGTGGGATCTATGGCTGTAGTGTGAAGCTGGAGCGTCCTGTCTTGGTAGTAGCTATGGTACTGCACCTGGAGAAACCAAATCCAGAGAGTGTTTGATACCCTGTTGTAAGCAACAAACAGCAAGAGACTAGCAAGAGCATGTTATAGATCAAAGTCTGCAAACAACTGAACAACTGAACGGGAATGCACAAATGCGCGCCTAATATGAAAAGTTCCTTTCTACCCGAGGTCAAAGAGTTAACAATTACTAGAGGGGTAAAAGTAAAATGCGCTGCTACATATCAGACCAATGAAAGCAAACTATATCCAAATGGAGATGAATAGAAACGACTGGCACAAATGATTCCTTTCTGGCAGGCCTAAGCCTACCAGGTAAGAGGAAAGAAGGATATTATACATGTATAGTTATCCAGATAAATTGCTAATTACTAATTGACTGCTAAGTTGCGATCGCTGTGTTTGTGGATGTATTGTGATGGTACAGGACATTTGTATACGACTCCAGTTACCAGGACATAATCTATAGCACCTTAAGTGCCTAGTAGTTGTCACAGTGCTACTCAACTAACACTCGTATACCCGTACTCAACTATATTGCATGTCTAAACCACTCATTTGCTGTCTACATATGTGTATCTATGTGCTTATATTCATTCTACTTAACTCCGTATCCATGTAAATGCTTGTATAATAATTACTAAGTCTTTTGGTACCTTTTATACCCATGTAAAAAGGCCCGACTTCTCAGAATCCCTTGATATTCATTTTGTACATGAATTGGATGATTATAAGCAACTTTTGTATAACCCGACCTATTTTTGGGTCCGCCGTCGGGCTTCCGGCGGCCATGTTGTTGTGCAACTTCCGGACGACCTTATGTCGACTTTTCCCAACACTACGTCGGGCGAAAGTCCTTATACTATATAAAGGGCCATGTTTTATCATTCGTTGTCTCAGTCTTCACTTGGCTTTCAATAAAGACACATCTATACTTGATACAGAGACGTTCACTTCCTTTTGTCAGGTCATTCGCATAGCGAACCGCCTACTAGGTCGGACCACTCTCTTTCAAGGTATAGTTTGAAGGTCAGACTTGGGACCAGATGGGTCGTCTCTGGTAGTTATTGGACTACTGAGACCGCTCGATCTTTCATGTAATGAGAAGGCCTAGCACCACTCATAGGCACTTCAGTTTTGGGTCGGTAGTCGTCCAAGGACGACCGCACGAAATACCAAAAACCATTACAGTATTCTGTTATTATTTAAAATTTGGCCATATTAAATATAATAAAACAACAACCATTATATCTGTAGAAATTGCCTTGGTTCCAGGCAGGTTATATATCATTAAAAGAATAACCAATAGATTAAGAACCTACCAGATCAGCAGTATGTGTAGAAGTATCACAGGAGACGAACCTTGTACACTTGCAGCTATATTTTATCTTCTGTTGCCCAGCTACCTACATTGAAGATGAGAAAATATAACCATTTTGATGAAGCGGGACATCGAACAAAATGTATAATAATTTAGTTTAGTTTATCTGCCAAATTACATTATTTTGTACCGTTATAATAGGGAGGTACACCCATCAAACATTTACATGGGCATGTACATAGAAAATTTCACCAGTGCGAGGGTGTGCTAAGCAGGAGCTCCAAACCAGCCAATAAGAGTATATGATACAGAAACGATCAATTGGAAACTAGTTAGCTGCACCAGCAACTTGTTAGTGCCACACACTGCTTTAGCAAAAATGACTATAATCCAAGATTATCTCAACTAACAGTGGCTATAACAGTGCAAAAATTTTGAATCATCAAAATCAAATTGTACAATGTAATTCAATAACACCATTGCTTTGTCTGAAAAGGTATTAGCTCCAAGTAAATATTATGGTATGATTATTACTGGCATTCTTACCAAAGACCCCCTATATACATGTAAGTCCTACATGTACATTACCAGCAATCACCATTATAGTCTACCAACAATTATTTTAGCAATCAAGAATAAGAGCGAGCACCTAATTATTTATTCCCTTGTCTAGATTCGTCTGTTACCACCAATAACCAGCCTCATATCTTATTCTTGATTAATAAATAATGCAAGGTATATTTATTGCAAACTCAGTGAAACCAAGGCAACTGAAACAATTAACAAGGAATAGAACAATAAACACAGAAAATAGAAAGAGAGCAAAATAATACAATATTTCAATGTATTAAGAGAAACTACACACCTGTAGCTGAAAGTGCAACTGTTAATTACTGTACAGCATCAATTTCTCAGGCCTAAAACACTTTGATAATTTGTTGTGAATTAAAGAATTATCATTGGCTAAAAAAATTGCACCTAGTAACGAAACACCATGCAATTGGTCAATTTCTAATTGGCAGACCAATCATTATTGCATTGTATGTTTTGTTGCTAGGTGTGTAACCACCTTAACAACAGGCCTACATGCCAGGTATATCACTAATAGTTAGTACACTGCTGTACATGTAGTTGAATATACATGTAGAATACTCTAGCAGCACAACAGGAGAATCTGCTATGAAAGTATGGAGATGTCTAAATAATTAGTGATAAAATACTGGAAAGAAAGGAGCAGGTTGTCTAGCAAGAATAAAAAAAATTGGTCCAGCTCCTAGTGGGCCTGACCCTACAAAATACTGTATGCACTCCAAGCCCTACCCTTACCTGCCTACTTATCCTACACTAGCAAAAGATAGACATTGCACACAGACCACACAACATACATGGCATACATGTAGTTGGATGATTGCATGAACTAAGCACACTAACTTGTCATAGCTTGTCATCATGCCAAAATGTACATCAGCAACATTCACTAATATCGGTTTACAATTCATTGAGCCAATCGCTGTGTTTTCAACAGCTTGGCCCACAGGTTTCTATGCTTTTCTAAGCGTGAAATGAGCTGTTTAATTCGTTACTTCTCACCAATATGGTATTACAAAATTGATCTAAATGCATTTGCCAGCTTTATTGTTGCACCTTTTTCTTTATGATTTTGATCGGATGCTTTAAACTGTACATTGTTGAGTGCATACATGGAATTATTCAATAACTCTTATGCATGAGAACATAACTTCTATGAGTTACGCATTTTAAATAAATTATTAAATAATATAATTCTGTATTGCTTAGCAATAAGAACTGTTTAAGATGACACGTTCAGTAGTGTTATCTAATCTTGATAGCAAACATGAGTTACAATGGTACATGCTGACTTAGGTAATGACAGTTTAAAATTGTTTGACCAACCAGTGACAGGCTTACAAAAAAATAGAGCATTTCAAAAGCGGTTGTGGAGAAAGATATGAGCGCAATGTGAAGACAACTCCACTAAATACATCCTATCCTTAGGAGCAGCTAGACGGAAATAAAGCTTGTGATTGGTTGTTTGGGTTTTGTCAAGTCAAGGTATAGTCTGTACAGGATAGAATTCATCAGTACAACTAGACTCACCTATGATAAGAATAGAAGTGCCTTGTGTTTGCTCCTGTATTCTATGCCTCAGTCTCGTATACTAATCCTATTGGCTAATGCTTATCTCAGGATCCAATAAGTGGCACTGTTATACACCATTGATCTCTAGATCATAATCCCACAGGTTTGGGGTAAACAAGAGTTTGATTTCTAACGTTAGTAACCTTTGTTGGAGTTGTCTTCTTTTTCTCTCAAACCATTTTATCATCACAGCATGCCCAATTATTTTACCACTGGAAAGGCAAGATACATCATACTGGCCAACAGCCAATATTGTAAAAGTATTGTATTGCTATGCTACGATGCTATGAGAACTAGCAACATACACTGTAATTTTCTGGTCTCAGATTCATTCAGCAATGTTTTTTAGCTTTTGTTCAAACCAAGGAGTAAGAAGAGAAGGAGGCTCGTCCAAGAGGATTTTGTGTTCGGTGTGCTCCTCGGCTTAAAAAGATTATCACATGAGTCGCTGGCATTAAGCGAGTAGACAACTCCGTTGAATCGTGATGCGATTCCTCATTGCTAAACAGCAATGTACATGCGCATATTTTGGCGCCTATCACGTCACAGTTATAGCATCCAATGAAATCATTTCTCTGCAGAGATAAGCATAATCGTTCATTGAGATAGCCAATAGTTTGAGCACTATTTTCATTTAGTTTGGGCATCTTGTAAGGCCCACAAACTAGCCTAAGCACTGAGCTGGTATCTGAACTATATGCCATAAAACAGACTAAGTATATGGAGTCCTGATGAACGAGAAACGTGTTGCACAAATTGACTCATTTCAACCGCGATTTAAGTGTTTGTACGTTTTATTTATTATGAAAGAGCAAAGTTTAAATTTGGAATTCAAGCCCACTCATTGTAGCAAACTTAAATCTATTAGTGTTATTTTTGCTTATTTTGTTGATCATGTTGGTATTTGCAAAAAGTGTCATTTTATATCGAGATACGCAATTTTCTCCAAATATGGCGATTTTATTCGGCTATATCTTTCATATCCCAGTGACATGAGTATTGTGTTTGTAGTCAATGTGTTCACCAGGCTATTACCAATTAGTGACATAGATTATATTTTAATTTTAATTAATGTGTGAATTTTACTTTTTTAAAAATATTCATCATCTTTTCTTCAGACTTTACCAAGTACCCGAGGCGCACATCGAACACCGGAAGCCCATTGTAACATATATACAGGTTTTCGTGGACGAGCCTCCTTCTCTTCTTACTCCTTGTTCAAACTTACTGTAGACCAACATCTAATTTTGGAAGCTGAGTCTTTATCAAAAAAGGTGAATAAATATTGTACTGAGAGTGGCTACACTACTTCCACTACCTTGAGGGGCTATGCATTCACTCTTTAGAATAGTTCGTTTGATAATGATACCAAATTAGCTCTGTTCTAGACTGATGTGTAGTACAATGTTGTTTTTAACTTTAAAGAGAGCATCTTTACCTGTACATTGTATATTTATTTTGCTATTAAATTAATATTTACAGGGATTTCTACTACAATAAAACTGTGGCAGTATAATATACAAGGCATCTTATTGTGCAAAGTACTACAGCTCCCCGTAATGGAGATAGCCTGAGTAATAGCCGGGCACCAACTTAATGGTTTGGTAAAGATTTATTCATTTAACATGTATAAACACCCCTCTGGCAACACTGGTGGATGGTCCAATTTTAGATAGTTAAAGTAAAAAGCTTTTAAAAAGCACCCACTATCCAGGACCAATTGACAGACAGTTTTAAATGGCTTTGTATTCAGGTACAACAAGTTATGCAGCATAGTAGCTCAGCATAGCAGTTCTGTTTACTGTTTATCAACATCAAACAATAGATTACAGCACAGTTTACAGCATACAAGTACAATTTAACAGATATACAATTATAGATTAGCCAGTGTAACCAAGTACAGAGGATTGACAAAATGGTTTGTAATATCTGTTGCATTGAATCAATAACATTGTGTCATAATTACTTACGGTACTGCATTGTGGTCAAAATCTTTATTTAGGTTAGCAAGAAACACAAGTTAGATTTTGTGAATTATACTCAGTGTTAGATACCTCATAACTAGTGACAATTATTTCTTCCAATATTATTCAGTTATTTTACCACCACCGCATCTGATATACTAATAGACACCAGCAGCAAATGTTTCAAAACACTGAATGATAGTAAATTTGCGCTGTGAACTTTTATTGACTTTTGAGGGCTTTTGACACTGTGAAGCACATTCTATTCCTCAGCAAATCTGCTATTTCATTGGCTACAAGCTATCTGCTTAATCGCAAGCAATATCTGCAGCTTGACGATATATGATCTAGCAAAGGAGCGATGACCTTTAGTGTTACACAGGAGTCAAACTTGAGTTGCAAGTTATACATTCCGTACATAAATGTCTTAATGACAAACGCAGATTTCTTTGAACCCACTTCATTGGGCAATAGCTGGCTGGCTGGCTGGCTGGCTGGCTGGCTGGCTGGCTGGCTGGCTGGCTGGCTGGCTGGCTGGCTGGCTGGCTGGCTGGCTGGCTGGCTGGCTGGCTGGCTGGCTGGCTGGCTGGCTGGCTGGCTGGCTGGCTGGCTGGCTGGCTGGCTGGCTGGCTGGCTGGCTGGCTGGCTGGCTGGCTGGCTGGCTGGCTGGCTGGCTGGCTGGCTGGCTGGCTGGCTGGCTGGCTGGCTGGCTGGCTGGCTGGCTGGCTGGCTGGCTGGCTGGCTGGCTGGCTGGCTGGCTGGCTGGCTGGCTGGCTGGCTGGCTGGCTGGCTGGCTGGCTGGCTGGCTGGCTGGCTGGCTGGCTGGCTGGCTGGCTGGCTGGCTGGCTGGCTGGCTGGCTGGCTGGCTGGCTGGCTGGCTGGCTGGCTGGCTGGCTGGCTGGCTGGCTGGCTGGCTGGCTGGCTGGCTGGCTGGCTGGCTGGCTGGCTGGCTGGCTGGCTGGCTGGCTGGCTGGCTGGCTGGCTGGCTGGCTGGCTGGCTGGCTGGCTGGCTGGCTGGCTGGCTGGCTGGCTGGCTGGCTGGCTGGCTGGCTGGCTGGCTGGCTGGCTGGCTGGCTGGCTGGCTGGCTGGCTGGCTGGCTGGCTGGCTGGCTGGCTGGCACATAGAATCCTGCTAGAGTTCAATATATTAATCACCAATGCTGGGGGTATACCAAACATTATATAAAACCGAGTGAATATCTGACTACGCATGGATTTACAAACGTCGGACAAACCCAAAGTCATGTGTCTGAGGAAGGAGCCCTGCCACCCAACTCCCCCCGCTCCCCGCCCCCGCAGTTCTATACCTGATAGTTCTATATCTGCCGGAGGGCAGGTTATGGAGCCAACCATCTATAAAGTGCTCATCATCATGTATGGGCGGCAGTATCTGGTGTTTGGTAGGCTGTGCCATGACCTACACATAGAATGTAGTTTATCACCCTGATTAAAATAACTTCCTCATTCCAATTAATATTTCAGCAGCCAAAAGAGAGAAGTGGTCCATATAGGAAGAGATTATTTGGATGACTACTACAGTCTGTACATCACTGCTTATGGTATGGCTAGAACCAACACTGATATCAATGTAAGTAGACAACTGGGATGGGATAGAAACTTGCTTATTAGAACGTATAACTAAGAAATCAGACGATATTGCAGATTAATGGACCCCAGGCTAATTTTAATAAAAAATAGAAAAATTCAAGATTGGCAGAGTTTGAATAGTTCTCTGGTTTTATGACGGGGAACTACGTATTTTTGCTGGTAAAATCTGGGACCCTAGACTAGGGAATCGAAATCCTGGTATTAGTTAAACAACCACTTCTGTATTATATTCAAATGGCAACTAAAATATAGACGACACTGTCCGTGACCTAACTGAAGGCGACTCCCTAGTAGAGATAGAATGAGGCTCGAGTCACATCTTGAATTGTTCGAGACAAATAGCACCTACTAATTTTTATTTTTAATAAATTCGGAATTATAATATAATCCATAGCTAATTAGCAAAAAATCTACCAAATAGAAGGTTAATATTCAAATCAGTTAGCGATTATAGTACTATGTACATGTACATTCCCAGCATTGATTTCCTAGAACTAGCAGTGCAGCTAACGCTGAGCTACTACTTGAGCACTACATGCAGAACTACTAACTAAACTACTAACTAGACGCATGTCTATCAACTTTCCCATATGCAATGCGTTATCCTTACTAAAAGTTGTCTACTCATGGGGTTATTTCAGTAATGCGAACATAACTCCAAAGTAATTGTCAAATTACACTAGGTGTCTTCGCGACCTCAACTTCAGACCCAGGCCGATTTACAAAAATATTTTCCGGCACACATCCGTCACAGGGTCGCGAACACACCGGCCTGGGCCAAAAGCAAAATCCTCATTTCCGCGCGAATAAAGCAGGTGTGCCGATGAGCTAGGGATGGTTTCGTCCGGCCAAGCAAAATCCTAGGCCAATAGCCCTTCTGGCCTTGGTCGGACGGCCATCTTGTGAATCTTATTTGCGACCCGGGTCCGTCCAAGAGGTCGCGAAGACACCTACTATTGTACCCATGTACTGTACCTACATGTACATGTGCAACCCATTTCAAAGTCTTCTGTTTATCTTTTATTGAAATGCATAATGGTATTACATGATATTCATTATGTGTATTGTATTAAAAATACAATACACATAATGATATTGTACAACATGGATGAAATATAAATGCATGTAGTTTACTGAGTAGGATTGAAACTATTCTGACATGCAAACAACGTTTCTATATACCAGGTTTATCCAGCAAACGATGGGCATAGTCATTTGCCGTGGTTCTTTCACCAAAATTGGCAAACCGTCGCCCTTTAACGAGCGCTCAGCCTGTGACCAGATGCTTAGGCTATATAAATATAGGTCGGCAGTAGTTGTCAGTCTGCACAAAGAGCGTACTTTTACCACCTTTGGTTTACATGAGGCATAAATAGTCCAGACCACGTGATCAGTAGGATGGCTCAAACTTTTTGGGCCTTTTTCCTATATTTATGCTTTTCTAAATGCTTGCATTTTCTATTGATGCTATCGGTATAAACATCACGTATTCTGAAAATAATGGGCTAGCATTACAGGTACTTTTAACCAATCTCAGGGCAATTTTTTCGCCAATCTTGAGAAGACTCCATTGTTTTATCGATAATTTTTCGTTGCCGCTCAACTACTTTGAACTAGGGCGCTTATTAGGTCAGATTTTGCGCGATCCTATTGGTGCATGAAGCCGTGGAACAACTTATTAATTCTATAAACTTTGATGCAAATAGATAAAATTTTTTAAGAAAGATCCTTGAGTCCTGAAACTCAGTCTCGTATCGAAATTTTGAGAAGTAGTGTCACGAATCCAAGATAAAATAAAAATGCCGTCTCGTTCCACCTCTACTCCCAGTGTCTACTGGTACAGAATAATCATGTCCTACATGCATGTAAGGTTGCATTAGTTACTGAGGAGTAGCCTACTTAGTAACCTCTATTATGTCTAAATGCATAACGGTTTGTGGCCTGAGGTCTCCTGGTGACAGTAGTAGCTAATGCAGACTGGAACCCAACCTTAGTTCTATGTGTGGTTACACAGCATAACTCACACCGAACCAACTTGAAGTTGTCCTCTCTCGTAGTGGTGAAAATAGAGAGCGGACAACTCTGCATTGGCATAGAACATACATGTAAATTGTGGATTTCTTGGCTCTTTACGCACTTAATTGTGCATCTAAATGTATTTATTAATTATTGATTGCACCCTATGGTGATAGTGACTAGAAATGTGGCCAAAGGAATCATTCCTGTGTTTCTAATAACAAAGCAGCGTCATGTTAATATAATATACAATGTATACCAATGTCGAATACCGCAATGCACTTTTATGGCAGAGTAAAAACTGTATTTTCAATTTTGTTTTGTTTTTAGAACATCAACATCCTGTCGGTTACTATGGAGACAATTAATGGTGGAATACTGTATCATATTATAGTTTCTGATACCTCTGAAGCTGGAGCTGTGAGTACTCTTTTAACAATCACTCTGTACCTTGTGTATTTCTTTTTCCCCTTAACCATGTAGCCTATTGCCAGTCCAGGACGTGGTCTAGCACCAGTCCAGGGCGTGGTCTAATGCCAGTCAAGGGTGTGGTTTAATGCCGGTACAGAGTGTGGTCTAATGCCTAGGCAAGCAATAGGGAAGCAAGTGCTCTATAACTTTCTATCACAACTTTGTGTGTATATAATGATCATAGAACATTCATCTTATTGAGATGCATATTTTGTATTTCAGCCCAGAAGATGCAACATTGAGATTTCCTAGAATCTTCAGCAGAAACCGGTTCATATTCTTCACAAGTTTGACTGTTTTCCTGGTGAGTGAGTCTGGAAGACGTGCAGATCAGAGTATTGTACAATATTTACATGATGTGAAACATCTGTCTATGCCTGTGCAATAGGCCCTACTTTGAAGGAAATGTGTTTCCACTGTGAATGTCGTATAGCTTAATAATATTGTTTTACCTTCAATAAATGAAATACTTGTTGTATAATTATTATCTTCCAACAAGTTTGCATCATCATTGGAGTTGTATTCTCTCGGGAGAGATACAGGCTAAGAGAAGACAACTTTAGTTGATTGTGTTGAATTTCATTATTTTCACTGAATTTCTACATACTAGTGTCTTCTGCATTTTATTATCATTAGCCGAAGTATTTTTGGTTATTGAACAGGCTTGTTGGGCTGCTAACTAACTTTGATAATCCAATTCTAGTTTGTATAAGTTTGATTGTTTTACAGTTAGATGAGGGTAGTACTACCTGAGATACTGGTCGCCTCCCAGAGCTTTGATGGTAGAAAAACACAGACTCCATTTATATCCTGTCAATTTCTGCTACATTGTTATCCATATTCTTAATAAATATGTGCCAAACAGATGAATTGTGTCTACAGAATGTGTTGAAATTCTAAAAACTTTGTCTGGATAGCATGTCCTTCATACCAGAGTAGCTGGTCATAATACAATTTGAAAAAGACAATTTCAGGCTAATCTCCGTGTCTCTACTAGTGTCTCTACTATCGAAAAAGCAAAATAATGTTTGTTGACTAAATACCAACATACTATGCGAAAACTTAGTGGTACTATGGTCTCATGTTGGCATCAGGGCTACAAGTAGGTGCAGTACATACAGAGGCTTCAGTGATTAGAAAGCTGTATAATTTTCTTTTTTCCATATTGTGATTATGAAATAAGGTGCAGTTCTATTTATCTTCCTGCTATGTAATGAAATTTTACGCTTGTCCTAATAGCTGTACTTTTACTGTTTTACACTTACATTATAAGGCAGCATTTTTTGTTGAACTCTAGTTGTCTAGCAACTCACAGTTACATAGGTCTGGTTGTGCTTGGCAACAGTTTTGTACCTGTCTTTCCAACACAAAACAAAATGTGGATACTTTATGTAAGACAACAGTCATGGTGATCGGCAAGGATATCATGTGTGGAGTTGTCTCCTCTCAGGCTAAGAGAAGACAACTTTGTATTTGCATGTAAAGCAGTCTTGCATCTTTATAATAGCCAGTCATGAAATGTAACAGAAACCAAATGTGTGTATAAGGAATAATTATGCAGGTGTGTAACTTTTCTTCATTCTTTTTGCAGGAAATTCAATGCGCTAGATACCATCTTTAGACTTATGCATGCAAATGAGGAAGTTATTCTCTAAATTTATAAAGAAAATAAATGGGAGTTAGAAATACATAGAAAATAAATGGGAGTTAGAAATACATATATTTGGTAAATATTATTTTGTGAACAGCAATATTAAACAAGCAATTTGCATTTCTAAACAGGAAAGTGCAGCTAATTGACATATATTATGCATTAGTCCTCACACTTTGGAATTTCACAGCATATTAAATATTTGCCTAAATTTCTCACTGCTATTGTGGTGGTAAAGACATTTACTAATATGGCCCAGGCATGTTGCACCTTGAATGCTTGTCATGGCTCAACTCATCTATTTTCTAATCCTCTTGTACTTACCTACATGTACATTAGCCACATACATGTACATGTATCTCTATTGTTATGCACTGTGTTGACTATATGGTTATAATCGCTGTACACTCACACCATTTTATACCTATTTAACTAGGGCCGACCTCTAAGAAATAGCTGCAATTGATTTTACACACTGCCCATATCTGAGAAAACAATGTATCATAATACGTTTTTAAGCAACTTTTATTATGGCCGACCTAGTTTGGGTTGGCCTTCCTGCAGCTATCTTGTTGTGCAATTTCCGGGCGACGATGCTACGTAGGCCTTTTACCGGAACCAGAAGTTAGAATACTGTTATTGTCTCATTGATCTGCGTGGATCCCAATAAAGACACTATTGATTACTACTTTCACATAGTTTTCTCTCATAGTACAGGTTAGTTCCTGCTGATAAGGTCTTCAACCTTGAAGCCCGAACAGCCCACTAGGACTGAACATACAACATGTACTTTTTCTCAAGTATAGCAACAAGCATGATTCTTATCGATGACAAGAGTACCTATATAATATTATCTTTAATGTAATGACGAAGGCCTAACACCACATCGGCTCTTCACCTTTGCTAGTAGGTCGTCCTCGACCATATACACACAGCAAAAACATTACACTATCATAATTTGTTGATTTGGCATAACAACCCGTTGCCACTGTAACAATAATGAAGTTGTCCTATCTTATAGTATTGCACAACAAGGTGGTGACCGGATGGCCGACCGGGTACAACATAAGATGCTTAAGATCATCCAATCCATGTACAAAATCAATATCAGGTAACTCTGAGAGGTCGGCCCTCTTTATATGGGTATAAAAAGGACATAATTGCTCAGTAATGCACATAATAAGCATATCAGTGACAGTTTACTACATAGACAGGCAACACAAACATATGTAATGCAACAGATATATATAATATATAAGTGTCATGTAGTCGGGAGGCTGAGTTAGAGTTACATTTTACCATTACAATACTATGCCATTTTATTCTATATTAATAATTTCATAGTTTAATATGCATGGCTACAAAGCTTTAGCACAGCTTTTGCTAATTCCCATACTATTTTATGAATCTAAAAAATCTCAGTCTTGTTCCAACTACATCTACATGCGTAAGTGAGTAAACAATATTTTGTGCTTATTATTAAGACAATCTAACTCAGTGCACAATGGCTGCCAGCTCAACAAAATTTTGTGATTATTATTGGTGCATTAGGAATATCTTGTGGCTAGAGGTAGTGGAAAGAGACAGTCGACACGCTAGCCTGATAATATGTTTGTTTGATTGTTAGAGTAAGCTCCTCATGTTAGTCAAGTTCACTGGCATTGGAACAATGAAATTAATTGTCTGTTGGGAGTTATCCCCTCCTAGATTAAGATTTATGATAACGACTGCTAGCATGTAAAGAGTTTCACATTGCACTATTGTGAGCTATATTTACCCAGCTTTAGCTTATACTTAATCTCTTGTCAGCAAGTCATCGTTTTAATGATTTACCTTTGTAGAAGTAGCAGACACTGTCCTGCTTAGCATACTCTTGCCAAGTGTCCAGACTTAGTCAGGAAACTCCCTGATTTTTGTGTCCGTCCCTACAAATTTTTATAAGCGCAATATAAAGATCAAAATGCAGTCTTACATTAATGTTACTTTGTGTGCAATCCACACTTTGCTGTGATTATATCTTTTCACCTGCAGAAACGCGAACCCAATAACTACAACTGTGCATAGCAATATACTGTGCATATACAACTGTGTACAATTGTGTACAACTGTGCATAGCAATATAAATTATCTGCAGTGCTCTCTTCTACACTGGGGCTAGCAGTGGTTATCCAGGTTTAGATTTATTCGGGCTATAAATGGGAAAATTGATATATAGTATGATATGTTGTGCGTAATGAGCAAGCAGACAGGATTGTTGACCACATTGAATTACATTATTTTCAAAAAATAAAAAACTCCATTTGAAGCAAGAAGTAATGTTGTTACTATTAATAGTTCTTAGTGACGGATACGATTAGTTGCAATCTACACTTGTAATACAAACAGCAACCAGTCAGCAATTAGCGCTTACTTGTACGATTATTGCACAACTACGCTACATTGTACATGTATGTGTTAGCAATATGTATACTTCAGCCCTTCTCTCATTCAAGGTACATAATGTATCTGCCAGGCTATCTCCCCATCTGCTGACTCACATGAGCTACTCATGACATCATACTCTACTGATATCCATAGCAAGTGGAGCTTGTACATGACATCCTACATTGTACAAGTACAAGTATAAGGCGGGAACAGTTTGAGGTGAGTGGTCCAATGTCTTAGCATGTTATCTATTTGCATGTACATTGTAGTGTAGCACAGAAGTTGGGATGACAACGAAAGTATGAAACTGGTAAACTACATGTAGTACCACTGGTTTTCTTTAGTTCCAGGGTTAGAAGAGTGCTCAGAATTTTAATTTTATGCAAATTCAATCTTGCTTTGCCCTCAGGATCAGTCACATTAGCATCTCTTACAGATTGCATCAATTTAATTACTGCTCGGATTTTATAATAATCTCCGTAGCAGATCCATCAACAGAGATTTCGCAGCTACAGTTTAATAGTTTGGATATTGTACATTATTTCTTGCATTCAGGCTCGCTGCCAACATGAAGTCTATATCAGCCGTACTCTTGTGGGCATTTCTGGCTCTGGTAAATGGAGCAATACTTGGTGGCTGGGAGACAACAGATGAGTCTGATCCAGTAAGTCTAAGAGCCCTATGTATTCCTATAACACTCAATACAATTTATGTGACTCTGTGTATCGTGTAATCATATTGTCTGGTATGGTAGTTTGAATTAAATAATAGCGGTCGTACTTAACAAATAGTTCTAAATTGATGTACCTGTGTATGGCGAAAGTACTGTGTAGACCCCAACGAGAGTAGCATGTATGGTCACAGGCAGAGGGAATTAATAAGCTGACACCCATAAATTCTTTTGTGTAAAACATATGATTATACTCATGTCCATAGACTGAATGGTGTGTAAGCTGTAGGAGTAGTAGGAGGTGGCTCAGTGGGTTAGAGCGCCTGCCCTGGGGCACAAAAGCGCTGGAGGTTCAGTGTTCGACTCCCGCTGATGTCTACTGACTACTGGGTCTTTGTACCACAGGTGTGCTCTGACCTGCCTACAAACTAAGAGAAAAAAACTTGGCGCAGCCATTGCAGCATTGTATGTGTACCATCAATTCCATCGTCAGTGCCAATGTCACTGAGTGATGCTGTATGATAATTTTAATAATTCTAAGTTTCACCTCATCATACAAAATACAGTTTCATACATTTATAGAAATTTCATCAACACACTGACAGAAATATATATTTGTTGTCATTCAGTTTTGTTTCAGTTTGAGGTACATGCAGTCCAATGCACTAACTTTTGCCACTAGCACCTACCTACGCCCAACAGAAAGAATGTCCTATAAAAGGATAGGTAGTAAATAATAGGTCAACAATTTTTTATCCGCATGTCCATCTATACAGTAATTCTACATGTAGCTGCTTGATTTGCGATATAGACAGACTTGCGAAGCCATCATGTGTTTTAGAGAGTCAACGAGCTCTATTATTTTTTATGCTATTACATGCAGGTTGATGAGGTGGTAGAGGTTGCACAGAACTCACTGAATGCAATGAGAAATAGCATGTTCTTGTACAAGGTCACCAAAGTTCACCAGTCTAGGAAACAACTGGAAGGTACCAACTGGAGATACAATGTGAGTGAATAGCACATTATTTCCTTCATTTGCATATACATGTAATTTCTGTAAACATTGGTTCGAATATACATGTAGCATGGAACTAGGGCTGTGCTGCAATAGCAGGCTTTTGTAATGTTTAGAAATGACACCTTGTCTCTAAGTCGACCCAATGCCAGTGAAAGTATAGCATAGTGACATGCAGGTGCATGCATGTACATGTAATGTCGTTCAGATTCTAATGATGTGCTTGCTGTATATGTGTACCTATACATTGTACATGATGTCATACAAGTAGAATAGCTACTACTCTACTAGTTTTAGAATGTACTTTTATGGCCTCTTTAGTGTTATCACGGCCTATTGCATTACATTGATAAGCTTCTCATCATAATATTGTTATGACAAGCGTACTTCTTCCTGAGTCTAGCAAGAGCGCTCATCCACCTCAATATTTCAAGTGTACAATAAAATCTGACTTTCATGTAATATACTCTGGGTATAGACAGCTAACACATTCAGTATAACATACAGTATCATAGGCCTACGTACAAGTATAACAGGTACTTTTTAAGTATAGGCTGTCGGTAAATACCTTCCATTTTCATGCAGCTTGACTTCACAATGGGCCGAACAAAGTGCTATAAAGGACTCAATGCTGTAGATATAAAGACTTGTGACGCAAGTGATGGGCCGGTAAGTGTCGAATGTGTGTGTGCGATAGCCATTTTGTAGAATAAACAGGTGACAAACATGTAATATGTGGTTGGCTGTTTGCCACTTGTTTATTTGACAAAGTGGTTACTGCACACACATATTCGACAATCACATATTACATAATTGTAAAGCACATAAAAAACTAACTCAATGTCAAGATATGAAACATATATGGTGTCAACATGTTCAATAGAGAGTTTCCAATGATTACGCCATGTATTGTTTAGCATGAAAGATGTTCAGCCACAGTGGTGTACCAAGCTGACGGTATGAAGTATCTCGACCAATCGTTCACCTGCAATAGAATGTGAGTTAACCAGTCAACTTGAATTCTGTGTTACACCATTCTGAATACACATACATGTAGACTTGTCATACCGGGGCACTAACTCAGTCTGTCTCATCTTCTAGAAAGCTTTAATTTGGCGTAAGCTCCCAAATTGGTATTTTTTTAAGTTTGTAGACACAACTTGCATACTTCTTTGAATTGCCAGAACAAACAGCTTTATGCGTTTGCACCATTCCCACTTTTTTCCAATTCCAATAAACTAATAGATTGTTTTAAGTTACTACAGTATGATTAATCGTAATGCTTTACTATGATGTGTATAACCAGCAATCTTTTTGAAAGTCACAAGCTTTTGCCTTCAAATTACAGAAACAAGAGAAGTGATGGTGAGGTTGGTAAACCTGTTGCTGACCCAGAGACCTACAAGCACTTGGTTGAGAGGGCTGCAGCAGAAATGAATGCAGAGCTTAATGTAAGAATCAATGTAAACACCATGGGAAATTAACTTTGAATTTCGCAGAATAAGTGTAAGCAAAGAATTGCACTTAATTTCCTTATGGGCATGTTCGTTTAGAGACATCAAAAGTAATTCGAAGACGTGAGAGAGTGACAGCACTGCTAAAACTAACCACGGCACTCTTATTTCTGAAGGTTTTTGGCTCCATATCGGATGGCGCATAGAGTGTGCAGAGTTAATGTCTAGAGACTTAAGCCAGTTATGGTCCAAATAGTTGTGATAAGTTTTAGCATGATCTGTTAGCAGTGTGTTGTCAGTAGTATTGGAAAAGAGAATTTGTAATATCTCTTGTCTAACTGTTTCAATCTTCAATTACACAGATTAATGTCTGTGAGGTGTACTCGGATGTAACTTTCTTGCAAATGAATTATATCAGCATTGGCTCCTTGTTGCAACAGAATGTTCAAAATTTTGAATTGCGCCACAAGATTGACTAAGCGTTCATTCAAAATTTAACATGGATGCCATGGTCCCAGTTTGGTGACAAACTCTTTTCAGGCAACAATATTGGTTTAGTACTGCCTGCTTGTTGACTTCTTGCATGGGATACTACCTCTACGTGCGTACGTGTATAGAATGCAATGAGTTTAATGACACATTAATACATGACATTGACAGGAAGTTACTATGCTATCAGTGAGGAAACAGGTGGTACAGGGTGTTATCTATTACATGAAAGTTCAAGCTAAGAATAGTGTTGGTGAGGTATGTATCTCGGTGACGGTGCCGCGTTCATGTTGCTATGAGATGTTTATCTCACCCACAGCTGATTGATAAACAAACAGCGTATGTGTAATTTATGTCAATAAATTTAGATGTAAATAAATTTACATACATATTATATTGTGGTAGAGTAACACTCAACGTCGTGAAATAGATGCATAGCAATGACTGAGCTGATGCCAGAAAGAGTAACATAAAACTTTAATCCAAGTGATACAAGTGGTGCAAGTGACAGGTTACACACGTATTTGGACTCTGTTATATATGTATGTCTTCATATTAACAAAAAGTGAGAGCAATATTTTATATTTTCTAGATTTTGGGGTAAAAAATCTATATGTATGATGACTAGCCACACAGCGCTGCCGTGCTGAAACTCCTTAGTTGGCTATCAAGTGTATAGTACATGCGTATTGTAGGAGAAATCAGCACTGTCAGAGTACAGGTGGTCATTTATTGCAAGGCTTTTATAAGTTTAATATTGTCGACAGGTGACAGTCTGCAACGTGGATATCTGGGAAAGAACATGGCTTCCGGACGGGTTTGAAGTGGAACGATTTGAATGTGATAAAGATGTGCAGATCACAAGGTAAGCCGAACATTATAATATTTAAACTGATATTTCATTGTGTTTTGCAACTTGATTGAGGCTCTAACCGGTATTCCATTGAGGTCTGCAATGTCACCCCAATATGGTGGAAATTGGAGGGATGCACCTTAACAACCTTGGATTTTAGTTACTCAACTCGCAAGCACACCATTGCAAAACTAGACCGAAGCAAAACCTGGCGCTCACAATGCAACGAGCTATGTTTATTTTTAGAAGAATCAGGAAATATTATTAATCGTATATTAATAACTTAAAAATGGCCGTGCTGATATATTGTATTTTTAGAAAAGGCACTAGAGCTCTCGGGGGAGGAATCAGTACAGTTGACGATCCAAGTGTATATCTTAGTACTGCAAAGCACGCTTTGGGAATGTCTAACGCAGCTTTAACGGTAAAATTATATACAATTTTGTGGAATACCTGGAAGTGCCGACATCAGGCTGGTAGGCTTTTTTTACTTAGCACTAGTAACACTGTACTTTGTTTGATAACTACATGTACGTGTAGATGGTGATTGCCCAAATCTTTTGCTCATGTCGCTATCGTTGAATTTAAACACCCAGTCAAATTTGCAACATTGCTAAACAAATTTCAAGTATTTTCATGTGTATGAACCATTCTAGCAATTGTTCTAAGTGGTCTGGCGCAGATTATATCCTAACATTAGACTAGATTTTGAATAGCACTGAATACAAACCTTCACACGATGTCATGTACATGTATATGTATTTAAAATGAATTTCTGCAGAACATCAAAGTGATTTCAGCTACGACCCAGGTTGTCTCTGGCCAGATGCTCCGGTTGAAGATTGAAGGAAACAATCTGGATGGGAAGGTATGTTTGCTGATCCAATAGTTCTGTTACAACTGCATCATTAGAGGTGTACCAGTCCTGCAGAGCCAAGTGCCAGCATGTGTAGTAGCTCAGTTGCTTAGAGCTTAAAGGGAAAATGCAAGCTATCAGCAAGAGATGGAGTTTGAGTCTGATTAAAGAGCATCGAGGTTCCATAACAAGGAGTTTTTGTCCAATAAGTTAACAGTTGATCTGATCTTATCACTACCATATCCATAACTGTTCCATGAGTTATCTTTAGATATTGTACCTAATTGTTGCAAAGATCCAGTACACCCTTGCGTATGCGAACGAATTGCTGTGACTTTTGAGGACTATGATGTTGACTATGACTATGAATATGACTATGACTTTGATGACTATGACTATGACTATGACTTTGATGACTATGACTATGAATTTGATGACTATGACTATGACTTTGATGACTATGACTAACATTGGTTGTACAATTTGAAACAACACCAAAACACATGCGTTTCAGTCTTATACAACAGTACAATCATACTCTTATACTTATGTACATTAGTTAACTTGCCAGAAAACTACCTGCAACATTCACGTCTGGACTCAACCATGGCTGGCAGACCCATCCAAGGTGACTTACTTTGATTGTGATCAGGAGGTGTCCATTACAAAGTAAGAATATTAAATTTTGCTTTTAGACATTCTGAACTAGTAGAAGCCGCAATAATATGTTGACACATTGGTCACACTTCATAATATAGACAATCGCACAGTTTTACTTTGTATGTTTGTTGTTTTGTACCACATCCTTCTCTCACAGCGTTCCTTTTTTATAATTTGCATAGAGATACTCGAGCTCTTAGAGGCTGTGCAGGATGTGTGTCCAAGATTGATGATCCAATGGCATACCTGGGTACTGCTAAACTGGCTCTAGGAATGTCTAACGCTGCTTTGAAGGTAAGCATCACCTTTTGATGAAAATTATCTTGTACATAATATATGTATTGTGTCTTTGCGACCTAAACTTCAGACCAAGGCCGATTTACGAAAATATTTTCCGGCACACATCCGTCACAGGGTCGCAAACACACCAGCCTGGATCAAAAGCAAAATCCTCATTTTCGCGCGAAGAAATCAGGTGTGTCGATGAGCTAGGGATGGTTTCGTCTGGCCAAGCAAAATCCCAGGCCAATAGCCCTACTACAATTGGTTGGACGGCCATCTTGTGACTTTTATTTGCGATCTGGGCCCGTCCGAGAGGTTGCTAAGACACCTTATGACGTTCTGCTTATCTGGTAATTGCACTAGACAGTCATAATACACTGTATAGCATACTTTGTATATGCATGTGTACATATCTTTAAGGACGAGTCTCCCCTCCCTCCCTTTACTCCATGATCAACCATTCAAAAAACATTCATAAGCAGAACTATTCCAAGAAGTATGAAATTGTGAAGGTTGGAAATATAGTTTTCTAAATTTTATGCTTGTAATTTATTTAGTGAAATGATTAATTAACTTTTCACAATAGTTGAACATGTTGGTACCAATATCACATTAATTTTGGCAGCTGCAAGTAGTGGGGTGTGGTCAATGTGATACCCACCATAATTCTTACATTATTTTCTATTTGACTGTTGGTAGATCATTTCCACCTAGCTGAGCAATCCACTGATATTTTATGCCATTTCGAGAAAAAAGACAAATAAGACAAAAAAATCAGCCAATTTAGCCGATAAAAAGGTATTCATGGAGTACTTGCTCCGTATTTGTGCAATAATGTAGACATTTGTACATGATAGTGATGTATATACACGTAAAACGTACAGGCTCAGCGGATGTTTAATACCATGTGGCATTGATTAGGCATGTACTATTAATACTTGCATATTTAATTGAACGAGCTCGCAATTTTAGTCTAAGAATTTGAAGATTTTTTTCTACAGAACATCAAAGTGATTTCAGCAACGACTCAGGTTGTCTCTGGACAGATGATAAGAATGAAGATTGAAGGAGACAATCTGGATGGGAAGGCAAGTCCGTCAATTTATCTTGCTGTGGCACACATTGGTAGGGTATACATTGTAGCATTGGGGTGAAATTGACATCCCATAAATACAATCATAAAGATTGAATCAGTTGTGGATATATTCACTGCATTACCACCATCAGTTTAGTCTGCATATTATATGACTACTACTTTGACTTCCTACCAGAAAACCACATGTGACATCAACGTCTGGAGTCGTCCATGGTTGGATGATGAACCTTCAAAGGTGACACGATTTGAATGTGATCAAGACGTCTCTGTTAAAAGGTAAGATTTGCTAAACATATACAGTTTGAGGACATAGACTTTCTAAAAATCCAAGTACAACGTAAATAGGTTGTTTATCAACACTTTGTTCAAATTTGTGCATTTCTAATAAACAGATTTCTTGCAGCCTTTAATTTCTTATTATTCGTAGAGGTACTCGAGCTCTCAGAGGCTGTGCAGGATGTGTCTCTAAGATTAATGATCCAATGGCATACCTGGGTACTGCTAAACTGGCTCTAGGAATGTCTAATGCTGCTTTGACGGTAAACACCACTAATTTATTTTAGTGCAACAGTGTAACATATAATATGCAAATTTAAGCAACGCAGCTATGTTGATCAAATTAAGCAGTAGGCGGATTTGGAAACTGTACGTGCTGGTTCATATAGGATAGATTTTAATATCCGAACACAGCCTAAGCGTTCAAGTATGACTAATGTTTGAGCTGAAGGGAAATCCCCTTGTTAGCAATAAATATTGTAATAGTCAGGACATTTGCCTATACGACCTCAGCTAGCCTGATGGACTTTATAGCACCCTAAGTGCCTAGTAGTTGCCATAGCTCTACTCATCTAACTCTTGGTATCTTGCACTTAGCTGTCTTGTTACTCATACCTACATTGTTATGAATGTTCTAACTATACACTTATAATTACATATCATTTATATACTTATAATGTGCAGTACTGAGCAATTATGTCTTTTTATTGTATTCAGGTGGTTTATTCGAAAAAATGGCCTCTGATTCCTCTAACTATTTTATGATTCATTCTACAGAACATCAAAGTGATTTCAGCAACGACTCAGGTTGTCTCTGGACAGATGATAAGAATGAAAATTGAAGGAGACAATCTGGATGGGAAGGTAAGTTCGTCAATCTATCTTGCTGTGGCGCACAATCTCCGTCCATTGGTAGGGTATACATTGTAGCATTGGAGTGAAATTGACATCCCAGAAATACAATCATAAAAATTCAATCAGTTGTGGATATATTTACTGCATTAGCCCGCATATCATATGACTATTACTTTGACTTTCTACCAGAAAACCACATGTGACATCAACGTCTGGAGTCGTCCATGGTTGGATGATGAACCTTCAAAGGTGACACGATTTGAATGTGATCAAGACGTCACTGTTAAAAAGTAAGAATTGCTAAACTATAATAGTCCAATTCAATGCCATAGACCTTGCAAAATGCACGTACAGAGCTGTCTTTAGACAACTAGTTTGACTTAATGTGTTTGCAATAGGTATATTTCTTCCAACCTTCAATTGTACATTTTTCATAGAGATACTCGAGCTCTTCGGGGCTGTGCAGGATGTGTGTCCAAGATTGATGATCCAATGGCATACCTGGGTACTGCTAAACTGGCTCTAGGAATGTCTAATGCTGCTTTGAAGGTAAACATCACTAATTTATTTTAGTGCAGCAGCATAATCATATAACAAAAGACGAAACGGTCCACGGTTAACGATCTGCCATCCTCCAATCAGATTTGGGGTCAGAAATCGGGACGATTTATACATGTGAGCCTATATGTTGCAATGCTGCCGGTTCAGATATCGGCTCCGGGTGGTGCTAGGACCTTGGGACTGGGTTCCCAACATCGCTGCCGGGGCGGGTCCTTGGCCTTAGGCCCTCAGACCCGACCCAAGACGATGAGAGGGCTCGACTCACCCCACCCGCTGAATAGGTGCTGGAACTTGGGCTATACCAACAGTGAAGATCCTCCTAGACCCGCGATTTATATATGTTACAATTCTGCCGGCCTGGATCCTGGTTCCAGCTGGTGCTAGGACCTAGGGACTTGCGGGCACAGGCGTAGCCTTAGACTCTTGACTCCCACCCAAAGTAGGTACCCGATCCACCCCACCACTAACACTATGAGCAATCGCCAGATACTGCAAGTAGTTCAGAGTCAGATAAGATGAAGAATATGACTAGCAGGACATTGTGTCGCATTTAGTCGGTTTATTAAAAAAAAAAACGTCCACTGAGTTCACTTTAATCATTTCATGATTTATTCAACAGAACATCAAAGTGATCTCAGCTACAACCCAGGTTGTTTCTGGACAGATGATCAGAATGAAGATTGAAGGAGACAATCTTGAAGGGAAGGTTAGGTCAATAAATTGTGTTGGAACTTACTGTAGTTCACTAGTAGATCTTAGAAATTACGGTGGATTTGATGTGCTGTGCGTGTAAACAATTAAACTAGAATGCAATTATTTTTTAAACATGTAGATTTTGACTTCTATCAATATTTTATACAATCATTGCTTACTTTAACGTAGCCTATTTTATATTTTCGCCAGAAAACGACATGTGACATCAACGTCTGGAGTCGTCCATGGTTGGATGATGAACCTTCAAAGGTGACGCGATTTGAATGTGATCAAGACGTTTCTTCTAAAATGTACGATTATATAAATACATTATATAAATATAAATATATTATACATTATACTAGTTCTATGCAATGATTGTACGGTGTAATTTGCATATCTGATGGCACTACGTGTATTTAGCTGATACTTTCACTTTTCGATCTTCTCTAGAAAGTTTTGTATCCATTACATGACATTCCCATAGAAAAAACTTGGGAAAGTATTCCGCTGAAATGTACAATCATGCATTAATATGTACGCTCTGCCTACATGTAATGAGCCACCAGCTATACACGTTCTCATTTTTTTACTAATTCAACAATAATAATTCGAATGCAAGTCTAGTTAGAAAGAATTGTTGTGGAGGCTCAACAGCACTTTGATATCATTGCGAGTTTGAATAATCTTCATTTGACATGAATTGTGAAAAAGACTTCTGAAAGTGTTGATGAACTAAATTATAAGCTTTGACATTCCATTATTTAATGAAAATATAATGTCTTTGATTATCGAATCTTTAGAAAATCAACCAGAGCTCTTGAGCGCCGTGCAGGTGGCATTAGCAAGGTAGCAAATCCCAGCATATACCTGGACACCGCTAAAATGGCCATAGGAGCTTCAAACGCTGCTTTGGAGGTATTAAATACTTGAACTTTTTTTATGATAGTTTATGGTTAAATGTGCATGATTGCATATAATACAGAACAATTTTTAGTGATTTATATTATATTGATCAGTCTGCTGAAAGAGAGGCTGCTGGTGGCATGCTGCCGAATTATTTTTCCATAATGATTATGCTAGTTGAATCTCTGTAAATCTATAATAATCCCAGAGTAGTTGGAATTTTCAAAGATTAATCAGGATAAATCATTCACAGTAGTGTATAAGTCCTAAATTATAAATCCTGACTTACTCAAAAAGTATATGTTATATATTATGCAGAACATCAAAGTGATTTCAGCGACGACCCAAGTTGTTTCTGGGCAGATGATCAGGATGAAGATTGAAGGAGACAATCTGGATGGGAAGGTACGTTGATCAACCAAATAATGACTGAGAAGATTGAATATTATACGAGAACCACAATAATCGTACTGCATGTACATGTAAATATAAAGTAAGCCTCTGGTTTGACAGCAGAAGTCGCATACGCAATATGATAAAATAGTAGTATGATTGATATTTTATTGGCGAGCATATGATCTGACATTTAAAGCAAATATACTACTTTAACAGAAAACAGTGTGTGATATTAGCGTCTGGAATCAACCATGGATAAAGAAAGATCCATCTAGAGTTACCCACTTCCAGTGCGATCAAGATGTCTCCAGCAAATCGTAAATATTTTAATCACATGACTCTATTGTAGAAGATCTATTATAATATAAATTAACATTTTTGTTTTATGCTTACAATACTGCTACATTGCGCTAAAAGTACAAATATATATACAGGATTCCACATCACATCATTTTCTTTTTTATGTGGAACAGTTATAATGGTGGCTTTTGGTTTCGACATGTCTGCGCATATCATACCTCTGTCTGCAGTCAAAATCTTGCTACATGCAAAGTGACTAGAAAGCACTACCTACTTGTACATTATGCAATGGTATGCAAATAACCCGATGTTGGTTGCTTCTGTTCATTTCTAGGAAAAAGTTTCATGACTTAACTTTTAATTTGGTTTGCAGAAATAGAGTAAGTTAAACAATTTCATCAATTTCAGCTGTGATATGATAATGGATTTCTCACAACATCTAGGCAAATAGGGTAATTACCTGTGCATAGCTAGTAGTGCAATTATCTAAACATAGCAAATAATGCAATGTTATGCTATTTTTTGCAAAGATTTTCAATTTGTCAATTGAGCAGTCAGAGACTTGACTTTACATGTACACTCATAAAAATACCCAACCCTGACTTGGGTTTGAACCTGGTGCCTCGTCTACCGCTTATGAAATAAAATGGCCAAACTCCACAATACCGCATAAATGGTGCCAATGACCTACACTGTACCAGTACATAGAAAATGGTGCAGCTAATCGCCAGTAGATAGTGAATCGATAGTTTTCTAATCTTTAATTTTCTCATTCATATTTTAGAATTAATACAAGAGCCATGAGTGGATTTATCGCTGGAGGCATACATGAAGTAGATGACCTCAGCCAATACCAAAAGGAGGCCGAAGCAGCTATTGCTGAGACTAACTCAGAGTTAAAGGTAAACAGTCTTCAGTATTGGTTGAATTTCAAACAATCTAATATTATTCTAAATGATATTCATGTGTGCTGGCTCTAATGAGGTTAATTGTACGCACAATAAAATACGTCATGAAATCCATCTGACGGCCAACACACTAGATCGTACGATCTGCTCCCTAAAACTGGTCAATTGACAGCTTTATTTTACAATGTCAATTTACAGCTTAATACACTTATAGCTAGGTGAAAGCCCAAGCATACATCATGTGCTCCAAAGCTTTGCCTAGCGTTTGTTAACTGCTTGCTCATGGTTGCCGCTCTGTCATAATAAACAAGTTTGTAGATTTAACTTGAAACAAGTACATGTATGTGGCATATACAGTAAGTCGCAGCCACATTGGCTAATTCTATGACCTGGTAAATTGTAGTACGTATGTTGACCCCTAGTAGTTTTAAAAATATACCTCTCTGATTGACTGACGATAATATTACGGTTCAACAGATGTTCTAGCTCTACATTAGCTAATGTTCGTCTATAGTGTGAATCATTTGCATATCGCTACAGTCATGTATGTTGTTAAGTGATCCCTCTACTCAGCTTCTACTCCTCTCTCTTTTGTAGAATGTCAAGGTATTGTCAGCCTCAACCCAAGTTGTTTCTGGGCAGCTAATCAGAATGAAAGTTCAAGGTGAACTCAACAATGGAACGGTTAGCTACTCTACACTGAAAGTTATTTTATGCAACATTATTGCTACATGGCCAGTTGGCTAGTGCTGGTCCATTTTCAAGTTTCACAAATAATAATATAGATATTCAACCGTATAGAGGGTTTTTTACACGATGTAGTTTCGCTACTATGCATGCTCTGGAATAAATTTAGTATGCAGTAATGTGTATATTATGAGATCAATCCAAATGAATTGCTATGATATCATTTAATACTAAAAATTTTACTTGACATGACAGCGAGTTTTGTTATGTGATTTACGTTAACACAGTGATGTCAAATTTTGTAGATGACGACGTGTGACATCACCGTGTGGAAACAAGCATGGCTGAACAGCTCTAAGGTGACCCACTTTCAATGTGCCTGAAATTCTGATAATAAAGTTTAATGAAATTTATTCTATTTTAACGGTTTGACTGTCCACTATTGAAAATAATACCAAGCAGTTAATTAAACGTCAAATGAAACCTTTTAGCGTCTTGAATGTAATTTGGAACAGACCCAGCTCCTGTCACTAAAGACTTGAGCAATATACATGTATGTAGTTGGTAATAATGTACATGTACATTGTACGTGGTACATGTACATGCACATGTACACATTAATTGCATACATGTACATACGTCATGTGTTGTACATGTATGTACACATCTACATGTAAATGCACATACATGAATGTGTACATGTACACATAGATTGCATAGTTAATCTTTGCAAGTTTTGGTCACATGAAGCGAACAAGTCAAACACAGCGCACATCTTGTGCTATGTGGGCCAAAATTAGCCACCGTCAACATGCATGTACATTGTATGCTATATAGGCGTATGTGCTATTTCAGGCACATTGTAATGTGACACATGTTCGTAGGGGGCTGAATGCTAATACCAATACTAGTAGTAAAGGGAAGTAGTAGGTACAGTAGTTCAGAAATTTTGGAAGTTATCCTCCCTGGGTTCAAAACCATCAAATTCCCCAATGAAAAATAGAATCAAAAACTGCTGTACAATTCGATTCTGGTTTTATATTGGTGGGTCACGCCTGTCCCATCATCCCTGTTAGCTTGCTCATTTTCGGCAATGGAATGTGCACATGTGCACATGTACACATGTGCACATGTGTACATGTGTACATGTGTACATGTGCACATGTGCACATGTACACATGTGTATTGTACTTACATGTACATTCAATGTAATATTAACTAGTGAACAGAAATAATAGTAATTCAAAACAGTTAAGTTAGTTGGAACGTTCAGAGCTATGCTAGTAGAGGAAGGTTATAGACTGCAAAGGGATGATAACTACCACAGATTGCTGATACTATATTGAACGCTAGATAACTAATTGTTGTACTACAATGAAATATTAATACTCTGCAGCAGAAGCATTGTAAACTTTGGCTATGCATCAAAATAAAATGATGATGGATTTTAACTAAAGAGGAAAGGTCCTAAAATTTTGATATTTTCTAAATAAGTTGTATTTTCAAAATAAAGCACATGTCTGAATTTATCATACCCCCTGATTTATTTTTGTTCCAAATGCATTTTGTTGTTCAATTCTATTGCAGCTGAGAATGACCATGCACATGCCCATGTACATAACAGTAAAATTTATCAGTGTTGAAGTTGTTAATTCTTCCCTTTGCAGTGTATAAGAGCGCTATTGACTAAAGACCGACATGTATTAATAAAAATATACGACTTTGTCAACTGTGTAATACATAAACTACATACCAGCGATTCCAATTCAAAAGATTTTTAAAAATCATATGTAGCCTAATCTTTCACTCCATAATGTACATTTTGATAAACCTATTGCTAAATCTTTTTTCCAAATCACGACATACACGCACATGTACATGTAGATCACATGTAGAATTATTTTAGTTACTATGATAGTTTTATAAATACATAATTATAGATTACCCCTGTTCAATAGTGATTGTGAGGAATTATGTGCGACTTAAAGGGGTTATGACATGTGGTTTATGTTTATGTTTAGTGCAGCCTCTCTTATGTGTACTTAGGTTTATGTCATTTGTTCTACTATAAGCAGTGTTGTGTCCTCTTGCCTATGATTGACTCATTAGCACTCTTCAATGCTGCTTCAAACACAACTTTGTTATGAAGACGCAACTGCGTGCTTTATGTCATATAGAGAAAATTGAATTTAAGCTGTTTGCATAGAAAGAGTACTGTAGTGAGCAAATGATTTCACAGAATTCACTAAACATAGCTCTAGGATAACTTGAGCAAGTTTTTGAATTTTTCTGGGCTTTCCTTTTGCTGGCAATAACGTGCTGCCTTTATTGGTAGGTCCGGTATTTCATCTGGCCACACTATATAATGTACGGCGGCGGCTATTATTGTGTTCTTCTATATGCCTATACATTATTTTGTGGCCTAGTTGTTCTAAGTATAGCCTGGAAGGCACAAACATAGGATAGCTACAGTACTAGTATAGTAAATATCTAGGCACTCAATACATTATGTGACCCTTTTCGTCAGAATCAGTCATCAAGAAGTACATAAAATTTCAGCGAGGCTCTTATCAATCAAAAAATTTTTTCTACTTCCAACCACTTCACATGCTTATAAGTAGAAACACCCACAATGAAGATAACAAATTATCATTTATCAAAAATTACTTCATGTAAATCATGTGCGACTAGTGGCTATAGCCTGTAGAAGTTGAGCCTTGCAAAAATAATCTTGGCCATCCCAATGTCTGATTCTGATAGCAGGGGTCACATGTTGTACCACTAAGTAGCTGAGTGCGACTTAATGCTACCTTAAAACACGCAGCATAACCCCTTTAAAGTGCAATATGATTTTATTATCATTCACTAATTTTAAACTGCATGTGTGATTGCTTCTCAGTTCATCTGTTGTGATTCACAAGATAATTCATAATTTATAAGTACATGTATTCTTAACAAGATTATATAAAGATAAACATGGAGGCTATAAGGTTCCCACCAGGTGGGTGGTCATAAAGAGTTTATGAAGGCTCATGGAAACACTATTACTTCAATGTTGATTTTGCCATCCGTACCTTCTCCTCCTTCCTAAGACTGAGCATGTATGCAGTTGCTGTGTCAATATTGCACTAGTCAAATTGCGGCCATTTGTATCAATGACTGTAAACTATTCCACAAAACCTGTCCAATCAAAGCAGTTTTGAACTTGTTATCATGACCTGATGCAGTGCTTTAGAAGGGGATTCATTATATGTAGGCATTAAGATTGGGGGATGCACAGTTACAGAGAAGTTGTGAACCACTGCTCTACTGTAAGTACGTGTACATATGGTTATGGTCTCAAACATTGTACTCGCTATCAGCGTAGCTTGCATGCAGTATGATACAAGTAGGCACTCTGTAAAAGTGAGATTGTAATGCTGTGCCATCATAGCATAACGTTGAGGGAGGATCAATGGCTAGGACCAAACATTTGGTGTTTGTTTTTCTCCACTTGTTCAAACATTCTTATCTGTCAATAGCAACAGCATAGTGGAGACTATTGTGACTCCCCTTTTCCTTATCTCTCTGCAATTGTGCAGATATATGGCATGCTCATTCATTGGAGATAAGTATTTACTCATGCATACAGGATTTGGAATTTGACAGACAAACACTGCTATGCACTTTTAACAAATATACTTTGGTTATTACTCAAACGTAGGCATTTTTGGATTCAAGCAGAAACTAGATCTTGCTGAACTAAATAACTCAATATGGCTGGACTTATCTCCATGGTGGTGAGTTAAGCATCTCATTTATAAAGTTTGATAGTAAAGGTTCTTTAATCTAGGGTCATCTACATGTAAATTTCTCCTCTTCCTATAATTATGGACAATTTACATGAATATTAAGCACTAATGTTTAGCTGAGAATTTCCTACCTGCTCTAGACACACAAATTCTTGGACTAAATTGCAAAGGTGATTTTCAGTTGTGTAGTAGTTTCAATAAGACATCTCAGGAAACATCGATGCTAAATTATGAGAACTAAACTTAGCCTATAGAGCTTTGGCAAGATAATGTAGACTTTGGATAATGATAATAATTTTGCAGACACAGGGAATAGCACTCAGCCATAAGTGCTGAGGCCTCACAGCAAGCCTACCATACCTGGGTAGACTGTATGTTATTTGATAGCTACTTAATATTTTGCCACCGTGTCACCTGGGCTTCTGCCAGAGAGGGCCATGGGTATGTGAATGTCTGGTGCCTGTGTGGCACAACTCCAGGTACTCCAAGATAGATTAATATAGGTGATTGCTCACACATGATAACTGTCACTCAGGCATAGTAGAATAATACATGAGTGCATGGATTGCCCCATAAAAAATGATATTTGCAATTAAATTATATTCATCCATTACAATCAGATATCACAATATGCACACCAATACTTTGTAGAAGGACTACATTCGTTACTGGGTGGAACCAACGGCTCGACCAGTTCAAATAATCAGATTCCCAGATAACATCACAGAAGGAGGTGAGATAATAGCAACTAATAAATTCTGGTACTGATGACTTGAAGGTAATAAATTACTTTGAATTGTGCTACGATCCAAATGTATGGTATTTTCTAGGTGCTCCGGAGTTTCTGTTTGACCAAGTTGATGCTATACTGGCTAAGGGGGGAGCAGAGAAACTACCAGTGTTTGTCATCTCTATTACTGGGGTCTACAGGTCTGGGAAATCTTTTCTTTTGAACTTGATGAAGACATACCTGGAGTACATTGCTGAGGTAAATAGTCTAGTTGAACAAAAATCTTTTCGTTGGTACACATACATTTACAATCATTTATTTTCAGAGAAAACAGATAACGCCACATATACATGGATAAATTGTATATGTACAGTGTATATATGCACACTGTACATGTAGGTGCGTTGGAAAACACTCTCGGCAAATCACATTTACTCTTTCATTCAATCACTAGAAGAGCGGCTGGACAGGTTGATTACCGATTTGAGCACACTGAATAGCACCGGATAATGCTTAAACATTGTGGTTATTTTATTTGCATCATAGAAGATTCAGCACGACAACAGGCTTTCACCGCAAACCTAAACAAGCATCAAGATTCTATTGGTTGAACTTAGTTATTGTATATTACGTCTAAATCTGCCAGCAAACGAAGTTCCAATCGTTTCATAGCAGTGTATCAGATTTTGAATTGAATGAGTATGCAATTTTTAAAAGAAGTTTGCCCAACCGTCCTACTGTGAAGTTGATTTGCTACCGGCGATTAGTTTTGACATTAATGAAGCCTGATTTTTGCATAGAATAAATTGTCAGATGACGGGTGGGAGGAAAAGACTGATGTAAAGATATCAGGAGGAGCTTGGGCTAAGAGTAAGAATGCAGTCACTCATGGAATCTGGATGTGGGATCATCCATTTATTATTGATGGGGTAAGTCAACTGAAGTTTGGTTCAATTTTATTTAGTAATTGATCATGCTGCTATTTAACACAGGGTCGTAGTGCCCTATACGGCCGTGCGGCCTGGCCATCTCAACATTTGGCATTGCAAAGTCGAAATGTAGTCAATTTAATATCATGGTCAGATCAGTGTTTTAAGTTTTTTCCACTTTCCTATTCGCGGCGTTTACAAAATATGTAAGGATATGGTGATAATAAATGTGCTAAACAATTTTATACCAGGAAATTCTAAATACTACTGTACTTAACTACAACTATGTAACATTTTAGATATTGAATAACTGTCAAGGGAGATAAGTCTTAATTTCAAGACTATTTCAGTATACAGTATAAGAAGTATACACAGTCCATGTACTGGGTGTGTTAAAAAATATAAACCTTAAAAATCTAAACAATTATAATAGTTTTCAAGTGAACAAACTTTTTTGGATTTGGCTATCTGTCTGCCCTACATTGTTGTCAACATATTTACTTAGGCATTCAATCTTATAGGGAGAAATAAGAAATATCTCTATGGTAGGAAAGAAACACATGCTTTCAGCTGCTTTTTGTAGATTCGTTAGCTCTACTTCATTTCATTACATGTTTTTCACCATTGTAAAGGAGTAAAGTATTTGTAAATGTCGTTAGAGTTGAATAATTTATGTTCTGTCATAATTGTGAACAGATACAATGTATACACGTACATGCATATTATATATGTATGAGGCTGGGTTAACTATTTAATGTTATTACACAGGTATATTTCATAAACTTGAACTGCTTCAAATTTGCTCTATTTTTCTGAAAAACACTCTTAGAGCGTTGACGGCTGGGGCGCTGCCCCGGACCCCGCCAGGGGGCCTGGACGGCCCCTTGGGCCCCCGGCTGGCCCCCTGGGCCCCCGGCCTAATATTTTGGCCCCACCAACATTTCTTAGGGCGCTATGGCCCTGATTTAACATGTAGCAGGCTGCTAATACATGTATCTTCAACTGATGAATTATTTTCACTAAATTAAAGTTGTAACACACTTTTACATTGGCTTGGAACATGTTAACTCACACTGGCAGTAGCACATCTCACTTTTCATGTGATGACGAATTCAGATTAGACAAAAATATTAAACAAAATTTACCCATTTCGAGTATAGTATGCAAGTGTGCATGGTGGATGCGAATACGCACGACTTCGTCACTATTAGTTTTTATAGCTTACTGTCGTCTACTGATACTTTACTGGTGCAGAAAATCTGCTAACATTACCTGAATGCTACTCAAGCAAATAGTTTGATTAAAAAATGTTGAACTAGAGACTCTCTTTTGTAATAATACCCTGGTGGGTTTTACAGTACTTTTTAGTAGCTGACACTGTTGCTTGTTGCTCTGTGTTACTGTTAAGTTTGATCGTCAAAGTATCGCACATCTTTCAATAACACTACAATATAGTACATGGATGTATGTCATGTGACAGGTGGCCATCTTGTTAATCGACTGTCAAGGTACTGGTGATGCTAAGAACAATGACAAGAAGTTAGACATATTGATACAGTACATTGGGCTACAAATGGCTCATGTACAACTGTTTAATATATCCAGTCGTCTGCTTACAACACATCTTGAGAGCCTTCATGTAAGTAACTAAAATATGTAAGCATTCAAATCATATTTAATTTTAGCGGGGAATTTATTTAATAATTTCAGCTTTGACTTGCATAAAAATTAAAAATAAAATTCAAAAAGTAGTATATAGGTATGCCAACAGTGATCATATTTATTAGTCCATGTTTGAACTAAAGAATAAACAACTGGCCATGACTACCTGTTCCAGAACGGTCTAATACATATAACGGCTCTGTGATGTTGGACAATGACTTGTGTATTACTTGTTTAGTATGTTGCACTTTTCAGTGGCATTGGGAATCAACCTCTCAGAAACTTTATAAAACCAGCAAAATTAGATTTCAAATTTTGTTTTAGTGATAAAGTTATATGTCATTACTTTCAGTGTACTCTATATGCATGTCGTGGTAAATTGACTTGTAAACAGCTCATGTAATTTAATATACAAAAACATACCTGCATAGTACTAATACAGGCAAAATAGCTGATTTTATCTGAGTTGCATACTATTTTGTATGTCATAGCTATGTTCAGATTATGCTTCCGCTGTGGATGGGATTGGTATGGAGGATTCGGCAGCCATATTTGACTCTCTAATTTTCCTTATACGGGATTGGTCTAGTGATGATTATCTTGGAGAAAAACCTGGAGAGATTGATGAAATCGTAAGTTTTGAAAACACAGCTACATGATATTTTGTCAAAATATTGAGAATTAGAAATTGGTAGAATGACTAAAAGGTGTATTTTATAACTTGCAAATAAAACATTGTTCACTATTCAACAGGTTGATGTATCCAAAATTTGAATTAATCAAATTTAAATTGGCTGCCAGTAGAAGCTGCTATTGTCAACATTGTTTTTAATGTATGATGGTTGAACCACTACGGTCAATATCAAAGTGAATGCCTTAAAGGGGCTATGTCATTTGTTTTAAGACGCACTCCACTATTTAGTGGCACAATAGATATAGTGCCTAAATATTTACTACTTTAGTACTGTAGTTATCCTATGTTTGTGCATTCCAGGATATATTGTAACGGTCTTTGGGTTTTGGTACTGTCGTCCTAAGACGACTCCCGTGTCCAAAATGAAAAGCCTACGAGTGGTGCTAGGTCTTCTCATTACGTGAAAGATGAGAAGGTCCTAGTAGTTCAATAATTACCAAAGACGACCCATATGGTCCCGAGTCAATGCTTGTTTACTATACTGAGAAAGAGAGTGATCCGACCTAGTAGGCAGTTCGGGTTGCAAAGTTGAAGACCTTAAAAACTGAAATGACCTATCTACGAAGTGACAGTCTCTGTATATAAGTATAGATGTGTCTTCATTGAGACAACAAACATAAAAACAGTGTGCTTTATATGGTATTAGGACTTCCGGAGGAAGTTTCAGTAAAAAGGCCGACGTAGTGTCACAAAAAGACGATGTAGGGAAATTGCGCAACAATTTGGCGGCCGGAAGCCCGAGGGCCGACCCAAAATAGGTCGGGTTTTACAAAATATGCTTAAAATCATCTAGATCATATGCAAAATCAATATCACGTATTTCTGAGAGGTCGGGCCTTTTTCCATGGGTATAAAAAGGACATAATTGCTCAGCTACTTATAATTGCCAGCAAAAAGAAAGCCCAGAAAAATTCACAAACTTGCTCATGCAAGTTACCCTACAGCTACTGTATTATTAGTAAATTCTGTCAAATTATTTTTTCACTGCTGTATTCTTTCTATGCAAACAAATTGAATTCAACAATTTTCTCTACAATTATGATAATATAAAGCACACAGTTGTGTCTTCATAACAAAGTTGCACTTGAAGCAGCATTGCAAAGTGTTAACTAGTCAAGCATAGGCAAGAGGACACAACTCTACTCATAGTTGCACAAATGCAATGAACCTACATGTACATGTAAGTGAGAAAGACTGCATTGTGTATTTACCCATTCAATAATGTTGTAGATCTCAGAGGCCAAATCTTGTGAGGTTAGGAACTTTGGTGAAGGAATCAAAAGAGCTTTCCACTATGTAACCACATTTGCTCTGCCTCATCCTGGCTCTAAAGTTCTTAAATGCTCCGAAAAAGACAAGAAATTGACTATTGGGCGTGAGTAAACTAGGAAGTGACATCACACTTGTTCCATTAAAATTTGCAATTATCTTTTCCAGATCATATTATTTTTATGGTGCCCTGTGTTATTAGAAACCAATCATAGTCATTTGCACAAATTTATTATTTCAGTATAGCATTGATATGGAGTTTTGTAT
The DNA here is from genome assembly GCA_935421135.1 of Bugulina stolonifera. Classification (NCBI taxonomy): domain Eukaryota; kingdom Metazoa; phylum Bryozoa; class Gymnolaemata; order Cheilostomatida; family Bugulidae; genus Bugulina; species Bugulina stolonifera. Next base: position 5,757,240 of record OW285197.1, on the reverse strand, counting down.
TGTGGCAACAACTAATATTGCACTGTGTAAGTAAAATATCAAAATAGCCCATGTGACTCAGAATGCAAATACATGTATTCGTCACGCTTGAAGGGTTGCTATAAGACTAGAATATACAATAATATGTACAGGATGCATATTCCTGATGGAGTGTTTTTCTACAGCTTCATTTTAAAATTGGAAGTAAAATTTGAACGTTGAATTAGATCTTAGTGCCAAGAAAAATGAGTAAGAGTAGCTGGCAATAGAGACAGTTTTCAAATAGTGCCTTACTACTAGAGATTGATGGCTTGTAAGGAAAAGTCATACGAGTTAAACCAATCACAGCCAAGCTTTTAGACAAAGCAGTATAATTCCGAATGATCCTGAAACAGCATTATAGCGCAACACTTCGTAAAATAGTGCAATAACTGAATTCGGTTTATTAGATTTTACCATACTTTTATAGAACTAATGGTATTCTGTCAACAATAAGAGTCAAATTTTTTACAATGATAGTAAAATAGAAATATCATGGCACTACATTTGTATTTATCCTAAAAACTGTATAAAAATGACTGAATCCTACCCAAATAATAATATGCACGTATATGGTATTATTAATGTGACTCAAATGCTACTTGGTAGAGGTAGATGAAGAATTCTTGGAATACGCTAAAAAGCTCTTTAAAAAGATGTTTGTTGAGCTGCCAAAAGCAACACGGGAAACTCTTAGATCAGGGCGGTCTGTGGCAAAAAGATTTAAGGTTAGTATTTTCCCTCCTTTCTCAAATATTATAAAAATATGATTTGTAACTTTTTGGCAGAATCTTAGTGTATTTTTCTTTACTGTGATGATCATTTAGATCAGTTAGCATGCAATGTACATGTACATGTATATTAAACAGCCTGTACTTTATGTCAAAAGGCGTAAAAGACAAGAAAATCATTCTGTGCTACTAGCAGTGATTTCATGGTGCGATGGCAGGAATGCATTATTACTTCACAACACTCCTAGCTCACTCTACCAAAATCGAATTTTGATTACATCTGCACATTACATCTACACGTTGAATCTACTGCACATCACATCACTTCAGTCATACATCACGTTTATGTTGCGCAAATTTCACATTAGAAAAGAAATGAAAATATTTCCATGTTTCCCTCAGGAATAACTCATAAAATCATTTTGCTTAAGGGGAGGATATAACTTACTCAAAAGATTACTGTTTTAGGGTCTGAAAGAAAGACTAGTGGATGGTGACTTGGCAAACTTGAAAATCGAGACAGGTGCCGAGGCGCTGGAGGAGTCCCTTCTGAATAAAGCATTCACCGATGCTTCAGTCTACTATGACAGAGAGATGAGCAAGGTACACTATAATATTTGGTGATCAGTTCAGTGAATTTCTAATGGGGTAAAATATTTTCGGCGAATAAACGCACTCACACTCCGTATTGTTAAATTCATTTAGGCTCTTGAAATGGTGTATGATAGCCCAGAAGATATTCAAGTGCACATAATAGAAATTGCAAAGAAGACTATTTCAAGGTTTACAGATCATCGCTTGATAGCCAAATACGGAGACAGCGCCAGTCGAAGGTATGTTTGACTTACAAAACAGCACATATTTGGTCTACCAAAACCATTAAGTAACAACTTTGTTACTATGATAACTAAAATTATGAAGCACTGTTGCAAAAGAAAAACTGACATACATGTATAGCAAGAAAATTGCAAGGGAATTTATAGGTTTGAGTAGACGTTTGATGAAGACAAATTTAAATCATAGGCAGCATATTAAACTCCGACGTTTTTTATTATTTCAACAGATACTGTATGTTAGAGCAGATTTAAACTTAGAGTTAAATTCCATCTACCAGAAAAGATACAAATATTAATTTTAGTCAACCAATCAACATCAAAGATTCGTTTATTCTTCCGAATGCTTTACTGAAAAATGTTGGTGCGAGCAAGTATCTTAATAATGAATAGCAAGACGAGACGCATTTTAATATTTTTGTTGACTCATTATATTTCGATGTACATGTATGTCCATACATCATCATCAGATGAACATGCATCATCAGAGAACATACATGTACATTGAAATATAAGGGGTCAACAAAAATATAAAAATGCGTCTCGTCTTACTACTCAATTTTCATTGAGCAGCGGCTAAAGAGCCGTTAACAATACTCTGAATCTCATGTCGCTATTTAAACTTCAGATCTTCAAGTACTGTTATTTTAATATAACAGGCAAAGTAACAATTTTTTGTCGATGATACAAGCAAGTACATTTTGACTAAATTTAATATGGGTTTCTGCTTTTAGGCAGTATAAGGCCTTGTTACTGTCGAAGCGCGATCCAAAAATCATAGGAGAGAAAGTAAGCTACATTCAAAGTGTTCAATCTGCGTTGAAGGAAAGACAGAACTTTGCAGCTAGATCAGAACGTTTTCAACGTGAACGCCGAGAGTTTGAGGGTGTGCCTGAGCCATTGGAGCAGTGCCCGGGATCCCCATCACAACAGCGACAGCAGAAGAAGCTGAATAAAGAAAAAGGGTTTCAGAATTTAGTGAAGAAGTCAGAGGATGAACAGGATGTCAAACTTCGCAATAAAAAACTGGAAAGAGCGGATGAATTGAGGCAGTCATTAGAAAGACGGGCATTGGAGCTGTTGGAGGAGGAAAAAAAATTGAAAGAAAAAGAGGAAGTGATTGCTCAAGGAGCAAATGAGTTGAGAACACAGGTTGAAGAGCCCATTCTTAGTGAAGAGGAAACGTGGGTGGAAGCACCTCTCAGACAGCAATCAACATGCCTGGTCAGTGTTTTGATTTTTGTATTAATGCACACTGTATCTTTATATAAAGAAAGTTGTACATATTGCTATTGGCTATTGAATAGAATTATGTAATACACAAACATGGAACATTTTATTGGGAATAGTTTTCACATGTTACATGTGAAAACTATTCCCCATCAAATCTTCTAAGATGCTTATAATTATGTACAGTACATGTAAGCATCTTGGATTGCAAACCTTATAATAGCACATGATTCATTACAAGGAATAAAATTCCTTCACTGCCACTTCCTGGATCTACCTTACAGGTGCATATTGGTTGATAAACATATACATGAAATAACATTATATATAATTCTTCCATTATAATAGCACATGGTTGATGACATGTTACAGGTGATGTAGTATGAACCGACCTGGCTTCTACTCTACCTGATATATTCTGATGAACCTGCATCCAAATGGAGAGAGCTATGAGCAATCTGATAACACATTGTTATATCAATGCATGTAGTTACTTCTTGCTGACAAGCTCGTTCGTTGGTATCCTACATACCGGAATTAGAGTAGTGATTAGTTGCTGTCGTATTAGTTTAGCCTATTCTGCACTCTCATGCAAAAATGCATTATCGCCATGATAAATGGATTTTTGTGTAGTTTACCTAGCCTATAATGGTGTTGTGTCAATAGCATATATTTTGCTAATTGTTGTGACTGTAGTCATGCATTTGACTTTGTGATTAATAGCAATATTTATTAGAAAAAATACAGAAAGCATTCTCCAAATCTGCTGTAAGTTATATTATTGACATACATGCACTTGTATCTAACTGCTCGATGTTTACCAAATCCAATGACCTCACCAAGACTGAAAAACCTCAGAATGAGTCAACACCTATTGAGTTGTTTGTCCTTCATGTAGGAAATGCTTCGAGTGGTCTCACTTTTAATCAGGGCAAGTTGTCTTTCTATCAGCTTGGACTAACCAATTTCACAAGCTAGTCTGCGATTATTTGAAGAGAAGACAAATCCAAAGTTTTAGCAGAAAATTAGCAATGACTATGTAAAACCCAAGATATTTTGTTTTTGGATAGAATTTGAAATTGCTTAGTCAAAACCAAAGGTGATAGAACTCTGAATTGCCAAATCTGGTGTCATAATATTGTAATGTTTTTGAGTGCTACTGCACACGAGAGCCGAGGGCTACAAGTATGTGAACGGCTTGGAAGGGGGTAGAGGCCGACCAAGTGTACCTTCTGCTCATTACATAAAAGAGTGAACAGTTATGGGTGCTCTTTATAGTGTAGATTGTAGATTATATCAGATGTAGGCCGATGCCGAGACTCATTGGAGCTCAGGACCGACGTAGGTCTTGTAGAGTTTATACTCCGAGGGAGTGTAGAGAAAGAATGTCTGACCTTGAGAACCTAAGTCCGACGCTAGGTTCATTAGAATCTGGGATCGGCCTAAGCCTAAGGGGTGGATAGAGATGTGGTTAGCCTAGGATGAGGTGAACTCGAGCCGTACTGAATCCAAAGGATTCTCAGGTGGAGTTACCCGCCTAAAGAGTAAGCCTCTGTAGGTTGAGTCAGGAGTTGTTGCTTTATTCAGGCACAATCAACAACTGATTCACAACAAGAAATGCACTGCCTTATATACATAACAAACTTCCGGCAAAAAGGGCCGACATGGTGTCGGTTATCCGACATGGTGTCGGCTCCGGAACTTACGCAACAATATGTCTGGTTCCGCCCAACTCGGCCACATAAAAAGGTCAGCCTTTGCACAAAATGTGCTTACAATAAGGAGAAACATTTCATATATAATTATGAGCTAAATCTATAAGATCGGCCACGCAGTTACTATATAAAATGGCAAAAAGACTCTAATAATTCCCAATCAAGCAAGAACAGACAATTACTAAATAAGTATATAAATGTGGGGAAAACCAAGTTGCAATAGAACGTAATCCCAAGGCTTGATTGCTAGTATACTGCCCCTATTTGTTAAAACTCGTTAACTGCATAAATTTTACTTTTCCACCTAGCCACCAAATAGTTTTGGTATTTGGTGGCTAATTTTCTACAATGTTATGTAATAGTAGGTAATCTAAGGGTACATTGTATTACTATTGTTTCACAGACAATAATCTCTTTGTTAATCCTTCACACCGACTTATTGCAGCAAATCTCAACCAACAATGCAACAATGATTTGCTGCATGAAAGGGTTAACTGCCCTTAGAGCAGTCTGTGGGCAATATTTGCAAACAATTGCCACAGTCATTTGCTGGTAAATCTCGTTAAATGCAAGAAATACAGTGGTTTCAGAGTTTAAAAGCCAAATCTATTAAAATTGGTTGGGTATTGTGATGCCCAACATTCCAGAGATAGAGTGTAGATGCATATATTTTTGCTGAGATTAAGCACAATGTTTCACCAAACTTCATCAATTAAATCATTAATGTTAAAAACAGGTACATGTGGGCTATGTCCCTCCAAATCTGACTGTGAGACCATGGCATGAATTGTGGTAGATATTTTACATTATGATTTTTTTGTCTGCAGTTTGAGAACATGGTTCTGAGTCTGCTAGGTTACATTTGATTCTTGGGTTGTTAGTGCATGTACATTTGCATGTATGAGGTCTGTAAAAGTAATACAATAAATGCAGTCCATGAGGTCACAGGTAACGAATTGATCAGATGCCCTAGAACTGTCAGATTTTGCCAAAGTATAATAACTATTCTTGAAATTATTATTACTGCAAAACTTATTAGAACACCGGAATATTATTTTATCTGAAATGATGTAATAGCAGCTAGCTAAATTCGGTTCTGAGCTTTGCAAGCATTTTAGATATTTTTTTAAATATTCATAGTACTTTTACGCTAACTGCTATGCTTGACCCTCTTCCTCTTACTCCTTGATTAAACGTCCATTGGCAATGACAGCGTATATTTTGATGGATATGCGTGTAGGACTTGGGTGGAATTATTATGTACCCTAGATGGAAAGCCTGAAGGACCTCAAGAGGATTCTAGATTACGACTATATTAGCCAAGGTCCTCGTTTCTCTGTCGGAATTTGTAGTACATGAGATAGAAGTGAATTTTTGTTCCTGGACTGTTGCTGAACTCTGCTGAGCAATGCATTTTTATAGCTGTCTTTCAATCTTCAAAAGAACTAAAGGTCTTCAAAAATGTGTATGACATTTTGCTTTATTGAACAGGTATCTGCCTTTCAACCACTTTTAGTGAAATACAATCCTCAGAAAGCTAAAGGAAATCGTACCAAAATTGAGCCAATTTTAAATTAACTGACTCCAAACTTTACAAAACAAGAGCAATGGTGATAAATTATTGGTAAATTGTTGGTTTCTTAGATCCATAAATTGTGTGGAGACCCTTCAGTGAAATAGAATCTTTAGGAAAATCTCCTCAGCAGGCACTTCTAGTCTGCAGATTTATGTGCTACATGCAGCTCAGACAGTTTGACGAGATTTACCAGCAAATGACTGTGGTAATTGTTTACAAATATTGCCCACAGACTGCTCTAAGGGCAGTTAACCCTTTCTTGCAGCAAATCATTGTTACATTGTTGGTTGAGATTTGCTGCAATAAGTCATTGTGAAGGATTAACAAAGAGATTATTGTCTGTGAAACAATAGTAATGCAATGTACCCTTAGATTACCTACTGTTACATAACATTGTAGAAAATTAGCCACCAAGTACCAAAATTATTTGGTGGCTAGGTAAAAAAGTAAAATTTATGCAGTTAACGAGTTTTAACAAATAGGGGCAGTATACATGTACATGTATAATGTAAGACACGCAGTGGATATAAGATAATAATGAATGCATGGATAATATGGATAACAATGCATGGATAAGATATTTGAATGACAGCTAATAATATTGTCAGTGTGGCTGGCCTAGGTGCCATTACCACGGAGGCTGTTTCACCACAATATAAATGTAGCTATCACTAAGTAAACATTTTTGGTGAAGTCGTTGCCCAAAGACTGTTGACTGCACCACATCTGTACACTTTAGTTGTTCTGAGCACCTAACACACTCGTCACAGCTAATTACTGAAACAAAAACTAGACTTTCATGATTTCTCATGATAATACAGCTTAACATGAAAATCATTAATTTGTAAACTTTAACCCTCAAATGTTTAAAGATAAGTGTACTGCGTAAATATTTTTGTTGGGATACAACTTGCACAATATTAGTACATGTAAATGGAGCAAATCGGAATGTGGTAACTTCTAATTGTATTTCATGTAAAAAGCCGATGACATATGAGTGCATTAACTATAGTTGTTTAAATAGTGACATAATTAATTTAGGTGTAATTAGGGCCAATAAGGTTTTTGATAGCGCAGCCACAAAGACACAAAATTTTTAAAAAGTGACAGTAAGGGTCCTCCATCGTATAAACTGGTCAAGTATATTATGATAACAGCCTGACGATAATATGAGAATTATACATGTACCACAGACATCCATGTGATCGTAAATATAGTTTTTATCATCATTTTTGTACTGAGCAATCAGTGTAAAACTGAAAAGCATATTATATCAAGTTATTGTAGGTGAAACTTTTATTACAAATTAGGTGCAAACTCATAATCAATTCACTAGTATTAAACTCAAGTTTTGCAAACATAAAGCGTAGCACCACCTAGTCTACTACGAAACTTCACAAGGAATTGCAATTAACGCACACAAAATAATTAGTCATCTGTATAGAGATCTGATAGCTAGTGGTATCATAACAATAGTTTGTTTCCATTGATCATCATTTCATTTCTGCAGACGAGTCACCGGACATCACATCATCTAAAATAAAACAATCACCGTTTTTAAGGACATACCTAATTTAACTTTATTTGCTTCCTCTTATTAGTCAAACATTACAGAATTTGCATGATTTAAGATCTTAATATTCAATGTTTGGGAACAGAATTGACAAGTTGTGCTTATGGCTATGACTAACCTTGCAGGCTGATTTTTTTGGTCGAGGAAATGATTGTAAACCCGGCACTCTACGAGCAGGTCCAGACCACTTCTCCATCTCCCCCAATGGACCGATTTTCAGAGATGTTTCAGCTATTTTCTTTCCCGTGCGATCCAATGCTAGCTTTTGCTCTTCTACTGCTCTGGTTGTTTTTTCATAGCGGGCCACAAGCGTCCTTACACTGCCGGTTCGTTGGAAGCTTTCCTCATCACTGCTTTCCGAGCTTTCAAACGCATTCTTCAATTCTTCAGGAACACTTTTTGGATTTACTGTATCGCCATGTTCTTGAGCTCTAAGTCTTTCCTTTTCTTCTAGCTTGGTGATCTTCTTTACCAGCTTTCTCTTCTCTAATCTCTTCTTCCTAATAAGTTTGCGCTGGGTTTCACATTCTTCCATCATGCGGATCAGTTCCTGTGCTTTGAGGATGTAAGTAACTTTCTGCTCCACAAATTCTGCATACCCTCTTTTACTTAATGTAGTTTTATAACTCCTAGAAAACATACAAAGAGACATCACAAACTCCAAGCACATTGGAATTGTTATGGCGAATGCTAAAATAAAGTCCTACAATTTTATTGCCAGACTATCATTTAATGCATTTTGAGCATTAATTAAGCTACAAGAAAATTCTCTGCTAAGTGCTGGGCTTGTGATTGCATTGCAGAGCTTTTTGGTGTGTTATTTTAACTGTTCTCACCATTTTATACATCTGTGTGAGTTCACTGATTCTACTGGATTAATCTTCACCAAATTTTCAGCAAAGGCTAAGACTACTTTGGTCATTGATAATTGATAGGTTTTACGCAGCTTACAGCAGAAAGAGGTGAATTTGTCCCACATTTGAATATTGGGATCTGCTGCAGATACTGACTTATGATCTGTGAAAATTAATCAGGAAATACCTTCCCATGTACCAATACACAAGTTAAGCATAGGAAGGTGGTGAGAGACATCTGCCAATTATGGTTACATACAATGAGTCAATGACTCCTGTCTTTTAGTTAAGTTGAAGTCATCTTATCTACTCACATCTTCAACTGAGCATCTGGATGAAGTTTAGTTGATTCATCATTCTCAAACAGAGTAATTGCTTCATCCAAGATCTTGTGCAAATAGCTCTCAATAGCCTCATTGTCAGCAAATTCGATCCCATAAGCCTGAACGAGAAGACAGATTACCTCAATTTAACAGGCATGTTAGATAAAACACATATTAAAGCAGTGAGTATTGTAGTACAACGAACCACACCGGTGAGTATATTACGTCATGTATTTTGAATGTTTGTGGGTTCACTGTGTGTTACCTTTTCATACTCTGCATCGTAGTACTGCCCTGCTTCCACAAAAGCTTTATTTAGCATCGAGTCTTCTAACGCCTGTTTAGGGTTTTTAATCCCTTCCAGCCTACTCTCTAACCCCTGTCAAATAATAGTGGTTATTAGAATTAAATAATAACAGTAGAGTAGCATGAAACTTGGTTTACTAAACAAAGTAGAGGATATTTACTTTAAATCTCTGGATAATCTCAGCTCCAGTCCTTAGCTGGTTCTTTTCTGGTAAGCAGAGGAACAGGAAGTAGAATAACTCCTTTGAAGCATCAATGAATTCTTCTTCACAATCTAAAGTTTTTATTTCAGAAATAATTAATTCATTGCCAAACGATTTAAGTGGGAAACAGAGTTCAATATCACAGTAGCAGGTGCATTGTATGTAAATGCAAATATTATCTTGATAAACAAAAGGGGTGTTCGGAAATTGTGCTAGTTCATATGAGACTGTTTATATTATCCGAAAACAGCTTGAGCGTTCAGCCGTTACTCATGCTTGCTCTGAATGGGAATCCCCCTTGATAAATAACTATTATTACCACGCATGCCTAACCTTGCGTTATTGAATAAAATAAATTGTTATTCCCTCAAAGTGTTATTTATTAGCTTGCACGGTGCAAAATCCGAATATGTTTAATCTCTTCACCCAATGTGAAGAAGGTGTGGGACCACTGTACATGGCATTAACACCTGCATCAGCTGTTAGATTCAATTTATCGATTAAAGTTACCATGGGTGCGATGCTCCATGTAAGTTAATACAAATACTGGACATAAAATTTGTATTATATTGTATGGCACATCAAGGAGTTGACAATCAGATTCAGACTCAAATGTTTTTCAATGTAGCCTACCAGATCTTGTTTTAGAGAGGAAATTGCTTAAACAGAGTATTTTGATTATGTTTCGACACATTTATTAAAGTTTTTCTTAAACAACAATACGTGGCATGTGACTCTTGCTTACCTCCAATTGTAACCTTTTTGTCTTTTTCTGAATTCCTACGTACATTTTTCCCAGGAACAGGCAGTGTGTAGGTAGAGATGCTATCAAAAGCTCTTCTTATACCACTATAGGACTGCTTAACTGATTCACTCTTTGTCTCAGCTCCCTAAAAAATATAATAAGTGACTAGGTTTTTAATATTTCCATTATTTTTACCACCATTTACGCTATTTCCTTGAAGCGCATGTGTTAGAGCCAACCGTACTAGGTTTAAGCACTATGCAGGTTTGTAGTGTGATTACAACGTATTAGGTTACAAATGAAGTTAGTAGTGATGGAATTATTTGAAAGCTAGAGATGGTGTTTTTAAACTACTTACAATCTTGTTAAACTCTTCGTCTCTCCTCCCCCAAGGCTCATCTTCGTAATCCCTGATCAGGAATACAATACTATCAAATACAGTTTTGACTGTTCCACTCTTCTGCCGACCAGGAAGTCTTCCATACCAGGTACAAATCTATGCAACACAAACATGTAACACTGTTAAATGGATAATAGTGAATGATCTTGAATCCTTCGACATTTGACCAACTGATAACTGATTACATAATGTACTAAACAAAGACTTGCTGGTGTTCAAAAATTAACAAAAAGTGTATACAATCTTTATCGCAAAATAAAGTAGTGGCCAGTACGTAATGACAGACATAGTCATCTCGTGCCGCATCACTATAACACTAACAGCCATCGTTACTTACATGTACATGTATTATTAGTGTGTATGATCTAATAATTGCACTGTTTACATGCCATTATATCATGTACCTTACAACCTTGCAATCTATAACCTTTTTTGATACGGAACTCTGTTGGTTTTTACACCTTTTCGGACAAGTATAAACAAAAAAGTGAACGGCATTCACCTGCAATTGCTCCAAGTCTCTGCCTTTAAAGGTTTTTGTAAGGTTGACAATCTGAGCATTGGACATCTCAAAGCCAGTATACAGAATAAATACATTGTATGTCCAATGCAGTATCGTTGTGTACGGCGTCTCCCAAGCCTTGGCAATCCATCAATATTATTGCCTTCTACAAGGAAACAATGTGTTATAATAATTCAACTACTACAATACTTCTTTGTCAGTCTTTCTACAATGTATATTACTAGTTTTGAGCAACTTTGTTTAAAATTCTATTAGGCCATTGTGTTTACTGTAAGCAAAATATTGAAAGCAAACTTTCACCTCTGCTAAAATTCTGTATTAGAACACTACTGTGCGTTTGCTATAATTGTAATTATGCGTTTAATATGATTTAATTATGCAATTTAACTTTTTGGAAACATTGAAAATGTGTGAAGCATAGTAATTGCAAATTGTGTAATTAGCAAGCAGTTCTCCCAGTACTATTCCTTTTCTCTTGCTAGGTAGTTTGTCAGTGTTCTATAGACACATACCAGAAACCTTAGCATAAGAAACAATAAAATTATTGTATTACCAAACAAAAAGAAGTCTTACCCCATTTATTATGAATGGTTCATCCCACATCCAGATTCCATGCGTGACAGAATCAGCTCCTTTTGCCCAAGCACCTCCAGCTATTTTCACATTTGTCTTTTGTTCCCAGCCATCATCACTATCATACTGTAAAATACACATCATTCTATGATGTTCCATTGTATACAGAACTGAGATACCAGAGTTGATATTAAAGCATTGGAATAACATATTGTACCCGATGGATTGTGTATTGGGCTTGGAGTTATAACGTGTGCTTTACCTCTACATGTATATTCAATGCAGCCTTTAGGTTGGTCGCATGTGTGCTACAATAAGGAGAGTTGTGTCCTTTTGCCCACACTTGAACAGCTAACACTATTCAATGCTGCTTTGAATTCAACTGTTTGCTATGTGTCAAATCTAGAAGTTCCTTGAGTTTAAACTGCTGGCATAAAAAGACTACAGGGTAGCAAACAAACTATTTCACAAAATTTAATAACATAGGTGTATGGTAATCCATGTAAGTTTTTGAATTTTGTTGGGGTTATTCTGTTTTGCTGGCAGCAAGTAGCTGCTTTTTGGTAGGTCCAGTATTTTGTTTATAGTAAACAGCTAACAGTGTTAATGAGGAAAATAAATAGTGTCTGTTTACTGTTTGTAATGAGGTAAGCTCAATAGCATACCTACATTATTGCTAATGAGGTAAGTACAAGTACAAGTACATCATTACATAATAATGCACTAATTTCATCTTTACTTGTGAGGCTAATACAAGTGAACAATTACCTTTGACAATGGAGTACAGTATGTACAAGTACCTACTTACTGTACATGTACATTACTTAATGAGATAAGTACTATCACTTACTTACCTTTGCATAATGTTCCAGATATGTTTTCATCAGATTGAGGAGGAAAGATTTGCCAGACCTCAAGTCTCCAGTTATGGAGAGGATAAACACTGGCAGATCTTGTATTCCTTTCTTAGTCAGAATTTGCTCTATTACATTCAGCTTTAACTCTGGTTTACCTACAAACAGTAGTTGGCAGTGGGCCACATTGCATAATGCAAGCATGTTGTAGGAAAAATACCCCACACTCAAAAACAACAGCTATTGAAATCATTGGGCAGTCAGTAAAATAAATATCTGTGAGTATATATAGGCTCACTCAACATAAGGTTTTGGTGCTACTTACCACCTGATGTGACATCATCTGGAAAGGACACAACCTGTGCAGGTTTGGCATCTGGGTTGATCCAATTATAAAAGGCGGTTTTCTGAAAACAATTTGAGTTGATACACTTTTTTGAAGAAGATTACTGCTACTATCAGTGATCATTAGAGTACTAGACAACTACTACTAGTCTTTATTTATATTCACACTCTATCAATATTTACTCATCAATGTAGAGCTATATGTACTTGTTTGTATAAAGGTAGCAGATTATAGAATTAATTGTTCAAAGCAAAGGGTATGCCAATGTACATAGAAATCCATTCATGGACTGACATAAGACTTTGGCAGCCCGCCAATACATGCATGTACATGTACATGTACATGTACATGCACAGTTAAATAAGATTATTTATGGTTTTCTGCAAATTGTATTGTGTTGTATACTAGTCTATAGGGAGAAGCATTTCATGTTTCAAAGCTGAGCCAATGCATCACACTTATAGGGAGAATTTAGGTTGATATATGATGTAGCAAGTTGACAACAGATTATAGTACATGTATATACAATGTACATGTGCATGCAATTAATATAATTAATAGATTGACTTACATGTACATGCATTACTGGTTTTTCCTAACAGGTATGCTGCCACGCATTCTCTCACAGATAAATACTAGAGTGACCCTTATTCTACTTCACCAACAAATAATTATCATAACTAGAGATGCACAGCAAAATTGCATAGCTTACCACTTCAGACTTGACCGCAGCAGCTTTAGTCACCAAAGTTGACATGGTTTAATTCTGTATGTCTAAAGTGGGACAACGATGTAGCTTATAGTATTTTTAGCTTGAACTGTTTAGATTAGCAAGTTGCCCTTAACAGAATATTAAACCGCTATGTAGCCTATATCTTAGCAGCATTGCACACCCTCCAAGCAGTGGGCCCAAACAGATAATGATAGTGAGGCCTACTACTGTAGGTAAATCATTAGTCAAACACATTTTATGCTACTTTATCTTGAAATTATTTACACTAAATGTTATTTTATCAGTTCATTGTTCAGATGTCTATGTTTGCCAATAGTCTAGTTTAAGATAAGAAATCGACTGGGGACCACCAGGGCAATAAATGCAGTTAGGGCTGATAGTTGGCATGACAAACAGCATAAAATATAGCATGCCAACTTACAACTGAGTCTTCAATTTCATTATTCTGTGGTGGATGGAGCTATGTTGGATGTTGCCCTAAACCTACGCAACTGCAATCAATGTTGGTTTTGCTTAGTTGTAGATCTCATCTCAAATTTAGTTTATAAATGACCTTTTCCTGTTGCATTTCATGTCAAATTTAGTTTCTGATTGAAATATAAGGAATGAAGTTTTGCTAACTGTTCTAATATTTTGAAAACAGGCTGTGTGGGAGTGTCAGTTAATTGGCAGTTTGCACATGCATGTATAAGGCAATAGGTGACTGATATTTACTTGTACATGTACATGTATGATGTTTTTGATTGCAAATTATTTTATTTGATAGATGTCTGGCCAAGTAATTGTATTGTGTCTGGATAACATACACTGTGTTCTTGAAATGTTATAACCATAATGATGATGGATGTTGTTATTAGCAAGTCACTACATTGTGCCGCCAGGAGTGACTTAGTCTATGCTATAACACCATTATTCAGATATCCAGGCGGTATGAGAGCAACTACTGCTATAGAGCAGCTAATTATTACACATCAGGCTGGAGCTTGTAATGTTGAATTCTTACATCTTTCAATAATACAGATTGCCACAACTTTTAGGTATAAAAAACGATCTTAGTAGTATCAACCCGACCCAGATGAGTAGTCTAGGCTTCATGTTGAACAACTATATGTAGATAAGAGTACATAAATATATACATATCTATAATATTATATAATTTACTGCCACCATTGTGGTGAGCAAAAATTAGAAAACTATTCTACTGCCTGGAATATGAAACATATGCGCAGCGGACAGTCTACAAGGTTGTCATAAAATAAACTGTTTTTAATACCCGGTCTATAACGGTGAGAAGTTCATAGTGCCCTGTTTGGATTAAGGAAAGGAGAATTTATTATGATAAAAGTATTATAGGAAGTTTATGATTAAACTTACAAATACATGTGCATGTCTATAAAAAATGCAGTATACTGTATCACATAGTCATAAATGTACATGTAGTAAAACATGTATCTGGTGTGTAAACATCTAACAATGGCTGCTACAGTTTAAATCAAACTATGTAGATGTTTATAACTGATTATAATATTGGAATAATTCAAACTAATTAAATGTTGACATATTCGATGATGACTCTACCAGTTGACCAATCATAGATTACTTCAGTTTAGACCTTGCTTCACATACATAGTTGAACGAGCCGGAACAAGGAAAATCATCCCATGTGAGTCTTGTCCAGCCGTACACCCTCACACAGTAGTCACCACTAGGAGGACTATTAGGTTCTCCACTCTCCCAGTCTGACACCCACATTGGCATAGTCCTTATACCCTGCCATGTCCAATCATTGCCGTAACGTTTTGCACCAACCCACAGATCTCCAGCATTTCTCCAGTCTAGGTAAAAAAGGAAACAACATGTCATGTTATTGTTCCGCTTTCGTATTATACGCTGTCTGAGTATACAGTGTACGCATCTTGTGCATTGCACAATGTATATGTACATGTAGGCCTACATGTATATTTTGCTGCTACATAAACATAGGAGAGCTCACACTACAGCTGCTACTCTTTATACAGTGATCCATAGCCATACTCAACTCAGTAACCTAATTCATAAATAATTATATTCTGTATAAGTCTCAAATATGAAGTCGTATAGTCAACTATTATATAAGCACAAACGTATAATTACACAGTACAGAGTGAGTATTAGTAAATCAATTTGTAGAACTATACAAATCTGCCAACTTACTGTCAGTGTTTTGCTGTAAGCACTCACTACTTACCTGCATTGTTAGAGCGAAGGGTTCGGAACCAATTGACAATGGATATACTCTCCAATATGACCAGATATTCTCCCTTTGCTTCACATGCTGCCTTGGCAGCACTCCAAGACACCTTTGAGTGCACCAGTCTTACACAGCTGGGTCTGTATGGATTGAATTGGTACCCAGGATTGCAATAGCTTGCTTCTGTTGCTAAATAGACAATGCATCATATGCGTAATTTAACAAGCGTTGCACACAAAATATTATGCTTATGAGGTCATCTATTTCAAAGTTGCAAGTCTAGAGTAAAAAACTGTAGCCGAAATGCACTGGAACTTCTAATGATTGCGTGCAATAAACTATTATCGACATGCATGTGCATATAGTAAGCTGTCCTCTAAGCTACAACCAGATAATTCCCCTTAGATTATCATTGACCTGTTTATGTGACCTATAATATACTGTAGTATGTAATAATGGTGCCAGCATCTGGTAGATTTGTCCAAATTATTATCACCAACTCCACTCCACTATTGCTGATGGAGATGATCAAAATTTATTGGGGAAGAACCAGCAATTTCATGATAATATATTGATACAATTCCAAGTACATGTACCTGTACAAAGTCATGCACATGTACATGCACATGCACATGTACATGTACATGTACACTTAACATGTACATGTACATGACTTTGTACATGTACATGCACATGCACATGTACATGTACATGTTAAGTGTATTACTCTTGTAGTAGTATTAGCGGAATTATGATTTTAACGTGCACATCTTATAGATGCAAATGTGTCTTTGCCAGCTGTCAAAATTGTTTAGGCAATTTTAATTCACCATAAGCTCTGATTAATGAAGTCATACCTTTGTTGTCAGTTCCAAAGTCAGTATCTGTTGTGTTAGATTTAGCAGCTATGGAGACCCAGAGAACAACGAGCACCAAAACATGTAAATGCTTTAGAACCCTTTTAGCCATAGCTCTCAATGGCTTAACGAAACTACTACAATATATTTAAACGTTGCTACCTCAAAATCCAATTGTCTACTACCAGTAGCTAGTTACTGCATAATTACCAGGCTAATAATATGAATCACCAAAATGAATTATGATACCATTACTTAGTTCCTGGTACAACAGTTGGTGTCAGTTTCAATGCTACATCTCAATCAAACTTGTTTTGGAGTGACAAGGAAACAAGTGAATTTATTCCATGGTTTTGTATTTTGGCTACAGCTAATAACAAGGGTTGCTGGGAACAAGAAGAGAGACTTGAGCATTGATTGAAATGGCTGAGCTGGCTGTGTATTTTGAGTTATAGGTGTTTGACTACCTGATTTATTAGTAACCACTAGATATACATGTGTGATTAAAATTAAAAATAATATACAACTTAGGTGTGTTTATGTTTCTATGGGCACTACTACTTCCTTCTTTTGTCGCTACAAAAAAAGATGAAAAGTCTTAATAGCCTAACCAAGTAGACAACATTAAAATCATTGGCCAATCTTAATCAGTTAGTTGTCTTTAAACTTGAATAGAACCAGAACAAGGAAGTAGGAGTTGGTTACCATGGCAACGTTAATCTTGTTAGTCTAGTAGTTATATCAAGAGTAGGTGATTCCAGTCCAGTCTATAAACGCCTAGTATTTACTCTTATACAATGTAATAATGCAAAATACGCAGGTCATATGTTATAACACTAGAGTGCATATACATATTCGCAAGGCTTAGTATACGGTGGCTGGTATATCATGGAACATGCACAAGATACAATATTATGTATCTCTTCTTTCTCTAGCTGAGTTCTATGAAATAATTCTCTGTGTAAGTCTAAAGAGCTGATTACAAACTGGGAGTAGATTATGCAGTCTAGCCGCTAGTTCCAGTTCTAGTATATTACCTCTGTCTGACTGAAAGCCATAACAAATTACATGTACATGTATTATACTTGCACCGTAGATGATCATTTTTAATGTGCATATGTTAATAATTTTAACAGACGCTTTAAGAAGTGTTAACATTTTTTTTGCGCTTCAGTTCTCGTAGACTGTTTGTCTGCTATATTGTAAAAAAGCAACGCTGCATATTGCACTAGACTATATCAACTTTACCAAGTAATGCTCTACTTTTTACTTCTAGAAGTAGGCCTGCAACGATGAATCGATAACGGTTCTCGATACGATTAATTTGCAGCATTTTCAATATCGATTTATTACACTCGATTTTTGATTTTTGTTAAATATAAATCCCAAGTTATCACCATAGCATGGTGGCAGAGCGCTCGCTTTACAAACGTGTGGTCATGGGTTCGAATTTCAGTAAAGCACAATCTTTTTCTAGTAATTTTGTTGACAACAAGTGGATAGCTATAAAATACATCATGTGCTAAGATGTATTACTAATATAAGTCTATAATTATATAAATGCCCCAAACATACAATTTGTATTTGATGTTCCACACAATTAGAAGGGTATGCTTCTGGAATCTACTCATTCTACTCTTTTTGGTGCTTCTAAAATGGAATTATCAACTCAATCACTACAACTGACAGTGTTCTAAAATACTACTGCAACATAAATGGTGTCAGGGTAAATGATTCAAATAAATAGCAACATTGATAGTTGTGCTCACTGTCTTCATTCACTGCTTGCTTGGGGTTACAGTAACACAACTTGGGGTAACAGTAACACGCTTGCCTATTGTTGTACTACACAGTTATATTATTTTAGTAAAATTGTGAGATACTGTTATTGGTCTGATTGACCTCACTAGTGTATTTTCTGTTAATTTTGCGCAATAAAGTATCAAATCGAAAAAATCGAAAAAGTTAATTGGCAGAATCGAAAAAAACGAAACAGTATTTTGTGAATCGTTGCAGGCCTATCTAGAAGTGAGATTATACCAGGTTACTTACTTTACACTATTAGCAAATTATTGCCTGAATGTTATGTCTGTCTTTGCAATAAGATTAAAATGTCAATGTTACGTGCAAGTTGATAAACCTTTCTCTAAATACATTGTAAGTAACTCAAATCTATTTATTATTTTGTTGTAACATGTTAACTGTTTTGCAATTTTAAAAATGTGAAAATAATTTGGTTTGATCTGGTGAACAATAGATATTAGCTGCTATTACTTAAGCTGTTTTTTGCCAATGCTGGAAAAATCATTAGTCCACTGATACTTGAGCTTATTACAGCTGGTAAACAATGGATAGGTGGTCAATTCTTCTTTGTGTCAACATTGAGAGATCGACAGTGTAGCATAATTACTATGACTTATCAGTATTGCAACAACAGATAGTATGGTAGTTCTTTCAAGTCTAAAAAAGTATCAGTTTACTATGAGATTGAAGTAAAAATATCTTCCATTTTATTTAAACTAGTGAATATCGAAATAAAACATAAGTGTACTTTAATACTATCACAAGCATACCAGGGTGAAAGGTTTTTCTATAACAGAGTTTAGATGTACGTCTAGCATTGTGAAATTTATTAGAACATGACAATTATGATGAACAACATCATAGCTTATCTGGAAGCAGATGGCCCACCCTCTTCTTTCATCTATGTTCGCTAACAGAAAGTTACATGACACTGTTTTTGCAGTATAGCCTAACCAACAATATTAAATGACAAGGATGCCAATTTCTCCTGAATTGCTCATACTTTTTTTTGATATCAAGAGATTATCCATTGCATTCAATTAGGAAATAGCTGATATTTAAAGCAGATGATAATAACAATAGCTTATCCATTGCAACACAATAGCATGACTGTCGTAGGGCATATTCATTTTTTGTCATATTTTCTTCAAAGAACAAATTAAATATGTATGTTTTGTCAGACAAATCTCAAGCCTGTTAACCACATCACGTTTTGATTGCCTGTATTACATGTATATATGACTAGGTCTTTGTAAAATCTTATTTAGAAGTGATTAAACAGCGTTGCTGAAACTACTGCAAGCTGTAAAAGAGAAAGAGTAGAAGAATGAGATCATTTACTATACATTTACTGCTGTTAATTGGTGAGTACAGTATTTAAATGAGTAGTAACACTAATAACTCATTTTAAAAGACTGTAATTGACTCAATAATATTAACTAACATGAATGTAAAGCAGGAGAGATTCAAGTTGCGTGTCTACCTTCGATATTTATACGTACAGTGTAGATGATTGAATGTGAAATAGTTTCAATCTGAGGCGAGACAGTGTTGCATATAACATAATGTATGTACATACACAGTACATTCGTATCTGTACAACATTATTCTATTGTTTATTTATAAAAAAGTAGCATTTTTGGTTACTCAGTTCATGATCTGATTCACATGATTGTATACTCAGCATGTGAACTAATTCTTTAGTCACTAGTAATTTGTCGAAGAGCGCAATTTAAAAGATAATAGTGATATTGTCAATTTTGTATAATGACTGTTACTCTAATTACATGCATCATTGTTGTTACATTGTAGCAACCACTTTCGTGGCAGGACAAAGTACAGGTAAGCGAAGGCATCCGAAATTTACGTAGAATTTGAGTAGAAACTGTGTTGACATAAATTCAATTTATTAGAATCAGGCGGTGTGAAACTACATGTAAGCAGTGAAGAATATGGTTCAACTCTGTTATTTGTTAAATAATGCGTGTATAACAAAATATTTATTTTGCCTCTCAGTAATATCTTACTACTGTAGCTACCTTGCCATCAATAATATCCAAGTATTGTGCAATTGTCAATCTACAGCATGTAACCAATTCTTTCACTGATTTTTGATATATACAAATGTACACTATTTTGTGCAGAACAGGCACATGCATGTGTGCGTTTTTAAGTCATTAGCAAATGATTATTTATGTAATACATGTACGTGTAATTGAAATAATATGCAATATTATCATGTTGCATAGCATGTATCTGGTCTGATTGTACAAGTTAGATGCCATCTAACAATTTCTATGCAAATAAAATTTATTTATTAATTATTTTAATTGGTTACTTTCAGAGCCTGTTGAGGATGTACTATTGTCCACACTTAGTAAGTATTATGCACATACATATATGTCTCATTTGCCGCAGCCGGGCAAACACGAAATGCAATTGGAGAATAATTTAAGCAGTTTCACATCTTCTTAAGAGTGATTTATTAGAGCATTGTTTGTTTACTTTAATTTAATGCAGTTTTCTTCTAGTACCCTGTAGCAAGCGGTTTAACAAGTTAGATAACAGGAAGGAGTCATTTAACCATTAATATTGTCTTGCCGCAGATACAACACATATAATATGTACCTCAGCAAGGGTTTAAGCTGTAACATACACTAATGTTATCCAAAGGACGTGGTGAATTTCACTCGTATACATGTAGAAGAGTGTTTAGATAATGGTTTGAATAATTTAGACGCTACTGATACACATCATAATATCAGATTGCAGTAGGTGAAACTTCAGCCGTATATTACTAGTAATTATGTGTTATATTTGATAGTCTCTCACTAAATGTATTATCATACAAGAGTAATATTACTAAATCAACAGAGATATGTGCATATTTGCAGCACCTCTTGTAATAATATTTCAATGGATTCTAAGAAAACTACATGCGCATGAAAACTGAATGTAATAATATTATAAAGCTATAGGTAAAGTGCTACTTGTGCATTTTTTAAATTATGTATTTTGTAGATATCACCCAGATATGGCCTGGGGGTAAGTAACTACTAACAATATTCCAACACCTAGCATCATGTATGAATGTCTAGTGCAAAGCATAATTATGATCTAGCTGAGTTGGCAAATGCGTTCGCACTGTGCCCATCCTTTATTTAGCAGTTCTTTTATTCTACAAACTTTAACATTCTTGTAGTTTGAACAGCACTGCATATCTCTGAAAATTACTTTTAGTGCTATTACCATATTTTTGTTTTCAAAATAAGGTTTCAGTTGTTTAAGTCGTATTTTTCTACTGCGCTACATACATGTACAATTATAGGCGTATTCGGATATTGCACCGTGCAAGCTTATAATAATAGCAATCTGCGGCAATATATTTTATTCAATAATATAGCGCTAGCTATAACGCAAGGCAAGCCATGCCTGGCAATAATAATATAAAGTATATTCACTTAGCGAGGGGATTTCCCTTCAGAGCAAGCACTAGTCACGCCTGAACGCTCAAGTTGTATTCGGATAGTTAGACCAGTGCTATATGAACCAGTACCAGTTTCCAAATAAGCCTTATGTATACTTGTCAAAAGTTCTGATTAAAACTAGAAGCAGATACTGTATATAACGCAATCATTGGTTGTACAAACTGATGCAGAAAAGACTTAAAAACATCAAAGTACTTCAGCAGTTATTATCGAGATTATTACCTTTTGTGTGTATTATAATGTAATAGGGTTTCTAAATAATAGACCTAATGCTTTGTACTCAAATTGGCTAGTTAGCTGTGTATAAATACCATAATGCTTCAATGCAATATTATGAGATTAATCGAAAAACCAGTGATACAGAAGTACGATCATCTCAATACACGTGTATATGTGTAGTACTACACATAAGATTTTGGAATCCAAGATAGAAATCTCTGATTAATAAGGTTTTACATTACAATAAAAATGAGTCTTGGAATACAATAAAACAGCTGTTGTGTCGTCTTGATCAGTTAAACCCACAGTACAAGTGATGCCACTGATGCATGTATGTGTTTTTCTAATCAAATATAGAGGCAGGCAGTCAGGCACTGGAATAATTGTGATGTGGTGATTTTACAATGATATGTATTATGTATTGACTGTATGCTAGTATAGTCAGAAATGAAATCTAAGCTTTCGGTCCAGTTTATGATTTACGGACCATAAATGTAAATAAAATGCTCTAAAATTCTAACAACAACAATGTATTTGCGATCCCTTCTGTCAGACTCAGACATCGAGAGGTCCATAAAATTGCAGTAGTAGGCTACCTATTTTAATCAGCAGATATTTCCCACTTCTCACTAACTCACAGAGTTGAAAATCGAAATTAATATGCATAACAAACAAAGTAAATCATAAGGAATTAGTAAGAAATATGTAGTTACATTTAAATAGCTCACAATTATGTAGCTTGGAGAATCTACAGAACTTTCTTACCTGTAGGTACAACAAGCACAAGATATCACAGACCATATGAGCCAAGGTATGCTATGGATAGAGACTATGCTATTGGTGAACCTAGTCGGGCATTCTGCACTAAAGGACGGGTTAGTGTCCAGATGGGTAGCATTCTAAAATTTCAAGCTATAGAAATAGCTCTAGTCAGTTCTGTTAGTTTTAATAAAGTCATGTAGTACATTGTAGTTGACTTATTACTTCTCCAGTCGATGCAGGTTGAATGTACAGTTTACGGAGATGCTTTTAAAGTTTCAAAGAAAGATCTTCAGAATGCTATGCTTATATAAATTGCTGTAACTATGAGAAAATTGAGGAGAAAAATAATATTATTATTTGACTAGTCATGCGGCAACAAAGCACGCATCTACATGACTACTCTTTTATACTGCTGCTCTTCTGTTGATATGAGTAATCTTTTATATGACTAATATTTTATGTGACTAATCTTCTATATGACTAATCTTCTAAAATCTTCTATTATGACTAATTTCTAGTTTGGAATTCGGCATATCTATGCAGATTTCAGCACCAGCCATTGGGTCACAGAGGTTAGGATCTGGAGGAGAGACGGAAGCAACCCCATATATGGTAAGCAAAGGCTGTTGTACAGTGTGCCTACCTAGACGTCTTGCATTGACACTGTGGCAGCACGGTCTCTTGTGCTGTTGATGTGCCACTACTTATTATTAGTACACTCACCATTTTTAAACTGTTCAAATGTACTTTGCTTTAGCCGAACAGTTTAAAAATCTGCGAATTGCGGTGGCTGACAATGGATTGGGCTTGTCCAGAGAAACTTCTGTATGTGGCGCAAGATCTGGATTGCCAGCTGGAACAGCTAGGCCGGAAATCTTCAATTGCCCTGTCCCACTACGAGGACGGTTTGTGAGTGTAGAAATGGTAAATGTTACTAACGCTGACCAGTTGCTGTGTATAGCTGAGATAGAGATATATGGGTCACCATAGAGCTTACCAATCCTACCAGTATATATACATGTACACTAAACATGTCTAAAATATGTGTCTACAATAAAACATATTATATTGTTATGTCTCTAAATACACGTGTCTACATAATTATATTGTGTATTATGGCCGTATTCTAATACATTACAATTGCTGAATATTATTGGAAAGAATAATTGTCACTAGTTATGAGGTATCTAACACTGAGTATAATTCACAAAATCTAACTTGTGTTTCTTGCTAACCTAAATAAAGTTTTTGACCACAATGCAGTACCGTAAGTAATTGTGACACAATGTTATTGATGCAATGTAACAGATATTACAGACCATTTTGTCAATCTTCTGTACTTAATTGCACTATAATGATAACAAAACTGGCTAAGCTATAATATTGTATATCTGTTAAATTGTACTTGTACTTGGTAAACTGTGCTGTAATCTATTGTTTGATGTTGACAAAAAAGTAAACAGAACTGCTATGCTGAGCTGCTATGCTGCATAACTTGTTGTACCTGCAAGCTGTCAAGCTGCATTATTGACTATTGTCACAACAGCTTTATAGGAAATACAATGTTCATGCAATAAACCGGATATTAGCAATTATTGTACTACACGTTACAGGTTCAACACACCAGCCTAGTTAGTAGGCATGTTATTTGCGAGATAAGCAAGTAGCCTATATTGTCCAATCGAAGTGCAAACTCAAAATGATCTGTTAATTTTTTGCAACACTTTGTGATTTTTATTGTCTAGGAATATAGCTTTGTAGGTGAACTAAGAGTGTGACGATCAAGTTATGAAAGAATTAATTTCCTACTGTAGTGAAGATCTCCTTCTTTTTATACCTGTGCATCGCGCACCAAAATCTACTTAAATTACATGTACATATACGTGTACGTGTACATGTACATGTACACGTACAGCAAGTTTCTTTATGGTGAACCATTCATAATGTTGTTTATAAATAATAATTATTTTCTGATTCAATTTTCTTGTTGATGTGGAGTTGCCCTCTCTCCATTTGCTTGAGAGAGAGGACCAACAGAGGGCAGACAACTTCAAGCAATAGCCAATAACCTAATAAATTTCCATATCTTTTCATATAAATATGCAAATAGTGGTAGAGGTACGTATCCATGGTAGGCGGTGGCAGCAGCGGCGGCAGCAGCATCGTCACAATATCTTTACAATGAACACAACTAATTAAGAAGCAGCATTGCCAGTACTCAAACAAACAATCAACATACTTGTAACCCAAAAGCTGACCTTATCTATCTAATCTCAACTGGGAGTTTCTCTATTTTTATTAGTACGAGCATGCCATTAATCGAGTGTGCGCTGTCTATATTATTATGGGCATGTGCATTTGGTATTATATAGATGTACTTTATTGTTGTACATAGTCATAACATGTACTAGTATGCATAGGTGGACATCTAATGGATAGAATACGGCATACGGAAGCCTTGTTAAGCTTCAGACAAGATTTTCTGCAACACTGTACCATGATAGTTGCACATATTCTACCAATCTTGCACCAACATTATAATACACTATATTACTTTTAGTACTGCCTTGCTATGGTTTCAGCGTATATTATGCCCGATATTTATCATATTATCTCAACAGCAGCTAGAGGGCACTTACTATTGAGGCAACTTTAGTCTTTTGTACCACTTCCACTAGATTTATATATACAATACATGTACAATGTACATGTACATGTACAATGTACGTGTACAATGTGAACTACATGTACAATGTACATGTACAAAAATGTGCATGACAGAGCCTACCATGTTAACTGCTGTCAACATTTTAACTGATATTACATGCAATGAATCATCTACTTGTATTAGATTACGTCGACAACCAATTAAAAGTCTTTCCATGGCAACCCTTACAAGTCAATATAATTATCTCTAGGGTGAAATACAACATAGATAGAAGTCGATAGAAAGAACTTGGCAAAATTATGTTTTCATCCCAAAATTCTTACAATTATGGTAATCTTAGGCATGTAAAAAAATACGAGTATGTATATGTGTATACTTTTAATATACATGTAATTCACTGCTATCAATTAGCAATTCATGCACAAGGCAACATGGATTTCTGAAATACATTGTACATGTATATTTTTAATATACACATCACTACTGCACCCACTGACTAGAGTGCTTTTATTGGTCTTCAGTAGCTTCAGTATGGTGACAGATCTGATACCAATATGCTGTGGGTATGACAACTATCCAATAGTAATAGCCATACTGCTACATGTAGGTCCACTGTATCTGATATTCATTACCATCTACCTGAGACACATGACACAAAATATTCAGTACAATTATACCCAAACCCAATTTTGAAAAATATTCTATAAGCAAAAGTCAGATTCTGCTGTTCTAGACTGTTTTTCAGGATGTCATGTGTGACTAATCTCTTACTAAACTCCCTTAATTGAAAATAGATGTATATTATATTATACTAACAGGCTGCCATCCAAATATATGTTCTTGCATTGCGTAATGCATCATTATATTTATGATTTAGCATTTTGACTTAGTCACCTGCTTTCAACATCCTGAACTTGTTGTTTATCACATAATGTAATTATTATCTTATTGTATAATGCAATAATATGGCCACATCCTATTTCTATCTCCTATTAATAATGTTCGATGTATTTACTTTGCAGGCTTGTTGTAGATCCGTGTCTGCTGATAGGCCATCAATTTATATCCAATTTATTGTAGATATGATAAACCCCTGCCGTCATGATATTAACATAATTTCTAACAATAAAATAGATTTGATGATTAGGAGTTTTTTACAACACAAAAGTGAGCAACTGGAAATCAGTTTGTTTTTTTGCTTTATACTCTGACATCATGCAGATTGACCTATTCTATCAGTATCATATACACATACATACTCTGGTTTATCCTCTGGTTTACATTAAACGTAAAATCAAGCTTGGTTTTTTCTAGCTGGCACCAATATTTTATTAAACAAACATGCATCCATTTCTGCAATGTGAAATTCTGTAATGTTTTTGCTGGTGCTGTGTGTGTCGTCAGGGATGACCTACATTGTACTTGCAAAAGTGAAGATCCTATGAGTGGTGCTAGGCCTACGTCATCACATAAAAGATCAACATGTACTTGTAGTAAATAAGTTACCCAAGAAAACCTATATGGTCACAAGTCAATGTTTGTTTGCTATACATGTACTTGAGAAAGAGTATGTTCAGTTTGTTCAACAAGGTGTTACTTACAGTGTATGATGATGTGAGGTAGGATCATCGGCCATCATGCGGTTTCACTTGGGTTCTGAAAATCTCTCTGTTGGTAATATTATTGTAATGAACGTCCAGCAATACTAATCTGAATATACGATGTACAACGTAACCGATACTCCACATTGATGAGATTAGCGCAGCCTGCTGTACCCCACCATTACCTACTGTACCACTTTTGTACCACTTTTAAAGGATCACTATTAGATTATTACTTTTAGATGAGTCACAATTAGATAATCTGTTGTGACACAATTGGATGATGATAGAATGGGTTCAACTTACATGTATATAGTCATATTTGTTAATTATAAAATAGTTAGTGATAATATTTGGTTATTAGAATACCTTATCCCAAATGACAACCTATTGTTACGAAACAGAAATAATAGAAAACAGCTGTCAGCTTGTAAACACCACACTTTTTTTAGTGAAGGATGTGATATTTTTGCTGTGACATGGTACCATCTGATTGCAAAAGTGGGATTATATATGATGCTGGCTGCAAAGTGCTATATAAATAGAGCTGCCTCAGTTTAGCGCTACAGGGTAGATCAAACACAGCTGAATATTCTTAGGAAGTGGAGCAGAGTAGAAGAAATTGGCAACAATGAAGGTCTGCATGACAATATTAATTGGTGAGTAGACTTGGATATTTCTCAAATCTCTTGTAGTTGTATTTGCTTTCTCCATTACCACACCGTTTGTATGATTGAGTTATAAAATTATAGAAATTGTGGCATTTCAGGCCAATTGCAAATCTGTATCCTTCCATAGTGAATTGTAATATTAATAGGAGCACAGTTGTATAAACTTATTTATCTTTTGTTTATTTACTGTAAATGGCAGAAGACAATGAAATGCTCAATGGACAAAAACTCATAGGCATTCCAACACTAATTGGCTCATATTAGGCATGTGGGATTTTGAGAGCTAGTTCATATACAGAATTGTTGCAATTAATCCTGAGCGTTCCCGTTGTTATTAAGTTCTAAAGTCTGTGAATCTACATTCCAGACGAAAGAACTACATGTGGGCCCTGTAGCCAAAATAAGCAGTGGGATCAAACCTACATGTGGGTGTTGGTCTAATTTGATAACCGTTGAACGTGTGCATCTTTATAGTGAGCACTTTATAGGTTGTCTGAGCTACAAAGGATTTTGATAGCATAGTGGTTTACAAAGACTAATAAAAGAGCGGTAACAAAAAGAGCCCATTTCTCACTTCTCATTTAATTAAAATGGAAAAAAAATTGAGTTTTCACCTTTGCTCATATGCACTGGGCTTGTTATGACTTGTAGTCTGAGAATAAAAAAACTCACCTAAAAATTAACCCTCGAACAAAGTTTCATTAGCTAATAGCTTCTATTCATGTGTGAATTATTACTAATGTCGATGCAATATTTTGTAGCAATGGGCTTCTTTGGAGCAAAGGGTACAGCAGGTAAACTATTATTAAAATTCTGAATAAGCCATAGAATGATGCAATTTAAAGGCATATGATTGTAGTTTATGTCCAGTGTAGTTTCTATTTAGCTGAATGTCATAGTATGCTATTTACTTATTAGGTGTCGCTAAGATTTTTATGCATTCAATTTTTATACGTAGAACGCTACGCAATCCTACAGTATTATTATTTTTATCCTAAATCATTATACTCAAAAATGTCCAGTATATAATGCTAGTAAATAGAATAATATTGTATTATTACACACGTATAGCTTTAAAATCCACCTGTAAATTTTGTAGGTATTGTCAAGCTCGCGCCAGCTGGTAAGTCACAAATTCTGTTAGACAAGCATGCAAATATTAGCACCCACACTTGCATTTATCTCTATTTTGGGTCTCTTGATAGCAAGTTTACTTTAGAGTAGAGAGGTCATAGTGTTTTAGCGGAAACCGCTGTGCCACCAAATCTGTGTTCTGCCAATTATAGCCACCGAAGCATCTAATTTGCATGTGCATTCTGCTATTATTTACAAAGTTATCTGTTGCAATAGTCAAAGAACAACTTGCTATTTGGTTCTATCCGATATGGAAATTTTTATTGTGTGAATTCTTACTCTCTGGAGTAAAGAACCTTGCACTACTAGAAATGAGATATAATTATATTCCTAGGGCTGCGCTGCATATGGATCGAACTAAATGATCTGACATTATTTCATGCGCTCACAGTAATATGCAATAAAATTATTATTGTAATACTATATTTATTTTTGTCTTGAAATTTTAACCACTACTTGTTACCTAACCGGTTGATGTTGTGAGTTCTACTGAAGGACCTCCATTTGGTAAGATGGAAAGATGCTATCATTTTAAGGTTGGCAGGAATTTAAGTGACTAAAAGTTGTAAGTATTATCTCTACAAAATTTTTTAGAAACCACAGATATTTTCTTACCTGCAGGTACAACTAGCACAAGATATTATGAGCCATTTGAGCCAAGGTATGGTTTGGATGGCGATTATGCTGTGGAGGAACCTAATAATACATTCTGTACTCAAGGGCAGGTTCGTGTATTCGTATGTATAGCCAATACACTGAAGGAACATTTTTTCGTAAGATTCTTCGAATCAAGTTTACTACTGTTCCAGTGATTAATTATGTGGGCAATGCAGAAAATGGCATTGTCTACAACAATACACTATAACACTATATCACAGCATACTGCACAGAGAAATACGTGTACAAATACATGTAGGTATTAGAAGACTTGGAAGTAGATGTTGACTTATTTCATTCTATTAAGACCTAGAATCTTCTATACTAAAAATATTTGAACATATGACAATTATGTATGAACAAATTTCGTTTTCCATGCAAAGTTCAAGTGATGCAAGTTCAAGTTGACATAAGCTGACTAAATTCGATTTTCTGACAGACGACAGCTGCAGGGAATAATTCCAACTTTGTGTACACAAGGAAACCAATTTGCAGATGTGATGCCAATTGAGATTTTTTTGAGTTGAACTCATTCTGATTGTCAGCTTGCTGAAGCATTGTGATTGATGTTCTTCTGGATCACATAACTATGTATTTAAATTGCTTATCTTTGCTGATTTCTAGTTTGGAGAGAGGTATATGTATGCAGATCTCAGTACCAGCCATTTGGTTACAGAGGTTAGGGTTTGGAGGAGAGATGGTACTGACCCCATTTATGGTAAGGATAAACCTTCTACCCATAATTTAAATAACATAGTGGTAGCACTAACTTTGGTTAATGGCACACGGTCACTGATGTAATATGATTACTCTTACTGAGCTGTTAACGTTATGTAACTGAAGTTCTCAAAAATAAAATTCCTTTTAACACTATATAGGCATTACTATGTATAAAGGCATGAGGAAGAAATTGGGTAGGTCTAAGAAATATTTTTCAAGTTATGGCCCATAATAATTTTGGGGTCCATTTACTACAGCTCCAATTTTATGAATGGAATGGCTAGACAGGGAACTCCGTCGTGAAGGCATGACGCAATGTTACAGGTGCAGAAGAATAATCAATCTCATTGACATAGTACTACATGGTGTATGGCTAACATATAATGCATGTTTTAACAAGCTTTTTACTGTTTTTGTATATGTAATATCCCATGCAAAACATATGTGTGGTGTATATTCTTATAAAGTACATATTATCCACTGTTCTAGGAAAGAATAGGGGCAGTTATTCTACTAGATATGTTTGTTGGGTTGTTTAGCAGCAGCTAGTGGCAGTTTAAAAGCCAACACAAAACAAAATATGCAAAAAAACAATGATTTGATCCTAGATCATATATTTGAATAATTACATGTACAGTGTGCAGCTCTGTGGTGGTCTAAATGGCTTGTATATGAGCAGTTTGCTAGGAGTTATCCCACCTTTTAATTAAGGGAAAACCTTGCTGCTAAGCAACTGACAAGTTCCGGAAGCTCTGCCTACCTTCATTCATAAAAACAAAATGGCTATAAGAAATAGAAAAGTTAAGCCAGTTAGCAGCATTAGGACGAGTGGATGTTCAATATTAGTAAAATTGCAATGGAATACCATACCACCAGTACTATAAAACATTTTAAACTGTAGAGCTTCTTTTAAATAGCTGCATGTCAAATTAAATTAGCAAATTAATATTTTATTTTCTCAAACTTGAACAAGTATTTTACATCTACTTTATTAAGAGCTTTATTTGAATTATTAAGGATTTGTTTATATGTAGCCCCCATGATGAAAGCTTGCTGAAAATGAATTTGGATAGATATCTGAGCAAATGCTGCTCTGTTTTGCTGTAGTTGATGCCAAAGTTTGCTAATTTTAATTTTGATAGTGGTTCAAAAAGGAATTTCCCAGAGTTTTTGAAGCATCCACAAAGCCAAACAACTAATCAAAGACAAGCCCGCTTCTTTATGCTTCAATTGAGCTAAAACTATTAATAAATTGGCTACTACTGCAAAGTGAAGTGAGATAGTTGACGCCAAAGTAATGTGAATAACGCAACGTAAATTGGCCAAAATCAAGAGGGGATAACTTCGCATGATATACGTGCCTTGCAGTCTAATACTATCCTACCTGTTCCTAAACACTTATAGAAACATCTGCACATGCTAGTTTACCTTATGGAAAAGAATTTATTGTGCAAATATGACAAAACTTGGATAAGATTTTACAGGCAAAAAGCCAGCATAAGAAAACGTTCTAGGAGGCCATTATTTATTTTATCTCTTCATAACACCAGCTTAAGTAAACATTCATGCATATTTAACCATATTATGCAATAATCTAACTGAAAAATAAATTATTCCAGTAACAGCAGGTAAACTACATAGTGCTGTTTTCGGTCTTTGACCCCCTGTAACGCTGCGTCATGTGACTTAATGCTAACACTGAAAGCTGTCCAGGCTCTTTCAGACATGGTTAAATATGTGGGAAACATTTTGAAAGAAAATTCAGACCCCAGTTGCATAACCTTAAATAATTCATTTTAGCTGAACAGTTCCAAAACCTGCGAATTGCAGTAGCTGAGAATGGACTGGGCTTATACCAAGAGTCTTCTGTGTGCCGGACAAGATCTGGATTGCCCACAGGAACAGCAAGACCAGAAATCTTTACTTGCACTGAGCCACTACAAGGACGGTTTGTGAGGGTTGAAATGGTAAATGTAACCGATGCTGAACAGTTGTTTTGTATAGCTGAAATGGAGATATTTGGATCACCTTAAAGCTTATCATTATTTACTGAATGTGTATTGTACATGTATTATATCATTGCTGAATAAGATGAGGAAATAATTTTCAATAGGTCCAAAGTATTTGAATATAATAATTATTTACGTAATCCATCTTTCACTCGTGGTTAGCCTGATTATTTTGAACATGATAGCATCTTTTACACAAGATTTTCTTAATGCACTTGCAAATTTTTAATGACTCAGCAAGATTGCCTACTACTGCATACTTGTGGGTCAGTTATTGTAATACATGTAACTGTACAATTAGTTATAAGGATGAATAAAAATATTTGTGCGATATTCTTACACTGCACCTACTTCCGATCAGTAAACTGTGGTAGCTGCAGCGGATGCAGTGTTAGGCATACTCAGTATTAATGATATTTCTCCTCACTTCAAATGACCTGTGAATAAGACAAACAAGATAATACAGTTTATTTACAACTTTACAACTGGGGAACCGGGCTCATTTTACTCAGTTATATTGCCTTGTGGTCAACTAACATTATATACAATGTACATGTACTACATGGGCATGTATGTAAATTTACATTATATCCTCCTACTTCACTAAAGTGGGTCAAATAATATATTACCAGTAGACTTAATGTTTTTTGAACACTCTCTCCCAGGGCTGTAACAACTACTTTTGGCTGAGGGGGCAAATAGCCCAGGTTGTAGTATCGGGCTGCCCAGGTCCTAAAAATAGCTTAAAATGTTCTCTCTCAATTAAAGTCAAATAGGCAGGATGACAGGCCACTTATACTATACTTATACTCAGTCTATGATGATGGCCATGAATTTGTGATCGATGTGTACAAAGTTCAATTCTGAGAATTGATACCAACAAATATTATTATTTGTTTTTGGACAGATTTCTGGGGTGGCAAATGCCCACCTTGCCTTCTTGGTTGTTACAGCCCTGCTCTCTCTACATAATTATGCTACAATTGAAAAATGTCTAACTACATAAAACAGGATTGAAGCAAGCTAAACCATAAATTTTACTACTGAAACGAATTATAGAATACTGCATGTTTTGGTTTATTAATGTTTAATAGAAAGCTTAATAATATGGATCCAAACATATGGACAGTATGTTATTTGTGTTGGGGAACAACTTCTTTCTAAGCGGCTAGGAGAGTTTTGGGTAGAATTGGGAAATCTGATGTTTTGACACAGTGTACTGAGTCTATATTGGTATTGTTGTTTCTGCCCTCTTGTGACTGGTCAAAATTGGAAAGAAGGCTTAGTGATTGGTGGAAATTAGGGGTCAATTGGTGCACGAGAAAGTGTGCCATGAGCATAAACACAACAAGACAAAGGCAGAAGATTAGATTGCTCAGCCACCACAAATATTACCCACTTATAGGAGCATTATATGGAACACATATTGGGTGAGTAACTTTTTGTACAATGATGCATGATGTTATATTTCATAAGACAAATACTTCAAGTGGTTGTCATGGTGATAACAATGATAAGATGAAAATTGGTGTTCTAGTTAATGCCCACACTGGAAGATTTCACTATAAACGATGGACACCGTGAGATAGTTAGAATGAAGACCTTATTGTTACAATTCTGTTTGGTGCAACGCAGTGCTAAGGACAGCTAATATACTATTTATGCACATGCACTGTATATACATATTATCATGCATTCACACAACATTATGAGCGTATACATGTAGGTCTACCACTCCGCAACATAATAATGTGTTATTTTATGCAGTTTACTAAACTAGTCCCTAAAAAAGTGATGATTTTGAGGTGCAAGGTCCGCGGTGCTGCGGCCGCCGCCTGACATGGATACGTACCTCTACCACTATTTGATATGAAAAAATATTGAAATCTAATGTGTTATTGACTATTGCTTGAAGTTGTCCGCCCTCTGTTGGTCCTCTCTCAAGCAAATGGAGAGAGGGCAACTCCACACTAACAAGAAATCCAATAAGAAAATAATAATTATTTATACAATGTAAATAGCAATATGACTAGTTGACTATAAAAAAAACTTACTATTAGGGATGCATGTACATGTACACATAACTGTACATGTAACTTAAGTAGATTTTGGTGCGCGATGTACAGGTATAAAAAGAAGGTGGTCTTCACCAGTGTAGGACTTTGATTCTTTCAAGCGATTCTCAAATTATATGTTAAATTTGGGTTCAAAATCTAATTTAATTCATTCGCTCTAATTTTGTTCAACATTTGCATGTGCGGAGAACATAAGGTCTAAAACACCAAGAAAGCAACAGCATAGCTTAATCATTATTAATTACCTCACTAATTACTGTACGGAATTGAAATTATATATAAACAATAGACAAAATGTCCGGAATGTCAATTCCGTAACATACATTTAATACATTATAGTTGACACACTAACCTTGAAAAATTCAAGCATTTTACTGTGCATGTTGCAAGTTTGCATGTCTGGCAACCCAAAAAACAATTATATTCACTAGCTCAACATTTCCGGCGAAATAATGTTGCGGATAATCTAATAAGGCGCATTCACTTTTTGTTGAGTTATCCGAAGGCCATAGCTCACAACTGAAATTTTCTTTGATAATTTGGTGCAGGCAAAGATAATAGACAGATGTAACCAAAAAATTAAACGGAGATTGGCTTTAAACGCTCTATTTATACCATTTGGTTGTTACGGAGTTGACAACCAAAAAACTGTGACATAACTTTGAACAAAGATAGTTTTGAACTGTGCATGTATTCATGTTTACTATTAACATAAACACATAGTACATGTCTCTAGGAGCAAAAAGAGTGGCTGTATAACATACTGAGTGCAGCCAAAGCAGCCCAATCTAGGCTGCAAGTTCAGTGCTCAGTCATTGTGACATTGAATTTTGAGCAATTTTCTCCTTAAATCAACCTACGGATTAACTTTAAATGGATTATGGATCTCTAACAAAGGCCAACTACACTGGTTGTCCTTGTATATTGATCTATTGTCTAAAGGTAAAAAACTAATTCGGGTATCATCAACCCATAACGGGAAAAATAATTTACTGTGATGGAATTTTACTAATCCAAGAATCACCCATTGACAGTTTGACAATCATGCGCAAGTCAAATAATAATGTATACATATTATATACTTTCACTTAATAAAAAATGTACAGGTCATGTTAGTCCTCAGTATCACAGAGATAGCATCAGTATTGTTCTCTGGTAGCTTTGCTACATCCTGCATTGACTCAGTAGACAATCTTACATAATCCTATTATAATATGATGGTAGCTAATAACAGTACTGGATTAAAAGATTTTCTAAGTTGTAACAATGTAGGTTATCTTTCAACTTTCCTGTTTACAATAGTGTTCTGACCTCACACCATGTGGTTATTTGTCAAAACTCTAAATGGCTCTGTACACATTTTTAGGCTTATACCGGCTAGTATGGCAACAACTAGCTCCCATCATGCAAACCGAGAACCCGGTCTTTCTTGTGGCAATTAGGAAATTGGGGTGTTAAAACTTAATAAATAATCTTACTTGTACATGTACATCACCACACCGCTGTCAATATCCATTTCCCATTCAGACTTCTAGAGCCAAAATTACATTATTAGTGGCTTGCAAATATACATGTACGTAATGATTTACCAGTCAGCATTGTTATTATGGCACTAATGTACACTCTGCACTGTTACCATTTTATTGCATGTAGTAGAGTTTTTATATTAGAAAGTTTTAATCAGCCATCAGTAGAAAAGATTCCAATTTCCTGGATTATTAACATGAACCAAGGCACAACTTGGACCTACAAGGCCTTTGACGTGGTGAAAGATTTGGCAGGTGTTTTGGATATCTGGTATAGTTGCCATTGGGTTGGGTCTGAACCTAGAAAACTATTCAAAGTTGAGAGTTCCAAGCGGAGAATGCCGGGACACTCGAGAGTCTCAAAGCCGAGGTCCTATTAAATATATAGATAGCCAGCAACACCTGAAACAGCGAAGCGTGCAGAGACACCCAAGGGTCTCAGTACCAATGTCCCTTTGGCATATGTAGGTGAAGCCTGGGCGATGTAGTCTCACCAGTATCTTGAACACACTATGTGTGCTTACAGAATCAATGCTGTACTAGTAGGAGTTGAAGCAGTTTGAATTAATCACCAAACAAGTTCACTTTGAGATTTGACCCGGTTTGATTGCTCTCTCAGAACAAGAAAGAAAAGATCGAGAGCATGGATATGAAAGATCATTAATAAAAGAGGAAGAACCAAATAGGACTTACATGTAACATGGTGATGCATGTACACAAAATCTTTGCCCTCCAACGGGATATACAACGTACTGTGGGTAAGGAGAGTGAAGCTTACATGTATTTATAAATACAGTTTGTTTTACAATGTACATGTACATGTGCATGTACATGTACATGTACATGCACATGCACATGTACATGTGCATGTACATGTACATGTACATGCACATGCACATGTACATGTGCATGTACATGTGCATTATTCTCGTATTTGAGATGAAAGCATACATTTTGAGTTGGGGTAGGCCAAGGTTTTTTGTGGATAGAAATATTCATTTGACCACATGGGACACTTCCATGCTATAGACATCAGCATTGTACCAATAGAGCCTTCTATGAACTGCATCACCAAGTATTATAGTGTCAAACATGCTTAATATCCCCTTATTGGTCAATGCTTGCACAATGATATACTTCCAATTGATTTCAACACAATAATATTTAAAGCACATGACTTTGTATTATATTGTTTAGATTATAATTACCAACATTGGTAATTATGATCCCTCACAGAATTACAGTATTAATCTTGATCATTCATATCATCCTTGAGACGGATGGAATACGTTTTGTAATTCCATTGTGCTACTTTGATTAATATGACATTGACGTAATTGCAGACATTCAACCCTAGTATTTCCTCTTTCATCCCTTAGCCAATGTTAGTCACACACACTTCTAGGTCCTTTAAATGAACTTGAAAGCTGAGTATTATTGCCAAAGATTTCATCTCCATTTGACACATTTAAGCTAAGTCTACCAGCTTACATCAAGTAATCCATCTGACAGACAATGGAATTGATCACCAAAAAAAACTGTGATGATATTGACCTTGTGACATATTAAGAATAAATCCCATTACATCAGCTTCAAATAAGAAGTATATAAGTGTATCTCTCCAGAATCTTTCTTCACTCAAACACTATATCTAGTCTTAACACACCATTGTTTAAAAACTTCCACAAATTCTTGATAAGCAAGGATGCAGCTGTTCTTAGTGATATTTGGTAAGTCACACTTATATATTTGATCTCTTAACCATTAAATTTTGTGCATCAGTGGCTGTTTTTATCTGAAGCATAAACATAAGTCTCTTTGACTGCGGTTGCATTATAGTGAACACATCTGCCTATGTTATGATAGACTGCAGCCATGTAGAAATATGTGCCTGTATTAGCATTATATGCATAGCTCATCACATTTATGAATTTTCTCAACGTGCAGTTGTGCATGTCACAAACCCAACTGGAGCAAGCAAGCTGGTAAAAGTATTTTATGGGTACAATGTTGTGCTTGTTTTCTAGTCCACAGTAGCTCATTGATAAGATGTAGCCCTACCACTAGTTTACCATACATGTAGCTGCTGTGATAACCTGTGGTATTATGCTGGTCTCTGCAGCCTGGTATGGTCCATGCATATTCAGTAGCCATTCAATAGCAACTGTAATAGTGGGAACCAAAGATTGCATGCAATTATGTACAAAAATGTGTATATTTTGTTTTAGCCATTGGTGCCCTTGCAGCTGAAGGTATGTATTAGATAGTTTACATTACGACCAGCTCTCATAGTTTATTGTTCCAAGAATGTAGTTTTCTTTCCATAACCTTCATGCTACAGCATGTAAAATTAGGAGTATAGTTAATGCTTTACATAATCAAGTTTTGAGTATTTACATGTATGTGTATGTGATTAATATGTCTTACATTGTCTGTTGTAATAAACAAAAAATAACATTTTCATTTATTTTAATGTTGTTATCTGATATTTTGTAGGAATGGAAAGAGAAGTGGAGAAAGTATATCCAGTTGGTATGTTGTACTCTACATTTCATCTGTAAACAGTAGAATATTGCTGACCTAAATTTATTTCAACAACACAAAATTAGCAGTGTGTGCTATGGTCAGTTAATATAAAATAATGTAATGTTTTTGAGTGCTAGATCATACGAGAGCCGAGGGCTACACGTATGTGAAGGGCTTGGAAGGTGGTAGAGGCCGACCAAGTGTACCTTCTGCTCATTACACAAAAGAGTGAACAGTTGTAGGTGCTCTTATTAGTGTAGATTGTAGATTATCTTAGACGTAGGCCGATGCCGAGACTCATTGGAGCTCAGGACCGACGTAGGTCTAGTAGAGTTTATACTCCAAGGGAGTGTAGTGAAGAAGATCTAACCTTGAGAACCTAAGTCCGACGCTAGGTTCATCTAGAACCCGGGATCGGCCTAAGCCTAAGGGGTGGATAGAGATATGCTTAGCCTAGGATGAGGTGAACTCGAGCCGTACTGAATCCAAAGGATTCTCAGGTGGAGTTACCCACCTAAAGAGTAAGCCTCTGTAGGTTGAGTTAGGAGATGTTGCTTTATTCAAGCGCAATCAACAACTGATTCACAATAGAAAATGCTCTGCCTTATATACATAACAAACTTTCGGTAAACATGGTACGACATGGTATCGGGCGGCCGACAGGGGGTCGGCTTCAGAACTTACACAACAATATGTCTGGTTCCGCCCGACCTGGCCATATGAAAAGGTCGGCCATGGCACAAAAAGTGCTTACAATAGGTAAAAACATGTCGTGTGTAAATATGAGCTAAATCCATAAGGTCGGCCACGTAGTTACAGTATAAAGTGGCAAAAAGACTCTAACAATATGCAATCAAGCAAGGACAGACAATTACTAAATAAGTATAAATGTGGGAAAAACCAAGTTGCAATAGAGAGTAATCCCAAGACTTGATTGCTAATACAGACATGTATATAAGACACGCAGTGGATAATAGGGTATTGAATGCATAGATAATAATAGATAGACAATGCATGGATATGTGAATAACAGTATATGAATAAGGTTAATTGTCAGCTAATGATATTGTCAGTGTGGCTGGCCTAGGTGCCATTACCACGGAGGCTGTTTCACCACAATAAACCCAGTGATGTTGAAACAGTTTAATGTTTCAATGAATTTTTACAAATAGAATACATGTACAACATGTAAATTCATAATAAAGTAATCATGTTATTGCATTTATTATGGTGTGGTGTTTACAAAATATTATTTTAGATGACAATTTTGGTTGGTATGGCGCTGGCAGGTCAGGAGGCCCCGGATTGGTAAGTATAAACTGAATAACAATCAGTACAATATTTAACACATTTCTGAGATTTCTGATCTGTACAGTTCTCTTATAATATAACAAGTCACAAAAGCTTATGCTATCCTGAGTGAGGGCCAAGAAACTGATCGATTTTAAACATTTTCCAAAGATCATGAGCAAAATATATATTTTTGATTCCTCTCAACATAATTTGTCCTATTGCTAATTTTACAGACCGTGGAGCAGTATTACACACTTGACCTTGATTCCAGCCATGTAGTAACTAAAGTAGAACTCTATAAGGAACATCATCTTGATCCTAACTGTGGTAAGTATTTAACAGTATGACGCTCTTGATTGA
This sequence comes from Bugulina stolonifera, assembly GCA_935421135.1. Lineage (NCBI taxonomy): Eukaryota > Metazoa > Bryozoa > Gymnolaemata > Cheilostomatida > Bugulidae > Bugulina > Bugulina stolonifera. The sequence goes on along the minus strand of OW285197.1, from coordinate 5,717,105 downwards.
TGGCAAAAATCCAAAAATGTCCTGAGAACTAACACAACATTTCTATCACTGAAACCTACCAGTCACCTCATTTGGCAATTTACAATGACTTCTATTGAAACTATTTTGTAGCTGGAGATTTACGCGTCCTCAAAGCAACTGTTGCAGAAGAAGTTGGTGAGCCCGAATCACTATGCGCTATAATACGAGGAGCATCAACAGAAAGAATTGTAACCTTTACCTGCGGTCCTGGTGTTAGAGGAAAGCATGTGAAAGTCAGTGTGGAAAATGATCTTGATGAAGATAGCCAAGCATGCAATGGCAGATTGAGGGCATATTATATAGAGTCTTGAAGGGGCTACTCATATATCTACATATGATAATGTCTAATTTGCTGTGAATTATAATATATTTTACACAAAATATCTGCTGTCCGTTAACTTTTTTAAGATATTCTAGAAAAAACTCAAATTATAGAAATTATAGAAAAAATTGTTTAGTTATTAAAGTATTATTTAGCTATATAATATTTCCTTCAGCATTTCATATGTCATGTTTCATGTCTGCAATAAATCAACTGCGGAAGCTTCAATAACAATTTTGCTCCCTTTCAATGTGTCTGTACATATTATATTCTTCTTCTGAACTCTTTGTATTGGAGGAAAATGAAGCACAGCCATTTACTACCAAGGGCTGGGGGGGGGGGGGGGGCGCACTGATCTGTTTTTATGCTTGAGATTAATCAGCTACATAAAAAGTGCAAGCAAAAGAAGTTTTGGTTGATTTGCATCAAAGAAGTTCCAAGTTTAACATACAGGAATATGATATCACTGGCGAATTCATAGTTTAATTAATTTAATATGTGTATGGACTTACCTCATGGAATTATGAAATTAGTACATAAGCACCAATGCCAATTGAAGTTGCCAAATTCTGAATAAACACGAATAAACCACCTTTCTAATTGAAGGAAGATCGATTCCACTGGATAACACAGAAAAAATTGAAATAGTTACTGTGACCTGCATACTGCTATTCATACCTGAGGAAACTCCTTGAACAGTGCATAAATAGACTACAGTTGATAGGAAAAACAATTTTGGACCTGGTTTGTTGAATTTGCTATACAAATAGCTAAACTGTTTTGCCAGAATACATGGTTGTGTTCAACTGGATAAAGAGCCTGTACATACATGTACAACATGTAGGTGCCATGTTATCTCGAGACATTTTTAGCTCAAGACACAACAGCAGGTACATGTACATGTACATGTACATGAAGTATTACAGACGGTGTCATACATAGATTAAAACATACTCTACTACATGTACATGTATATAATTGTGCTAGCCGTACAGAGAAATTGGTTACCTCTATAGAATCTGCATGATTGTACAAGAGGGGTTATCTAAAGGAATTAGCTTTTACCCAATTCATTTAGTTTTATTCGGCCCATTTAGCTTTTGAGATTGTTTGCATTGCTACTACGGATGTATATTTATTTGAGAGCAAGCATAATATTATTACAACAATTTTAACCAGTTTTTCAATAAGTGTGATAGGTTTAAAAAACACCCAATAAATCCTATGTTTTAGAAGTATGGCAAAATAATGGGATCAGGTCAATATAAGCCTTTTGCATTAGCTTTTAAAGGCAAATTCATTTTTACAAACGCAGGTTGTGAAAATGTTCACTGAGCTATACGGCTCTAGTTCTGACTACACAATAATGCTAACTCTACACTTCTATACTTTGAAGCAATACAGTGTTTTTTTAGAATAAATATTGACAGCACTAAAATCGTTTGCTAAAAGAAAGGCATTGCAACGCTGTAGATTTAGTTCACCTGACCTTAATTGCAGTAAAAGATGATTATTAATATGCATGTATTGTTATAAGTCATGCACTTTCACACTTTCGAATCTTGACCATTTTTTCATGGTTGTTTTACCCTTAAATGGGCTATATTCAAAAGATATCCAGGGCTGTGTTACTGGCCATTTTTTAATTAGCTTGCGTGTGATTTCTGCTTGTTGTAAATATTTCAATTGATAAATTAACAACGTGAGGCTTATAGAAATTTAGTGCTTAGTTGATTATTAGGAGACTGACTAGCGTTGAACAGTGTATGCATTGTATGTAAAACTTCCCTGTCATCATACATACACATGTACATAGGTGTACATGTACATGTAAGTAATACATGTACATTAATTTGCATGCCGTGAAATATAAAAATATAATCGCATCACATCATACTTGTTGCATGTTTGTAGAGATATAATAAGACTATATGATAATAATACATTTCAAACAAACACAAGATATCAAAAAAAAAATTAGAACTTTGGTTCACAAGGGACTATGTAATATTATTTAGAAGCAAGGAGATGATTATTAGCAGTTGTCCTGTTTTGGTAAAACTGAAACTGAAGAGAGTAGATAACTCTGCATTTTAAGCTTCAATTGAAATGTTGAAACACTGTATTAGATTTGACTGCGGGAACACAACTTCAAGAAACAATGAGATGATTAGAATTAGTCGCAAACAGTATAAGATTTGTAGAGATGGAATGACGCAGCAACATTTTTAATTTGAAAAAAACATTTGAAATATTAAATTATTACGTTTGAGGCAAGAGGATTTTAGGATTCATGTCATTTTTCCTAAAACATTAATAGCTTGTACAGTATGTACATGGTAGAATTCCAATAGTTTCAATAACTACTCAGTAAATATTGTTAAAAATTGTCAACACCAAGCACTTAAATTCATGATGGGTAGAAGAGTATTTGGCATTGCATAGTGCCGAGTCGCTGCACTGCTATTACTATTGAATGCTATGGATTCAGACTCAAAAGGATTTCCCTGTTAGTTCTGTTTGATAGTGATTCAAAAAGCAAGAAGGATTTTAAAAGTTAAAATCTGTAAAAAGGGCAATTCAACATAGCAATGAGCTATCTTCTCTATAATAGTGGATACACAACTCCAAATTTCAAAACAACATTGCCATAACTTATCCAACAACTATAGAAAATATTAGTGAATGGCAAGTTGCTTAGTATGACTATGCATCCTACAGTACATGCAAATACAGCTTTAGGAGTTTTTTTATTAATTCATCGCTTATTATAATAATTAATTGTCAACAATGTCAGTAAAAAATATTAAAATTATTAGTAATCTAGAAAAGAATCACCTAACAAAACGCGCCTTTTTGGGCCAATTCAAATCTGTAGAAGCAGCATTTAATTATTTTCTGTCGCTATAAATTGCTGCATCTTACATTGAAATATAGCCAGATCTCTGTCACCGTATTATGATTAATAATACATGTATCTACATGTTGCTACATTGTATTTAATGACAAGATGTTAAATCTAGATTATTCTAGACACAAATCTACTTATTATGATGATGGTTCAATAGGATTTCCAAGCTGTAACAATGTAGATTATCTTTAAACTTTTTGTTCATAATCATATTCTGACATCACACCATGTGAACAACAATTCAGATAATTCTACATACATGTTTGTATTCAAAAGTCTGGGGAAAGTCAGTTCCCCCATTCTAACAAAGATCATAGTTTTATTCCATGCACAGATGCTCCTAACAGGAAGTTTGAAGGTTTTGATGCTAGAACATTCTGCACTGTCTATTACTATAAGTTGATGCATATCGCTACACCAGTTTTACTATGCATAGTTTTACGACATATTCTAGTTTCTACATTGAGTGTTTATATCTCACACTAAAGAAGTGACAAAAAACAATGATATACATGTATATGTATTTATAAGTCGTGTCAGCTATGTAACTATTGCATAGAAAGACACACTGCAATGATATTACAGTCATGTAGTGCATGTTGTACACTATATGAGAAAGTTAATTGTGGGCTTCCATGAGGGGCTTTTCAACCAGGAGACAATAGTTATGTATATGTAGGTAAAATGGCTTATACATGTAAATATAACATTATTTTTTGGCAGACTTCTTTAGTGTGAGATATAAACACTCAATATAGAAACTAGAATATGTAGTAAAACTATGCGTAGTAAAACTGGTGTAGCAATATGCATCAACTTATAATAATATACAGTGTAGAATGTTGTAGCATCACAACCTTCAAACTTCCTGTTAGGAGCTGTGCATAGAATAAAACTATGATCTTTGTTAGAATGGGGGAACTGACTTTCCCCAGACTTTTGAATACAAACATGTATGTAGAATTATCTGAATTGTTGTTCACATGGTGTGATGTCAGAATATGATTATGAACAAAAAGTTTAAAGATAATCTACATTGTTACAGCTTGGAAATCCTATTGAACCATCATTAATCCAGCACTTTTGCTATTGTTGCAATCTTATTTTATATTATTGAACACGCACACATATAGATAATCTGAGTTAGTGTTTAGGGATTGGCTACATATTTGGTAAAGTGAAATAATGTGCATATATGTATACTCATTCAGCAAATACATGTAGATTGGTTACATCCATGAAAATACGTGTAGCTATTAGATCATATCGGCCCTGGAGTCATGTCACATGCTTGTTTTCAACTCCCCCTGGCTAATTTTAGTGGCTTTTGATACGATCAATTTCCATCTGCATAGTATTGATGTTTATATTGTACATGTTCACATTAATTATACATGTAATAGGACAATACATATGATACACCTTGTACGTTAGGAGGACTTATGAGCTAAGCGTTTGTGAACTCATTGTTTGTCTCCAATAAGACAACGGTGTGGGAGTTGTCCTAATTTAATCTCTCGCCATGTGTTGCATTTATATTAGCTAATTCTAGTGAAACATGCCACACCTCCCAATCAGACCAGGCACCTGCTAATGATTGCCAAACATAGTATGCCAGTATCTACATGTAATCTCTACTTAATTAATCACCATAGATTCTATTACATTGTCAGTAACACAAAGGTATATAAGTAAAATGCTGTAGAGTCTTTCTTCACTAACACTTCAGTCTTTACACATCATTGTTGGGAACTTCTACAACTGAACATTAACTAAGGATGCAGCTGTTCTTTGGGATGTTTGGTAAGTTATCCTTAAAATTGCTAGATAATTTTCACTTTGGTTTTTGTGCTATTTACTGAATACTTTTATTAGAGGGAGTATACAGAATCATGTAATTTGTGCTTACTGTCAATTAATAGCTAGGTAGATTTTGCTTCTCTATCAAAAGTTACACGTACATTGCCTGGCTTGCTTGTAATCTCACAAGATTTTTGCAATCATAAGACAAAATTCGGCAAGCAGGTTGGCATTTATACTTGTAAGCATCTCAAACAGGGCAATTAATAGTCCATTGTAACTAATTAGTGACAGCTCCCTGTTACAGTAGCATGTTGGCCGTAAGGTTAGTGTTGCACTTTAGCATACTGCATCACTACCGAAACAGTTGGCATGAACATTGATAATTTTACTCAGTGCTTAGTACTCAGTAAAAACCAGCTTCACATTGAAATAATCAGGCCACTCTGTGTACTTTTTTGTAGCAATGAATGTCCTGGCAGCAGAAAGTATGTCTGTACATTACAACTCAAACAACCCATCTGGTTTGTACTCAAACATTTTTATACATGTCGATACGTAGGTAATTTTCTGCTTCCTTTGTGATAAATAAATACATATACAATTGTGTTATTTTAAATATATAATAGTACCTTTAATATACCATGTGTGTTTGTTTCAATGAATAATATCTTGTCAATTCATGTTAGCATGACAATTTTTAGGGTACTCAGTATACAGTGAAAGCCCAGCTTTACCTATAATTAATCAGGCCATATTGTTTACTTTTTGTAGCGATGGGTGTCCAAGCAGCAGAAAGTATTTTATGTGTAGGTGTAGATTTCAACTCAAACAATCCATCTGGTTTGTACACAAACATTGTTATAGATATATCCATTTTGTAGATACAATGTATTTTTCTGCTACCTTTAATTAATGCATATGATACATGTGTTATTTCAAATATATTTCAAATACCATGGTTGTGTGTTTATTTCAATGAATAATATCTTGTCATTTCAAGTTGGCATGAACATTTTTAGGGTACTCAGTACACAGTGAAAGCCCAGCTTCACCTATAATTAATCAGGCTACACTGTTTACTCTTTTGTAGCATTGTTTGTCCAGGCAGCAGAAGGTGTTTTATGTGTAGATTCCAACTCAAACAACCCACCTGGTTCGTACACAAACATTGAAATATACCCTGCATGTTTATTTCAATGAATGATATCTCGTCAGTTTATGTTGGCATGAACATTTTTAAAGTACTCAGTACCCAGTGAAAGTCACACTGTTTACCTTTTTGTAGCACTGAGTACCCCGGCAGCAGAAAGTACTGTACATTCCAGCTCAACAAGCCCACCTGGTTTGTACACATACAATGTTATTCTATATGTGCATGCATGTTGTATATTATACATGTATAAATAATCTTCACATTTCTCTGTGATCAACATTTCTGATATCCAATCATATATTTTTTACGTGTATACCATGCGTGTTTATTTCAATAAATAATATCTTGTCATTTCAAGTTGGCATGACAATTTTTAGGGTACTCAGTATACAGTGAAAGCCCAGCTTTACCTATAATTAATCAGGCCATATTGTTTACTCTTTTGTAGCAATGGGTGTCCAGGCAGCAGAAAGTATTTTATGTGTAGGTGTAGATTTCAACTCAAACAATCCATCTGGTTTGTACACAAACATTGTTATAGATATATCCATTTTGTAGATACAATGTATTTTTCTGCTACCTTTGTGATAAATTAATGCATATGATACATGTGTTATTTCAAATATATTTCAAATACCATGGTTGTGTGTTTATTTCAATGAATAATATCTTGTCATTTCAAGTTGGCATGAACATTTTTAGGGTACTCAGTACACAGTGAAAGCCCAGCTTCACCTATAATTAATCAGGCTACACTGTTTACTCTTTTGTAGCATTGTTTGTCCAGGCAGCAGAAGGTGTTTTATGTGTAGATTCCAACTCAAACAACCCACCTGGTTCGTACACAAACATTGAAATATACCCTGCATGTTTATTTCAATGAATGATATCAGTAGTATAGTCAGTGCACTTCTAGACAGACACGCACTCATTGACCCCTGTTTTCAACCAATCACAAGCCGGTATTTCCGATTTCAACCAATCACAGAAGAGCACAAAAATTTTGCACACGACCTTGCCAAGGTCACCCCAAAATCCCCCCTTCTGATTGGTCGAAAAAACATTTGCACACTTGACCCCGAACCCGGCCACGACCCCTTCCCTCCCTCCTTCCCGCCCTCCTCCCCCTCCCCCACCTCCCACTCCTCCCCCACTCCCCGCCACCGCCCTCGTCCCGTCCGTGCCACCGCCGTCGCCGCCGCCGCCACCGCCGCCCTCACCGCCGCCGTCGCCGCCGCCACCACCGCCCTCACCACCGCCGCCGCCACCGCCCCCCCACCACCGCCACCGCCGCCACCGCCGCCACCACCACCGCCGCCGCCGCCACCGCCGCCGTCGCCGCCGTCGCCATCACCGTCATCACCGCCACCCCTCCTCCGCCGCCGCCCACCCTCCCCCCGCAACCCCCACTCACCCGAACGACCGATCGTTTGAGGCGGTCAAGCCGCGTCCGCCCACGTTGCGTGCGGCGCCGACCGTACACGTGGAGGCGACGCCGGTGCCCCGTATCCACCAGGCCAAGCGACTAGGCAGCAGCCCGCCGCTTCTCCCGAGCCCTCCACTCGAAAAGCTTGTGATCTAAACGAGCGAATTCGGCTGCGCTTCGCCTGTGTTAAAACACAATTGAAAGAATAAAAGACACATATTTAAAAGAGTATGTCATATCTATTATTAGCAAGAAAGTCTGTGTGCATGTGTTAAGACAGTGTATATTATACATTAGATAAACTTTTCACAATAGTAGCAATAGAATAAATAAAAGGTTGTGTGCATGTGTTAAGTCAGCATTATGTAATATATTAAATAAACTTTTCACAATAGTAGCAATAGAATAAATAAAAGAGGAGTTTAGGTACTTATTACTCATCTTCATCAGAAGTCGTAGGAGCTATAATGTTTACGACTTCGGTCTCAGCATACTCTAATTGATATGCTCCAGCTCCAAACTCTTGACACAGTCTTACCTACAAGATGATTTTAGTTTTTACTCAGACGAATATCACTCAAGGTGGGCAAAGCAAGAAACCTATACTTCTTTATGTTGTTGGTCCCTTACCATATCTGCTGATTTGTAGAGGTGAGCTAGTTGTTGAGGGGTTTCACTTTTGTAGTTACGAACTTCAGAATCAGCTCCCAATCTTAGACATGTATGTAGACATTCGTAGTCTTCATTCTCTATGGCAATGTGAGATGGGGCGTATCCATCTCCCATTCGCTATAATATCAAACAAGAGAATAGAATTAAACTCCCCATTTAACTTATCAATTCGATCTACTCTACTTTTATTCCACTGTAATGTATTCACTTACCCTCATATCTAAGTCAGCCCGAGTATTTTTTTTTAGTACCTTTAGTGCCTCTCTATGCTTGCTGCTATGCGCTGTTTCAACCATGAGGTGGACTACACTCCTTCCATCATGATTGTAGCTCTGTACATTGTCTTGGGGAAGTGATTTGTAAGGAACTCTGAAGTATGGATGCTTTACTTCTGCTCTGGTCAAACTTGTGGTTAGAGCATGAATAACCTTAGCTCTACCCAGACGTGCAGCAATGTGAAGGGGGGTGTCACCTTCCAAATAAACATTAGCAATATAGATAAGTACCAAATTGTTACAAGTTTTGCAACACTTTATTTTTTAACAAGCAATGCATGCAAACATTGGTGCTATAAAACACTAACCCCAAGCATCGGCTATTGCTCCATCCGCTCCCCTTGTGATGATGAGGCGAATTAGTGAATCCGAACAATAAGACTGTACAGTTAGGTGAAGTAACGTCTGCCGATTCGCATTCTTTGTATTCAGTTGTTTGTGACTCCTCGCAACAAATACCGCGAGTGCAACGGCTCTCTCATCTCTATCTCGGGCTGCTTCTAGTACCTCACTACATCATTTAGCATGATATTTGTTTTTCACATAGTTGAGAGGTAGTTATATGGGAAATTTGTCTATCATATTTTATTTTGATCATAAAAGACAATACTAAACAAAAAAAAAAAAAAAAATAGTTGGAAGTATGTATAACTTACAACTCTTCATCCTTTCCATCTTGCTCCCAAAAGATAGAACGAATTTCTTCTAGTAACTGTGTGCTAAGCTTATTACGAATATCGGTTAAAGGATCCCATTTCTGCCAGTCTAGAGGTAAGCTTTTTTGGAGAAAGAGCTCAGACACCCCCTCAAATAAGTCTTTATTCTCATACTTGCTTTGTTCTGTACATCTTTCCACTGTTACCTTCATCAGCTCTTGGTTTATAGGAGTCATTAGCTTGTTGCTATACTCGCTTGATCCATATCCACTTTCCATGCTATTTGTGTGCTAACCTTCTTTAATTTTTATTAAGAACAGACTGGAGCTAGAAAGAGTTAACTAAACTACTGTTTCCACCTCTCTTTATATAGTGAATAAAAAGATACAAATAAAGCTGATTGGCTAACAGCATATACATTGGAGTGCATTGGAAACACATCAGAGTGCATCGAATCACATCGGGAAAGATCGAAAACACATAGGGAAACATCGAAACACATCGGGAAAGGTCGAAAACACATCGGGGGAGGTCGAAAACACATCGGGACACATCGAATCACATCGGGGGAGGTCGAAAACACATCGGGACACATCGAATCACATCGGGGGAGGTCGAAAACACATCGGGACACATCGAATCACATCGGGGGAGGTCGAAAGCACATCGAATCACATCGGGGGAGGTCGAAAACACATCGGGGGAGGTCGAAAACACATCGAATCACATCGGGGGAGGTCGAAAACACATCGGGGGAGGTCGAAAACACATCGGGACACATCGAATCACATCGGGGGAGGTCGAAAACACATCGGGTCACATCGAATCACATCGGGGGAGGTCGAAAACACATCGGGGGAGGTCGAAAACACATCGGGACACATCGAATCACATCGGGGGAGGTCGAAAACACATCGGGTCACATCGAATCACATCGGGGGAGGTCGAAAACACATCAAATCACATCGGGGGAGGTCGAAAACACATCGGGGGAGGTCGAAAACACATCGAATCACATCGGGGGAGGTCGAAAACACATCGGGACACATCGAATCACATCGGGGGAGGTCGAAAACACATCGGGACACATCGAATCACATCGGGGGAGGTCGAAAACACATCGAATCACATCGGGGGAGGTCGAAAACACATCGAATCACATTGGGGGAGGTCGAAAACACATCGGATCACATCGGGGGAGGTCGAAAACACATCGGGGGAGGTCGAAAACACATCGGGACACATCGAATCACATCGGGGGAGGTCGAAAACACATCGAATCACATCGGGGGAGGTCGAAAACACATCGAATCACATCGGGGGAGGTCGAAAACACATCGAATCACATCGGGGGAGGTCGAAAACACATCGGGACACATCGAATCACATCGGGGGAGGTCAAAAACACATCGGGTTACATCGGGGAAGGTCAAAAACACATCGAGACACATCGAATCACATCGGGGGAAGTCGAAAACACATCGGGGGAGGTAAAAAACACATCGGGTTACATCGGGTTACATCGGGTTACATCGGGTTACATCGGGTCACATCGGGGAAGGTCGAAAACACATCGGGACACATCGAATCACATCGGGGGAGGTCGAAAACACATCGAGACACATCGAATCACATCGGGGGAGGTCGAAAACACATCGGGGGAGGTCGAAAACACATCGGGTTACATCGGGTTACATCGGGTTACATCGGGTTACATCGGGTTACATCGGGTTACATCGGGTTACATCGGGTTACATCGGGTTACATCGAATCACATCGGGATGCAATAAATCAGACTAAAAAAAGGCAAATCACTTCTGATTGGACAGAGATTTCCATAAAAGCAAGCGTGAGAGAGGATTTTTATCATTACCACTCAACCACCTAGTAAAGACTTGCAACTCTGTGGATATTTACTAATTTCTCTGAATAAACATCACTCAACAATTAATATGGTGAGTAAACTTATTTTAATATGTATTTTAGTATGAATTTACTCATTTGAGTTAACATTGGGACTAATTCTATTTTAGTAGTGATATAATACTCCCTTGGTATGACCAGAGCTTAGAAACTTTGTAAGCTTATGTATTAAACTGTTTTGATTCTCAACATGAGAGCAAGTATGTAGAGATCTGATCTGTCTATACTACAATTTGTGTGACCGGAGCTTAGAAGCTTTATATGTTGTGAGATTTGTTTTCAATATGAGTAGTTATACCACTAGTAGTGTAATAAGTATCAAAACAGTTTATTACCACTTGTACTGGCTATACTAGTACATCCTAGCTATTTTAATATGTATTTTAATATGAACTTACTCATTTGAGTTAACATTGGGGCTAATTATATTTTAGTAGTGGTATAATTCTCCTTTGGTATGTCCAGGGCTTAAAAACTTTGTAAGCTTATATATTAAACTGTTTTGATTCTCAACATGAGAGCATGTGTGTAGAGATCTGCTCTGTCTATACTACAATCAGTGTGACCAGAGCTTAGAAACTTTATTATAAGTGGTTATACCACTGTAGTGTTTCTTTCTTTAGTAACTATGTTGCATTAGTAGTTCCATCTACTTGACTCATGCTTTGGTATATGTTTATTACTCTACATATACTTACAGGCTTCTACATCTAAATATCAAAGAAAGAAATATATAAGAAAAATTAAAACATCAAAGAAAGGTATGAAGTATATGATTACGTACGATTCGGAAGACAGAAGACGAATCTCGAGGAAAAGAATCCCATCTCCAGAAATGGTTAGTCTATTATCTTATTTGTTCACACATGCATTACACCTTCAATCCACTATGGTGTTGGGTTTCTAAGATGTCAAAGGAGATTACTGACATTTCTTCAGAAGTACATGTTAGTTACACATAATGATGATGTACTTTTTTATACTATAAGCCTCTTACCATGTCTAGAATGTCAAAAGAGACTACTTCCTTTTTAAAACCAGATGTTAATTAGCCATAGTATGATTTTCTCTAATTCTATAAGTCTCTTACCATGTCTAAGATGTTAAAGATTAGTGATATTTTTATTATAAGTATTGCACTTTCTTTCTTATGTATTATTTTTATCAATAAGACACTTTTTTTCTTTTCTTATGTGAAAAAATATAACATAAATTACAACTGGTTTTCTTATGTTAATGATGTATTTCTCTTTATGTGAGTAAATAGACAGGCTTTAGTAGACTTGCTTAGTACTTAGAGTGCTAGTTTTTTTATCAAATTCCTCAAAAATCATATATTACAAATAACTATGTTAATGTAGTTTGTTAATTAGTCTCTGCACATTTTATTTACATTATAGAATGAAAAAGAAACAGAACTAGGGGAAGAAGAAATTGCGTTATTTGAAGAATGTGGGGGAGTAGATGGGTTCGAGATAGGTAAGAATGATCTAGTATCTATTTGTATATTTAGAATCTTTTTTTTTTTTTCTGATTTACAAGTAAGTCATATGTTCTCTCTCACTTATTCTTGTTATTTTCTTTCTTTTTTAGGACTCAGAGCAAAGTCGATATGTAAGGGGGGTCTAAGATTCTATGTCTTTGTTAGTGATGAGACAAAAAGAAGACTGGAGATGTCACTAACAAAGCCATTTGAATCGGACGGCCCCTGCTTTTTATGCAATAAGAATGTTGGGCACCGACGAGGTGTCCACATTCAACAACATTTTTTGCTCCGAATCTGTTTTTGCTATCACATAACAGTAGATGATGAGGGGATGAATAGACACTACAACTTTCCATCTAATCATCATATTGATGGAAAGCCCTGTCACCGACACATCTCATTCAACACACGCTTTCTAACCGATATCTATTCATTAAAAAAGACCATATCCTTTTTGCAAAGGGTCACTGGTCACTCTCCACCTTCCAAAATACTCATCCCCGCATACACTCCAACAACTGTTGGTGGGGTAGTATACCCTCCCTTCTTTAAGGGGATGTCTACTACTCCATTCTCTTTAAAGTCTGGGGTGTGCTCTTCACAATTTCCTCTCCCTTCTCACCATCATTTTGATTCAGATGCTTCTTCCATCAGTAACTCTCTTACTAATGGAGACATTACCATCTCTACTTCTTCTCTTACAACTACTACTATTACTACTACTCCTTCTACTACTTCTTTTCCTCCACTCTTTTCTTCACATTCACCCTCTCATTCTCCTGAAAGATCTGTAAAGTCTGGGGTGTGCTCTTCACAATTTCCTCTCCCTTCTCACCATCATTTTGATTCAGATGCTTCTTCCATCAGTAACTCTCTTACTAATGGAGACATTACCACCTCTACTTCTTTTCTTACAACTACTACTATTACTACTACCATTACTACCGCTCCTTCTACTGCTTCTTTTCCCCCACTCTTTTCTTCACATTCACCCTCTCATTCTCCTGAAAGATCTGATGATACAGTTACAACTGTTTCGATACCTACTTCTACTCCCACCTCTTCACCTGCTCCACTCTTTTTCTTAGATTCACCCTCTTTTTCTCTTGGAAGATCTAATAATACAATTACTAGTCTTTCAATACCTACTTTTATTACTACTTCTACTACTACCACTTCTTCCTTTTCTTTAGCTTCACCCTCTCTTTCTTTTGGAAGAGAGCTACTTAGCTCGCAATCTCCTTCTTGTTCGTCTGAACTCAATCTTAATACCCCCACCACTATTACCTCCATAGAAGAGGAGACTGTCAGTGAACTAGTTGACCGAAGCAGACTCCCCCCATCTTTTTTCTCTGGAGCAGTTGAGTATTACCGCTCTGCCATTTTTCATCTCAAGAAGAATGGGTATCACAGAGAGGTAATAGCACAAGCTGAAGCTTACCTTCGAGTCAGTGAAGAAAAGCTCTAATCATCTTTCTTTAGTTTTTTTCTTTTTTCTCCCACTCTCTTTCTCCCACTCTCTCTCTATAGTGTCTCATTCCCTCTGCATTTACTTTTATGTGATAGCAAATCAGTGAGGATTTTTTAAAATTATTTTTTTAAATTATTATATAATGGTATTCTAACACTTATACACATCCTTTTATACATTCTATTGCTACTATTGTAAAAAGTTTATTTAATGTATTATATGTGCTGACTTAACACATGCACACAGCTGTCTCTTGCTATAATAGCTATGACATACTCCTTTACATATGTGTCTTTTATTCTTTCAATTGTGTTTAAATCATATTATAATGATATTTCAACATGTGTACACAATCTTTATTTATTCTATTGCTACTATTGTGAAAAGTTTATTTAATGTATTATATATGCTGCCCTTAACACATGTACACAGACTTTTCTTGCTAACAATAGCTATGACATACTCCTTTACATATGTAGCTTTTTTATTCATTCTATTGCTAGTGTTGTAAAAAGTGTATTTAATGTATTACATAATGCTGACTTAACACATACACTCAATCTTTTATTTATTCTATTGCTACTATTGTGAAAAGTTTATTTAATATATTACATAATGCTGACTTAACACATGCACACAACCTTTTATTTATTCTATTGCTACTATTGTGAAAAGTTTATCTAATGTATAATATACACTGTCTTAACACATGCACACAGACTTCCTTGCTAATAACAGATATGACATACTCTTTTAAATATGTGTCTTTTATTCTTTCAATTGTGTTTTAACACGTGTACACAATCTTTTATTCATTCTATTGTCACCATTGCGAAAAGTTTATTTAATGTATTATATATGCTGACTTAACACATGCACACGGTTCTTTGTTGTCAATACAATGTATATCATAGAAACAACCCTTCTTCCCATCAGTATATTTATAGCCAAGACTTTACACATTTCTTTATTAACAATGCAATGCGCATCATAAACCAAACCTTCCGTAGTACTTCTTCTTATCGCTGAAACCAAGCCTTCCGTAGTACTTCTTCTTATCGCTAATGAGAGCCGTAGGCGAAGCGCAGCCGAATTCGCTCGTTTAGATCACAAGCTTTTCGAGTGGAGGGCTCGGGAGAAGCGGCGGGCCGCTGCCTAGTCGCTTGGCCCGGTGGATACGGGGCACCGGCGTCGCCTCCACGTGTACGGTCGGCGCCGCACGCAACGTGGGCGGACGCGGCTTGACCGCCTCAAACGATCGGTCGTTCGGGTGAGTGGGGGTTGCGGGGGGAGGGTGGGCGGCGGCGGAGGAGGGGTGGCGGTGATGACGGTGATGGCGACGGCGGCGGTGGCGGCGGCGGCGGTGGTGGTGGCGGCGGTGGCGGCGGTGGCGGTGGTGGCGGTGGTGGGGGGCGGTGGCGGCGGCGGTGGTGAGGGCGGTGGTGGTGGCGGCGACGGCGGCGGTGAGGGCGGCGGTGGCGGCGGCGGCGACGGCGGTGGCGCGGACGGGACGAGGGCGGTGGCGGGGAGTGGGGGAGGAGTGGGAGGTGGGGGAGGGGGAGGAGGGCGGGAAGGAGGGAGGGAAGGGGTCGTGGCCGGGTTCGGGGTCAAGTGTGCAAATGTTTTTTCGACCAATCAGAAGGGGGGATTTTGGGGTGACCTTGGCAAGGTCGTGTGCAAAATTTTTGTGCTCTTCTGTGATTGGTTGAAATCGGAAATACCGGCTTGTGATTGGTTGAAAACAGGGGTCAATGAGTGCGTGTCTGTCTAGAAGTGCACTGACTATACTACTGATATCTCGTCAGTTTATGTTGGCATGAACATTTTTAAAGTACTCAGTACCCAGTGAAAGTCACACTGTTTACCTTTTTGTAGCACTGAGTACCCCGGCAGCAGAAAGTACTGTACATTCCAGCTCAACAAGCCCACCTGGTTTGTACACATACAATGTTATTCTATATGTGCATGCATGTTGTATATTATACATGTATAAATAATCTTCACATTTCTCTGTGATCAACATTTCTAATATCCAATCATATATTTTTTACGTGTATACCATGCGTGTTTATTTCAATAAATAATATCTTGTCATTTCAAGTTGGCATGAACATTTTTAGGGTACTCAGTACTCAGTGAAAGCCCAGCTTCACCTATAATTAATCAGGCTACACTGTTTACCTTTTTGTAGCACTGAGTACCCCGGCAGCAGAAAGTACTGCACATGTCAGCTCAACAAGCCCACCTGGTTTGTACACATACAATATTATTTTATATGTGCATGTATATGTTGTATATATAAATATTCTTCACATTTCTCTGTGATCACATAATGTAATTACATGTATATTTAATGTACTATGTGTGTTTATTTCAATGAATAACTGTCTCATTGCTTTGTATTAATATTCAATGGCATGTTGCATTCTGTAGATCACAGGCCAACGACTACAAAGTTTCCGATTGCCTTCTGTAATCCACATCTTGGTATGTACCACACCCAGACTTCATATTAATATTAGTAGATTGCTGATTAGTCTACGAAGTCAGCATTGTACATTGTAGTCCATACCCTGCATCTCAGAGTATCGTGATGTTAGTAAATCGCGAAACACACTTATTTTATCAAACTGCGCGATTATTTTCTTAACGACAGTCTTTGGGGTCGCACTGTTTGGTGATAGTTAGTATGAATGTATGGTTAATCAATGTGAATTTACAGTGGTGCAGCATTGTAAATTAAGTAGTATTCACACATCAGTGCAATTTTGGCTGTTAGCAAATGTTTATGATTTTAGGTTACACTTTTGGATTGGGATATGATGTTAAAAGAACTGCTCCAGGTCCTAATAATGTAAGCCAGTATTTAGTATTTTCCATTACATGTATATTTGGTGCCTGTGGGAGTTATTTCAAACTGTACCCATTTTACAAAGACATGTGATGCTTCTAAACTAAAATTAAATTCCTTTAACCTAAGAAAACTGTTGCACTAATAATACAACAATACATTATTTCTAACATTTCAATTATATGGTTCAAAGCATACAGGTAGAGATGCTCTGATTGTGGTTTTTCTTACAGTATTTGAACAGATTTTTGTGCTTATTTAGAAGTGCATGAGCTTTTAATACCTAAAATTTAACTTATTGACTGCATTTGATCCACATTTAGAAGTTTACAAACATTGTTTGAGTGCATTGTAATACCCAAGTAATCACCAAGTAATCACCAAGTAATACCCAAGTAATAACCAAGTAATACCCAAGTAATACCCAAGTAATACTCATGCAACACCCAAGTAATACCAAAATATTTCCCAAGTGACATCAATGTGATACCCAAGTAATGCTCAATAGGTCCACCAATTTTGATCTTTTCCTTGTCTAGCAAGAGCAGGTAGACATTACCTGTTGGTTGCAAAATCTTATCTAATTCTGACTTATTATAAAAAACTTGATCCATCTGTCAACATGATTCAAATATTAAATGTGAAGCAATGATTTCATTCTTATCTATGTCATTTAATGTGTTGCTCATTTTGCAGACAGTGACGCAATATTATACACGAGATCTTCGTGCCAGCTACAATGTCGCCAAAATACATCTTATGAAGAGAGAGTATAGAAGGGATAAATGTGGTAAGTTTTTAGAAGGCTACATAATTGCTAGAATCTATTTTTTGCCTTAATAATATTCTTTTGTGACAATAGACTTAATTAAAAAACTGTACTGGTTCATATAGACTGCTCTAACTATCCGAATACAACTTGAGTGTTCAGGCATGATTAATGCTTGATTTGAAAGGGCTTCCCCTTGTTCACAATAAATATTATTATTAGGCACGCCTAACCTAGAGTTATAGCTAGTGCTATATTATCAAATAAAATATATTGTAATTGCCGCAGATTGCTATTTGAAGGCTTGCACGGTGCAATATCCGAATACGCCTAATATGTGGACACTCAGAGGTCAAGGGTAATTGGAAAAGTTTCTCAGAATTAATCATTACTGATACATGCACTGTATAATTAGCCTCATGATGGCATTTACAATGAATTATTTTTAAAAAAATGTAGCCAAAGATCTACGTATCCTAAAAGCGACTGTGGCCGAACAAGTTGGTGGACCTGAATTGTTATGCAATACAGTAGACAGACCCTCACGGAGAGAAACTGTAACCTTTGACTGCGGCTCTGGTGTAAGGGGACGGTATATCAAAGTCACAGTAGAAAATGAAATCGACGCAAATAGTGAAGCATGTGCTGGCTATTTTGTGTAGTAACCTTATTCACACACACCTTATCCTTACTGGCATATCATTATCATCTACAATGTATTATCTTCTAACTTTAACTTGATTATTCAAGCAGTTTACGAAATACTGAGCCAATATCGATATCTTTGCATTCAAGTTCTGTTAAGTAAATAAAGCGTCATTCTCGACTGCATAACATTTAGTACCACAAAAACATTGCATAACCACTGAGCAATCGAGTACCTCTGAGACGATAAAGTTTGATCGACTCACTATATTATATGCCATTTACATTATACTGTACTCTACTACAGAAAATATAACGATGTGTTACATGAATCCAACAATGTCTCTTTTCTGTCATATACACGTGTTAATTGAGTAAGGCCCAATATAATTCTGCTGGTAGATCATCAGCAATACAAACTGAACTGTGCTAGCTCATGGCAACTTCAGATACAAGTAAAGCTGTTCTACTACATGTATATATATGTAAGTCACTGTGCTGCGCTTACTGGAGAGTACTGCGCTATGTATTTGTGACTTAAATTGTACTTTGCTAATGGCTGTGCTTAAGGTATGGCTAATTTTACAAAAAGAAGCAAACTATTCGTACAGTAGTATGTGTTAGATGAGCAGTTTACTAGGACTGATTCTTCACATGAGAGGTGCTTCAAACGCAACAATGAGAAAATAATTAAGTAAAATTTGTTTACATGGAGCGCATGTTAAGTTATTATTAATATCATGACGTTGTTGCTACGACCTCATGACTTCATTGTTTCAATCCCGGTTACTGTCATTATCATCTTCATTGTAGTTGCCAACCAATAATGGAGCTTCAACAACACTATTGTAATCCAGATTGTACACATCAAGTAGCCCCTAGCAAATAGGCTTTGTTGCAATATACAAATGTAGGTTGATTTGGCTTCAGACTCAGTGATATTTCTTTGGCCTCATCAATACTACCTGGGCTTGTTTTTTCCAAACCACTGATACAAAACTGATTAAATTAACTACAGTCATGTATTTATACTGCCAAGAACAAGGAATAGTCCATGAGCAAATACAGTAGTTTTATATGTGGCTTGCAGAATGATCAACAACATAATTTTGGCCTACTATAATAGCAAAAAATGGAGAACTACCCTAATGCAAGTAGATTTTGTAGATCATTTCAGCCATTTACCTACACTGCACATTGTATGTAAACAGTTGAAATTCAAGATATTTTCTTTCATATGTGAAACAAGCAGTTGTATCACGGTAACAGAGATGTGCTTATAACAACATTTAACAGTGATAGCTAGCCAAGTGAGGGCAAATTCTATTGTCTTCACTTGACTAGCTATCATTGCGCAACAAGATGTCTGCCATGTGAGGGCAAAAGTATACAACACTACCTATTAAGTGTCTTCGTGACCTAAACTTCAGACTCAGGCTGATTTACGAAAATATTTTCCGGCACACATCTGTCACAGGGTCGCGAACACACCGGCCTGGGTCAAAAGCAAAATCCTCATTTTAGCGCAAAGAAATTATGTGTGCCGATGAGCTAGGGATGTTTTT
Organism: Bugulina stolonifera; assembly: GCA_935421135.1. NCBI lineage: Eukaryota > Metazoa > Bryozoa > Gymnolaemata > Cheilostomatida > Bugulidae > Bugulina > Bugulina stolonifera. The sequence continues at coordinate 5,697,156 of OW285197.1, read as the reverse complement.
GTCCGGCCAAGCCAAATCCTAGGCCAATAGCCCTTCTGACCTGGGTCGGACAGCCATCTTTTAATTTTTATTTGCGACCCTGGTTCGTTCAAGAGATCGCGAAGACACCTAAATGTCAGACTGACACAGCAAAACTGAGTAAGAGAGGCCGCCTTGAATACACAGGTATTATACCAAATAGCCTGTTTATTATAATAATTATGTTAGTTTGCAAAGAGCAAAAAACGTTACACTCTGCTTTTCTTTGTCATCACTTCTGTTACTTGCTTTGGCAGGCTGAGAATCTTCTCACAATACGGGTGATGGATTAGGAATAATACTAAGAGATTATGATGTAATTTTTTATAAACTTCCTGTTTAACAATATTGTGTTCTTACATCACGCCATGCGATTAAGTGTCTAAAGAAATCTGTATAGTTAGTTGCATTCAAAACCCTGGGAAACCAATGTTTCCCCATCTCAACGTTTTACGTTTCGCTTTTTACCCCTTCCAATCCTATTGCCTTATGTGCTCAATGCCTCTATCACTAAGCTGGCAAGTGTTGACAATGGGATGTGATGTCTTTGTCTGAGACTATGCAGAATAATATTTCACTATCATGACACATTAATACTTGTTTGTGCATAACATGTTGGGGAGATTCAGTTCTCCCATTTCCAATGGAAATTACTGTCTTACTGACACTATAACACTGTTTGACAAGAGACTGTTATTAACCTCGTTTAAACGCAATGGCAACGCAATGTAAGTTATACACGTATTTTCTTTTCCAAAATCCGAAACTGCAGAAAGTGTAGATAATTCTAACTTGTTGGATTATTTTAATTAACAGGATCATGTCAATCAAAGTGTAGAAAAACTAAATTTTACTTTTGCAGTCAAAAATATCATGAGAATGCAGAAGGAAGACAAAGTAAAAAACATCTTGTTAAAAACTTTTGACGGTAGTACAGTCATGTAGTTTTCTACTGTTGTTGCGGCAAGAGGAGACAAATATTATAATGTATTGGGCACATGAGTAAGATGGTAAGGGTGTGGGAAGAGTCTCTGAGTGGTGCAAGGCTTTCTTCCCAATTACATATAGAGTGAGCAGTTCTTGTATGGTGGTTATCGAGTACGACCCATAGGGTTCAAGTCAATGCTTAGAATAACTATTGAGAAAAAGTATGTTCAATCTGAGTAGAAAGTTTGGGCTTCAAGATCCAGTGGGAGAGAAAACTGGAACTAGCTTAGCTATGCAACAAAACTCTGTAGTAGCTCTGCATTTAGATGTGTCTTTATTGGAGTCCAAGCGTCAATTGATTCACAATGAGAAAGCGCACACTTTGTATAATAGTTGCGTTTCCAGTGAAAACCTCCAGTTAAAACGACGATGTAGCATCATCTGGAAATTGCACAACAAGATGGTGGATAAATAGTTGCCGGCTGACCTGTTTAAGGTCGGCCATGTACAAAATATGCTTATAATGATGGCAACTAATTCTAAGACCTTGGCCCCATTACATACATGTAGGTATAAAAGATAGGCTATACATGGGGTATTAAGTAAGTTACAACCAGTAATCCAGGAATTATAATCACAATAATAATATCCGTGGCGCTAAATGCAATTCTTTAACATGGCTGCCCAATAGCAGAGCTAGTCTAGGAACCACTACGGCTCCTAGAGCTGGATATTATTATAATAGTTTGATATGGCACAAAGGGAAAACCTTCTTCGGGACGAAAACCTCCAGGTCATTGGTGGGACCCGAACCCACGTCCTTGCAGATAACTTGCGTCATTGCTGCAAAACCAGAGTGACTAGCACTAGACTACTCAGCCACCTACATGTACATCTTATAATTGCGTAATATAAATGGATTATACATGTACAATCATACACGTAAGTATGAGTACATGAATACATGACAGGCTAAGTACAAGAATAATTGTGTGAGTATGAGTTGAGAGAGACAACTACCGGGCACTAGTGTGCATTAAATGTCAGACCAGCGGAGGCTGAGGCTATATTTTGAAATGTCCCATCTCACCACAATATAAATGGATATTTAGTCAATTTATATTTCTGATTAATTGCAATTAATTCTGAGACCTCCACCCCATATTAACAGGTACAAAAGTAGGCTATACACAGAGTATTAAGTTTTTTACAACCAGCAATCCAGAAATGACATAATTTAAACAAATGATTCACAAGTATGACTATTATATGCACACACGGCAGAGTAAGCACATGAGTATAATATGGGAGTATGAGTCAGACCAGCGGATGCTGAAGTTATGTTGAAATGTCCCGCCTCGCCACACAGCCCGATCTTTGGCTCCGGATTCCCTGTGTAAGTCAAAGTATCTGCTGCGTCAGCCGCTGGTGAAGGGAAATTCCTGTACGGCTTCTGTTTCTTTGGCTAGGGCTAATCGGTTCTTGGACCGGGCATGCAGAAGTTTCTGTTGTAACGTGTGCATTGATCTGATGTCGAGGTCGCCCAATGCGATTGTTTATAGTTGCACAGAGTTTCTCTGTCTCTCTAGAAAATTCTGCAGTAGGAGGAGAGTGTTCCTGTAAACATTCCACAGGGCTGCTGGTAACTGGCGGGTCAACTTGTCTGAATGTGAGATAGAAAGAAGAGGGTCTTGGCCTTCCTTTTGTGGGTCTGTCGTTGGATTCTTTCTCTTAGGACTGCCCAGTCGCTCCAATGGCGACTTACACTTTTTACAAGGCACAAGGTGCTGAGGGCGGCGTCAGCTTGACCACGGCCGTACTTGCTTATTTCTTCAGGTGGAATGAACTTTGGCTCCAAAGGCTTAGGTCTGACGTTGGCTGGTATGCAGGTAGAGCAATAAAAGAGGTGCCTCGTGTAAAGTTTGCTCAGAGCATGCCTACTGCTCACTGGTGAAGCTTCGTTAAGGTTGCTGAGCTGGTGCAGTAGTGGTAGCATGTTCTGTTCACTGTGCTAGGGACTGGTATTATCATGGATTTGAAACAAGTCTCTGACTGCTGAAAAATAAATTCCTTGCTTAAAAATATATCATATACATTGTATATAAAAAGTGGCCAAACCCCCTGAGTGTATATCTGCATGATTTTGTGCTTATTTACGGTTAGCAATTACAAGCTTTTTAACTTGTACCAATGTAAAAGATCTTTTAGTATCTTCTCGCCCTCTTGGATCGACCTGGTCGCAAATAAGTAAAAATCCAAATGGCTATGTAATTGGCCTGGGATTTTGCATGTTAGGAGAGAACCATCTCTAGCTCATCAGCGCACCTGGATTTTTCACACGGAAATGGGGATTTTGCTTTTGATTCAAGCTGGTGTGTTTACAGCTCTGTGATGGCTGTGTATCGAGAAATACCATCTCAAGTCGACCTGTGCCTGAAATTTAAGTCGTGAAAACACTTTTTCTGCTTAACTGCTGATACATCTAATTCATTCTGACCTCAGACCATGACGTGATCAACTCTCTAAGTAATTGTGTATGTTTAATTGTGTTGAAAGATCGCGGGAAAATCAGTTCCCCCATCCCAAACATACAATGTAATGTCATTGTTTTACATTGCCTATCATCCAGTCCACATATATTACTTCATGTTTGCAACAATTCTAATAACCAAAATCGCCTTTCAAAGTCTCTGTACTAAAATTTCAGCTGACCTCAAACCTTGTGATTAATTGCTAAGTAATTCTGCATACATGACTTTTACCTTGGTGTGCTTCACTGTCTGGGGAAGTTCAGTTGCCCCTCTTTTAATTGTGATCTGATATCTCTTTACTATACACTAAGTAACGTAATGGAACTGGAGCTACTATGTTGTGTGATAGTAGCTTGCATAACATTCCATTGATAAGAGGCGTGAAGAACATTTTGATGATGCATTTGTCATGATTGATACTTTCTAGTGCAGTCAACTAATGGTTATAATAGATAAGTAAGTGGTGCTGTGTGCAATATTTACCAGCTAACCTTCAGCTTTTACACGTTGTCACTGTTAACTTCAGCAATTAAGTACAAACTAAGATGCTTATCTACGTGCTATTGGGTAAGTAAGCATTGTGCATAAATTGATCAGTTAAAATCACATCTATGTCTATTTTGAATAAATTGGTAGACTTTCTCATCTGAGAAAACAAGCCTGATTCTGCTGAAATCAAACCAATCTGATTTCTGTTATGAATTAGAATAATATATAATTATTAACTAGTTTAACTTAGGTACAATCTCATGCTAGTAAGATTTTCGATTGCCATATAAAAAGAACATTGATCTCAAGATATATAATCAATCACAATCAAATTATCACCATAATTATGCTGGTATGCCTGCTTCAATTCTATATAAACATTACAATAGTGCTGCTTCATTTTATTTTTAGCAACCAGTTTCTTTGGAGTCGAAGGTACGTATTGTATTTGGTTCACCCAACTGCCAAGTTTATCAGTTAATCAGCTAAATGGGTTCAAGATGACGCATGCACTAGCCAACAGCTACATGTATTAATACATATATTCCTACTCTGCTAGCTAAAGACAAACCAGCATTTTTGACTACCAACATTTACACTATGTACATGTATGCCAAGAATCAGTGTAACAGTGCAATATAATTTTGTAGTGCAGATTAAGTAAGTAAAGCTTATTGCAAAATGTAGATCCATAGATGGTTTAATATATTTTCTCTAATTTTAGATGATTTACTGCAAGAATTTCGAGCTAACTGTGGCAAACTTCACCAGTGGATTTCATCAATCTCACAACTCCCTCCAACTAGTAAGCACACAAACAAATAATGTCACACATGCTAAGTAGGATTGTGCACTTGCATGTGGGGTTTGGTGGATTATAAAATGATGCACCAGAAATCCAGTGGTGTGGACATTGCTAGCTTTGGTTGTACACGTAGTTCTTCTTGAATATTAACTGTTCAATATATCTCAACTTTGAGCTGACTTTAGGAATACAATAGTGTTGTTACAAATGAAGTACAATGTACGTACATGAAACAAAAATTATCTTAGCACCAGTGAGCAGAGGTTCATGCTTCAACGAGTTTCGTCAATTTTTTTTGCACCCATCTCTTTGATTAGGTGAACTAATGTTTTAATCTGATAATGTACTGTTGGACGGATAGATTGTCATAAAGCTCAGCTGTATCTCTATATACCATAATGGACTCTCCTTATTGAAATACATGTATGATATGATGATCTTGATGCAACATTCGCATTAACTACTATACAGAACAAACGACAGCCATTTCAACCATAAGAGCTGATGCAACTACAAAATATATACAATGTATTACTGTTAATAGCAATCAGATACCATTTTATAATGCTAATGTTTATATAGTGTTGAACCTTAACCACATACTTGATACCATCATTTCTCATACTTTTATGGGTGACACAGTTTTTTTACCTTGAATATTGCAAAAGCAATTTATTTTAGATTCTGGTCATATGGCACAAAGTTCTGTGGGACGAACAACAAATGGAGAATTGGTGAGAATAAGATAAATACTACCACATTGTTGGGGTTGCCACAAAATATGTGTATTTTAGCAAGATCACCGTATGGCATTGCTTAGATTGAATTTTGAAATTAGATGCCTGCCTAGTTATAGGCATACACGTAAATATAGTACAAAAAATGCATAATACACCATTACATAGCACATTTGCTTGCTACATTATTGTAAATTTAGTATGAAATAATGCTATGTAATGCTATATAAAACTTTTCACATCTGAATGATACCCCTTTAAGCCGTACCAAATAATAGCTAGAAAAGGGTCTAGTTCATCATGTTATTGGACATATTTGGAAACTGTACCTGGAGAGACTGATTTTCACATATAAACACAGTTAAATAGTTCAAGTGTGATTAATGCTTGATCTGAAGGGAAATCCCCTTGTATACAATAAATATTATTATCAGGCAGCATTCTAGGCAGCAGTGTTTTATAGAATAAAAAAAATGTTACTGCAGCAGATAGCCATTAGTCAAGTTTGCATGTGCAATATCGAATATGCTTATATACTCTGATTCATTCATGTTTTCCAGGTGGTAGAACAGAGTTATTACACTAATCTTGGGGCAAGTTATGAGGTGGCAATTGTGATATTTCGGAAAATGGACACCTTTGATAATTGTGGTGAGCATCTACATCTACAATGTACATGTGCATGCATGTTGTTTACGATTCATCTCAAGGCTAAATCTAACATCATTAGTAAAAATTGATATTCATGTAGATTATTTTGACGTTCTCTTTTCAAACAGACAATTCTTCTATATATTCGAACCAAGATTCATCTTTAAATACGTGTACATGTTTTAGACAAGCAATTTGGAAACTTAACGGCAGTAGTTTCGGAAACAGGGTATGGGCCCGAAGCACCATGTTATTCTACGTCAGGAACAACACGTGATGAAAGTGACACAGTAGTCTTTCATTGCTGCAAGAGACTAAAAGGACAAGTTGTAAAAATAAAAACAAATAGTGATATCCAGATAAATAAAAATGAGCTACCATGTCTCGGTGAGGTAACAGCATATGGACGCTAACTCAAATAACAGAACATCTACAGTACATGTACTACCACACTTGTCCAACTCCGGAAGCTCTTGTAAAATTATCATTTACCCATAGGCTCCCAACTCAGTATCAACTAAACAGATTATTATATACGTACATGTAGTTCTGTTATACCGATGATAGTTAATGCTGCAGACATGTACATTATTATATAGTTGACATTGTTCCATTCATAATATTTAACAATTTGTAACACACTTACCTATTGTTGTACTACATAGTTACATTATTTCAGTAAAATTGTGAGATACTGTTATTGGTCTGATTGACCTCACTAGTGTATTTTCTTTTAATTTTGCGCAATGAAGTATCGAATCGAAAAAATCGAAACAGTATTTTGTGAATCGTTGCAGGCCTAGGACCTACCAATAAAGGCAGCTAGTTATTGCCAGCAAAAGGTAGGCCCAGAAAAATTCAAAAAATTGCACAAGTTATCCTACTGCTATATTAGTAACCACTGTGAAATCATCTGTTCACTACTGTACTCTTTCTATGCAAACAGCTTGAATTCAACAAATTTCTCTATAAGACAAAAAGCACACAGTTTAGTCTTCATAACAAAGTTGCGTTTGAAGCAGCATAGAATTGTGCTAATGAGTCAAGCTTGGGCAAAAGGACACAACTCTCTTATAGTAGCACAAATGCAACAAACCCAAATAAGAGATGCTGCATTGAATATATACATGTACATAAACCACATGTTATAACCTCTTTACTTAATGAATTGTTCATGACAATGCAATGCAATACGAGATGGTTATGTCTAATTATAGTGTTATCCCAACCACTACAATATTTAACATTTTAATATGTTTGTACGCATTGATATTGGTAAACAAGCGCATTATTTATAGATCCCTTTGCGTGCAACCAGTACATTGGTCAACAAATGATGAATTTCATGTATACAACAGCCTCTTTTATACAATATTTCTTCTGCAATTGTTTGTGCACTGTACATTTGCTTGATAAAGCTAGCGGAATAATAATTTGCTCATTCATGTATGTGTCACATAGTCTGGTATTGTGTAATCCTGTATTACACACTGTATGGCTGTTTTAGTTGATGCTACATTTAATGTAGACAAACGGAATGCTGCTATTGAGAAATAGAAAGGCTATGCCCTAACCCATATGAATGCTACGTAATGTCATAGAAATAGAGTTAATCAGTACTATTGTAGTTTGAATCCCATGATTCATTTCAATAAAATGGGGTAATTAGGATTACATGACACTAGCGACATGTTGAACTTACTGCTGTACCTCCATTCAAGCACAGACTAATGGAGGGTATAAGTATGATGATGTACAACATTTTAACCAGTAAGCTCTTAGTCTGCACACATTGTTGAGTTACTAACCCATATATTTGAAATATAGCTAAGTATGCAGCTCATACTTTTTTTGGGTAAGTAAGCGTTATAGTGCCTTTTCTGAAAGCATGCATATTTTGTTATTTGAAACAATCTGCAAGCTACCTGATTGAGAAAAGTATTTCTGCTCATACAATAGACTGCAGTCAAGAAATGAGATATTTCTTGACTATAACAAGTTGCACTTGCTTGTAAAGTAGATTATCTTTGAACCTAGTAATGTTTTTCAATTGGTATACAAAGCAAACTATCGAGCAAAAAGTTTAGTAATTATAGTTAGGTAATAATCCACCATGACATTGGGCCTTCACGCATAATATGTCTGATAGTTTTACATGGATATTATAGTGCTCTTCAATTTTGCTTTCAGCAACCATTTTCTTTGCATTCCAAGGTGCAGTTCAAGATGGAGTCCGAGGTACTGTATGTATGGCTACTTGTATGCAAATTTTTTTTAAAAAAATCCAACTATTTTGCTTCATTGATGGGATTAACATTTTTGCATTTTTCCTAATTGCGTTATTAATAACAGTTCTGTTTTTTACTTTTTAGGGGATAGTCGCAGAGAACTTTTCAGTACGTATATTACAAATAAATATCCGATACAATGTGTAGCTTAACCGACGGCTCTTTCAATTTGAACTTCACAAACGGAGTAGCTGCACATATTAGCACCAATATTTACATAGTATTTTCAATATCCTTCCTTTAAGTAGCCATTTCTGTATAATAATGTTGCACAACAATAACAATGCAATTTTATTTTCTTTTTAGTGAGAAGTTTCATAGAAGTCAGATACAGTATGTATATCTAAACAAAATATGATATGCTATAATGCACTGTAAAAAATTGTCGTTATATCTTATACTGTGTACTACAAAAACGGAATAATATATGTGACCCAAAAGCTCATTTTCATATCTCGTCCGCAGCATGGTGATTACTATAGGTTCTCAAAGTTTTGCTGACCATAAGAAGTGGTCAAGCGGTCATACATGTGATTTCCAGATTAAACTTTTAATAAAGAACCTAAACTTCAAGTTGTAGTAACATCCTCATCTGAAAATTATGTCGCAAGACTTTGAGAGACTGCAGTAAACATTAGGGCACCTGGATCACGTAATGTATCTTACATTGTTAACACTAATCTCACATTTTCTTTATCTCACCATTTCAATAACCTCTGGTTTGATATTTGCAGGAAATGCCCATCAACATCAACCATTAAGTAAGTAATTGTTGCACAAAGTCATAAAATACTTTAATCAACAGGTCAATGGGCTTCCGGTCAGGTGGCGGTTTTTCTAAAACGAGTCTCTATATAGAACTCTTGATGAACGAAGATGACCAGTTTCCGTTTCAGTTATGTTTTGGTGCTAACAGTTCAATATTTCAGGACCTAACACAAACTTGTGAACAATTTTACGTCTTGGTGTGCGCCTTAATATTATCTCAAACAACAAATCTGTCAACTTTGGGACTTGTCGCAATTCCACATTATGTTGTAATGGTTTGTGTTTCTGGTCCAAACAGTAGCTCATAGTTTATATGGAATAACCAACTAAATGTTATCCAATACAGCTTTATAATACATTTAATGTAAATAATGCTGAACCTGGATTTTATACATTGTACTTGACCATGGTTTGAACATTCAACTTGCATTTCTTGACATTATATTATAATGCATCAATCTCTCATTTTAGCACCAATTGACAAGGAAAAATACGTCAATGTTAGCAGAACAATAATTAGAGGGCAGGTGAGTTAGAAAAATATCTGCATGTGTTCCCACACTTGAGATATTCTGAACTTTATAGCAAATATTGTAACATGCATTGCATGCATTCTAGCAGAACTAGCATGATATCAATGAGGTTATATTAAAACCTTTTGAGGCCCAATTCTGCATATAAGCGGGATACACTAGTGTGTAACTTAAACTTATGGCTTTATTTAATGCACTGTTGTTTTGAAACTTTGCCCAATAGCAGCTAATGTAGCCACACTTTCCACACATCTTCCACTTCATTGAAGCATGACTTTGCCAGCAAACTTAGGTGATATCCCAGTACTAGCGCAAATGTTTAGATTGTGTTACTGAAACTTATCTCATGGCACCGTTGTTTTGAAAATTTGGCCAGTAGCAGCGACGAAAGTCTGTAGCCACACCTTCCGAGTGCCTTAAACTTTATTGTGTCATGATTTAGCAATTCATCTTACAAGAATTCTCAATACTAGCGCAAAAGGTTAGCTGCATTTAGTATTCTAGTTTTCTACTATCCAGCTACACAGTCTTAGCTTGTTTTTTGGCATGCAATGCACCACTGTGTACCATATATTTTGCTGATTACGATAGTAAGCCTTGTTTCATAAAGTAAGCATGCGAGTACATGCTAGAATACATGTACAATAATATTGACAGATTATGGTTAGTGTTCAACAGCATCGACAAATTTATGCACATTTATGCACGCGATGAATCTTACGATTTCATCATTTTTACTCAATAAAATCAGTTCTATGGCAGATAGAGGCTTAATCCTTACACTGTTTGATAGCAGACACCCTCAACCACATCCTCATTAAAAATAATGTATCGTTGGAAGACACGGTAGTGAAGGGTTAGCATGGCACCGAGTACTGATCTAATGCCCAATGAATAATTTCAATTGATGTGCAAAGCAAAACATTAAATAAATATCAGATCAAGATGCAAAATCTTTTTAGCTTTCATATGAGTCCAACCATAATCTCCTAGCTTAATTTGTTGAAACACAGCATAGGTTTTTGTTTATGTATGTTGCATCAATTCTCAAGTGATAAAAAACAGCTGGGCCACAGGACCAATCTCTTTGACTTGGGCTGGGCCTCAAATGGTTAAAAAGCCTGAGACTACAACATCTATGTCCTTAATTTAATATTGTAAGCAAGATTTTGTAATATTAATAGACACTAATTTCTTCTCATTTTTTAGACACCAGAGCAGTACTATCTCGTAGATATTGGAACAAGCTATAGACTTATTCTAATGAACTTTGGGATACCAACTTATGAGAATTACACTTATTGTGGTAAGCATCAGTGTTTCAATGTTTCAGTATTTAAAATTCATAAAATTCCGCAAGCATGCTTAGTGGCGAGGAATTTTGTTGTTTGGTGAAAATTAACAAATATATATTTGTTTGAACAGATACAATGTTAAGTTTTGTTTCCCTGATGTGCTGACTTTCAAACAACATTCACATTATTTGGGTTTTGGTTGCAGCTCAGCAGATGAATAATCTGACGGCGGAGGTTTCAGAAACCAGAGATGGACGTGCATTCTTATGCAATGCTTCATCTGGAGCAGCAGATGTACGAAACCGAATATACATGCTTGACTGTTCTGAGAACTCCACAGGCAGATATATTAAACTAAAATTGAACCGACCTATAGAAGAGAATGAACACGTGTGCGACGGTGCCTACGAGTTATACGGGCAGCTGATATAGTACAAATATGTATGAATGCACGTACAAAGTTTCAGTAAAACTATTACCTATTTGTCGGCATGTACATGTACATCTGCAAATTCTCAACACGCTTGTAACAACATTTCTCATTTATTTTCTTCTGTAACAGTAATAATAGGCAACTCTGCATTTAAAGCTCTCTTTTCTAGTCAATGTGTTAACACGTTAATAAATAATTTCATGTTCACTACATTACTATTAGTACTTACATGTACATGTACATGCATGTGCTGTCCTTTTCCTGTCTAAAATAGTCATACTTACAATGTATGTACAATGTATGTACAATGTATGTACAATGTATGTACAATGTATGTACAATGTATGTACAATGTATGTACAATGTATGTACAATGTATGTACAGTGTATGTACAATGTATGTACAATGTATGTACAATGTATAATGTGTCTTTTAATTGTCCAGTTGATATCAGTGTTTTGGTCTCTTCTTTCGTCTTCTTAGCTAGTTTATGCCTCCAAATGTCAGGCTCATTTTACCAACAATATGAAATAAAAGCATATCTTGCAATTTATTTTTATACGAGTTAACTAGAGCTACAAAGTAATATCTCAAAACTGAGTTTTACACAAAAGTTCAACTTCACATTATATCTATTTTATTATTATTTATTTTATTTTTGATGCGCTTAAACAGCCTGTCTAATTTTAATGGTTTAACAAGATTTTCTTCTACTGTAATACATATTATAGTGTTGTACTACATATTCTGCATCATACTATTTAATGTATGTATATTTAATGTAATAATCATGGTTGTAACATTTTAGTTTTAAAGTTACGTAAAAATGTTTCAGCAATATTTTTACACTGCACATACATTTGATCAGTGACACTGCAATGTCATGTTTGGTGTCAACGTACGGTACAATCTGGAAAATGTGAATGCCATGAATGCCGTATCTGGTATACAGAATAACATAGCACTTTTCCTTTACCTCGAATGGCTTGTGAATTATAGGCCTAATATAATAATGCAATAACAACACATTCATTACTGGTCTTGCGTGTCAAGTTCAATGAGTTATGCTCTTGTGGTACAGCTAACATATCTATTTTGGCATTCCATCATTCTACACGTGTATTGTTTCACTAAGGGCTAGTGAATTTATATTGCTCGTGTTAATGTGCTGTGAACGCTTCGACCACAGCATTGTGTTACAACTGAGAAATGACCAACTAAGACATTACCGGAACAAGTTAAACCAAAACATTCAACTATAAAGCAACATATTGAATACTAGTCTAGTTTTGGTAGTGCCTACACAAATGCATTATTGACTAAAACATGGGAGCCATATGTGTTGGAATTTGATGTTCTTCTTAACTGTTGTGAGAATCTTGGGCCTATTTAATGACATTATCTTGGAATATGATGCTATGACAAAAACTGGTTCTATATTGGTATTTTTGTCACCGAATTCCAATGCATCAAAATACAATAAAGGACATTCAATTTGTAGTTATCTGCTCTGTTCGCAGTGAACAACAGAGTTGTCTGTTCAATAGTATGAATCGTTTTGTAGTCAAGCTGGGTAGCCTAGGACTTTCAGTTATTTACTTAGTTGGACACTTTGATGGACTATCATTTTTTTGCCCCGAGGCAAAACCATTGCTCAGCCTATTTGATGTTTAATTCTCCTATCCTATTTATATGACTCTGTATCATAGGTACTACTGCGCTGTCTGATTATATATGCTTCTGATGGTAAATGTGAACAGTTGACAATGTGATAACGAGTAACTTCCTTGTGCTATTGATAAATAATGCATGGGCATGATCACTAAAAAAAAACGGCCAACTTTTGTTAAAATAGATTCAAATGAACGTGGGCATGACCTTGCAATATATTAATTGATATTTTTGGAGTCTAAGAAGTAGCATGGAGCCATTCCCAGTCGTGACAACTGTATCTTACATTGAAATAATTATAAAAAATCTGATCACTGTAGCATATCTACTTATGGCTAAGGTGAATTACAAAACTTATAACTTGTAACAATGTATATTTAGATTATTTTTCAACTTCTCCGCTTGTAATGTAATTGTTTTCTGATAGCAAAATATGCGATCAGCTGTCTGGAAAATCCTGCACACATGGTTTGGTTTCAATGTCTGGGGAAGCTCTTACTTCCCCATTTCGATCAAAGATAGCAGTCTTATTCCACGTGCACCTCCTAAAGGAAATGTGAAAATTGTGAGACCACGACGTTATACATTAATACTCCTTTTGATATACATCGACATTCCTGCATAGGTTTTACTATAATACATGACTGTATGTATGCCATTCTTGTCCATATTGGGTGTTTAGATCCTGCACCAGCAAATTCGTGAGAAAACTATTCTAAAATTCATGTTACCTATAAAATCATTATAATATAAAAACACAAACTGCAGTAATATTTAATGCTGAGTATGTCATGTATCGAAAACCCCAAAAATAACAAATAAATAAGTAATTTGTTCATCTTTTTTGCTTAATATCTAGTATATTAAAGGCTGCTAGTAGACTTCTAATGACTCAATTGCATATCAAATAACGAGTGCAGCGACACACAATGCATGCACATGTATATCAAAGGGAACATAACTGGCACTGATTTTTTATGTGTTAGGGTAGAATGTCCAAAAAGAGAAAAGTTTGGATTTTGTGATTATTTGTCTAAAAGATTCTTCATAGATGATCGTGTTGAAAGGTCAGGGAAAGCTCATCTCATCATTTTTAACTTGATTCAAGTCATTATGAGTTAAGTGCAACTACATTGTATTATTAGATCCTACTCCGTTGTGCTTCCAATTCTTCAGATGGTAAATTGGCACATGCTGACTAAGTAATATGATCATTTCCCTGTACTATTGTGAAACGACAAGCTGAAACAGTCACTCTGAAAGTGTTACAATTAATTACCTATAGGTTTAGGAGCCTGGGAAAAAGCATTTTGTTATTCCTGTCTCGACAGCTAATCTTTGCATTGAAAAGTTAGACAACCTTTCGATAATCCTATTACCATTAATATTACCATTTTATTATTATCTACTAGCAATAACAGTGATGGATTAAAAGCTTATCTAGGCTGTAATAGTGTGGATTTCCTTTGAGCTTACTGTCCCAAATCGTAGTCAGAAGTATAGAAAAAATTCTGCGTACTTGGTTGTGTTTAGAATTCTGGGAAAGCTTAGTTCCCCTTTCTCTAACTCGATTCGCATTATTTATGGCATAAGTATATATTATTCCGATTCAATCAATCCTATTAGTTCACAACATTTGTAATAACAAACCGACACAAAAAATTATGACAAATCAATATGATTAATTTCTATGCCCAAATATAAATAATTCACCAACACGACCACTTTTTTGATAAACAGTTCTGTATACTTGGTTGTATATAAAGCACTAGGGAAGCTCAGTTCCCCCATCTCAATCACAGACCATTGTTTTGCATCTAGGCGCCTTTTATTCAGCCTAATCTTATTACAACATGTCCTCAATACAAAGCTGACAAGTAGTGTTACCCAGAGACAGCATACATTGTGGAATAATGCTCTGACTTGACCATTTAATTATAACAATCATGCTTTTTGTGTAATTTCGTAAGGAGGCTCAATCTCTCATTTCAAATGGAGATCAAAATATCACTGCTCTGTGGAAAGGTGCAAACTGTGATGGCACAGCTGTCAGTGTGGTCTTGCACACATATCACTACGCTTCACATTGTAGAGTTGTCTCACTGTGACTTCTAACTGTTCAGGGCCTGCATACATGTAGTTCAAATGGTGAACAAAACGATAGTTTACCCGTTTGGCATTATATTATGAAGTTGCAACTTTCTCAACAGTTTATATTCTTCGGAACTCTAAACTATTTGTTAGTGGGTGGCTTCTCATTTCATGCGCTATCTTCTTGGTGCCTAAAAGCACGGTAATCTGAGGAAGATCATCTGCCAAAATTGTGCAATCTCTTTTTTTCAGCTAACACTCCAGCTAGCTTTAAAGTTTATACATGTACATGTATGCTTGTTAATTTACGCGAACTACTGTATGGAACAGAGAAGTAAATCATGTCTATATACATTATTCTAAGAGATACATATACTTACTTACATGTAGATTTGCGTGTTCAGGTAACGAATCATAAAACACACCTCTTGTGAATATCCTAATCTTATGCACAGTCTACTTGAGGTAGCGAGAGATCGCAAATCGAAGCATTGGTGATGGTAGCTATGGTCACAGCCTTAGAGTGTCGGATCATCCCTTATTTTAACTACATGTGATTCCGTTGAACTACATGTATATTGAACAACATTGATATTGGTAGTGGTTTATGTTTATTCAATTGGAACTAACCAATTTGTGATCAGAGATTGGAATAAAATTACAAGCCTTGTGCATCTAATAGGCTGTTGCATTTCTGCATGACTGTTTGTACAATCATGCACAAGTAAGTCATGTTGTATTGTCTGACAAGATAAGGAGGATATTGAGTATATTATATTCAATATCCCCCTTACCTTGTCAGACAATACAACATGACTTACTTGTGCATGATTGTACAAACAATCATGCAGAAATGCAACAGCCTATTAGATGCACAGGGCTTATAATGCAATGCGTCGTGGACTCATTGCATTGTGTAGTCCCTGCTTGTATCGTTCAACTACACTATGGTCGATGGCACATGTACATGTAGCTGTTCAGGACGCATCAGATTGTTTGACTCAAATTCAGAAGAACAACAGTGCATTGCTACAAAAAAAGTTGCAGCTTGATTACTAGGCCTGCAATAAATCACAAAATGCTGTTTCGATTTGTTCGATTCTGCCAATAAACTTTTTCGATTGTTTTCGATTCGATACTCCATTGCGCAAAATCAACAGAAAATACACTAGTGAGGTCAATCAGACCGATAACAGTATCTCACAATTTTACTGAAATAATGTAACTACGTAGTACAGCAATATAGGCAAGTGTGTTACTGTAAACCCAAGCAAGCAGCGAATGAAGACAATGAGCACAACTATCAATGTTGCTATTTATTTGAATCATTTACCCTGACACCATTTACATTGCAATAGTTCTTCACAACAGCATTTTAGAACACTGTCAGTTGTAGTAATTGAATTGATAATTCAATTTTTAGAATCACCAAAAAGAGTAGAATGAGTAGATTCCAGAAGCATACCCTTCTATTTGTGTGAACTATCAAATACAAATTGTATGATTGGGGCATTTATATAATTATAGACTTATATTAGTAATACATCTTAGCACATGATGTGTTTCATAGCTATCCACTTATTGCCAACAAGATTACAAGGAAAAAAGATTGTGCTTTACTGAGATTCGAACCCATGTTTGTAAAGCGAGTGCTCTGCTACCATGTTATGGTGATAACTTGGTGTTCCCAAGACTAAGTATATATTTAACAAGAATCGAAAATTGAGTGCAATGAATCGATATTGAAAATGCTGCAAATTAATCGTATCGAGAATCTTTAACGATTCATCGTTGCAAGCCTATTGATTGCAGTCCCATACACTGTACTACATGATGTAGAGTAAAGCCATTGTAATTTAGATAAGCCTAGTACATGTGATAGTAGCTTACATCATTCTCATGATTCATTTCAGCAAAAAATGGAGTAATAATAAATACGATGACATAGTTAGCCTCATCTCTATTAAATCCCTGACAGTCAGATGAAATGTATAAAAAAGTATGGATACGTGAAATATTTCATCAGTTTTATGCTGACACCAATCTATTACACATCATTGTAGTAACGTCAGTTTTGAGTTGAGAGCAGACTAAAAATGCTGCTCCTTATAATTTTAGGTAAGTGAATATTACAACCACATCTGATATGACCTATTTGAGCAAAATTCTGTATTACCTCATCTAATAAAAATGACTTGTGACTGCCTGTACGGTATTCTGCAGTCGTATAAGACATTAGTTTTTGTCAAGACAAGAGATTTGTGTGTCTTGACGATCATAAGATGGGCTTGCTTGTGGAGCAGGCTTAACTTCAGACATGCAATGTTCTTCTCTTAGTATGGAAAGAACTATTAAGCGTAAAAGTTGTAATTATAAATAGTTGAAGATTCAGAAAAATGATATTATTGTATTTTTGCAAAATAATATATCTCTGAAAGCTTTTCATTGGTATACTAATGGTATTCTTTAATTTCATTTTCAGCAACCAGTTTCTTTGGAGTTGAAGGTAGGTACAAATATCATAAATACGATATTTTGTAAAACGGTGTCATTATTTGCCATGCTTATGATAGCTGTGAGAAATGTTAGCAAGAGCATGTAGATCTTTGCTATGCTATAATTACATTGCTACCAATAATGGCTATGATGATTTTTGATTTTTGATTTCCCAGAAAAGCTAACCTTACTATATTATGATGCAATAATGTCAGAAAATTAGTGATTCTACGCGGCTATTTCTTTCACCACAAAGGGAAAACACAGAACAGCTCTACAATCTACAAAAACTGTAGCAATAATACCTACACCCTCATTAGCTTATAATTTAATGAGCCTCTGTTTTGTATATATTTTCAGGGCGTGCTCCACTCATTTATCCTGTTAGTAAGTACACGTTCATCTAGTACTGTAATAATTTTGGTGTTAGCTATGATATATATTTGTGTTTATCACCAATCTTTGTGTTTCAAGTTATCTGCCCTTTGTTTTTATTAGCCTCTACATTGTGTCAAAAACTGCTGTTATGTTGTGAAGCTTGTTAGTTTTGGCTATATTGTTGTGTGGGAGCCTACACCCATCACAGCATTTTAATCTGCAGCATGTACATGTATATGTGCATGTAGCGCAAAGTTTAATCACATACTTGTATGTTGTGAAAGATGTGCAAGCTAAGATCACATACATATATTCTAATAACAACTCAGGAAGTTCACACAATGAAAACTTCTGACCACTTTCTTTACGCCTTTCAGCTGGATATACAAATTTTATGCTGCGTTTCATGATATTATAGGATATTGCTAAAGCGAAAATTCATAAGAATCTCATATTAGCAATGTCACATTTCCAAATTTGTGAAGCAGTGCAGCTTTAAATTTTAAGTTCCTACATTTAAATATTGTACCGAACCTTAATTTTAGACTGGACTGGCTGGACCAAGGTTGTTCCAAACAGAACTGAAGAAATGGGAAAGGTATGTCTGAGATATTTCCCACTTCAAAGTAAAGTATGCAACAGAAGTTATGCGTAGCTATGCATTCTGTATGTAGAGTGTAGTTAGAGTTACAATAATATGTCAATGTTCAGATTGAGGTTTGAAATTCATGTGATGCACATGGACATGCACAGTACATAATATGTGGCAACTTAAAGCCACATTAATATTACGTCCACTAATTTCTAGAATAATTATAAAAAATTCCAATTGGTAACAGATTCCCTTCATTTTCCTAGGTGATAGAACAGTATTACCATGCTGATCTTGAGCACATCTCTGAAGTGACACGTGTAGTGCTGTGGAGACCAGATGCTGAGGACAACCCAATTTGTAGTGAGCATCGGGGTTTTAATGCTCCAGTTTTCGTAAATCTGTGATGCTTTGTACAATTTTGCTGACCAAAAAGTAGGATGTATAATGGCTTAGCCTAATGTCATTGCTGAATACCAACATATTTCTTTGATTGGACAAATTTTGTTTGCATGACGTGCCGACCTCGAATCAGCACTGATCTTACTTAAATATACTTGTTACAGATGAGCAGCTGAGCAAACTAACAGCAGTAGTTTCAGAGACAAGAGATGGAGATAAACTACCATGTCAAACTATATCTAGAGCGGCAAATGAACCAAACCGAGAAGCCACGTTTGATTGCTCTGGGAGACCAAGAGGACGATTTGTTAAAGTAATAGTGGACGGTGAGGTACAAACGAATGATCATAAGTGTGCCAGTGGTCTGCAAGTATACGGGCGGCACATATTGAACAATGTATAACCATACTCAGATGGAATAGTGCACTTTACAAAGTCATAAAATTCTGGCAAAACTACATTGTATTACCTATTCATGAACATGTTCATGAAATAATGCGACCATTATGCAATGCGTTATATATTGCAGTTATCGTCTGTGCATGAACATTTATGTACATGTATATTAATATTTTATGTATAATTTTATGATGACCACACACGTAATAATGACTGCACTCTTTTTATTTCTGTCTGCGATAATTACAAATATAATATCATACTGACTACTAATGCTTATTAAGCAAGCACCAACCCGAGTTATTATAACTACATGCATATCAATCAGAATAAATTGTCGTGTCCCAGCCACTCATACAATGCAGACTTTACTAACTGCAAGACATTGACGTGATCACTAGCCTGTCCACTGTACTATAATCTACTGCATGTGTCGTCATAATTAACTGCCTAAACTTGCCTATTATGTATTGTCCATTACATATTATACAAAGTATAATCAATTACAGTAATTGGATATTATTGTACCAAGTGTTTCTAAGTCTTTTGACTATTTTAAACAATGGCCAATGTGTCAGGTTATACTAGTTTTCCCACCCGATACTCTACCGGGCTTGTTACCGGAACTTCCGCCAGATGCTGATTTAGTATAAAAGCAAGTGAAATTTCTTATTCTAGTCAGTTGTTGATAAGGCTCTAATATAAAGTCACATCTCTGAACTCAACTCTACAGAGTCTTTCTCCCTGAGGGAGGTAGTTTCAGCCTTGGTCCCTTTGGACCATTAGCCCGACCTCATCCTTGTACTCGTTCAAGACACTTTCAACTCCTCTTTCACGAGTATTAACATCGGGCTCATGCCGAGGATACAACACTAAGAGCTACACAACTGTTTACTCTATATGTAATGCTGGAAGTACAACTTGGTCAACCACTCCCTAGCACTTCCCATACTCGTGTTGTCATTGGCACTCCTGTGTCTTAGCTGAAAGCATTACAATATACATGCAGCTGTCACTAGCTGTATTCAAATTTCAGAAGCTTAAAGATTCAAAAGAGAATTTTTTTAGGTTGTTGAGCTGGTGTGGTGGTAGCATGTTCTGTTCACTGTGCTAGGCAATTTGGTGCCGTAGAGGTCCCGGTTCAAACCCCAGTCAGGGACAGGTATTTTTATTGATTTGAAACAAGTCTCTGACTGCTCAAAAACAATTTCTTTGCTTAAAGTGGAAGTATCCCCAAAGGCTGGGTAGTCTTCCTGAGTTGTCCTCTCTTGTTTGAGCAAAGAAATGTAATTGAAAACCATTTCTGCTAAATTTAGTTCTCTATTATCTATTATCTAATAATATTAGTGCTTTATCACAAGTAGTTATGTGTACTTTGGAAAAATACCAGAAAGTAAGCACCCACTACATCTGTTCATCCATGGAAGTCTTTAGAAAGTATGAAGAAGTTGCCTTCCCATTGTAGTATAGCCTCAAATAAATGAGATTTTTTTTTGCTATTTGCACTTCCATAATGTTTGAAACAAAAAACAATTGAATATATCTGGCTAAGTATTATTTTATCAAAATTGTAGAAAGAATTTACGAACTTTTGGTTAATAAAAAAGTTATCGAATAAAAACTTCTCTATATGCGTTTCATAACAAGGTGAACTGGGTTTCTCAGATGACAGATGATGTGTAGACTGCCTTTGCTTGATATCAATTTGTGACAGATGACATCATCTGCACTTTCACCCATAGACCTTTTTGAATAGCACTAGCTGAGCACTATCCAACAAGCTTTTCAGCTTTTTGATGGGCTTTGGCCAATTTTGGAAGTTCCCCTCATCAAAAATACATCATTATCCATTCAAGACTATGCTTGATATTTGACTCACAGATGTGAACACTATTTAAACAATTACACGTAAATAAAACTATTGAATCTTCTATTTGCACTAGTTCAAGATCACTGCACTCATATTTTATACTTATGCTGTCAGTTAGAACCTGTACTTGCTCTTATTTAAAATTGTTATACCATTTGCTTAGGCTTAGTGCTTAGAATGCTGAGCCTTCATACTGAAGGTTCCGGGTTCGAATCCCGGTCACAGTGGTGTTAGGAAGAGCATCCAGCCATAATTGCTCCTGTGCATCAATAGTCCACAGGGTCATGCAAAGCATGGCTTCAAGTTAACTCCTCTACCCCTACCAATGAAAGGCCATGTCATCTGGGACTTTTCTCACAGGGAGTTGGCCAGCACGGGCACCTGGCAGTGCAAGCTGCTAGGGACTGGTCACGCCGAGGAGTATAAGCCGGTGAGTTTTATACCATTTGCTAATATGTTTTTCTGGCGTTGCGAGAAATGTTAAAAACATTAAAACATATTTTACATACACGCACATGTACACTGTAAATCAAAGCCAGCGCGGCATGGCTTTTTAAAAGGGATATTCTGCAATAGAGTAAGGCTGCAAAATGCAATATACATGTATATGGTTGTGCTCTGCAAAGTAAGGCTTGATAACTAATGCATACAAATGTAATGTATGTCAATCAGTGCGACTATAAATGAGCTGTCAAGAGAATATTATAATTGCTTAGTGCTGTTGACAATTGACAAGGCTAATACGCATTTACTGGTTAGATTATGATTTGAATAACAAATTCGCGTTTGAAGCAGCATTTAATAGTGCTAATGAGTCAAGCATGGGCAAGAGGACACAACTCTGCTTATAGTAGCACAAATGCAACAAGCCTAAATAAGAGATACTGCATTGAACACTGACATAAACCACATGTCATAACCTTTTTAAGCAGTAGATATCAAAGTGATGTAAGGTCAGGAAAAAATTTTGAACAGAAATTGGAAAACCATCCACATTGGTACAGCTTGGAAAACCATCCTCATTGGTACAGCTTGGAAAAGGTCTTAATACATCACTTTCTTCTTTTTTATGTAATTAAATATTCATATATTATGATTATGTCAATTCAATGCTGAGATTTATCAAAATTGACATATACATGTACATGTATTATATACAATGTATGTTCTAAAGTAATAAATCATGTCAGTTCACTATTTCACAATATCTCTTAGTCACCAAGTGTTAATTTATTATCACAAGAATTGTGACTGTAAAGTGATAGGATGGGAGAATATGCACTTACATGTAAGTCATCATAAAACAGTGAACGATGTTTGAAATGGGGCGCTGGGCTTTCCCAGACGTTTCAGCCCAACCACGCATATGTTATCCCCAAGACAATATTAATCACATGGCGTGAGGTGATAATAAACTATAAACACATTTTTCGACGATAATTTACATTGGTGCAACTTAGAAAAGGATACAGTGTATAATCACTGTCATAAGTACTCCTATAATATATTACAGTATGTGGTAAGATTGTTTATATACCATTGCAAGATCTACAATGTACATTAGATTACAGTCACAGCAGAGAAATAATATTGAGCATAACTGTATGCTTTGGACTTTGAAACCTAATATGCATTATAAATATCCAAGCATCAAGTTATGTTCTATGGTGGTGAAAAATAGCAGAAAACCTTCGTGGCCATGGGAGTTCATTTCATTTCATATTCAAAAACTTCTAATGTGTGTATTGTAGTGGAAATACATAGAATGAGCTCTACAAAAATTGGCTTATTCAACAAAACAAAGCAGATAGAACAGTTAAATTGTGGATACGTGATAGCGGCGTCTGGCTAGCATCATTTAGATATTCTCAAAGGTATAATAATTATGCTACTTTTGTACGTGTACACAGTAGATGAATGTTGCATAAATACGTGTAAATGTATGTGCAGTAAATAAAGAAGCCTTGTATACATGCAAAGGCCTATGTACATGTATGTCCAAAGACATAAAACCAGAAAACATTGCGCCATGTTTTAAATGAGGAATTGAGCTTTCCCACGCCATCCAATATAACCATGTATGCAAAATCCTTTAGACAATTAATCACATGGTGTAAGGTCAGAATATGATTGTGAACAAAAATTTAAAATATAATCTACATTGTTACAGCTTGGAAACGCTATTAAGCGATCACAGTCTAGTAGATATTATATTAAATAATAGGATTATGGTTAGATTAATCCGGTCCTAATATCTCACCATTTAAACTTGATAAAATAATTATAATTTTGGCGTTAAGGTTCTGGTAGGGTTGTCTATATTTTAAAGTGGGAAACAGCTGGAGGGACAGAGAGTAATGGAATGTTATTTCTTAGACAATGCGATTAAGTGTGTAAAGAAATCTGGCTTCTTGGTTGCATTTAAAGCCCTGGGGAAGCAGTATTTCCCTCTTCCAATCATAGACCAATGTTTTACGTTTCAAGTGTCTTTGTTAGGTTCAATCCTATTATTTTCTAGTCTCAATGATTCTAATACCAAACAAACATGTGTTTGACTATATGATATGATGCATTTCCCCAAAATAATACTAAATAATGCTTTATTATTACGTCTAGTCAATTACAATGACGTGGTTGTGCTCAATGTGCTGGGGAAGCTCAGTTCTCCCATTTCCAATAGTCCTATTTCATACGAATTTCTCAGTGGTATGTGAAATTCTGAGGTACGAGCAGCCAATATGATCTTACACACATTTATCATCTTTACACCATTTCAGAACTATTAATACAGTATTTTTTCGTTCTAATAAAAATGTAATGTAATACATATCACTATATTAGTAAGTGAGTGTAGAAGTGAAGTGATGAACAATAAGTGTTTTACTTCACACCCAAAACACTGTATAGTATTGCAGCATGCAAAGTGATTGCATATTTTAAAGCCTCAATTTTTGTTCTAGAAGGTGCTAGTATCTTTCCGGTTGCGAAGCTGCCCATAGATCATTCACAGCCAGCTTTCAACGTCTCTTCTAAATAACAAAAACAAAGATTCCGGGACACTTGAAAAAAATTAAATACTGTACCATTCAGGAATGACCCATGGAATACCTTAACAATGTCAGCTACATGTACATGTAAATTATCTTACATTGTAGCACGTGGAGTTCCGTTGGCAGAGCATGACAATCACCATGTAGCTGCTTTTCGAAGTGGTATGTTTATAATATTAACACCATATGCAATTTTTCGCTATGAGACAAAATATTACCAATATCATCTTTCAGGGCGTGCACTGTATATTAATAAACAAAAACATATACCTGTGCAAATCTTATAAAGTAAACAGTGTAATATTGTACTGGTCACGCGCAGCCTCCCGACTACATGGCACTCTTTATATACTTACCCTTGCATATATCTGCCTGTACCCATTGTCTATGTAGTTGAATGCTACCTTTACATTACTGAGTCATTATACCCTTTTTGTATCCATGTAAAGAGGCTCCATCTCTCAGAAATACTTGACATTGATTTTGCATAATGATCTAGATGATTTTAAGCATCTTTTGTCAAACCCGACCTATTTTGGGTCGACCCTCGGGGTCCTGCTGTGATATTGTTGCGCATTTTTTATGAAACTACGTCGGCCTTTTTACCGGAAATTCCTCCGGAAGTTCTGTTACTATATAAAGGGCATTGTTTTCATTTTTGTTGTCTCAGTTCATGCTTGGATCTCAATAAAGACACTTCTATACTTATATAATATAGACTTTCACTTCGTAGATAGGTCATTCTAGTTGTTAAGGTCCTCGACCTTGCAACACGAACTGCCTACAGGGTCGGATCACTCCCTTTCTCAGTATAGTGAACAAGCATTGAATCGGAATCATATGGGTCGTCTTTGGTAGTTCTTGGACTACTAGTACCTGTTAATCTTTCATGTAATGAGAAGGCCTAGAACCACTCATAGGCACTCTACTTTGGACTCGGGAGTCGTCTTAGGACAATCGTACCAAAACCCAAAAACCATTACAATATGTTAGGCATAGCATTGGTGATGGCTTATGGTAATTTAGCTGTTACTGTTAGAAAAGAACAAATTTTCAATTTCATGCGTACCATAGCCTGTTGCATTCTTCTTTTGATATTTTTCTCTGCACTTAACATCTGTTATTCTTGGAAAACAGAATGTTTATTTGTTTATGAACGGTGTAGTTACTACGCTAAGTAATCCCTGTGTGCATAAATTTATTACTCTGGTCACACGCTCTATTTAATGTGAAATGAAGGGACACAGCTTTTTGTGTAAACTAGTTGCCATTTTAATAATTACAATCTTGCACACTGAACTGACATACAGTGTAAGGCTGTTGGATAGACATGGCAATTGTTACAGTAATTCGGCATGTATCACATGATTCATTTCAGTAAAAAATGAGATAATAATTGTGACGCTAGTGACGTAGTTGACTTTATCCCCATTCAATTACAGACAAATGAAAAGTATATAAGTATGGTTATGTGAAACATTTATTCACTAAGCTAGCTATCAGTCTATAATCATCATTGTTATTAGCCTCAGTAATTGAACACTAACTTACGATGATGCTCATTATATTTTTGGGTAAGCACATATATTTTTATTGTATATCTTATAGTATTGCTTGTCTATTACTCATAAGAGATAAATTGTTTCTTCATCAAGGAAATCCTTTCAGCTCATGCATTTACCTAAAGTCTAGTCGGAAAAAAAATTTTGTGCAAGAGATGAGTCATGTCTTAACGGTAACAACCGAATATGGCGTGTAAAGTAGGGCTGATTCTTGACTAGTACATCATTTGATTGTTACTTTAGTGCGGTTTAAAAAGAATTACGATGTAAATGTGGTACAGAGTTGTGTATAAATGTGATTCACAAAAATAATACAATACTGTACCTTCACAAATGAGTATAATGTAGTTTTACATGGATAGAAATTTTTCTTTAATTTTATTTTTAGTAATCTGCTTTGCTGGAATCGAAGGTATGTATTAAATATTACTAAGTCTTAGTCTTTTTAGGAACTAACGCTATCCTTTGCTATATTTAAATTATTGTAGTGTACATTGTGCATGTGCAATTTATGTATTTTATAGCTGCACTTTTTGGTGTGTTAAGATGAAATTTACACTATTTTCCTGCTATAATTGCATGAGACATAAATGGGCTGCTGTTTTATTTTTATAGCTAGAAGTCTTGTAGAAGCTAACGGTGCATCGCTCTGTGTATTCTACGATACTAACATCCAAAATTTTGTTTATCTTTGCTGCCGTTTCTATTGCTATGTACTCAAAAACAGAATGGCTTTACAAATTACCACTAACATTATTACAGATTTAAACTACACATTTGCATTATCCTTTTTAAGTAGCCATGTCCGAGTCAAGTTTTCAATAACAACGACAATACTATATAATCTGTCTATTTACAGCGGAAAATTGCCAAGAAATCAACCACGGTATGTACAACGCATATAAAAAGGCAGGCATAGAATAATATTTTGTGTAAATTTGCCGTTTTTCTTTTGCTGTGGACTTTAGAAATCTTGCTGCTTTATGAGTTAACGGTCAAATTCACATTATCTTTATGTTGCGTTATATTAATGTCTGGTTCTATATATTGTAGGGAAGGTTCAACTATTATATCCGATTAGTAAGTACATACACAAGTGTTGTCATAAGATTTAGCTATGATATAATTAGGTGTTTCTAAACAGTGTTATGTTGTTACCAGTTTTGTGATGTTGCCTTGTTTTAGGCCCTATATTGAACTGTTGTTGTGTTAGGATTGCTAGTTGTTGTAGTTTTTATTGTGTTTTAACTTTAGACATTGGGTGATATATCTGAGCCTAGCTCCAACTTTAATTTGAGAAATGCTAATGCCAATGGTACCCAGTGCAGAAATTTATGCGATAAGGGCCCTGCCCATTTATTTTAATTAAGCCTAATACACTCTGATTAGGAGATCTAACTAATTAGCATTACATTAAATTGTTCAGCTCGTCAGTAGGGCCATTATTAGCACCAGAGCACCTACAGTATTATTACAATGTGCGCAAAGTATATTATGCCATAAAAGGACATTAAACCGGCAGAATAATAATGTCCCATGAACAATGCTGCAAGAAGGATTTCACCTAACGGTTCCGCCATAAACATATTAACGTTCAGCCCTGAGGCAACGGCATTTGCATGCAACCTTTATGTTTCTGCTACACACTAAATAGAACAAATAACGTACAAGTCATGTAAGCGATAGCCGATCTCCAAAAAAACACTACATTTGAACTTTATCAAGTACAGCTTTATAATTGTGTAAATCATGTTATTACTGTATTTTGAACCTGACCTTTGAGGTTGGCAGGCCTTCAAAGGACATTTGACTTTAATTTCTTGAACGTGTTTCATTTCAGCTTCCAATGACAGGGCAACATACACGTAACTATATGCACTCTACGTGAACCAGCACAATCTGAAAGATGCTTCTATGCACCCATCAGTTTCTAGACCGACTAGTCAAATTTGAATTCACAACTTTGCAGGGTTTGAGCTCGCAGTCAACACAGTATTACGTGGCTGATCTTGGTAACCTCTCTCAAGTGATGACAATACATTTCTTTTTGACACATTGGGAGAACGCAACTTTTTGTGGTGAGCTACACTGCTGTAATGTCTCATTGTTTAAATATTTTGTTGCGCATGACATTTCCAGCATAATGCTACGTGTACGTGTACTTGTCAGGTAGTACATCTGTATACTTATGCTAGTTGATGGTTTAGCCCAGTACAATTGATGGAAACAAACATTATTTGTTTTTAAACGAATAAGTTTCGATTGCTAGACACACTGGATTCCTACAAAACTCGTGTTATTTAAATACTTGTTATAGCTGAGCAGTTGGCCAACCTAACAGCAGTAGTTTCAGAAACTGTGGATGGAGATGAATTACCATGTGATACTGGGTCTGATGGAGTACATGGACATGGTCTATTCGCACCTTTTTTCTGCCCTTTGAATCTATTTGGGAGATATGTAAGAGTACTAGTCATGCGTGATATATCAGAGGAAGAATTTCCGTGTCAGGGCGCTTTGGTAGTAATAGGGCAGAAAATGGGTAACAGCGTACCCAACCGATCTAGCACCATTGATGAACTAACAAATATTTAGTAGAACTATTGTTTATGCATAAACTCCTGTCTTTCCATTCTTGATGTAATATTATCATGCATTTCGCTGTTGTACTAATCAAATGAAGTAATGTTAAATTCATAGTTACAGTTTTCCCACGTATTTCTGCTAATATTTCATGATTGTGTAATTTTATGTTCGCTGTGCATACTCTGTCCTTATTTGTGTCTAACATTGATAAAAATTTTACCCATTTTTCCATTGAAAAATATAATGTGTCATATACATGTAGTTAGTCACCTGGTTGGTATAAATTCTCACATCTAGGTACTGAGTAACATCTTATTAATGGTAACACTATTACACCAGACCTGTCATTAAAGCCTCATATTATAGCTCACTCAATTTGTTGAACGTTAGCTTTAGCTTTGAAGTTCCTTGGGCTGAAAGAGTGACTACATGTATATGTACTTAGTGATAATACATTGTAGTAAAATAAACATATTCAAGTTTTGGAATTCAAATCTTCCAAATATGTTGTTAAATACTACTATTGCCCTCGTTCAAATGAACTTCACCACTAGAATTTTTAATGAAAGTAAACGTTCCACCAACAGCACAATTGTAATTCTTAAATGTGCAGCATAGCATCAAATAGTATATTTATACATGCCATGTGAATGTACATAATCGGCTGTCAGTTGATAATAAAATATTGCATAAAAAATTTGTAAATGTATCCAAAGGTAACTGAGCATTGCAGTGTTGAACAGATCGCTACTACTAGTGTATAAGTACATGACTGTATGATTCGCATACATGTTATCTGTACAACAATTACACTAATGTACATGCGACTAGTAGTATTAGTAGTAGTAATTATGAATAATAGTTATCTATTACTGAACTGAACATCAAATGGCTCACTGATACAAATAAAGTTGAGCTAAGGCAGTGTGAAAGCCATAAAACATTACCATCGATGAAAGTTATATTGCGTAGTTGTCGCTAAATAATTGATAAATAAAAATCTCATACCATGCCGCATTTATTTACCTGTTTAAGAGATGCATTTTAATAATGTATACATCATGTAATATTAATCGAATTAAACCGAAGATATCTTTGACTCTAAACTCAGTTTTTTCCTACAAAGGGGTACGTTGTTTGCCACTTGACTGCTAAGGGGTACTTAGGGCAAAAAAGAATGGGAACCCCTGCTTTAGGGCCAGTGATCCGAGTGCTGCATCTAAAATCACTAGATTCCTACACCTAATGATTGCAGTGCTCATGATTGCAGAGCTAAGTTGCAAATTTGAATCATACTCCTCATCTTTCATGAGCATGCAACTCCAGAAGCATGGTAAGTAATTAAACATAATAATAAATTACTGTATAATATCGATATCCATCATGAACATGGTGCAAGAAACCAAAGCTCAGTCATTCTAACAACATTACTCTCTGGCTGATTGTTGTGTCATCTAATTAGCCTCAAGTCATTCAGATGTACCAAACTCCGCCTAAGGATCATATCACATCCACATGATCCCTCTGAATGTGTTCTAATCAGCACTTATTACTTTACTACAAATAATGCCCTCATTGTATTAGTGTCGCACAGTGTCTTAGTTTCAAATGATGTTTGTGGGCTAAAACCTGCCGGTATTAAATGTATCGTTCTCTTTAGTTGCGCCGAATAGTACCGTTTAATCCGGACATAATGCCTAAGCGATATCACAATATTTCGACGTAGTTTTATGTTATCGAACTGGATCACTCTGCCAGTATTCATTCAATATCCATGCATTCTAATAGCACCTCATTTCAAAATGGACTGCATATCTTCGCTTTTCCGGTTTCAATGGCATATTAGATATACTGTGATTGATAGACCGTTGATGTTGTCGAGGTAATAATAAACTAATAATTACATAGAGATGATGCAGATGATGCTGTATGTCATTCGACATCATCTGTAGTACATCATACTATCTTCTATCGTTTGTATATGATTGCTTTGTTCATAAACAGTAGTACATAATATAATTATATAAATTAAATTTAAACAAAACATTGGATTAATTATACAAAATGTAATTTATAATAATTTTAACCTTCTAATGCTTAAATTTGACTAATAATAATCACTACTTGTTTTGTAACTAAGAATAGGTACAATGCTTGTAATAATTAATTAATTGTTTATGTTTACATGTAATATGTATTATATTTGCATTAATTAAATACAATTCATTAAGGGAGCACAGCCAGCCTGCTCATGGGATGTTTAATCATTCAACATTACATTTTATCTTCTCTCTATGCAAGCTTTAAAAACGGATGTGCTGTAGCATAGTAATTACGCATGTACGTGTAC
This sequence comes from Bugulina stolonifera, assembly GCA_935421135.1. NCBI lineage: Eukaryota > Metazoa > Bryozoa > Gymnolaemata > Cheilostomatida > Bugulidae > Bugulina > Bugulina stolonifera. The sequence continues at coordinate 5,666,233 of OW285197.1, read as the reverse complement.
ACATACCATCGTTACAAAAAATTTAGGACCAAAATGGCAAAATCAGCAACATTATACTTTACTTGACATTGTACTTTATTTCAACAATATTATGCAATGATTGAAGACCTTGTGCTCTGAGTAAAATCTAAGATTCTTTTGAAGTTCATTGCTAGCAAAGAAATTAGTCGAAGACATCAATGAAGCCAGTAGCGAGCGACTTTTGGTCGTGTATACAGAACTTGACTCAAAGTGTATAATGCATTGTAATGTAACTTCACTGGAGGTGTGATAACTCAATTGATGCAAGTATAATTGGGTTCCTTAGAATGAGAGGATTCAATTTATGTAATAATTTTATACCCTTTGATGGACAACAACTGGTGTACTGGCAAAACAAAAAGGGCATGCGAAATCTGGCTACTACATTAGAGCGTCCCAACTATTTTGCACACTTCTGTACAATGCTTATAATAATTAATCAGTATTTGCTTATATTTAATACCTGTATGTATTATATTTGCATTAATTAAATACAATGCATTAAGACAGCACAGACAGCCTCCTCATTGGATGGTTTGGTGATTCTACATTACAATTATCTTCTCAGTATGAAAGCTGTTAAAACGGGTGCGCTGTAGCATAGTAATTCTACATGTACTTGTATACATACATGTAATTGCAGAGTTGTATTCTCTCTATGCGACTTTGCAAGAGTGGTGTTACATGTTTTGTAGCATGTGGATGCACAGTGTGTATGTAGAGTTGCATGGATCTTTTCTCAATGCAATGTTTTTGAGCATATTGTTCCATGATACAATAAAATAATATACAGTTACAGGGTTATCTTCTCTTTGTACAGTATTGTAGAATAAATAGTACACGCAACTATTAGAAAGCATCAGTTCCTGCAGATACATAGCTACCTTCTCTATGCAAATTGTTTGATGACCTATTTTTATAATATCACTGGATGACGCTCTAGACTTACATGTACATTGTATATTGTCTCTGTGCAGTGTTGTAGAAAATATTTCTTGTGCCGTACAGCTACATGTACATGTATATCATAACATTTTTATGATAAATATAACTGTACGGCACAGGAAAGTAATCTTCTCTCTGTGCAATGTTGAAGAACAGATTACATAATATCATCTCATCACACTATCTATTAGTCATATTATTCTCTCTATAGAATGTTGTAGAATACATTAATTATACTCGTAACATAATTATCTGCAAAACCCAGTGAAGTTATCTTCTCTATGCATACTGTTGCAGAACACATTATACATGTAGAACATCACATGCTGTCACAATCCTCTTATACCATCAAATACAAATTCCATAAGTTGCATGGCAATATTCACTAAGCTTCTAGAGGAAATATAAATAGTGCACCAACATGATAACTTAGTTAAATGTGCCAAGTTTTGACTATTGGAATATATTCGCTGATTTTGTAAAATCATAATAACTCGTGTGGTCTCAAAAAATAACATTTCATCATTCTCTGTCTCCTCAGCTGTATCTTCCAACGTTTCCACACCTCTATTACCATATTATTATACTTACATGTACAATGTGTAGGTACGTACATGTATTATGGCAAGAGATTAAGTCTAGATTAATCTAGCCACAATCCTATTATTTAATATTATACTTACTTTTTACGATGATAGCTTATTAGCGTTTCCAAGCTGGAACAGTGTACACTGGTAGATTATCGTTAAACTTTTTGTTCATAATAGATAATATAATAATTATGTAGTATTCTGACCACACACCAAATGATTAACAGGTATCTAAGAGATTCTACATGCATGGTTATGTGGAATGGTGTGGGAAAGCTCAGCTCCCCATTAAAAACACGGTGCACTGTTTTCTGGTTTTACGTGACTTGTATGAATATACCTACATGTAAGTATTTATATGCATAAAAGACTTCCTTATACTGCACATTCATGCATTTATGCGTTATTCATGTACTTTGTACACATACAAAAATATCACATTCAAATTTTGAGAATAACTAACTGATGCTAGCCAGAATGGCTTTCACATAATTTATCCATACTTGAAATGCTCCCTCTGAGTTGTTTCACGCTCGATGCTTTACTTTGTAGAGTTCATTCCAGGTATTTCCACTAGAATACACACATTGGCTGTTGAAATTAATTCCTTTGGACACAAAATTGCTCACCTACCTTTCACCAACATAGAACATAACTCATTGCTTGGGCAAAAATTCACAGTACCTCTCGAAGCCGAAATCATACAGTAACCTTCAACATTTGCTTTCTCATGGCTGCATCCAATCTCTTGCATTGACAATCTTATCACAACCCTATTATCATACTATGACATATTTAAATAGGGGTGCTTATGACAGAGAATTAATTATTGTTACACCCTTTTCTGAGATGGAACAATGTAAAGTATCATTGAACAGCTTGTTCATACTCTATCATCATCTCACAGCATGTGATTATTAATGTCTAAAGGATTATGCTGAAGAGTCTGGGAAAGTCCTACTCCCCATTTCAAACATGATTCACTGCTTCATGACGATTTTAGTACATCTTATTTCATTGCATTACTTTATGTCCACAACATTTTTCTGATAATAAATCAACATTATTGTTGACGAAATGATATCATGAATAGATGCACTGACGCGACTGCTTTGGAAAATAAAGCAATTCATATATATCTGGAATTTAAAATGTGATGCATTAGAAATTTCCCATGCCGAAGAGATGTGAATCATTTTTATCAATTTCTTGTTCAAACTTTAATTCTGACCTCACACCATTTGATCAATTGTCTAAAGAGTGCTACATACTCATATTATGTAATATTGGCTATGTTCAAATATCTGGGCAGCTGACTTCCCTTATTTCATATGGCAATTGTCATGAAATTCCGCACACACTGCCCTATAGAAATTTGTAAACGGCAATCTTGCCACTGCCTTCAACATGATCTTACTCGCATACTACTACTAAAGTCACCCTATAACAGCATGGCAAATTTTGGTCTCTGTTATTCGAGGGGTGCATAATTAAACTTATTTACTTGTTTGCTAGATATTATTATAAAAAAACTGCACACACATCCGATACAGCAATGGTTGTATCCCAACGAATGCTGAATTTTATGTTACCAGGTAGCTTCTCTTTTGAGATTCCATCTCATTGATGGGTCGCATGATATATACATACGCATGTTAGCTCTTAAAACTCCTGAAATTATACTCCATGATAATTCTCTGCCCCCACCTTTATTTCTTGCATTGGTTTGTAGAGAATATTGCTACAGCCATAATTACACTGTCTTGTATATTATGCTAATTCTGGGGAAAGACTAAAGGTATTTATAAGTCACAATTATGCAACTCACCCTCCAACTTCATTTCCTCAATAACATTCTAACTTCACACCATGAAATCAAGTGTGTAGAGAAATCTGCATTTTTGGTTGTATTTAAAGCCCTGGGGAAGCAGTATTTCCCTCTTCCAATCATAGACCAATGTCTTATGTTTTAAGTGTCTTTGTTAGGTTCAATCCTATTATTTTCTAGTCTCAATGATTCTAATACCAAACTAGCAGGTGTTTGATTGTTTTTGCATTTGCTCAAAATAATACTAAATAATGCTCTATTATTACGTCTAGTCAATTACATTGACGTGGTTGTGCTCAATGTGCTGGGGAAGCTCAGTTCTCCCATTTCCAATAGTCCTATTTCATACGCATTTCTCAGTGATATGTGAAATTCTGAGGTCCGAGCAGCCAATATGATCTTAAACACATTCATCATCTTTACACCATTTCAGAACTATTAATGCAGTATTTTCTCAATCCAATAAAAATGTAATATAATGCAGATCACTATAATTGGTAAGTGAGTGTAGAAGTGAAGTGATGAACACTAAAGCTGAGTCCAGACTACAACGATTTTATGGATGATTCTTGGATTTGATGAAATCGTTGTTGTGTGGACGAAAAATCGGCCGATTTGTTGGCTCTAGAACGATTTCGGCCTGGTTATTTGCGTGCTGAAATATTCGCCCGATTACTTTTGCATTGACCAATCAGAAAGCGCTTCGTGTTACCACGGAAACGTCAAGTCATTAAACAACATGTCGAAGTTAAGGCAAGTGATGCAAAGTTTGGTGAGCAATTTAGAGATGTATCCAGCTATATGGGACTCCAACGATCAGGATTACATGAATAGAGACGAAAAAAGGAGCCAAATTGCAGAGCTAGCAAAGTGTTGTGGGACAGACGTGGGGGACATAGAAAAGAAATATGCTACGCTACGCACTAGATTTAGAAAGGTTAGTTGTCTTCTCATATGAACTATTTATATTTATATTATTACTTCTACATGTAACTAATTTTTAAAACAAAAATTGTCATTACTACTAATTTATTAATTAAAATAAATAAACTTACTTTATTATTATTTTTTATGTTGGCAGGAATGGAATGAAGTGAAGAAATCCGAAAAGTCAGGGAGTGGCACTAGTGATATCTACGTGCCAACATGGGAGTACTATAATGAGCTGTCATTTTTAATACCAACTCTTGTAGTCAGAGAAGGGACTGACACGCTATCCCCTCAATCATCAACAGATGAAAAACAAAGTGGTAAGTTTATTATATTATACTAGAATAGTCACACGCAATAAATATTTTCAAGCCATCTCAATATTAATCATAATATTATAGTTCGAGTTCATTGTGTCTTTATTATATTTTCAGGTGATGATACTGAAAGAAAAGATAAGAAAACCAGAAGAAAACGACTTATTAAAGATGAAGAAGATAATCATATAGAGGTAGTAAAATACATGAAGAGTGCTACCCAACACTTAGAGAGTATGAAAGAAGATAAAAAACCAAGTCTCCCTTTAGATATACAAGGGTTTTTGATGACTCTTGGATCAGACTTAAACTCAATTACAGACTCAAAAACAAGAAGAATGCTCATGTTAGACATCCAGAACATGGTGTTCTGCAAGATTTTCCCAGAAGAGCAGGTATGTGCCAGGCCAAGCAGTGCACCTGAAATGGCATGGCATGGATACGACTCCTATTCTAATTACCAGAATCTATAATTTTTAAACTTGTTAATAATGCATTTGTTATTTTTGTACTGTTGAACAACTCATTGTTTTCGTTGATTTTATATTTATTTTCAATTAGTGCAATAAAGAATCAAATTTGAAATATATAACACAGAATTAAGCTGAAGTTTAAGATTGCTCAGATCATCTGGTGTTGCCAGTCTACAGCTCCAGGTCCATAAAAGTAGTTACAAAATATTTCTCTAGTATTGGCAGCTGCTTGAGAGTAGTTTGTGCCTCCTCGCCTGCAGCTAATCTCACCTAAACCACCGGCATCTATTGCTCTCCACGGTTCATTGTCAAGCTCTCCTGTATCAGCTGCTTTATGGTGTCTGAGATAATTGTGCAACACACAAGCTGCAAGTGTTACAGATTCTGCCTTCTCAGGTTCCAAGGGAATAGGCTTTTCAAATACCTAGAAACAATCCATAGACTGTGATTGCTACATGGACAGTGATTAGTAGTATGACTACATGAACAGTGATTAGTAGTATGACTACATGGACAGTGATTAGTAGTATGACTACATGGACAGTGATTAGTAGTATGACTACATGGACAGTGATTAGTAGTATGACTACATGAACAGTGATTAGTAGTATGACTACATGGACAGTGATTAGTAGTATGACTACATGGACAGTGATTAGTAGTATGACTACATGGACAGTGATTAGTAGTATGACTACATGGACAGTGATTAGTAGTATGACTACATGGACAGTGATTAGTAGTATGACTACATGAACAGTGATTAGTAGTATGACTACATGGACAGTGATTAGTAGTATGACTACATGGACAGTGATTAGTAGTATGACTACATGGACAGTGATTAGTAGTATGACTACATGGACAGTGATTAGTAGTATGACTACATGGACAGTGATTAGTAGTATGACTACATGGACAGTGATTAGTAGTATGACTACATGAACAGTGATTAGTAGTATGACTACATGGACAGTGATTAGTAGTATGACTACATGGACAGTGATTAGTAGTATGACTACATGGACAGTGATTAGTAGTATGACTACATGGACAGTGATTAGTAGTATGACTACATGGACAGTGATTAGTAGTATGACTACATGGACAGTGATTAGTAGTATGACTACATGAACAGTGATTAGTAGTATGACTACATGGACAGTGATTAGTAGTATGACTACATGGACAGTGATTAGTAGTATGACTACATGGACAGTGATTAGTAGTATGACTACATGGACAGTGATTAGTAGTATGACTACATGAACAGTGATTAGTAGTATGACTACATGGACAGTGATTAGTAGTATGACTACATGGACAGTGATTAGTAGTATGACTACATGGACAGTGATTAGTAGTATGACTACATGGACAGTGATTAGTAGTATGACTACATGGACAGTGATTAGTAGTATTGTCAGATATGACATAGATAACATATACTAGATATTATATGACAACAAGGCCGTAAGAGATAAGGGTTGACAGATAGGCTACATGCATGCCATACACTAATAAATAGCTAATATTCAAGGGAAAATCTACTATACAAGTAGACTTAGTTCTCAGCCATAACTATATATATAGTAATAACAGGGCTAATGACAGCTGCACTAGACAGAACATGTTGATTTTATTTTGACATATTATACAATATATTAAATTGAAGGTGTGACGGATTAGAGTGAAAACAGCACAGAATTGGGTAGTCACGAATATGCAGCATATACATAGAGTTAATAATTTCTTTTTTAATTTTTTTTTAATTTTTTCATAAACGGTTTGGCGACCAGGCCTCAAGTTTGGTAGCTGTAAGGTCACTATTACACTTATTAAATCAACCATAGAAAATATATATATGATAGGGTAAGAGAGGAACGGATTGAATGCAAAACTGTATGATATTCATATACACTTATATGGAGTGAGTGTAAATAGTGAACCAGATACACAAATATCATATTAGTACGAGTTATTAGAAAGTCATGTTATTCATCACATTAACAAACATGTAATACATTAGTATAAGGGACAATAAATAATGATACATCAACACAAATAATATTGATACAGGAGGCCTTTATAACATGTATACATTTGTATATGATATATATTAGTATATCATTATAGAATAGCAATAAGTACCAACAACATACATTATAGTTTCATATAATACTATTTCATATAGAGTGGTAAATTAATAAGGACATAACAAATTATAGTAATCAACATGTTAGTATATTGACAAATAGCCGTGTCTGGAATTTTTACTTCTTTTTGCAATAATTGTAAGAACACGAAGTGCCAATAAGTTCACAGACTTTATGGAACAGTCACATGAAAATTGTGTGCAGTATATAGACAGCAGCATTGTCAGTTGACATCTATATGGTGGAATAGATATCCATGATACAGGCTAACGATAGCATTAGAAATTACATAGAGGAATACTAATCATGACAATTACTTTATCTTGCAACGGTGGTTGGGTTTTCAATTCTATACGTTGTAGATATACATTTGAAGGATGAGGTCAATGTGCTGATGGAATTCCCAAAAGAATGGATGACCGCCAAGCTACAAGGAAAATACACTAAACAAATACCAATAGATTATAAGAAATGAAGATAATACAAGCAAGAAGCAACATGATGAAATCATTACAATATGCTAGGAAAGGAATGCTATATGAATTATATATATAGTGCATCATTATTGCACCTTGTTGTTGACTGGATGGGAATACAAAAATCCCAAGTATATGAGGAATAACATAGGAAATATTATATATCTTCCTATGATATGAATGGATGCTGACCAAGACAATTCACATAGGTGTTGGAAAACCCAGGAAAGAGTATATAAGAAGGAGAGAAAACAAGAAGACTCAGAGTACCTACACGAAAGACACAGAGCACACAAGGAGGAATACAATGAGGACATTACCTACTGCTTAAATGCTAAGTGCTCATAATTTTTAAGTATTAATTTTTTTCCCTTGTAAAGATATTCTGGAACACGGACTCAGTGTAAGTTTTTATACAATTCATATTCCCTTTATATAAGGAGGCAGACTGACAATTATTGTAACTGCTATAATCAGAGATTGAATTATTATTTTTGAAACTGACAGATTGGAGATAATTTTTTCTAAGACAATTACTTATTGTGCGCAGCAATTACAGACACTGATAATTGGTTTTTGATCGCAAATAGGATTCAGCACATTGAACAATTTATTTGAACACATATTGAGGAGTCAGAACCATTGAGTAACTTTCATTGAACTATTGATTTGGAGAATTCGATTGAACGAATATTTTTCCAGTGAGAAATTAGTATACATTTCCACTGAGGTGTTATAGTACATATACACTCTGAGGCAGTTTAAATATAACAATTCTTAAAATTCAAATTGGCCTGCGAAGTGATTGATTTACCAGGTGAATAATTCATAACGTACCTGATACACAGCTCTCTTGAAAGCGATATACTTGAATTGCAGTTGGCTTGATAATACCTGTTGATAGGGTAACGCATAGAACACATAGATTCTCCAGGGGAGGTAGTCCCAATTCTGTCACTCGGATTATTATATTCTACAACATAGAGAGGTTACAATTGTATGTCCACGAGAGGAAATAAATATATTGAGTGCATATGTCCTGAGTGCTACCATTACATTACACATAGAACCTAGAACCAAAGTACACTTGTTTACATAACTTAATTGATTGGATATAGGAGGTATACACACATAATATTGGACCAAAGAGTCATTGCCGAAAGTTATCTTCTCTCAATAGAGATATAATTGGCGTGAGAAGACAACTATCAATTAGTGAGACAAACATTACATGAGAAACAAAGTTGTCTTCTCTTGATTTATTGGAGGTTAACAGGAGAGGATAATTACAAATTACACAGTACATTGCACAAACCATTGAATACAAACACAACCAGTCTATATAATATATACCACATAGAACCATCAGTGTACTAGCATACATAGTATACGTATACACCTATACAATATATGTATATATCATAGTACAATACACACAAAAATACACATATAAATTCTTTCAATTTCCCTCGTGACAGTATGACTACATGAACAGTGATTAGTAGTATGACTACATGGACAGTGATTAGTAGTATGACTACATGGACAGTGATTAGTAGTATGACTACATGGACAGTGATTACTAGACTACTAGTATGCTACTATCTTACTCGAAATACAGAAGCCAGGATTCCAAAAGCATTCTCTACTACTCGTCTAGCTCTTGAGAGGCGATAATTGAATATTTTGTGAGTTTCCTCAGTTAGTGTCCGTCTAGAGAAAAACATGGACCAAGAATTCTATTAATTACAGAAAATATAAGAGTAGTCATGAGCATAATAATTGATGGAAGAAATTGACAGAAGTTAGAATATTATTTTCAATTACATGAGTTTAGTACCTTGGAAATGGTTTCATTAGATATGTAGAAAGAGCGAAGGCATCGTCAGCAACTATGACGTATGGAGCTTCTTGACATGTACCAGGCAAGGCTTCTCGACATGGCACTCCAAGCTGTTGTCCGCCAGCAGATTCTAGAGCAGCATACAATTTTGTTTGCTTGAAAACACCACCATCATTGGCTCCAACATACACATATAGAAATCTACAATAAATTATTAAAAATATTGTTATAAATTAAATTATAAAAAACCAATTACGTTTAAAATGTACATACAAGAAATTTTGAAGTTAATGAAATATTTAATAATAGTATAATAAACTTACTTGTATGTTGCATCTGCAAGAGCCATTAGCACAATGGATTCACATCCTTTGTAATTATGGTAGGCTGAACCAGCGTGGTGAGGCTTCCTCAAAACAATATGCTTTCCATCTAGTGCTCCAATACAATGAGGAAAGTTCCACCTTTCATTGAAATGGAAACTAATTCTTTTCCATTCTGCTTCTGTATTTGGTGTTTTTAAATATGTCTCTTTAAGGCAGCCAGAAATTGCAGCGCACACTTCAGGGATAATTTCAGCTATTGTGCTTTTACCAATCCTAAATTGGTAGTGTAAGCTGGTATAGCTTTCGCCTGTTGCCAAATATCTCAAAGTAACAGCCAACCGCTCACTTGGTGGCACAGCCTTTCTCCACGTAGTATCTTTTTTAGTGATGGCATGTGTAATGGACTGTAATAGCGAGTTGTAGAGATGACTGTCCATCCGTAAATAGTTTTGCCATCGTTTCGCATCACTCACTTCCAATTCTGCCATAATTGAATTAAAAGCACCATAATTCTCTCTTCTGCCAACAAAATCTGATACCCAGCAAGAGCGTGTGCTACTGCGGCGTTTTCTTGATAGTTTAGATTTGTTCAAATAATGACTTCCTATTGTTAACACTGATGCAGCCAGTTGAGCACTATCCTCTTGATTAGTGTTATCAAATAAAGAATTAAAATTAATTGTAAATAAACAGTCCTCCTGTTCGGTGTTAGCCGCCATCTTGTTTATTTTTCCGTGTTTATAAATTTCCTTCCTCCGCGATTAAAGAGTTTTGGAAAACCCATGATTGGAATTTAAAAATCGGCCTAGTGTGAACAGCCCATCGGGCCAAATTTCCAGCACGTTTTTACACGAACGATTTTCATTTGAAAATCGTTGTAGTCTGGACTCAGCTTAAGTATCTTACTTCATACCTAAAATACTAGGCGTATTCGGATATTGCACCGTGCAAGCTGATAAATACCAATCTGCGGCAATAACAATATATTTTATTCAGTAATATAGCGCTAGCTATAACGCAAGGCATGGCGTGCCTGGCAATAATAATATAAAGTATATTCACTTAGCGAGGAGATTTCCCTTCAGAGCAAGCGCTAGTCACGCCTGAACGCTCAAGTTGTATTCGGATAGTTAGACCAGTGCTATATGAACCAGTACAGTTTCCAAATACGCCTAATATAGTATTGCAGCATACAAAGCGATTGCATCTTTCAGAGCCCTAAATCTTGTTATACTGCATAAGCTGCTTGTGTCTTTCCAGTTAACAAGCCACCCCTCGATTATTCACTCCCAACTAAAGACACTGAGAAAATACTGCATTAATAGTTCTGATATGGTGTAAAGATGATAAATGTGTGTAAGTAATATCATATTGGCAGCAACATAATAGAGCTGGTAGTGTAAATGTTAAGTCAGTGTCTTTTCTAAGTAACAGAAACGAAGATTTTGGGATACCTGTAAAAATATTAACATTTATACTCCCAGCTCTATTATGTTGCATAAACCACAGCAGAATTATAGCCATTGTTTAAATTTTCACACTATGCTGATTGTTTTGTCTAATAATTCAGGATCTGAATGATCTTTTTTTATTTTGAAGTTGGGACTGTCAGAGCAAAAGTGATCTAAAATACATTTTGATTAAAAAGAGACAAAATTACAGCTTGAAAACAAAACCAGAAAAAACTACTGTGCAATTCAGTGACCGTAGCAAATGGTGGACATAAAGAGTAACATTTAAGAGGAATGATCCATAGATTACCAAATGATATCATCTAACTTATTTTGGTAAGTGCAGTTCAGTAGGTACAGCATGATAATCACACTGTAACTGTTTTTTACCCAATGAGACAAAATATTAGCAGTATCATATTTCAGGACGTACACTGCTTATTAATAAATAAAATCATTCACCTGCACAAATTTTATACAAGTACGCATGTACCATGTTATCATACCATTGGTGATGGATTAATGGCAATTCAGCTGTTACCAACTAGTTACATGTACATGTAGTTATTAGACAGGAAAAGAACAATAATGCTAAGTTTCCTGCGTACCATAGCCCATTGCATTCTTCTTTTGATATGGTTCTCTGCACTGAACATCTGCTTTCCTTGGATAACAGAATATTTATTTGTTTATGAATGATGTAGTTATTACGCTAGGTAGTTGCTGTGTGCATAAATTTATTACTCTAGTGAACGATAAACCTACCTGATCATATGCTCAATTTAATGTGAAACGAAAGCCCGCTGCTTTTGTGTAAAATAGTTGCCATTTTGATAATAATCTTACACACTGAATTACATGCAGTGTAAGGTTGTTGGATAGACATGGCAATTGTTACAGTAATTCGGCATGTATAACATTATTCATTTCAATAAAAAATGAGATAATAATTATAATGCTAGTGACGTAGTTGACTTTATCCCCATTCAATTACAGACAAATGAAAAGTATATAAGTATGGTTATGTGAAACATTTATTCAGTAAGCTAACTATCGGTCTATAATCACCATTGTTATTAGCCTCAGTAATTGAACACTAACTTACGATGATGCTCATTATATTTTTGGGTAAGTACATATATTTTTATTGTATATCTTATAGTATTGCTTGTCTATTACTCATTAGAGAGAAACTGTTTCTTCATCAAGGAAATCCTTTCAGCTCATGCATTTACCTAAAGTCTTGTAAAAACAAAAGAGATGAGTCATGTCTTAACGGTAACAACCGAATATGGCATGTAAAGTAGGGCTGATTCTTGACTAGTACATCATTTGATTGTTACTTTAGTGTGGTTTAAAAAGAATTACGATGTAATGTGGTACAGAGTTGTATATAAATGTGATTCACAAAAATAATACAATACTGTACCTTCACAAATGAGTATAATGTAGTTTACATAGATAGAAATTTTTCTTTAATTTTATTTTTAGTAATCTGCTTTGCTGGAATCGAAGGTATGTATTGAATATTACTAAGTCTTAGTCTTTTTAGGAACTAACGCTATCCTTTGCTATATTTAAATCATTGTAGTGTACATTGTGCATGTGCAATTTATGTATTTTATAGCTGCACTTTTTGGTGTGTTAAGATGAAATTTACACTGTTTTTCTGCTATAATTGCATGAGACATAAATGTGCTGCTGTTTTATTTTTATAGCTAGAAGTCTTGTGGAAGCTAACGCTGCATCGTTCTGTGTATTCTATGATACTAACATCCAAAATTTTGTTTGTCTTTGCTGCCATTTCTATTGCTATGTACTCAAAAACAGAATGGCTTTGCAAATTACCACTAACATTATTACAGATTTAAACTACACATTAGAATTATCCTTTTTAAGTAGCCATGTCCGAGTCAAGTTTTAAATAACAACGACAGTACTATATTATAATCTGTCTATTTACAGCGGAAAATTGCCAAGAAATCAACCACGGTATGTACAATGCATATAAAAAGGCAGGCATAGAATAATATTTTGTGTAAATTTGCCGTTTTTCTTTCGCTGTGGACTTCAGAAATCTTGCTGCTTTATGAGTTAACGGTCAAATTCACATTATCTTTACGTTGCGTTATATTTATGTTTGGTTCTATATATTGTAGGGAAGGTTCAACTATTATATCCGATTAGTAAGTACATACACAAGTGTTGTCATAAGATTTAGCTATGATATAATTAGGTGTTTCTAAACAGTGTTATGTTGTTACCAGTTTTGTGATGTTGCCTTGTTTTAGGCCCTATATTGAACTGTTGTTGTGTTAGGATTGCTAGTTGTTGTAGTTTTTATTGTGTTGTAACTTTAGACATTCGGTGATATATCTGAGCCTAGCTCCAACTTTATTTTGAGAAATGCTAATGCCAATGGTACCCAGTGCAGAAATTTATGCGATAAGGGGCCTGCCCATTTATTTTAATTAATGGGCACTCTGATTAGGAGATCTAACTAATTAGCATTACATTAAATTGTTCAGCTCGTCAGTAGGGCCATTATTAGCACCAGAGCACCTACAGTATTATTACAATGTGCGCAAAGTATATTATGCCATAAAAGGACATTAAACCGGCAGAATAATAATGTCCCATGAACAATGCTGCAAGAAGGATTTCACCTAACGGTTCCGCCATAAACATATTAACGTTCAGCCCTGAGGCAACGGCATTTGCATGCAACCTTTATGTTTCTGCTACACACTAAATAGAACAAATAACGTACAAGTCATGTAAGCGATAGCCGATCTCCAAAAAAACACTACATTTGAACTTTATCAAGTACAGCTTTATAATTGTGTAAATCATGTTATTACTGTATTTTGAACCTGACCTTTGAGGTTGGCAGGCCTTCAAAGGACATTTGACTCTAATTTCTTGAGCGTGTTTCATTTCAGCTTCCAATGACAGGGCAACATACAGTTCTAGTACAAGAGGTGGAACACAAGAGGTAAGGCTTAAAAAGTCTGTTGCTACGCCTGAGACACAGGCACTCATTTTGGCATAGGTTTTAAAAGGTACCTATGCATTGAGACCCTCAGCAACAATTTTCAGATTCAACTTTTAAATAAAAGTTCAATCAGAATATTTTTGTCAGATTCCTTCTATCTGCTAAACACCAGGAGTATGAGTGTAAGATAGGAAAATGGGTCTCACTTTGTCTCACAGATTGCAACTGAATCATGCATGCACGCGTAACTATATGCACTCTACTTGAACTAACACGATCTCAAAGATTCATCTACACACCCATCAGGTTCGAGACCGATTAGTCAAATTTGAATTCACAACTTTGCAGGGTTTGGATTTCTTCTGGTGGAAGCGAAGACAGTTTTACTTGGCCGATCTTGGTAACCTCTCTCAAGTGATGACAATACATTTCTTTTTGACAAATTGGGAGAACGCAACTTTTTGTGGTGAGCTACACTGCTGTAATGTCTCATTGTTTAAATATTTTGTTGCGCATGACATTTCAAGCACAATGCTGCACTTACGTGTGCTTGTCCTGCAGTACATCTGTATACTTATCTTAGTTAATGGCTTAGCCCAATGCAATTGATGAAAACAAACATTATTTATTTTTAAATGAATAAGTTTCGACTGCTAGACACACTGGACTCCTACCAAACTCCTGTTATTTAAATACTTATTACAGCTGAGCAGTTGGCCAACCTAACAGCAGTAGTTTCAGAAACTGTGGATGGAGATGAATTACCATGTGATACTGGGTCTGATGGAGTACATGGACATGGTCTATTCGCACCTTTTTTCTGCCCTTTGAATCTATTTGGGAGATATGTAAAAGTACTAGGCATGCGTGATCTACCAAAGGATGAACATCCGTGTCAGGGCGCTTTGGTAGTAATAGGGCAGAAAATGGGTAACAGCGTACCCAACCGATCTAGCACCATTGATGAACTCACAAATATTTAGTAGAACTATTGTTTATGCATGAACTCCTGTGTTTCCATTCCTAGTGTAATATTATCCTGCATTTCGCTGTTGTACTAATCAAATAAAGTAATTTTAAATTCATAGTTACAGTTTTCCCACGTATTTCTGCTAATATTTTATTATTGTGTAATTTTATGTTCGCCGTACATACTGTGTTTTTATTTGTGTCTAACATTGATAAAACTTTTACCCATTTTTCCATTGAAAAATATAATGTGTCATATACATGTAGTTAGTCACCTGGGTAGTATAAGTTCTCACATCCAGGTACCGAGTAACATCTTATTAATGGTAACACTATTACACCAGACCTGTCATTAAAGCCTCACATTATAACTCACTCAATTTGTTAAACGTTAGCTTTAGCTTTGAAATTCCTTGGGCTTAAAGAGTGACTACATGTATATGTACTTAGTGATAATACATTGTAGTAAAATAAACATGTTCAAGTTTTGGAATTCAGATCTTCCAAATATGCTGTTAAATACTACTGTTGCCCTCGTTCAAATGAACTTCACTACTAGAATTTTTAGTGAAAGTAAACGTTCTACCAACAGCACATAATTGTAATTCATAAATGTGCAGCATAGCATCGAATAGTATATTTATACAAGCCATGTGAATGTACATGTACATAATCGGCTGTCAGTTGATAATAAAATATTGCATCGAATTTTGTAAATGTATCTTAAGGTAACTGAGCATTGCAGTGTTGAGCAGATTGCTACTACTAGTGTATAAGTACATGTACATCACTGTATGATACACGTACATGTTATCTGTACAACAATTACACTGATGCACATGAAACTAGTTGTAATAGAAGACATAAAACACTGAGATCCTATTAAACATTAGCTAGCTTTGTTATAAGCATTGAGCACTTTAGCTGAGATTTAGCAGTGTATAAACACACACATTTCTCTATATTATAAATAATAGGTGTATTCGGAAACTGTACTGGTTTATATAAGACTGCCTTTGACATGTTCAGGTGTGACTAATGTTTGATCTGAAATGGACTCCTTTTGTTAACAATAAATATTATTACCAGACAGTCTAACCTAGTGTCATAGCTAGCGTCATATTATTGAATAAAATATATTATTATTGCTGCAGATTGTCATTTATAAAGCTTGCACGCACAATATCCGGATATGCCCAAAGTTATGCGCATTAATTAGATTTCTTTGTGCTTGTTGTTGTATGGAGAAGCTGGCGGCGTAACACATACTTTCCACATTGTACCCTCAAGCCCTCAAGTGATACGATATCATTGTTTTCATATATTTACGTTATGGCATTTGAAAACTTGAAAATTAAGTGTCATTAGGTGTAGGAATCTAGTGATTTCAGATGCAGCACTCGGATCACTGGCCCTAAAGCAGGGGTTCCCAATCTTTTTTGCCCCAAGTACCCCTTAGCAGTCAAGTGGCAAGCAACGTACCTCGTTGTAGGAAAAAACTGAGTTTAGAGTCAAAGATATCTTCGGTTTAATTCGATTAATATTACATGATGTATACATTATTAAAATGCATCTCTTAAACAGGTAAATAAATGCGGCATGGTATGAGATTTTTATTTATCAATTATTTATCAATCAACTACGCAATATAACTTTCATCTATTGTAGTGTTTTATGGCTTTCACACTGCCTTAGCTCAACTTTATTTGTATCAGTGAGCCATTTGATGTTCAGTTCAGTAATAGATAACTATTATTCATAATTACTACTACTAATACTACTAGTCGCATGTACATTAGTGTCATTGTTGTACAGATAACATGTATGCGAATCATACAGTCATGTACTTATACACTAGTAGTAGCGATCTGTTCAACACTGCAATGCTCAGTTACCTTTGGATACATTTACAAAATTTTTATGCAATATTTTATTATCAACTGACAGCCGATTATGTACATTCACATGGCATGTATAAATATACTATTTGATGCTATGCATGTACTGCGAAGCATGGATATGCTCACGTCGAATGGAGTGGATAACTTCGAACGAAATCTGGCTTCGTAGTAGTGCGAAGCATCGAAAGCCAGTGAATGTCAATGTACAAGGAGAGTAAGAATACAGTTTGTGTCCAGGCAGACTGTTTCACCACACATGTACATATACAATGTACATGTGTATGGTGATGTAGATTGATCCTCCTGTATTATACATTGTGCATTGACATGTTATGTATAATATGCATAATACATGATGTAACTACGTGATTGTGCATTCTACAATAACTTGTATTTACTGAAAATGTAGCATTATTCACACTGTATGGAGTTATCTTACCTTCTACTGCGTAAGTGTGTGATTTAGATGCTTGCTATAGAGTTGTCTTCCCCCACTCAAATAGGCTACACCTTACCTCATATATGCATTGATATCTGAGGCTGCCTACCATGATAGGTAGCTGGGGCTAGCACTATGTAACTAAAGTCCACACATATCCACAACCATTATCTTATACTAGCTATCAGGACCGGCAAGTTATAGCTGGTGTTATTTAGTTGTCTGAAGTGAATTGTGCTACACTATGTAAAACATGGCCTACACGTAAAGTAAATTTAACTTGCAGAAGCAGCAATCTAGTCTACCTAATGCTGGGCGTGAAAGTGTACATGAATTTTCATACGTGTACATGTACATTGTAATGTACTGATAGTATATAGTTGAGCTAGCCAAGGGGCCGCCACCGTTCCTAAAGCTGGATATTGTTATAGTTCGATATGGCATGGAAACAGAACTTCCTTTGGGACAAAAACCTCCAGGTCATTGGCAGGACTTGAGCCCACATCCTGGTAGATAACTTACGGCATTGCTGCAAGACCAGAGTGACCCACCCTGGACCACTTGGCCACCATCACCTTTACATGTTTATGTTAACTATGTAATGATAATAATAGTAACATTTGACCTAAATTTCACTGCTTTAGACAGTCACTATATGCATGTGATTTTTTAACTAACATAATTATTCAGTTACACTGTCACGGCCGTTTGTTGTAGTTGGAAGCACACATAATGCTGTAATTTGAATCAAAGATGTTGATTAATGCCAGTGAGAGCTGTTTTGTTAATTATCGCGTGGTACGCGGGTACATCACCATCAGATAAGCACTAGGAGTAGCATGTAAATGTAAGCTCTACCATGTATAAATAATGGACAAACACTCTAGCATATAGTAATTAACTATTATCTCCCCTGTTAAGAATATATAGCAATAAGTTGGCACAATTTAAAATGAAAAGGTTTCAATACATTAATAATAAAACTTATAATGAGGTTCAGAATATTTTTAAAATATTAATATGGGGTATTTCGCATAATTCTTGTATATCATTGTTAATAATTATACACACACCTAAGTAAAAACTATCGGTCAAGCTATAAGAGCTTTATGTAAATTAATTATTTTCAGTGTGAAAGAGCACAGTCCTTCATGACGCTCTATCAGCAATATTTACTCTTTAAGTTATCTCCCCAGAAAGATAAATACGGATGAATTTTGCAACCAGCCCGCATGCTGGTTAAACTAAAACTAAAACATCAGCTGGAATATGTTATTAGGTACTAGAGTTTGCAGCGTTTACACAACAATTTTAACACACACCCAAAGTTTTTGTATACCAAGTTTATCCAGTAAACAATGGGCATAGTCATTTGCCGTGGTTGTCTCACCAAAATTGGCAAACCGCCGCTGTTTAACGAGCGGCCAACCCGTGGTCAAACGCTTAGGCTATAGAAATATAGGTCGGCCGCAGTAGTTGACAGTCTGCAAAAAAGCGTACTTTTACCATCTTTGGTCTACATGAGGCATAAATAGTCCAGACCACGTGCTCAGTAGGATGGCTCAAACATTTGGGCCTTTTTCCTATATTTAAGTTCCTCTACACGCTTGCCTCTTCTACTGATGCTGTCGGTATATAAAAATCATGTATCCTGAAAATAATGGGTTAACACTAATAGGTATACTTCTAGCCAATCTCAGGACAATTTTTTCGCCATTGTTTTATCTGTAATTTTTCGTTGCCGCATAACTACTTTGAACTAGGCTGTTTATTAGGTCAGTTTTCACGCGATCCTATTGGTGCAGAAACCCGTGGAACAATTTATCAATTCTATAAACTTTGACACGCCGCCAATATGGAGTTGCCTCCACCCCCCTACACAGTACTGCATTTATAACCTGACCAAAATAATAGAATAGCCACTACACCTAAATCTTAGCCAATAGGCTTAGGGGTGATCAAGAACCAGCAATGCCAGTGACAAAAATCGTAAAAATGAAAATCAAATATTGCCTACAGATCTGTAGATGCTGCTATTCTGTAAAATTTGGACTTATTTTGCATGGGTGTCCTCATAGTAACTTTGCATTTAACCTAGTTATGTTCAATGGAATAGTTAGGTACACTTAGTAGAAAAAGCTAATTATTATAATATTTGATTTATATCTCTGCTATCATCTGCTGAAAAATGTTTTGTTCTATAGTTATTGAAATTAATCACCACAGGGGAGATAAGCCTTAAATGAACTCGACAAGGGCTTTGCACTTAGTATGCGACACAAGGTAGATCAATGAACTAAAATATTGGATGGTTGTTTTTGTGCAATGTGCATACAGTGAAACTTGGATATCTACCGGTTTTAGGCCGCAACCCAAGCCTGGGTAAAGTCAACCGACGAGACACTACTAGTACATCACAATGCACATGCATGAAAATTCATGTACACTGTCACGCCCAGCACCAGGTAGACTAGAATGATGCTTCTGCAAGTTAAATTTACTGTACGTGTAGGCCATGTTTTACATAGTGTAGCACCATTCACTTCAGGCTACTAAATAACACCAGCCATAACTTGCCAGGGGTCTGATTCCGTATAGCTAGTATAAAATAATGGCTGCAGATGTGCGTGGACCTTAGTTACATACTAGTGCTCGTAACTCCTCACTAGACCCAACTGCCTATGATAAACAAGACCAGATATCACTGCATATATTATGAGGTAAGGTGCAGCCTACAGGAGTGAGAGAAGACAATTCCATAGTAAGCATCTGAATCACACACTTGTACAATAGAAAGTAGATAGCTCCATGCAGTGTGAATAATGCTACATAGTACATAATCATTACATACGAGTTATTGTAGTGTGCGTAGTACGTAACAGTTATGTACATTGTAGTTACATGTACATGGGTACATATTTAGTGTACATATGCATGTACATACATGATTGTATAGGCAGGTAGATATATTTTGGGTTATGTTTACATGAATGATAGTACATGTAAATGTTGCAGTACCTGATATGATGGTCATCGCCTCCCTACGCCTGTTTCCATGGTAATCAGCGAGAGCGATATTTTCCAGTTAGTGTTTGTACTAACTTTCCCCTCGTAATCTGCATATACATGTAGATGTATAGTGTATTATGCAGGCATTCAATAATTTAACAAAATACGAAAATGAACTGCACTTTCAACATTGCAACTTTGGCAGGTTACTGAATAAAATTAATTAGTTAATTAATTTGTTTAGTGTGGGCATACAAATTCTTGTTGTTCTCATTATTACAATGGGAACTTTAGGATGAACAAGAACCAAAGATGGCAAAAAGAAAGCTGGTTTACTCAGTGACAATACCCTGTCCCACCAAATGCGGTCAATTTCGCGGTCCCGACGTTACACTATTATCTTTCCTGCCATTTGCCTACTGAGATCTTGGATAGCTGTTTGACTGGCATTGCAGTTCAACCCTGTATTAATAGATATTTGTATTATTCTTTATAAAAGTAGAGGGTTTATACGGAGTCGTTGCAAATAAACGTTTTTGAATACCAATGGTTATAGCGGACTGCATTTGGAGGCTTTTGGCCTCAGTAGCCCTCTTTCCTTTTACTCACTTCGCCAGTATCACAACCAAAAAATCCACCAATTTTCCTCTAAGAACCAGCAGTGCTCCTGTTTGAAGTAAGGAGTGGGGGCTGAAGTAGCTGTCCAGTCACCACGACTGCATCTAAGGCTAAATAGTTAGTCATAAGGTTGGGGAGTGCAATGGTGCCGGCAAAACACTTTCTCCGCCCAGTCCTGCCCCAGGGTTACCACACCCTGCCAGAAAGCTCTCTCTAGCCGTAAGCCCTTGAGAAAATATATAGCACTTTTTCAAAATCATAGCAGATAAGGCCTTGCTGTTAGGCTGTTGGATTTTTGGTACTAATTTCACACAGGCCACCAATCAGAAGTTGCCTCCCTTGCATTTAACAGCTAGGAAGACAGTACTGGCAATACTGCATATTTTATAACCTGATATGATCTGTATTTTAGAACAGAATCAGCAGTGCTGCTGATGAAATAAATGAATTGAAATAAAAATTTCAGCAATATTGCCAATTGTTCAAGAAATACTGCAATTTGATAAAATCAGACCTAATTTATATGGGTGTATATATTGTAGTTTTGCATCTAACCTAGTTGTATCTAAGCAGATACATGTAATTACAGTAAGTATCTATAGCATAATAAGCTAATTATAAGGATATTAGATTTACATCTGTAATAATTCGCTTAAAATTGCTTTATTCTATAGTTACTACAATTAATCACCACAGGGGAGATAAGCCTTAAACGAACACCTCAGTTTAAATTATACAAGCGCTTTGCGCCAGCAAGTCTCACTGCATTAGTTGCTCACTTCACTTGCTATAATGATGGCTTGTGCTCATGTACTATTGTAATGCATACGCATGACTTCTGGTGGCGCAGGCATTTTGCAGGAATTTCATGAGGAGAGATCTGTTGGATGGAATAGACGACCTACCACTTCAATGTGCTGATGATTGTTCAATAATCTGCTGGAAACACACAATGAAGATCTCAAGACCACCATGGAGTCAAATTGTGTCAAGGTCGGACCTGGCTAGCAAAACGGCGAATGAAAGCCAACTGTTCTAAGACTGATATTCTTTTGTTCCGAAGTAAACCAGCTCAGCTGAGGATAAACGGAGAGGAGCTCACTCAAAATAAAGAAACGAAAGTGTTAGGCTTCTCCTGTATTTGACTTTTGTACAATATGTACATGTAGTTCTCCACAACACAAGTACAGGTAAGCATTTATGCAAAAGTTCAACTGGAAACTAATATGATGCAGGTTGCAGCATGCATGTACATGTACGCGCACGCGTACGCGCACGTTTACGAGCACGCGTACGCGCACGTGTACTCGCACGTGTACATGCACGTGTACATGTACGTGTACATGCACATATACATGCACATGTACATGCACATGTACACGCATGTACTGCTTGATATTATTGTTCATTTACATATAATTACTCTGAGGTGTAATTAGTGTACTATCCGGTATACAATATACTTGTACATGTACATGTATATGTATATTATATATATACATATGCAGGTACATTAGATGTTGTTGGAACTTACATGTACATGCATAGCGCATATAAAGATGCAATATTAGATTTAGAGGGTGCCATTGGAGCTATCAAGCATAGTCATCTTTCTCTGAATTTTCTGGTTGATATAAATTTATAAAATATAGCAGCCTTCAAAGAGATCAAAGACTAGTCTCACATTTTGGGGAGTTGGCTCTAGTAGGCCTACCAGAATAGGGGAGCCAAAACAAGGATGATTTAATATTAAATAGTGCAGGAGAGGGCAACTCCATAACTAGAAGACTGATGCCAGCTCCTGCACCATTCAAGTGCTGTCATTGTGTATTTCTTAAGTTTGGAATTGACTTGTGTACACGCTATTAGTAGCTACATGTACATTGTGCATTATTTAGTTTGCATGTACAATGCAAATGGGAGCACAGTAGTTACGTGTATCTTATTTGAACTAGAAACCGTCTGGCCATAAACATTTTTGAACCTTTTTAACAATACATAGTTCAATCAGTCCCTTCAAAGTATGGCATCTTTACTAAAGTTTAATTTTCTTTAGGCGTTCGACGGCCACAGTTTAGAAATTTTGGCTAAGTTGACGAATATATTAATCGCTATATCACTGTAATACCCATAGCTAAATACTTATCATTTTTTCCTAATTCAATTAGTTAGTAATAACTCAAATCGGATTTGTCTCCCTTGATAGGTTGTGCTCTAGGCCATATTATTATGGTATAGAGTCATATTATTATATTTGAATAGAGGAATCTGATATGTAAAACTCCTATCTTGAGCAGAAAATAGATGAAAAAATGTCAAGCTTTGGAAAATTTGGCTCAATGATCTTAATAAAAATGAGCAACACTGTATGTAGCATAATCCATAGCACAATTATAATAGTTATATTCATGTATACACGATGCCTTCAAAGCATTAGACCAGCTTTCATTGTATCTGATACAGCACAGCAATTAAAGCACAATGAACCACTGATATTACATTCAGAATCCTGAATAGCAATGTATGATAACTGAATAAACAAACACAATTATTCCTGAGTTACTTAGAATTGATGATAATATTGAAATTTTTATACAATTGAGATCCTGATTCAAATATGGAGTTTTTACACGTGTATCCATCTTGACTATCAACACATAATATCCTATTATTGATACAGTTGAGTGCTGATTGGTTGGTGATAAGCCAATAAGATGTTTCTTGTTGAACCTGTCTATCCTTATCACCAGTCAGCTGAAAGCATTTTTTACTCCACACGTTGATGAAACTATGAGCTGCATAATAGGAATGAATAACCCAATAGATGTCAATAATGGAATAGTTGTATGTACACTAATTTTGCCAAATTAACCAACAAACTTGGACCCACACTTATTGAGAGAATCTACACGTATAGTCATATATGCATTTGTGAGGTGCTAACTTATTGAGAAATTTTACAAAAATAAGCTACTAATAATATAATGCATTCATGACTTTCTAACTACATAGTTCAATCAGTTCCTTCAAAGTATGGCATCTTTACTAAAGTTGAATTACCTTTAGGCGTTCGATAGCGACAGTTTGGAAATTTTGGCTAAGTTGACGAATATATTAATCGCTATATCACTGTAATACCCATGGCTAAATACTTATCATTTTTTCCTAATTCAATTAGTTAGTAATAACTCAAATCGGATTTGTCTCCCTTGATAGGTTGTGCTCTAGGCCATATTATTATGGTATAGAGTCATATTATTATATTTGAATAGAGGAATCTGATATGTAAAACTCCTATCTTGAGCAGAAAATAGATGAAAAAATTTCAAGCTTTGGAAAATTTGGCTCAATGATCTTAATAAAAATGAGCAACACTGTATGTAGCATAATCCATAGCACAATTATAATAGTTATATTCATGTATACACGATGCCTTCAAAGCATTAGACCAGCTTCCATTGTATCTGATACAGCACAGCAATTAAAGCACAATGAACCACTGACATTACATTCAGAATCCGGAATAGCAATGTATGATAACTGAATAAACAAACACAATTATTCCTGAATTACTTAGAATTGATGATAATATTTAAATTTTTATACACATGAGATCCTGATTCAAATATGGTGTTTTTACACGTGTATCCATCTTGACTATCAACATGTAATATCCTACTATTGATACAGTTGAGTGCTGATTGGTTGATGATAAGCCAATAAGGTGTTTCTTGTTGAACCTGTCTATCAGTATCGCCAGTCAGCTGAAAGCATTTTTTACTTCACATGTTGATGAAACTATGAGCTGCATAATAGGAATGAAAAACACGATAGATATGAATAATGGAATAGTTGCATGTACAATGATTTTGCTGAATTGACCAACAAACTTGGACCCACAAGTTTGGAGAGAGTCTACAGTCCTATAATAATAGTCATCTATGCATTTGAGAGGTGCTAACTTATTGTGAAATGTTACAAAAATAAGCTACATGTACTAATAATAGTATGATACATTTATGTCTTGCAATAGACGCCCATGATGATATCCCCACTTTTACTTCACTTCACTCAATTGTAATTTTCATAAGAAAGATCTAATGCCGGCTTTTCAACTATAATAGAGTGATTTCTTCACAAGTCTTCATATTGGTGTAGGTGTTTTGAAATGGCTATAAACTAAAAGATTAATGGAGTGGGCTATAGAAATTTTATTGTGAAGTTTGAAGGCACAGAATAAGGGGACAGTTAGGGGTAGAAAAGTTTAGACGCAGGAGATTTTTAGGCCTGTATACAGGAGCGACACTACCACCCTATGACAATTAACATCACACACTGGTTGTATAAACTATTACTTATTCTGGTCTAGATGACTCTTAGTCTCTGGTCTGTGTGAGCTTTTCTAGAAATACGATGTACATTTAGGTACCCATAGCTCTGCAGTCATTGACACAGGTAGGCTTTTATGTAGTTACAAAACCTGCCATAGCAGCTTAGCTTACATAAGTATAAAGATTATGTAAGTGATGTACGTGTAGATCCATTGTACTACATAAACCACATCTCTTTGTATAGCTATCTATATCAATCATAAATACACTCAACCGATTAATGCAAACAATAGCAAAATTTAAACCATTTTTACCAGTGGAGCTCAATGATTAATTGAATTATTTTTTTTTAAAAATTTTAATCATGGAAATTTAGGTGCGAGAGCAATCATAGAGATGGCTTGTAATACTAAACAAAATGGCGGATAATGGCCGCCCAGTGAGCAGTTGAGATGATAGCTTTAATAGGAGCATAGGACATGGGAACATCATACGAATGCAAAGTATTCCACATTCATCCTAATATTCCACAATTTTGGGCCCAGCATCATTGCTGGAACATGCTGGCATATTTTACACTCACCAGCAATCTAGACAATGTTGAAAAGGTTGATGTCCTTATGTTGACGCTTGATTTCAACGGCTCCAGAACTGATGTTTTCTAAGAGGCGCATATTGCCAACATATCCCATATCCCAGCATTGTTTAAGGGCAAAATTTGTTATTCATATAAAACTTCATACATGCCTGCATGAAGAGCTGGCAATTACTAATCCATTTTCTGGAGTGCGTGAGTATCACAGTAGCGACAGTTGGCAAACACATTCTGTTACATAGCAATAATATCCCATGTTACATAAAAGGGTTTTTGGCCATTTTATCCCACATACGTGTATGGAATGATGCTGTTTATTCAGGTAATTTGTCAATTGAGCTATCATCGACTTGTTTCAAATCCATGAAAATACCAGTACATGACTAGGGTTGAACCTGCGACCTCTACGGCATCTAATCAAATGCCACAGTGGTCAGAACAGATTACTACTACACCAGCTATCAACGTTTAAAAAAGAAGTTTCACTGAAGAGCCTTGCATACGTAATGCAGTATATCCATGTACATGTAGGAGATATTTGGAGGTTTGGCCATTTTATCCCATATAATACAGACTGTGCTATTTATGCTGAGTTCACGAACTAGCTGACAGGCAGTTGGAGAATTTCGTTTAACACAGGTCGTCTAAGCACAGCAATAACATATTTCGCTTACATAAGCAACGCTGATATTATTCATCCATCTAAATTACTTGCTCCTGTTAGCTGATTCAATTACCTTCTCTTGAGCATCTACACAGGATTGACGTGTTGACATCTATACGTGCGCACTGCCATTACCTAAATGCGTAATTGACAAATTGGGGAATCAAAAACACAATTGTGTTCAGCGATGAATTTATACCGTAACTCATTCTGTGATGACTGACGGACCCAGACACAAGCAAGTCCTCTCTGCACAGACCTGAACAACGATAAGATCATTCTGAAAAACAAGTGGAGACACCACATCACATCTGGACAAGGAGCAGGTAGATTATGTTATTGTAATACTGTTACAAATAAATACTTTATATTACATTTTAGCTGCATGTACAAGTATTTGTATGCTAAATTTCATCATCATATTTTTATCTCTAACATAACCAGTCAGTATTGTAAGCTTTGATATATCAACGAGAAAAATTATAGCCTGTTGCCAACAACTAAGTATGTCAAGCTCATCACACTCTTTATATAAAAAAATATATATTATGTTGTAGTACTGTGAAGGTATTACCAGGTTTTTGACAACATACTATCATGGTAAGGTTAACAAATGGTTCTCATTTTAGGTATAAATGGCTCGACAGAAAGGATGGTACTGTGCCTCTATGGCAATATTGCTTACAATGATGATGTTTGACCAGATCTCAGCCCAACATGGAAAAACATACAGCGTAGTGGTAGAAGTATCCAACTCTATGAGTGATAAACTGAACGAGGTATGTGATCGTAGCATAACGTAGTGATGAAACTACCAACTGCACCGTTGGCTCAAACTTTTGGTAGCGAGAAAGCTCTTTTTTGAAACGCTTTCATACCTGATCTGATATGAATGAATTGGAGTACTTTCCCAAAGAGGACTAATGCGGTAATGGTGACGGATTTCAAAATTAACTTGCTTAAGTAATCTGCACGGCATTATTATTAGCATAGATCAAGACTGTTTTAATGTTTTTGCTACCGACAAGCATGTTTCATATACCTATCAGTACCACCTTGTTTGGGAATGTAGGCCGCAGAATATTATTAGAAATACACTGCAGTACTTTCCAACAGTGCTTCACAACACTGTTAATGGTGTTTGGAATGATGTGACTATATTGTATTTATATACCTTTAATGAAGAATATATTTTAGAAATACGCATACGTTAACTGTAGTTTACCATAAATTCTAATTTCTCAAAATATTATTTTAAAAGTGCACGTTGGGAGAGAGAAACTTTTATATATACCACTAATCTTATAGTAATCCGATTTCAGTATTTCAAATTATAACTACTCAACTTAATCTTGTAAGAGCCAATCTGTTGCTAATTAAAAAATATTACGCATGGCCAGGATTCGAATCCACTTTTTATGAATGAAAAGCTGAGCTCTACCATCCAGCCATGGCAATTAATTTATCACCGGATTTCAATCAAGTTTGACTAAAGTAAAAATATTTGAAGATAAATAACATAATTATCCACCCTTTCTTTGAGAAAAAATAAATTTTTTTAACCTTGTAGCCAAAGCAGCTTCACTGTGTTGTGGTTATCTTTCACATGTTGGCACACCATGCATAGATAGTGTGCATATCATACAGTGCAATTAGCCAACTGTACCATGCTCGTTGTTCATGATGAAATTCAACTGCATACAATGTAGTGCTCTAGATCTTGCAGTTACATGTGTATGCTGTTGAAAGTGGAGTTAAATATTGTACCTTGAACTTGATTAATGCGCCGTCAGCTAAAATTAATTCTTTGATGGCACGTGTAATAATACATGTACAACATTCTAAGGTACGCTCATTTATCTGGTTCATAATTTATCTGGTTCGTAATTTTAATGCATATTTTTGATTAACTCTTTCTCTGTGTGATGTAGTGTATTGATTATGAAGTATGCCAGATTATATCTACACTTTATTTATTGGCAGTTGGTGACTAAGACAAACACATTCCTGTCTCCAGCCGCTGCTACAAACTTCTATGAAAACTTCGTCATCATACCCTTCAACCGAACATCAGGTTCGTAAAATTTTACTTGCCAAGTTGTTCTCGTTCCATAAGACGATCTGCGACTCCCTTCCAACTGATACAGATAGCCAACTAACTCCATGTCCATATCTCAAGCCAATACATTCATAAACCCCTCATTTTTATGAAAACAAATCATCAATGCTTTGCCAACAATAATTTGTGGTGGTAAACAACATGGAGCAGAAAAAAACTATGTCATTGCTACATGTATCTTAGAAACGCAACATAATTCAGGCTCAGTATGTGCAACGCATACTGTTCACTTTATCATCTATTGCCACAAGCCTCTAAATGTCGAGCTAATAATTTACATGTAGATGTATGTGTATGTCTGCTTACAACTAATGGGGGCAATTTTCGTATTAGAAAGACTCATTAGAGCTGTAACAGATTTCTCATACATCAGCGAGTCAGCAAATCCGGCAACAAAAATCGGGCGTTTGAACATCCTGTATAAATTCAATTTAGGTTGAACATTTATGGTGGTACCACCTATCTACCTATCTTTAGTGTTAGCAGATTCAATAGAAGTTCAGTAATCAACAACACTAGGTTGACGTACTTGGGTAATAGGTGTTGACACCTTTCTATTGTGTTCAAACTTACAGGGCGTTGATTGTATTTGTTGATGTAGATTGAATTTCAAATAGATGAAGACATTACATTTGAATTTGATTATCACACGATTTGAGCCAATTATGGGTGCAGTGTAGATGGGTGACACATTGCTACTTGTATTTAGCCATTGCATATAATGTTCTTACATCAGCCAATAATGTTTAACACAAAATAACATTCTACAGCCAAACATAAGTTTTACAAAAGCATATCCATTGCACATTGCGATATCTTTACCTACGCTTTACGTCTTGTAAATGCATAATTACATGACCAAATACATGTACAGTGTATGCCACTAATTACATAATTATATTACAATATACATGTTTTTATATACGCTTTTTATTAATCATAATCCCTTTATAATTATGGCATCCAATCTCACACTATCATAATGAACATAACACACTAACACCCAGTGCATCATTAGCATTTTTACTTTTTGTGCTACTTTTTGTGCATACTACATGGTGGGAGCAGCAGCAAAGTCACCAATGTCAGCAGTAACAGTAATAATTTAAACCATTTCATCAAATCATATGCAGCCACAATGAAACAAGCACCATTAAATGGTATTAAACTTTTAGCTGCTCGCTCTGTCCACCTTACCTAGCAAAATATTTAATTTTCTAACAACACAAAGCTAAACAACCTACAGTGTAGAGTAGATTGAACCTGGCACACCACAATTAGTTAAGTTTGACGGAATAAAAATATGAGTTTGTATGTAAATAAGGATGCCAAAAAGGGCACTCAACAACTTGAAACTGCTCTTCCTCCATATTTGGCTTAAAAGAATGACAAAAAGCATTAGAACCTGGATGGGTAGGGCTAGTAAAGTTAAAGCACCTCCATTATTTAATTCGGGGCTACGAGAAATGGGAGAAAATGGTGTCCCTTTACCTATTTATGTAGCACGGTTTCACCAGCAAAATAAGCCTCTATTTGTATTTTGTTAAACGTTGTTGGTAATGTGTTGTCGTTTATCTATGTAGTGATTTCTCCATCTACTGTAACAACTGATGCCAGCGTATTCAGAACTAGAATAGCAGACCTTGCAACAACTGCTGCTGCTCTTGATCCGGTAAGTAAATCATATTCATTAACTCCGTTAAGACACGTGCATGGGTACTTGGAACACCAATGGTGTTTTAACATAATTTAGGGATGACAGTAATGCCAATTACTCACATTTTGTCGGCAGTCTAAACCTGTAGTACCTTTAGCATGTATACCGTTATTGAATTATCATATTTTCTTGATTCCTACTCTTCCACGTATAAGACTTCTGGCTCAAGCAGCTAGCCAAACACTTTAAATGTGTTGTGCAATAAGTCTGTGACAACTACATTGTAATGCAGAAATTCTAAAGCATATAAGTCGTGAAAAGTGCTTAATCTTATCTCATTTCACTTCCAACCACATGACATGCACCACAGTTTTACATCTACAATAGAAACTTATACAATTGTTAGTAAAATCCAGTGCAACTAAATGATTCTCTAGTAAGAAAATAGTTACAGCTGAGTTATTCAAAGCAAAGTAATATAAACAAAGACACACACAGTAAAATGATATGAGTGAGCACGATGCATTGCAAAATAATTTTCTAGCCTTTTCTCTATGTTATAAAATAAATAACGTAAATCGTGAAAGCAAAAATTTAAGGGGGCAACCATGGCTTAGGGGTTAGAATGCTGAGCTTTCATGCTGAAGGTTCCAGGTTCAAATCTCGGTCAAGGTGGTGTTAAGAAGAGCATCCAGCCACAATTGCTCCTGTGCCTCATAGTAAAGTTCTTGGGGTCATGCAAACCAGCATGGCTTCAAGACAACCCTTCTACCCCTGCCAAAAGAAAAGGTCATGTTATCTGGGCCTTTTCTCGCAGGGAGTTGGCCAGTACTGGCACCTGGCAGTGCGCTGCCAGGGGCTGGTCACGCCGAGGAGTATAAGTCAGTGAGTTTCTTTATGGAAGCAAAAATTTAATGGAACGTGCAAAACACTACATTGTGCTAAACACTACAGAGTGGTAATTCTAAACAACCCAACATACAGTGTAATTATTCATTATGAATGAATACAATGAAACCTAAGAAAGCACTGCAATAATAGCATTCATTATGATAACTTCATTGATTGAGCTCAATTCAATGCCTACAATGAATCATAAAAGAAGGATGATGCTATAATTATTGTATATGCATAAGTATTATTTTGCAATTCAATAGCGTTAATTCAAGATTAATTTCACATAATCTAATGCAATACTTGTGCAATACATCAACAGAATGGTACGCAGTGTGATGGCATCCAGCCCCCCCCCCCCCCCCGTCTCCCGTGACTTTTGCAATTTTACTCCAACTCAGCTCAGTACAATGCATTTAGGAGTAATTGAATACGGTGCAGTGAACTACAGCGTGGTGGGATGTGCTGTGTTATGGTGCAGTGACATGCAGTGCAGTACATTAACAGCACTGAAAATCTTTACTATTTAAATTTTCGTTTTAGGTAGTTGATCCGAGCTGTGGCAGCGCCTCTCTACGTGCTGTGATAGACGCTCTTTATGCCTCTATGGAAGAATCTCACATATTTGTAATCACAAATTCTCAAGCATCTGATGACCCTGCCGACCTTGATATGGTTAAGAATTTGGCAGCTGTCAAACGTAGCCGGGTATGTTGTAAAAATATTTGTTAATTTTTTGTAATTAATGTTTAGTTTAAGAATAAGAGAAACTGTTGACTTACAAGGCAACCGGTTTTTAATGAAGATCTGTTAGTATTATCCGCAATAGAACAGTTTAACCTCAGCTGCTTAGCTTTAGAATATCAAAGTAGATCTTTTTGTAGTCACTTTCACAACTATCATAAAGCAAAATTAAAATGCTTGCCTACTGATGAGTATTCCACGTTTCGACCGCCCATCAACTACGTTATACCAATTTAGCATTTGAAAAGGCGTCAACATGAATTAACCCAGTCCTGTGAAAGAGCTAAATTTTTGCCCATAATCAAGTGAAAATCAACTGATGTCATTGTTTCCTACTGTTTGATACTGCTTTATAATATTTCACACCGAATGTACTATGCTACATGTACTGCTACATGTACTGCTACATGTACTGCTACCTGTACTGCTACATGTACTGCTACATGTACTGCTACATGTACTGCTACATGTACTGCTACATGTACTGCTACATGTACTGCTACATGTACCTTATTAAACTTTCTACAACTCAACGCCAATTACTTTTGAACTAAACACGTTTGGCACTTTCAAATCATTAGCGCTCGTGTGAACATTCCGGGTAGAGACCTTTTTTTTAAGTTGCCGGCTATCAAAAAATGACTGAGTGTCTAAGTTCTGCCAGTGGATGTAACGGAATAAGGAATTCTTTTATGATACACAGTCATGAACATTATATGTACAATATAATATGTTCATATCATGTACATTATACTGTATGTACAATAATGCACATGTATATATAGTGTACATGTACATATAATGTACATTGTATGTACATGTACATGTAATGTACATATAATGTACATTCTCGTATAATGTATAATCGTATAATCGTATAATGTACATTGTCGTATGTACAATATATGACAACATATTGTAACATACAGCAATGACACAATGCATTACCCCAACTGATAACTTCCAGGTGACTTTTCTTGTACCATCGGGATGCGGCTCTACGAGTGATGCTGGGTACACAGTCTACAAGGAAATAGCACAGTCTACTGGTGGTGAAATGATGAAATTTGGGTTGAATCCATTTAAGACGGTAAGTAAAATGTATGCTAATTCACTCTCAAACTGTACGTTGATGTGTGAGATTAACAAATTACTATATAATTTATTATCCATTGATATTGGGTAACATAATCTTAAAGAAGGAGCTACTGTATTTCTTGAATATACCTGTTATACAGGTCTGTTTAGGCTTCCATGTAGCCACCAATACATCAAAGACTAATATTTTAGCATTGTGAACAATTTCCTTTTTAAGCTAGACACTACTTGTTAAAAATGTCATATAATCTCATTACATTATTATTAATTCCCATTGCCTCCATAATATTGTATCATAAAAGTGATAAAGTGGCAGTAGCATGGTGGATAACTTACCCATTCTACGTTACTTTGTATTAATCTGATTTATAATGTTTTCAGTTGATCTCAAAATGGAGTGAAAAATATGTACCCGACGACACCAACCCAGATCTTTTTCCAACAAATCTTCTGTCTTATGATTCTCCAGATTCTTTCGTTTCATCATTCGTTGTAAGAGTGGCACCTGGATGTACAGGGTTGACTATATCAATATCCAGTACCTCATCAATAACTCTCTCTGTCAGTAAGTGGTAACTGATCAATAAACCTTATGTAACAATGCAATCCTCAGCCCTCATATAGTATAAGATTTAACACCTCAGTGTGGTAGCATGCCATTATAGTAGCATTTACAAAGGTAATGGACCTTACAAAAATGGAATGAACGCTAAACTGCCACCATGGTCTAAAATATGTATCATAATATTGCAATGATTATACATCATTTTAAAACGCTCTTGGGGATAATTGAGTTCAAGCCCAAATTTAAAAAAAACTACACAACATGATGTAAATTTTAGAATATCAAAATAATTATTGTTTGCTATGCATTGTCACAAGATAGTAGTACTTGTGAGAGTTCGGTGAAGTCACTGTAGTCAGAGATAATCAAGTGACACACAGCTTGGTCTATCTAGTGCAGAGAAGATGTAGTGTGTAGTGTAATGTATCCTTGTTTATTGCTAAAAGTTAACTAACTCCTATAAAAATTGGGCTTGCTTATATATATGAGAAGAATGTTCTAGTAAGTTCTCCACCAAAATATTACATCATTACAATAACAATTAGTCATAATCAGCTGAAAGAATATTCTACTACATTCCAGAGTATACAAGTACATTGTAGTAGTAAACAATATTGCGCAATAATATTATAGCGATAGTAGCCTATAGTTATAGTAGTAATAAAGGTATGTCAGTGTAAACAATGTATGGCTCATTATTGCCCTTAGCATGACATCAATATAAAATATGTATACTATGTACTTATATCATAACACGTATATAAGCGAAATATTCTTATTCCTACATTCTGCCAATATGGCTAGTACGTTAGAAGAGTCTATATGTATTGCTCAGAATTTGTGACATGCATTAATTGTGAAGAGATGGCGCATTCAACTATCATGTTTAGAAATTTTACTGTTACATAAAATTATTTCAGTGCTCTGTATATCATAGCTGTTATTAGTCCTCCTTAATAGGCGGTAAATTACTGATACAACTAATGAGACATGTTGTTTACTGGCTATGACTTGCTGAATTTGGAGTACTGACATAACAGGTTGTGCATATGTATACATCAATCAAGAGATACATTAAAATGTGCATCTAAATATCAGATTTATCTCATTATCTCCATGGGCAGGTGGAGCTGTATCAGTGTTGAGCCTGAAGAATAAACTGTTTGTGAGCAAATTTGGCGCTGTGTCGGGACCAGTAACGTTCAATGTCATAGTAGCTACTGCCTGGACTCTCAGAGTAACAGGTAGGATACAGCCTTAGTGTTTGTGCCATTTGCAAATGTAGAAGTGCTGCTGTAGAAAGTCCTTGCAAATCAGAGTATACTAACCCTTGATAGTTGTCATTTGTCTCAGCCATCATTTATGCGATAGCTTGCTAAGTGCGAGTCGATGGCAGTCAATTAGCTTGCATTAAAATGAAAAAAAAAAACATTTATCTGAAGTGCAAATCTCTAATCGTTATATTCATAACTAACATTTACTATGGCATTGCCATAATGTGGCCACGCTGCTCTGATATTTTTTCCAGGTCACTGTGTCTTTGCTAATAATAACCTGTCACTGCTATGTTTCATTTTTCAGCGGGATGTCCATTTTACTTCAGGCCATCATTTGTAGAACAACCCGCTGCTGACTCCCCTGAAATATTGCATGGTAAGACTGTCAGTGTAATGCATTGGCAGACCAACAATAGATTTTACCACCTAAATACACTGTATGTATGTTCGATGTACATGCTCATGTACATCTACATATACATGTACCTAATTACATGTAAAAGTTTGATGTTTACAGACGACAGGTGCGTTTCAATACTACACCAACTCCAACACCAACTCCATCATCAACTCCGAATTCCAGCACCAACTCCAACTCCCAAATATGCGTTTACACTATGAAAACTGGTTGTTGACCACAAAATCAATCAACCACCAGTATTTATAACAAAGCAAAGCGCAGCATGCCTGGCTATTACAGTACAAGAGTGTACATGTACTGCGATTATAGTAAATAAGCTTAGATTTATCGTCTATGTTCAGCAGCCAATCCTAGATTTGTGAAATAGATGGTAGTTACAACCTTAGCTATCAGAAATTATACTTCAAATTACAACTTCGTAATTTAAAGTATAATTTTTGATAGCTAATGCTAGACAAAAATTTTTCCCATAATAAAACTGTAGGTTTATCCT
Organism: Bugulina stolonifera; assembly: GCA_935421135.1. Lineage (NCBI taxonomy): Eukaryota > Metazoa > Bryozoa > Gymnolaemata > Cheilostomatida > Bugulidae > Bugulina > Bugulina stolonifera. The sequence goes on along the minus strand of OW285197.1, from coordinate 5,630,088 downwards.
CAATAATCCAGAGCCAATCCTAGATTGGCAAAACAGATGCTGGCTATAATTAAAATACTGATTTCTGATTGGTCAGTACTCACCAACTTGTCGGTGTAACTCAGCACTGTTGGGTTGCATCTACTTTGTCTCCGACAATAGGGATCTCCAACATCGACACCGAGTTTTGTGTTTACACTACACAAACTTTACCGGAGTTGGGAAAAAAAGACGGAGTTGGTGTAGGAGTCGGTGTAATGTAAACGAACTTTAAGAAGTTGCATTCACAGCAATTATGATATTGACTGGTTTTGGGTCAATAAATGAGACAAGAATGGTACATCATTATCTTTATCACATTCTATTATTCTCATTACAAGCATCTAGTATTTCATGTAGAATGTGAAGTGGAATTGCTTTGCCATTCAACAAAGCACTTTTTACGCTAAAAAACAGAACTAATTATTTAGATAAAGTTGAGTAACAACAAGTTTTGAGAAATACAGTGAGTGTGGGAATCAACAACAACCAATAATTATTCACTATTGAGTATCATATTTGACCTCTTAATCCCGTAATGAAACCACTTGTGCTTTTGTTCAAACAGCTGCTCCTAGTTTCTCAGTGGCTGGTGGAGGAATGGATTATATGCCACCAGTAATAGGTAAGATGTAATATAAGCATTTTTACATATTTAAGCCTACAAGCATCTAAGCATATAAGCATCTAAGCATATAAGCATGTCCAACATGGTTATCTTTATCAGAATTGTCAAACTTCTTGTGTAGACATGGCTTCGTTCCAATGTCAGATGTACAATGCATAGCATGCTGTCATTATACATTTGCAATTGAAAATTTCAACCTTATTGGGATTTTGCCAAACTTCCATCATTTTGCCTACCAACCTACACTGCTCACATAACTTGATTTCATGCAGCAATCGATGATACAATGAATACTAGAACTACTAGAAAAGACATATTCTGACAATGGATGTTAACTCGTTACCCTAGTAACAAGTTGACGGTGTATACTGTTTTTCAGGTTGCATATCACATTGAATATTGTGCATGTCAATTTTCCACTGCAGGTTCAACTGTTAGTATGGTAATAGAGGCATATGGCGACTTGACCTCAGTGAGTTACACATCTTTCAAGGTCAATACCCTGCGCGTCGGGCAACTTCATGAAATAGACTTTTCAAAGCACAATGACACTCACTATATAAGTGCATCCACGTTTGTGGTACCCAGCGACCTAACCCAGATACAGGTAAGTACCTATTGTATTGATGCGTATTTTGTTTTTCTCAATACATTATATGGGAATTCACCACGTGCACGTAGGCTACCTTGTCCTACGAGATGATTAATTCATGGGAAGGACTCTGCTTGACATCAAAAGCTGCATGAACGAGCAATAGGTAGTTAATACAACATTAGGGTTACATACACACATAGTTGTGTATTAGTAAATTATGATATATTATGTACCTGTTCAAGTGTGTATGCCTGAGGAGCATAAGACCAAGTGCACACTGGCACAATATTGGCATCCATTGAACACCCACTATCTGTAGGTTTGATAAACTCATTTTAACTGTTGCTATGGAAACGTTTTGCAGGTATTTGGTGAAGCTAGTGGGGCAGAGTTCCGTCAATATTCTTATGTTCCTCTACGCGGAGGTGTGTATGTCTTAATTAAACATTGAAGTAGTTTAGTGCAATGAACCCAACATGGCCAAATAGACATCATTTACATGTACATGTACAATGTAGTATCAATCGTAATAACTAGTCGGTTGCATATACATGTATTTGTACGCGTAGATGTTGATGAGTGTGCTGATGAAAGTGATAACTGCGACGAAAATGCTCAGTGTAGCAATACAGGCATTGGGTTTGACTGTACTTGTAATGACGGATATGAAGGAGATGGGGTAACATGTATTGGTAAGCACTGCCAACATAAAAGTTCCATACGTTTTCTGTGCACAATGTCATATACATGTAATATGCTGTGACAGTGATTATTTGGAAAGAGTGGCTAAGGATATTCAAAGGAAAAAACTTTAGTTTATATTGCGTCTTAGAATAGTCCATATTGGGAGGATAATTAACCGGATTTTGCAATATTTGTGGATTCTACCTTGAACTTGCTTAATTTTCTTAAATTTAGCATTTTTGCAGTTTCTTCTAAATTTACTAGAAAATTGAGCATGAGCATGAGTATATGGAAATATAAAAATTATGACGATATGTTTTAATTTAGCATATGTGTTACATGTACATCTGCAATTGTATATTATGCTATCGGTTTGCTATCATTAGACAAGTAAGTGAATATATGATTTAAAATATTTCCTTCAAAAACAATGTCATGGGAATTCCATGTACAACTGTTTAGCATGTTGCTAGAGTTATCTTAATCAAATGTTTCTGATTTCAGCGGTGACAACCACTACTACTACCACAGCTCAACCTACTACTACCACAGCTCAACCTACTACTACAACAGCTCAACCTACTACTACAACATCTCAACCTACTACTACAACAGCTCAACCTACTACTACAACAGGCCAACCTACCACTACCACAATCCAACCTACCACTACCACAGCTCAACCTACTACTACAACAGGCCAACCTACTACTACCACAATCCAACCTACTACTACAACAGCTCAACCTACCACAACCACAGCTCAACCTACCACTACTACCACAGCTCAACCTACCACTACCACAGCTCAACCTACTACTACCACAATCCAACCTACTACTACAACAGCTCAACCTACCACAACCACAGCTCAACCTACCACTACCACAGCTCAGCCTACCACTACCACAGCTCAACCTACCACTACCACAGCTCAACCTACTACTACCACAGCTCAACCTACTACTACAACAGGCCAACCTACTACTACCACAATCCAACCTACTACTACAACAGCTCAACCTACCACAACCACAGCTCAACCTACCACTACCACAGCTCAACCTACCACTACCACAGCTCAACCTACTACTACCACAGCTCAACCTACCACTACCACAGCTCAACCTACTACTACAACAGCTCAACCTACCACTACCACAGCTCAACCTACTACTACAACAGCTCAACCTACCACTACCACAATCCAACCTACCACTACTACAACTCAACCTACCACTACCACAACCCAACCTACCACTACTACCACATCCAAGACATCGACGTCAACCCACCCCAGTACCACAAGCAGAGGTAAGTCGATATAGCTTCTGTTCTTCTAAGATGTACTTTTTTATCATTTCAAACAGTGTGAAACTAGACCTATTAGTGCAGAAGTGTGAATAAAATAAGCACGTTGATTGACAGCTCAACTTACCGTATTTATGTATAACATGAATCAAAAATAAATATACAAGTTTCACGGTGATTATAAATAGTGTACCACTTCACACTCTAGCTGTTCAGTCACCAGAAATCTATAGTAGTAGACAAGCGAACTATAACAGCAGTTACAACCTACACTAGTGTGCCCAAATAATTTTTAAAAGCTGCCTTTACATGTATATACATGTAAATTAATATACATTGCACAATATTATTTTTGACTTGAATGGGAGAATTGACAGCATGGAATAGTATCTGGTCAAGTGTTAAATACATTTACATTTACATGTAGTAGTCAGGCTACTGTGTAATACTGATTAAATTTGCTGCACATTGCTAGTTATCTAGTTTACAAGTGCAATATCCAAATATGCCATTTAATTGTCACCTTTCAGTGTCAAATCTATATTTGGTTGATTAAAACCTGTTATTTGTTTTAACATGAGTCATTGGTGGTTAGAATAACATACATTGTATAAAGTACGCACAGTGTATATAAAATCTATTGCTTATTACTTACTAAACATAATAATCATAATAATAATCGTAAAATCAAAGTGTATAGCTTTTCTTTCACTTTCTCATTAGGTAATATCCTTTGTGAGGTCTACAAAACAACATTGACTGTCTTGAAACATCCCAAACTATAAAATTGATATAATAATATGCTCAACCCATGCATCAACTCAGCAACCACAAAGATTGAGATTTAAAAAATGCTGTAGTCTTAATGCAATGCACATAATCTTGTCAGAAATTTCCTATATGCAAGTTCAATGTATATTCAGGTATCCCATTGCTTTAACTATTCATGCCACAAATAAAAGTAAATACAATTTGTAAGGTAATTTGACAAAATCCTTTCAAATTTGCCATTAAAAATTTAAAAAATGCAAACGCGTTTTTGGAGAAGTTTTTAAAGATATCCACTCGGAGATCACAGTGGATTATTCTGCAGGAGATGGCAATTAGAAACCTCTTTTCGTATGTCTAATAACAACGCTCGTAGCAAAACGCAAAATTCTGCGCAGAGACTGAATAGTAAAACCTATTGTTTATCTTACTATAAAACAGAAATTATTGGACATGTGAAAGGGGGTTTCTAATTGCCATCTTCTGCAGAATAATCTAATGTGATGTCACAGTGGATATTTTTCAAAACTGCTCCACAAACATGTTTGCAGGTTGTACTTTTTGATTTTAGTGACACATTTGAAAGGTTCATGTCAAATTACCTTATAAATTTTATTTAGCTTTATATGTAGCATGAATAGTTTAAGCTTAAAATTCTGCTTTAATTCACAACAACACCATGCGGCACTCAGATAGTTTACAAAAATACAATGTACTAGGAAAGCTTGGTAACCCTTTGCTAAATATACACGGTTGGCAAAATAAGGTTACAGTGTTTTTATATTAAAATTTGGTTCTCAGCAAACACCGTGAAACAGATTAAAATGTAAACACTTCTCTAATAATTCATCTACATTGTACATGTATTTAATGTGGCATAGTAAGATTTGTATATAAGTATTTCTGCACAGTAAAGGTACATCCGTAATAAAAATGGCTTTTAAATTTTTCAGTAGAGCTAACATCACTGTTGCGTTCTATCTGCAGCATTATTGGCCTTCACCCAAAATATGATTGAGAAGTCTGAACAATACAGTAGATGACGCACCAAATCATTATTTTTGAGCAAACATATTTGGTTAGATATTAGTGCTGGACTTGGAGTACATGTAATATATACAACATGTAGTTGCTAAGTACAAATGTAATTAGTTTATAAATAATTAGTAGTACATACTGCAGGTAATATTTGCATTGCCATTTTTACAGTGTCAACTACTACCAGGCGATCAACCACTCGACACTCAACTACCACTAGAAGATCAACCACCCGACACCCAACTACCACTAGAAGACCAACCACCCGACACCCAACTACCACTAGAAGATCAACCACTCGACACCCAACTACCACTAGAAGACCAACCACCCGACACCCAACTACCACCAGGCGCTCAACTACTACCAAGCGACCAACCACTAGACGACCAACCACCAAGCGACCAATCACTCCTTGTCACAGAAAGCGTTCTCGGTACAATGCAACAGGTAGGACTAATCAGTCCACCACTTTAATGTGAAAGTCTGTTATTGATTATTTTCTCGTAGATTCCGTAGTCTTGCTATTACTGAAGTGGCTCCTTAGCTGACACGTTAATTTTCATAATTTTAGCGTGTGAGATGTCTTCAGAGTTTTGCGGAGTAGTTCAGATGAATAATCTGCCCTGTCCTGGTGGTTTATATGTTGATGGTTTGTCCAGACACCCTGATAACCGTGACGGTAGAATACCCGCCATGCCTTCACTGATCTACAGATCCTGTTGCATCACTAAGGGATTGGGGCAATTTCCAAATCCTTATCCACCCAGAAGGTTCATATAAAGAAAGCTGAACCCCAGCTCCAGTGGCAACCCGTCTACTCGTGAAATACAGATTATTTATTGAAAACCTTAAACTTATAGAATTCCTATTTTCCTTGATGTAGTCCACTGTGCTGCTAATTATTTCAGATAGCTTAAATTGATTACTCAGTAAAATTTTCATAAAAGATTGCTATATAAAAGCTACCACTATGCGTGTACATGCATTGTACAGTCATGGTGAATAGCATAATATATTTATTTGACCAGATACCTAAATATTGATTTCGTAGAATTTATGAATGTTGCATACCTTGCAAACAGAGAGTCATACATGTATTTTTTTAAATTTCATTAGTCGCCCTGCTTCATCACAACATAAGCACTGCATATTGGCTAACGACTCCACATTTCGTTTCACCATGATCCTATGTTGACTTGTTCAATGTATAGTTTACAACAACCACGTGACATACATGTAATCAGTAAGGGAGCATTCCATAATCTTTATCGACAATAAAATAATGATGGCAATCAACATAATAATGCTATTTTTTCTTTATTACTCAATGGCATTTCACAAGTAAACTGTAGATTTTGGAAAGATCTAACTGCCAAAATGTTTACATTCTATGGGTCAACAACACAGCCTGTCAAGGGAGATAAATTAATCTAGACAAACACCATAATTATTTACAAATGTACATGACTGTATATTATAAAGGACTATTAGCATACAAATACAAATAAATTGTACATGTAACGAGCACCAGCATGTTCCTCTTTGGGGAGTTATCTTTCCTTGGGAAACAAGTTGAGTTATTACAATGAAATGGTAAATAACTGTAGATTCTCATACATGTACAAACAGCTGTTGGTTCAAATATGGCAAATCAAAATGATACCAGTACATAGATAAGTAGTAGTGTAGTAATTTCCATTTTATAATTTTAGATATTTCTTCTTCGACAGTAACATGTTCGCCGCATTACATTTGCACGAAAATGCAAAAATTTGGATTTTTTATTGGGGTTGTCTTTGCCTGATACACATTGCATTAAGTATCTATGTTGAAGGGACAACTCCAAAAAACCTCAGATTCAAACTGCAGCAACAGCTTTATTTAGTTAACGTGTGCTAGTGTAGTCAAGTTTTAAGTTTTGTGAAATTTCATTAATTACCATTCAAGAAGTGGCGCTTTTCTCCAATGAAGTCTTGTTTTCGCATATGGTTTGAGCCAGTGCTATATTACATGTAGATAAATCTTCAAGCGGGTGAGCTTTAGTATTAATGAATTTTTGATAGTTACATTTGTAAAGAATGACAAACATAGCTTCATAAACATCATCTTGCAGGAGAAAATAACTCCAAAGTAACACTCCAGAACAGACAACTCCAAACCAAAAGAATGAACAATATAGAACAGAAGTTATCTCCTCAAAAGTGGAAACAACTCCTACACGTTACTATCAAGAAGCAACACTCTTCAACTACCAGTACAACAGGAGTTAAAAAGGACTATAACTACAGAATAATGTACCACAAGTCACGCCCCTACATTATATTATAGCCCATACATATAAGCCAGAACTAACAGTAACAATTATCTAATATCCTGCAGTGTTTTCTTAGCTAGCCAATAGAAATTAAATAGACAACCGAGCTCACTATGACAGATTGATATAACTATTGCATATAAATATTTTAGCTAATAGGAAAAGCTTTATATTGTAATAAAGAGTATACAAAAAGTATAAAAAGAAAGGACATCATAATATATTAAGAGAGAGCTTGCTAGCTCGCTAGCTTGCTTACTAACTTACTTACTTGCCGTTTTAGTTAGTGAGTCACTTACTGTGTTTACTATCTTAGTTGTTTACTGATTTAGTATTTTTCTCTAGTACAGTAAGTCATGAATATTTTATCTAGTTAGCTTTGTATTTTAATAATATGTGTATTTTATGTACAATCCCTGTTCTCCCGTTAAACAGATTGTGGATTGAATAAGTAAATAGAACAAGGGATATGAAAGGAAATTAAAGTGGAGTTATATTGGATATACATGTATAACGTGAAGTAATACATTGATGCTTGAGCTAGCAATATATTGATATAGAGAAATTGATGGGATATTCGTATATTGTAAGTGGATATAAATGTGGATAATTAATAATTGAACTTGGAAATCTTGGAGACAAATTGTATGATACTTGTTGAAGTAATTGTGATAATCTTGGATATAAATGGTATTACGTGACGTCGCATTGTGTAAGATATTGTGGATAATTCAGTGGACAAATTACGTACAGCGAATTGTGAATTGAGTACAATTGTAATAGTCTTGAGATATATATACATTGGTTAATGATACATGGGGAATAGTACAGTGAGATTTACGTGAATAGAGCATACAGTCATATCATAGTTGTACATTCTAGAATAACTTATTAGTCGGGCCAGTGAGCCGTTATCATATTATTTAGAGTTGCTCAGTTAGTCACACAGGTTGCTGGTCGTCCTTCAGTTGTCCCATCTTGTCATATACAAATAGTATTGTTTAATATACATCCTGACTTATGTGACCGCTCGGACCTCCTAGAGAATCCACGCAGATAACCCCCTGCCCTAGTTGATGGAGTGAGGGTGGTGCGATACATCAGACCTACAACGACACATATAGCTTGCGTACATAATACATATATATAACGACTGACCTGCACCCCTGCTCCCATCACACATTGTACGTTTCAAAGGCTAGATTAATTTATAGGGGCAAACATTTTCATGAGAAGTGCTGAATGATTTACATTACCAGTTAGGATTATCATGGGAACATAACTCCAAACTACGCAGTGAGCATTGGAACATAACCCTGCAATTCATAACATGAAAGTCAACCACTCCAGACTTACGTGCGTGTAATAATATAATATTTTACCTACATGTATGTGTACATAGGAATGCAATTATTGGTTATTGAAATTATTACTATTATCGAGTTATCGGAATGCAATTTTTCCGGTATGATTGTATGTGCGTGCATATGTGCGCAGCTCAGGCAAAGGTTGCGGGTACATTTGTCTGCACGCACACCCGACAAGTGGGAACAAGTTTCACTTGCGGAGTCCGGCCTGGTCACCACAACTGCAAGAGGCTCAGTTGAAAGGAAATTTCATTCTGAGCAGATATATACCTAGTTTTGGGTCGGTCCCCACAATGACCATTTTTGATGCACACGCTTTTGCACAAATGTTGGGGAGATAATAACAGTGGGCAGACTGTTTGTGCATAGGCTTGTGCATGGCTTGGCCCCCACACTGTATGTCTTGAGTCAAACACAAATGCGGACCCCACTTTGTTGGCGGTTAGCAGATGGCAGTCCCCACTTTAATAATCTCCTGCAGGTCTCTCCATTGAGCATGAAAATGCAGTTGCGGGTACCGCTTGACAGGAAGTGCTCTTGTATGTTAGAAGGAAAAAACATCATGTTGACTGTGTGCATCTGTTACTTTCCATAAAAGTCATTGTGGAGACCGTTAACGATTTATTTATATTATATTGAATGTGTGCATGTGATTCGTTATGTAAAGGTTCTTGTGGGACCGCCTACAAAAACTATTATTGAAAGCATCATACGCACGCAGTCAATATAATATCATATGATATTATATTGACTGCGTGCGTATGATGCTTTCAATAATAGTTTTTGTGAGGACCATGAACAGTATAACTACATTGCATATTGGGACCGCTGTGTGCATGTGATACAATCATTGTGTTATAGTTCTTGTAGGGACCGCATACTGTGTAGCTATGTTATAATGATTGTGTGCATGTGCTGCTTTCAAGAAGAGCTATTGTGGGGACCGCTAACACTTTCAGCCCTGAGGACGAGTATACTCACAGCTATGTTTTTCACAGGGGCCTGAGGATGAGTATACTTGCAGTTGCAGTCTTTTATACATAACAGCAAAACTATTGAACCTGTGGCAGTAGTAAAGCCATATCTAGTGAGAGTGTGCTTTTTTTGCGTTGACACATAATCTCCAGCATTCCAGTGCTAATACAAACGATTTAATTAGGTGTTGAAAACAACTACATTAGATGTCTTCGTGACATAAACTTCAGACCTAGGCCGATCTACGAAAATATTTTCCGGCACACATCTGTCACAGGGCCACGAACACACCGGCCAGGGCCAAAAGCAAAGTCCTCATTTCCGCGCAAAGAAATCAGGTGTGCCGATGAGCTAGAAATGGTTTCGTCCGGCCAAGAAAAATGCCCTCCTGACCTGAGCCGGACGGCCATCTTGTGATTATACTACATTGACTGTGTGCATGTGATACTTTCTATAAGACTACTTGCGGGGACCGCTAACAGTTCAACTATGTTATATTGACTGTGTGCATGTGACACTTTCTACAAGAGTGCTTGTGGGGACCACTAACTGTCCAACTATAAAACATTGACTGTGTGCTTGTAATACTTTCTATAAGAGTACTTGCGGGGACCGCTAGCCGTCTAACTATATGATACTGACTGTGCGCATGCGGTACTTTCTACAAGAGTACTTGTGGGGACCGCTAGCAGTTTAACTATTAATACTATACCAACTGTGTGCATGTAATACTTTCTATAAGAGTTCTTGTGGAGACCGCTAGCAGTCTAACTATAATTGTTATATTGACTGTGTGCATGCAGGACTTTCAGTGTGCATGTGATACTTTCTATAAGAGTACTTGTGGGGACCACTCACAGTTCAGTTATGTCTTATTGACTGTATGCTTAGAATACTTGATAATAGTACATGTAGTTATTGCGGGACCGTTTAGTGGCAAGTCATGTTATATATTTATACGATGTTCTCTCTCTTGCAACTCTTCATTCTTGAAGTAATACCAGCATCTGGATAGTGTTTAAGTTTTAGCATAACTTCTGTTTCACGTACGGAAGTTGGATTAGGCTTAAACGTGGTCATGATATAACTAAATGAATTAGATAATATCAATCACACATATACACTTTTTGTACGTGTCTATTAGTGATGATGCATTTTAGGCACAGAAATTTACTTTTAAGCGGTCGGAGACTTGTTTTAAGTCCATAAAAATGCCAGCCTCCGACTGTGGTTTGAATCGGGGGCCTCAATAATAGCTAGTAGCCCAGCACAGTGGTTTGAAACAAGTCTCTGACCACTCAAAAATAACTTTCCTTGCCTAAAAATACATAATAATATATAAAAGATGGCCAAACACCCTAACATCTTACATATACAGTCATGTAAATAGCAAGGTGGCCGTGATGTCTTGCGTGAAGTTCACTCAGAGCATTTCTTTTGCTCACCGGTGAAGCTTCCTTTTTAAGGCTGTTTAGCTTTTGTAGTGGTAGCATGTTCTGTTCACTGCGCTGGCAATTCTGTTCCGTGGAGGCACCAGTCAGGGACTAATTTTTTATGAATTTTAAAAATCAGTCTCTGACTGCTCAAAGACAAAATTCCTTCTCTAAAAATACATCATGATATACAGAAATGGCCAAACCCCCCTAACACCCTATCCTTGTGAAGTATTTTCATTAGGGTTATGCTTAAAACAATTAAAGGGAAGTGGGATAGGAGAGTGCCTGTCCTTTCAACAAGGGGTCATAGGAAGAGAGCTTATATTGACCCTCTGGGAAACAGCCAGAATACCCACCAAAAATCCCTAAATCTTTTCCCTACCTAACAATGCTACGCCATGCAAGGCTTGTAGGCATTGAAGCAATTTGCAGAAAACTTCTCACAACTCCAAAGGCCAGAGGGCATTCCTAGTACTAAAATTTCAAAATATGTTGCCACAATATTACTGACAGGTGTGTAGACAAAAATAATTTGCCACTGTTCGAATATTTTAGTTAGAAACAGGACGTCCTAAAAACATTTGAACCTCGATTCTCAACCCCAAAACGAAAACTACTGTTTTTGAAACACCCTGTTTTTGACATTTATGGAACGCTTCTTTACAGAAAAAGCTCTACAATGGGATGAATTTTGCTCTGTCAAAACATAAACAAGCGCTACGAATCTTTCAAAGTTGTTCAAAGCAAAGAATATCCTCCCTATGGCCATGCAATGGTTAACAATGCCTTGCCAAGACTTTACATTGCTGTTGCAACCTTATGTTTGGCAAGCAACACAGCTTTATGTTTAATGATACAAGTGAAAAGGCTTGCCATAAGACTTGACATAACATTTACATGTGTGTATTCATTCCCACTTAAAGACTCCAGTCTCTGGCAACTACCATGGCTGACAAGGATTACTCATTCATTTTGACAATATTTTTTCACCAACATCCAATAAAAAGCTTTTCGAAAGACCCCAATTTGGTCTCATATATGTAGATAGGCTGGATTGCTGTCCTAGACTTCTCCAGGGTGCCTTGACGGCGCCCTGGACCCCTGGCCTGTTTATTTTGCCATCCTTCTGACAATTTTCTAGAAACGCGTCTGAATTGTCTTCTCTTGGTGTGTGCTGACTTCTTTTTGGAGACCATTTTGCACACACACACAGCCAAGTATGCAACTAGCGGACCCCACTTTTAGTCAGAAATGCAGATGGTAATGCGGTCCCCACTTTGTGAACTTCTAGCAGATGACACTTGTTGCACGGTGCCCACAAGTGTTATCTCGTCTGCAAAATATTATGAAAATGCGTCACCTGGACCCCACAACTGTTTTGAAGTACTGTGACCACAATTACTGAAATAAAATTATAATATGAAAATGATTTTCTCGGTTGGTGAGAAGTTGTCTTTTCAATGAGCCAATAAACAAGCTTCTAGCCCTTCTAGAAGTGGTGGTCCCCGGAATACGCACTTGGGTCAGATGTCCCCGCAACTGTCGTCTCACCAATAATAGGTGTGTGCGTAGGTGTGTGCGTAAGATGTAGTTATAGTTCGAGCATGTACCCATGTACTTATACAATTATGTACATGTGCATGTACATGCACTTATACATGTACAATATGTACTAACATGTACATGCGCATATACTATATGCACTATGCACATGTGTAAGGGAATTATAGTATTAATACATGTATATGGTTACCAGCGATGTCTTTAAGATGCACATGAATAATAAGGGTTCGGTATCTCATTAGTTTAATTCTGTTGCAGTTTAAAAAACATCTTTAGGAAAGAGTCTGGTTTTTAGATTTACACTGCCATTTGCTGAACTATAGCTGCATGTATATTTGTGCCATGGTAGCTCTTCTTCATCTTCTGAATTGTCTAAACCAGATACTGTTTGACAAAAGGATTAATCAGTGATTGAATAATTCATTCCAATTCAAGAGTGTAAAATTGCTTACATGTACTACATGTCTAAATAAGTCTAAATACACAGTCTAAATAAGACATCAATGCTGTCATTCTGCTTGTTGTCTGCCGCTACACCTGGGATTAAAATCCTGTCAGAGATGGGTTAGTTTTACAGCTGTGTAGTGAAGTCACTCCCTATTCAAAAATTGATTTAAATACTAGCAAATGCAAAATGTACAGCACATATGAATGTACAAGTAGATTTCTCAATCACTGCTAAATTTAATTAAAATAATAGCAGTGCTGATTATTTCGAATAGATTTCAGTTCGAATAAGCTCTTAGAATAAACAATATCTATCAGTTACACTATCACTCAGGCTATGTCAACAAAGATATAGCATGCTGGTATGTAGATATAATAGCTGTAGAATCATTTGGTCACTGCATATTACTAGGGTATCTACTGCTATCACACTGGAGGAAAATAATGAAGTGTGTGTTACTAAATATTGGTCAGTGTAAGAACACAATTATTATTATAACATTATTCTACTGTACTTAGTCTGTGTACCACAGTTATATAGTATATTATCCTTATTCTACTGTAATTAGCCTGTGTACCACAGTTATAATAGTAAATTATCATTATTCTACTGTACTTAGCCTGTGCACACCAAGTCAATCTCAGAGTTGGTTCACTGGATGTCTAAAAGAGGCCATATTGGGTCTGTAGCAAACGATTGTGTTGGTCAAGCTGTTCTTTTGGTCAGTTTGATTCGTTTGATTCATCAACATAGTGGACAGTGTTTCCCCAGAGCAACTTTCACAACCAACACATCATACTAAACATGATTACTCAGTTGGTATAGCCAAATTCATGATTGTAGAGACTGTAGGTTGGATTTTGCTCCGGGACTATTTTGGGAAAATGAATTGAACAATCTTTACTGTAAGCTCAGGGCTTGAAATATCAGACTTCATGTGCCAAATGTGCACTTATAATCTACAATCTACATTATACAAAAATGTCTGAGGGATGGTGGGGTCACCGGTAGGCTAGTGTCGATTAATCTATATAGATGAGGTAGCAATTGGTGACAACATTGATGTGAAAATACATTTGTGTTGATGTACACTGTACCTTCCAAGTTCTGTAACTACATGATTGTATATGCCAGTCATATCCATTTATGTAAACATTCAGTCGTAGCTAGTCTGTAGTGAGTGAAAGCGTGTTACAGACTAAAACTTGACTATTCAGCAGAGTTTATTTTGCAAGAACTGGGAAGCCTCTAGACTCTAGAGGCAAAAAATGCACCGACATGCTGCATGCTACATGTGCATTTTCTGACCTACAATACATTGTACACGTACAGGTACCTGTGCCTGTACATGAACACTGTACATGTTGTATGAACTTGTAACATACATGTACATGACTTTGTATAATTATCCTGCGAGCGACTTTGCGATATTATGATTATGAAATCCTATTAGAAAACATGCGTATAACATAATACGATAACTGGCATTATTGTACACTGTAGCTGTGGTTGTAATGGTTCTACTCATGGTCTTCAAAAGTGACCAAATAGGAGTTTTATTGCAAAATAATTTACTAGTTCTGTACACCATTGCCTGGTGTGGCACATACATGTATGGTTACATTATGCGTCAATATGTAGCTTTGGCTACATGATTGAAACGTAAATGTCGTATAATGACATTCTCTCTTTTAGAACATGTTGGTAGTGATAGCAGCAGAACGGGCTGTACCAAGGATTCCTACGACTGGCGTATCAAGGTAAAGTAATTGCACATTATCCTAAACAATATTGTTTTATTTGTAAAAGTGCTGCCGTTGTCCCACTGTGTGAGTTATTAAAAGAAGAACACTCATGTGTGATTGCCATTTTAGTAAATTTCCACCTTCTTCTCCACTCACCGTCTATACAATTTTTACTCTTGCAACAATGTTGAGATATGTTCGCATGTATGCTCTACAATATAATATGAATCGTGCAAGTGCTTACTTTATACTTAGCAGTATTTCTTTCAACAAGATGGATAAGTTCTTGGACACTACAGACTATGTTTTCCATATGGAGATGGACCTCTATAAGGCTGACGGAAGTATCGTATGTAGTACATGGGAGAACGTTCAAACTACCAATGTTACAGCTGTTTCAACTCTCGCTACTATCCCTAACTGGATTCAAACAGGTCAACTCAACCCACCTCGTTCTGTTAGCACATTACCGACACTGCATAAAAGTACTGAACAGAGAAAATAACCAGCTACAAACACTAGCAGGAAAATGCGGTCATCCAGAAAATAAAATAGGAAGTAGGGTTACGGGGAGGTTTAATGGCCCACAATGTATTGAATATGACGCTAGGAATCCAGGCAAACTGCTGGTCACCAATTCGTATCACAACGCAGTGAGGTCTGTTGACCTGCAGACTGGAGAAATGGCTACGGTTATTAGATCGGGTTTCAAGTATCCTAGTGGAATGATGTGGGCAAAAGGTGAACTTCTCGTAAGTAGTTTGTATTTCGTATCTCAAACAACTTTTTCAGCAATGGAACAATCACCAACAATTTAGTGACTGGATCAGATTCTAGCGGCGATGTTGATGGTAGTTTTATTGAGTCGAGAATTGATATTCCTATTGAGCTAATACAGTTGAGAGACGACCTTCACCTAGTTACTGATTTTCGAAACAAGAAACTCAGGCTTTTAAACTTGAAGAACAGAAGTGTGGGCCCCGTCTATTTTAAGTCAGAGAAGTCATGTATAGCCGGAAGTCAACTGCCATCTAACGTTAATGGCCTTTTCAAAGTGGGAAGTGAGGTGTGTGTAGGTGCAGAAGACGGGATTTACCATATGAGTAGTTAGTTTAACATGTAATATATTACTAAAATGTGCTCTGCTTTAAGTAATAGTTCATGAAACACAAAGTGTTGTTAAAATTATCTTGCTAGAATGCTGATTGCTGTGCTAATCAGTCAAGAAACTTGACCAAATGCCGGAGCAATCCATGTCCCATGAAATAGTGACTTCATTAGCTACTGCACATGTATGCGCTGCAGGGCATACACACTGACAGCGCACGCGTATGTGTACATGACTTGTACTACAAGTCATGCGTAATTGTTTCTGTGCAGTTTTTGTTCTAATTAATGCCTTTTGAATCAGATTCATACTACTATGCAGGCCTGTTTATAACTGACTAGGTGCTCTAATATTGCGTGGTTTTACAATGTAATTCCCAGAAATTACCTTCCCTGTTATGGCTGATATTGTATTAGCACTTGGACATGACGCAGAAATAAATCAAATCTGACTACAATAATATACATGTATATACGTAATATTACAACTATAAACTGCTTGTGAATCTTATTTGTAGGGCTGGTCTTACAAAGGCAGCATTGACAAAGGGGCCACCAGCTGCTACCACTGCCAAGTGACTACCAACCCTGGTGATTCATGAAATACCTTAGAGTATAATGAGTTAGATAATGCTGCATTTATATGTTGAATTACAATAAATGCTATGGCATTTAACATGAAATACATTGTTGTCTATAACAATAACATCATAGAAAACTGCTTAAAACTGTTTTTTGGCGCCACCAGCCACCATTATGCGAAACACGACAGTAACAAAAATGTTAGAGCTAATGTAGTTAGCTTGAAATATTATATCATTTTGTACATCTCATTTAATTACGCTTAAGCTGTGCTATAAACTTACACGCATGTGCAGGTAATGTACCATGTACATGACTTGTGTGATAAAAGATTTCCATAAACCTTTTGACACCTTGCAAAGGAAAGTGGCAAAATCTATAATAAACTAAATGGCATTTGAGGTGCAGAGAAAATAAGGCACTTATAATAGTGCAAAACTACATGTACATGTATCTTCACATGCTATGCAATAATATTGCATGACTGACTATTAGAGTAAAATCGCATTCATGTTTGATATTGCTTTATACAGGACATACATGTAGATTTTATACGATATGGCGCACACTGTGTAAACATTACATTATGTTTGCTAAAGATAAGCAAAAATATTTCAAACAAGCTCAACTGAAAGGCATTAGTGGAAGTGAGAAACACTTAATTTATATATTAAATTGCAATAAACTTACACACTATTCAACCCTGGTAGCAGACTGATATGAATCAACTGGTTGCTAAAAGATGGCTGTGGTAATGAGTATCGTCAGCATTTCTGACTACATAAAATGACTCTTGCATTGCAGGTATTAGGGTTGACCGCGGATAGTATCGAGGTTTTAGCTAAGTGCTCACAGCACGAGTGTGTTTAGTTAGTCCATCACATGCTCTTCAAACTCCTAAAGCAAAATTCTTCAATTTTCCGAGACTTTTTCATCTAGTTCTACTTGTTTGACTTTGGTTCCATCCAAAGCTAGATTTACTTGTAGCATGGGTGAAGTGTTCAAATGCTGCGGAGGAAATTATTATTGGTTTATTATTGGAACTAATACAGCGTGTTTGCTTTCTATGGCTGCATATTTTACAATTAACGTCAGGTTTGGTTTTAAAAAAAGATTATGGCCCTCTTATCTAAAAGTGTATTGGTACATGCTCAAAGATTAACCTTTTAGATCCCTATATGGCACACATATGTGCCGTGGCTACACAATAGATAAGTCCCATTATGGCACACATGTGTGCCATAATTTCATCACAACTTTTGAAGAGCTTAGATTGTGCTATGATGGTGATTGACCATTCAAATGAAAGCTCATTATGTTAGCTATCCAATGAGCCTACAATGTCAAGGCCATAGTTTGAATAATTGCTAAGTGACACGTGCAAAGATAGTAAAACTGTGTTTGGCATAGGCATGCACGCAACAATTGGAAACGACAATCGATCAACTAGCACAGTGTGCAACAGTGACTTTCAGTGACACAAAATGTCTTCTACATTGATTTATTTCAGTCAAATAAAGAATTTCTTGAGGAATGCATTGGTGCGGAAATTTTTCTGTTTGTAAGCACACAAATGTAGGTAATAGTAGTTTTGTACACACATCTCTAGTAACGAAAAGGTGTCCCATTATGGCACACATGTGTGGGATGATTTCATCACCACTTTTGAAGAGTTTAGATTGTGCTATGGTGGTGGTTGACTATTCAAATGAAAGCTCATTATGTTAGCTATCCAATGAGTCTACAATGTCAAGGCCATAGTTTGAATAATTGCCAAGTGACACGTGCAAAGATAGTAAAACTGTGTTTGGCATATGCATGCACGCAACAATTGGAAACGACAATCGATCAACTTGCACAGTGTGCAACAGTGACTTTCAGTGACACAAAATGTCTTCTACATTGATTTATTTCAGTCAAATAAAGAATTTCTTGAGGAATACATTGGTGCTGAATTTTTTCTGTTTGTATGCACACAAATGTAGGTAATAGTAGTTTTGTACACACATCTCTAGTAACGAAAAGGTGGTAATACTTGCTTTTCTCACATCTTTTAGAATATTCTCCATCACTGTCAAATTCACCTGCAAGTAAAAACTGTGGATTTATATCTATCTTATACAGAATTTTGTCAGGAATGCAATGCACTTTGAATCTTGAAACTGGCATAAATAGAAATAAAAATACAGGCAGTTTTATATACACACCTCGGCGCACAAAAATAAGGCCTGGGATTTTGCCCCAAAATTAGGCGGGACTTAAAAGGTTAAGAAAAATATTAGATATCATGAATCGAGCCTTCTAGTATAAAATGAGACATTTATAAGGAGAGCTGGTAATAATATTTTGAAACATCAAGTAA
Source organism: Bugulina stolonifera (assembly GCA_935421135.1). Taxonomy (NCBI): domain Eukaryota; kingdom Metazoa; phylum Bryozoa; class Gymnolaemata; order Cheilostomatida; family Bugulidae; genus Bugulina; species Bugulina stolonifera. The sequence continues at coordinate 5,611,144 of OW285197.1, read as the reverse complement.
TCTAGCAGTTTGATATCTGCAAGTATTATACCTTCAGCAGATGTATATTCCCACGATTGATGGCCTAAATAGGATCAGTGGGGTTAGAATTACAGCCTTGCACCATATGCAGCTATAAAAAGGGTGGTTAGTCCCATTTTAGCTACTCGCAATAAAATAATGTAGAAATGTTGTCTGCCTTAGTGGTTGGTTAGTCATAGTGACATAATGTATTCTTATGCACAGCATTATTATTATTATTACTTATATGCAATTTAATTGCACGGCTGAGGTCATAATAAGCGAGATGCAGTATAGAGCAAATAGAAAACGTTTACTCATTGCAATCAACAGTGTAAAATCAACCTAGCAGGGACATAATACTGCACTAGCATTTATTATCCTGATAGCGGTGAAGTTAACCAGTCTACTAAGCTCTTTTAATCCAATATTTTCGAGTCATAAAAGTTATTCTTGTTGCCTACTATAAATATTATACAGTATAACATTCTATTCACACAAAATTATACTATTGTCCTAAAATTTTAGCAGACGTGATAACCACTACACCACACGACCTATGCGTTTAGTGGGACAATAGTTTAGGATATCCAAAAATTGCTGACAGGATTGTTTAGTGATGGGATTTGCCATCTGTTTTAGCTCACACGGTGAAAGGTTTGTGAGAGAACCGTACAACGCGTACTGAGAAACAAAAGAGGTGGTCATTGTAAGAATTAGGTTGCGTCATTAGGGTGAGGGATCACATTCTACATGTGTGTATAGTAGATGGGAAAATCTATCAACAATATTACACAACATGTACAATGTAACTTGTAAGTGTTTAAACAAGGAATATCTAAACCCTGTCATAATGAAAATTAAATAATACAATTTGGAGCCTTTTTATGTTTCGGAACTTCATTTATTCAAATTTTCCCTCGTGGGATTGTCAACAATTCCTTTTGTAAAATACATGTAGTTTCGCTTCACAGTATGAACTCACATGGTTTTAGTTAATGTTAAGTGCATACAATTAATTCTTTCTTTAGCTACATGAAATTGATACCACAGGCTGCATTATTATACTGGTATAAGGTGTGTGTTTTCTTAGAATTTTGGCAATAACTCGCTGCCCTAGTATGCAAATTTCCTAACTGCTTCAATTTTCAAAAATTGAGTTATTGGCACCAGTGTATGTGTGACTGAACACACATCATTTTCCATTTTGTTGTAGAGTTTTATCAGCTCCGGTTGCTCCGCAAAGAGAATGCAAATGTCCTATGTGCATTCCTGTCCCATGCTCATGCTTGAATGCAATTGTCCTAAGTGACAATTCAATCAACTATTGGTCAATGACAATTAATTAACCAATTAGGTACTGCTTCTGTTGACTTAATTCAAAAGTGAGGCACTGTTTACTGTTTGACACCAACAATAATTTAGAGTGGGTGTGTAAAAATCTCAATATATAGAGCAGCATCTCTAGTTAAACAACCCACCTAAATCCTAGATGAAGTTGGCATCTACTACCAGTGTATACATCAATATGCATCCCCAATGACAGCAACATACTACATGAACAAAAATAATGTTTATACATAACATCATTCTCCACTCCATCCCCCTCCACTAGTATACTAATCTCACCGCAGCTAGAATGGTTGCATGATCTAGTCAAAGATATGCTCGTACAATAAAAAACAAAGCACATTGCATGGTCAAAATTGAAGTACAAAAGTCATGTCTGACTGCATCAATTAGTTATTCTCTAAGTTATAAGCTACGATACACATATACATGTAAATGTATATTATATTATGATACATTGCATGTACAACGTAGTTGCATCTTTGTTGAAGTTAAAATTTTACATATATACCATAACACAATATGTTGTCATGTTTACAATTTCTAAATACTTAAAAATAGTAATATATAAGTCAATCTTCTAACCACATTGCATGCACTTGTTGTACTCTGCAGCACTTAGGACATTTGCACTCTCATTTCATTGCTTTCCAGTAGAACAATTGTCCTAACTGCAATCACAAATTGTTAAATTGGGGAGTTTATCTCACTGCAAATATGTACAAGCACTGTATCTGGACTAGTAAATCAACATTCAACCTAGACACTGCTTTTCGTTGGAAACTTTTGATAAGAAATGACAATTTGAGCATCTCAAATTTTGACATTGAATTATCCACAATTTACATTGTGCACACTTAGGACATTCGCACACTAGGGCACCGAATTTTATAATAATGTAATTTTGATTTGCTGTACATATGTGCAAGTTGATGCTATCAAAAATATTTTAGTTAACAAATCATACAAGTATAGCACCTTTTAATTTATAGGTAATTCATGATCATAATTCCTAAACAAGTCTCTCATAATAAGGAAAGTGTTCAATTGCCAATAATTAGAACAATACAGCTGGGTCGTGTGGTGTAGTGGTTATCACGTCTGCTTAACACGCAGAAGGTCGCGGGTTCGAAACCCGCCATGACCTGCATTTTGCCTCGGTTTTTTAACTTTGCTTCCCATGCAACATTGTTTTCTTCTTTGTTTTAACCGATATATGCTCGTATTGGCTAAGTATATTTATGTAGGTTGGAGAGGAAAACTTTGGTGCTACATGCCTTGGATATTGGTCCAAAATTCAATGCTAGTTGATAACATGCGGATAAATCTCCGAAAGCAGAGTCATTCATTTGTCAAGACTTGCTCATCTAGTTCTACAATCATGAAGTTCGTCATGTGTGACTTTTTGTAACCAATAATTGCTAAATCCAGCTTGCAAGCAGTAACATACTGAGCAGACTGAACGAAGATTCATTTGTGCTATTATTGAACTTAACACCAGCTTTGTTGCTTGCTTTCTGTGTCTGCATGTTATGCAATCAAGGTATAAGTATTTTTTTTGAAAAAATTGAATTGGTGCATATACAAATTGTTACTTCTTCAATAGAGATAACCTATCAGAAAAAAATTATTAATGAAGGTAGCGTAAATTGAGCAGTCTGGTATAAAAGCATACCTCTACAGCAATGGGTGCTGTTAACCATTTTTAAGCACCAAAGAGTCCAGCAATTTGATATTTTAGTTGAAGATGTAAACATTATCAATAGCATTTCGATTAACAGCCTAGAACTGCAACTACATGTACATGCAGTGATAACTTTGGCTGCTATTCACATGTTAGTATAATTATTATAATATAATGAATAGATTAAGGAACTTAAATGTAAGTCTTGTTAGTCAAGTATTGTTTAGCTTAAAACCCCAAACTCTCGATGTGTTTAGTGGCTAACACTCTAGCTACAAGTGGCCGTGTGGCTACACTTTGAGTAGAAGCCACTATCCTCACTTACAGAAATAATGGATGCTACAAATAATGTACCCAGTAGCTGTAGATTTCACTGGTATTGCAAACAATATTGGAGTTGTCTACTATTGCTGGCAGGCTATACTTTTGAGTTGTCCACTATCACTTGTAAATAGACATAAGCATCAGCTATCTACTCTTTCTTAGGATTGATATGAAGACGGGTTTCATCCAATGAAATACTACCCGGCACCTACTGCCCGGCACCTACTGCCCGGCACCTACTGTACTTAATCTCAAAACATCAGCATCAATGTTCGTTTTCAACCTAGGAATTTTTAAAGGGGTAAGTTAATTTATCTCAACAATTACTTATGACTATATCGTGCTAGCGTTCGTCATAGGATAGCGCTAGTCATAGTGATGTGCTATGTACATGTAAACCTTGTTATAATATGCAATGTGATAGCATGGCTGAAGCCATAATTAACATTGTGCAGAACGCTTATTGTACAAAGAAGGCATTGCCCAGCACAAACATTAGTGTAAAAGTTTCTCCAGACTTACATGCATACATGTATGTTTATAACTTTGACTAGGTGCTTCTTCTTCAATGAGTTGTTGTTGGTCAATTATATTATTAGGAACTTGTAATCTAATATTTTACATGGTATAGAGTTAAAAAGGAATTGTTTTCAACAGAATATTTGGCACACACTACATACACATACATGTGGTGTGCATAATTATACATGTACAACGTAATTACTTTGTTTGCACAAAATGATATTTTGCGTTAAAATTTTAGGTCATGGCGGGTTGTGAGCCCGCGACCTTCTGCGTGTAACATAGACGTGATAACCACTACACCACATGGCCTGTGCATATTGCAGTGAACATTCACTAACAATACAAGCACCACCAATCTGCTAGTTTATTCATAATTCATGCGCAACACTATTATTATAAACAAAATTCTAATGATAAGAAAAGTGCCCAGCTGTTGATCAATAGATTACATATACAGCTAGGTCGTGTGGTGTAGTGGTTATCACGTCTGCTTAACACGCAGAAGGTCGCGGGTTCGAAACCCGCCATGACCTAAATTTTACCTCGGTTTTATTATCAACTGTTTTTCCTCCTAACCATTTTCATTCTTGCGTAGTTGTACATGTAGTATGTAGTATAGTATGTAGTATGTACATGTACATTCTGTGCAGGAGAAAACATTGGTACTACATGTCTTAGAGATTGATCTTGGCGCAGCCATTGCAGCCTTGTATGTGTACCATCGATTCTGCCGTCAGTGTCTGTCACTGAATGATACTGTATGGTAGTTTTAAAAACCTTTAACAAAAATAATCATGAGTTAAATGGTGCGTTTTTGGAGTTTGAAACTATTCTAATACTTCTCATGAAAAATTGGTACTTCTATCCTAAAAGTTTACACAGAATGCTGGAAAGATTGTAGTGGCACATCAGGAGTGGGATGTATTCACATACCTTTTCACTTCCTGGACATAGTTAACAGAAATCTACATAAAAATAGCTATTAAAAGCGAGATACATGTAATTCATATGTTGCTGACTGTATCATTTGGAAAGCCACGATGTTAGCTGACATCAGGATGTATTCATGTGTAAGCCAAAACTCTAGAAATATACCAAATGCTATAAAGACCTTGGTCACTCTGGTGTTATCCAAGCACAGAGCTTACTGCAAAGGAAGTGACAAGAAGATCTAAGGTTTAAGGGCTTAGAGGTTTCAATATCCACTCTTCTGATTCCTGGCAGTCGCAGTTCTGCTGGGTTTGAGAGACATTATTAATTATGCATGGAAATATATTTTTCTATACTTCTGTTCGGTGTATTATGTCAGACTACATCTAAAAATAAAGATTGAATTTCGTAATTGATTGATAGCATAGTCAATAGATATTGTCCATTTGCTTATTAGAGCCCATACCACTCAGCATGGTATTGGTATGTGCAGTAATTTGTCAGTTGCCAAAAATTAGGTCATTTCATATGGGTATAATCATATCTATCATGGTTTTCTCATGATAATTATACCATAATAAGTAAGGTACTGCATCAAAATATAAAAGTATAATATTACATACATAATAATGTTATCAACTAATGTATAGACCATGTGACATGAAATCATTTATAACAGATAGCATATTTTACAGTAAAATATGACAGTTTGGTAATGGCGAAATAAGTCCAACCAATTAAAATACGGGTTGACAGAAATAAATTTAGTGTATAAAATAGCATTATTAAGTTGATAATTTCATTTATAATTGAATTGGCCTGCAAACAGTAAGGCGACAACAAGTACGTGTAAGTACTTTAATCTTTTCAACTACATACAGGTTAAATAACTTTCTTCTTACAGGTCTGAAGCATGAATGGAAAAAGTAAAACACCCTTGTTTTGAGTGCTTCTGTTGCAAGTCAGCACTGCTGTACAACAGTGCTAAATTACAATAGAAGCACCCAAAATAAGCACATAACGATGGGGCAGTTGTTTGACGGCATTTGTCAGTCAATACAGTCATGTGTTTACATTATCATATTATACATGCTGTGATGGTAATTCTACCTGTATTATGTTGTATTTGATTGACACCAAGTGTATAATAAAATCTGTATCAGTGCATAGAATCTAGGCAAAAGAACCGCTGCTTGAGTAGAGCAGTACTCTCTATTCTGAGAATACTAACATAAGAGTGATTTTTATTCAGTTGACCACAAAATGGATAAAACAGTACAACAAACAGCCCTTATCCTGGTGCTCAGTCTAAGTACAGCTCAAGTTCAAGGGTCATCGTTATCCTTTGTGATAGATGTCACTGGATCTATGGGTGATGACATTGAACAGGTGAGTATGCTCATTTAAACAGTTGATACCTTATACATAGTTTTACAGATCTATAGTTTTGGAATCCTGAACTAATTTACAATAATATATTATGTACACGTAGCTACGCCAACAAACTCTCTCCAAATTGTTGATGTACATGATTGATATTAATGCATGCAATACATTATTGTCGTGGTGCACTTCGTCTACTGTACTTTACATGTACACGTACATGTGCATATACAATGTACACATACATGTGCACATACATGAACATGCACATGTACGTGTACGTGCACATTGTACATGATTGCATATTTCTTCCATTGTTTTGCCTCTTCTGGAAAGTACATTTGCAGTGGCACCAAAGACACTCCTGATATTAGAATCTAAATTTGTAAGGCCAAGAGAGTTTCTTGCAGCTTGATTTTGATAAAATGTAACCAGGAATTGTACAGGATTTGTATGAAATAAATGTTAGCGACTAATATTATTAGCTCATTGAATGTATTACATGAATCTGGATTTTCACATGCGTGAACTAATTAGAGGTAGCAAAATTTATTGATTAAAATAGGCCTTACTGCAATTTTACGGTCCTCCCGATGTCCAATTCTGACAGAAAGGTCACTATTATGCATTTTAATGTAAACTGATGTAATACGAATGTAACATTCGCTTATCATGCCAACGGTTGCATTAAAATACTGCATGTTGTATATATGGGGATCGATGAATGCTTTGTCTAACTTCTTTCTATACTATTATTGAAGGCCTACGTGCCATTTGTAGTCGCACATGCACATTTATGTTTTTTGAATATTTACTAGACAACCAATTTAAACACCAATCAATAACAGCTTACACAGATTCATACAATTGTACGCAACGATACCTAGACCAACGCAGTGATAGTCCACACAGAACATGTTAAAGGGGAAAACAGCCACTACTGTTATTCTCACTGTTTTATAGGTCAAGGCCGGCTCAGCAGCCATATTGAATGCTGCACTGAACAACCCACACCAAGTTTTAGTAGACTTTATCATTGTACCTTTCAGAGACCCGTGTAAGTACAAATTGAAAATAATAATTTTTATACAAAATGTGCATGAAAATAATTTTCATGTTCCTTGCACAAAAGATCATAATTAAGCAAACTTTACAATCATGTACATTGATAGTGTAAGATGTCATCATATTTTGCTGTGAAACTGTATTATATTATTTTACTGTTATTCTTACTGTAGTTGTAGAGAATGTGACGCAAACACACGACAGTGATGTCATAGCTGATGCCCTTAGAGATTTAACAGTTGCAGTAAGTATGCATACGTCCTGAATACTACCCAGAGTAACAAAACAACCCTGTACATAGGTAGACCTACAAAACAATAGCAGTTCCCATACCATGCATTAGACCCGTCAAACCCCTCAATGATGTACCCTGAAGTACAACATGTACATGACTGTAAGCATGTTACAATATCATTAGACCTAATGATCTAGGACATAGTGATAGGACATAATGATAACGTCTAAGTGCTATATACATGTACTGTAACTGTTCTGCACTTGTTATGTTTTCTTTTTGTGGCCTGGTGGAAGTCCTAGATATGTAGAGTATGTGATGGACTTTACACTCAAATTAATTCAAGTGTGCTGTAGCATAAGCCATAGCTTAGCACTTCTGATCCTTATGTTTGATATATAGGGGGGAGGTGACTGCCCTGAAGTATCACTAGCTGGGATAAAGAAAGCACTAGAGCTAAGCTGGCCAAAATCCTACATCTATGTGTTCACTGATGCCTCAGCTAAGGACCACATGCTAGTAGATCAGGTGATTGACCTGATTCAGGAGACACAGAGCAAGGTGAGTCAGCACTAGCTACACTTACTGCTGTAGTCCATGTTCACCACATGTAGAAGCAACACAATCAAATCGAGCAAAATTTGGAGGCTCTGAAAGCAATAATATAGTTTCTGTTAAACATTGCATTTACTCAAAGACATTCAGAACTAAGACATGCAATATAATATATGCTTTGGTAGTCAGAGACCTCGAAACATCAATTTATTTTAACTTTTGACCTCTTGAAACATTATTATGTTGCTGACAAATTATTACAGTCTAATCTTTGAGAAACCCAACCAATGAAATCAAACATTACTTTCTCACCTTTCTTCAATGACCAACATACTGCTATGTTTACATCTCTCTACCAACGACCTATTTAGTGTTAAGTACACTTTACTCATCTTGCTTATTGGTAGGTCACATTTGTAATGACAGGGCAGTGTGGGAATCAAACTGAGCCAGGATTTACGTGTTACATAGACATTGCTGCCGCAAGCTCGGGGGAAGTCTTTGTGGTGGATAAAGATGAAGTTGAGACAGTACGTAGAAAGGCATAACAAACTCGCAATGTTAGAAGCTTAGGCAATATGTATTATGTAGGAGGAAGCCGTTTTACAAATTCCTAGGGTCAATTAAAAAGTTCTGAATAAAAATGAAAGCATAATAACATATTATGCAGTCATGTAGTTCCTGCTAATGTGATTGGCTCACAGATGGCAGTTCCTGCTCAAGTCATAAGAGGCCAATTATATGTCTCAGTTTTCCCTATTTAATTCTAAATTTTCTGATAAGAAACAGCATTTTGATATGTGTTAATCAGTGACACCTGTCATGTATTAGCTATTTTTGACATATGCCATTCTATTCATAGATTTTAGACACTGTGATAGAAGCCACACTTCCTGATGCTGACACTGATCTCGATCTAGTCAAGTTGAATTTACTTTCTTTAAGTTTCCCTTCTGCTAGTAATTCTACCACTAGGTACAACCTCACCGTAGATGAATATTTAGATGACTTCACCATATCTCTGAGCGGTCGGAATCCGGAACTATCAGTCTATGGTCCTGATGGTATGTAGAAACTAAGCAAATTCAGGTGGCACAACCTTAATAGCATAATACAAGGAGTAAGGAGTATCCATGGACTTTTCAATCGTGACTAGGAGTTGTCCTCTTCTATTCTAATGAGAGAGGAAACTTCATAATCAATAGTCTGAAATTGAGGGACTAGCAACTTGATGCATGATACAGATACCTTATTTCTCAGCTAAATTAGACTCAGTCTATTAACCAGCGCATAGTCACATAATGCTTCATATACTGTAGATCCATCATAATTTCATAACACATTTTCCACAACTGGATATCCCATTTCTAAATATATATTCTTTCCTCAAGCTGTTTATCTCTTCCCCTGAACTTTTGATTGTCTCATAACTACATGTACATGTACATGTACTTGTACATGTACATGTACATTTACATGTACAAGTACATGTACATGTACATGTACATGTACACGTACAGTCATGTACATGTACATGTATATGTACATGTACATGTAGAACCTATTAGTACAATAACATTAATATTTTGTTCAGTCAAAACAGCTTTGTATGACAGGCAGAATAGCAATAATTATAGTGCATTTTGATTTTTAATATTTGTTCCAATTCACGTGATTTTCGATTCTAGTCTACCCATGTGGTTCAATTACAGGTGAACTGATGGTTCCATCCACATTTACAGTGATTTTGAATCTGGCGAATGTTTACACCATCAAGTTTGGTAGTCCTGCGGCTGGAATTTGGAGGCTAGACTTTTCTTCAGCTTCTTTTCATACCCTGAGAGTCACAGGTAATCTAGATAAATATACAGAAATTCAGTCAGCTGATGATAAATTATTTACTTAAAGTCATACACTGTATCAACATACCCTTCAACCCTTTTATTGATCAATACAGTAGGTGTTGTATGCAAGTAGATACAGAAGTGCTTGTCATATGCTGGGAGTTGTCATGGTTTTTCTTATGATAACTTGCTGAATTGTGTATGTTCTAGGTACCAGCTCTTTGGATTTTGATCAGAGATTTGGTAACAGTTATCTTCTTATTGACTTTTCAAATTCTACCAGCCGACCCATTTCTGGTAGGTACAGTTAATATAGGCTCTCTCAACTCCTCATCTTCTTTTAAACGGCATATATTCAGAGATTCTGCCTTAATTATTAGAATTATAGAATACGGCCCTCTCACACACACCGCACCTTTTTTTTCAATATTGCCTACTTACTTACCTACGACTATATATCTATAATTGTGATGTGATTGCCAAAAGGTTCTACGTAAGATAGCCGGAATACACACCTTCAACATCTCGTCTCATTGCACACTATAAAAAATAATATATTGTTATGATTGTTTGGTTGTAGGTGTACCTACATACATTTACATTAATTGTACTGGCTTAAGTGGCGAAGCTTACCTGCAGAGTGTAACATTGGTAAACCTTGAAGGGGAAATATTGGAAACTCGATTACTTCATGAATCCAGGTCGGACAACTCCATCTACTACTCTGACCATGTAATTATTCCTAGCCAGCCATTCAATATTTGGGTGAGTAGCACAATTTTATATTACAGTAGATCGACTTATTAGAACAAAGTAACATTCTGTTGCCTCTCCGCTGAATAATAATTACACTGCATATGCATTGTTCACTTCAACCATTAAACACGGATCCATTGATTTATTACAGTGACAATTTTACATGTAGGCCTACATGGTATCTGCTGCTTGCATAAAAGTAAAAAAAATCAGATTATATTAAAATTTAATATACTAGGTATTGTTATATGTATTATTAGCAAAATTCTGGTGTCATTGTACAGTAGATGCCTTGAATAAACAGGTTGAATAAAATATATTATTATTTTGTAGTTTAGCAATATTTGGTATTTAAAATTAATTGTGCTGCTACAATCTATCATAGCACAGCCATGTGCTTTGAATGTGAATGAGTCATTCAAGGTTTGGCAAGCATAATTCCCATATTTATGAAAGCTTGATAATATTTCAAAGACACAATCGTTATTGCTAGCGCAGTGTAGAAAACATTGATGCGAGGTATATAAGATCGAGATACATGCATATCTGTGCCAGGAAGTTTTCTCCCACTCATTTTCTCGGATATGCACTACATGGATGCAATACTACTCTGAATTATCCGTTTCTTTTCTAAAATCTTTCAAAGACGTTTTTCGCAAGTTGATCGGTGACATAACACGCCCAAAGAACGTCAGTGAAGCTAAATGCACAGTAAACTTACTAACTTCTTTTTCAACAACCGACGGTTTCTCTCTATTCATGTGGATTTTTTACAGCAGTGTAACAAAAGCATTACCTAGACCACACAACCTGCATGCTGTATATTGGGGCTAGCATCTTTGCCACATGCAAGTACATGTTGTACATGTAGCTACCAAATTAAAGTACTGCTTTAATTTCAGCTCTCGGGCATTGGATGAGACAACTCCGTATTTGTTCGAAGTAGTAAATCAGCCTTCACGCCTCTTGAACATACTGGTGAGTGCAGACACAAACCTTTATTAGCTAATTTATTGTACAGAGATGGATAACGTGACAAACTGACCAAGGTGAGGCAATTTTGAGTTCTTTTACTTTTTAAATTAATAATCTTTTTAATATTCATTGCTTCAATTGCCTACATTGTTGAAATATCGGAAAATTTCTACATTTTTTGATTAAATTTTATTAAAAATTATTCAGTAATACGCTTTGTTTATTTAAAATAACTACAAGAGTCATGTAAATTAATTTTGATGCCTGCTTGCTATAACTGTCTACAATACAGTATCTGAATTTATTCCCCTCCCAGTTGTTACATTTTTGGACTTCTATGTGGGTTTCCCAATTAGTCATAGAAGTGATTTCACAAAAAGGTCATTGGTGGTGCTACATGTAGAAAGGCATCTAACCTTATCAGTTACTTTAACATTAACAAAGTTTCTTCCCCATCCAAAACTAGAAAAGGTGCAAATCACTTCAGATCACTGCTTTCTTACCTGACATTAATTATAGTGGGAAGTGGGTAACATGGCCCCAAGCCCCGACTTTAACCCATTAGGTCCTATACCGCCCGTTGCCGCCCTGGCAACTTTTTCCTGTAACGCCGTAGCCGCCCACTCCACTGAGGTTTCACTTTCATTTCTGTATGAGCTTTTATCAAGCTGAAACTGCTATAACAATTGGTTGCTAGGATACTAGAGCTATCCAGCAGTATTCTAGGAGCAGAAAATTATATAGGTCAGATGAGAAAATTTTGAGAACAGCGTGTTTGAAAATTGGAGATTTTACCGCGATGGCTGCTTCCATTCGGACATTGCCAATGATTGATAATGACATTGCTGGTTGTGATAGAGTTTGTGATTATAGCTGATTGAGAGTATGTAAGTATTATGACAGCTATAAAGCATTTGCTCAGCTATTAGAATAAAAATTACAGAAATAATCATATTGGAGATCCATGTTCCAGCTATTACTATCACACTAAATCACTCAATGGTTTTGATGAATAATCCAAGATATTTCTAGCATTTTAGTTGCAGAGTTAAAACATAATGCCCTACTGCTATAATTATTATAAACATGTAGCTAGTCCCAGGCTAGTGGTCTTGCAGATTTATTTATTTATTATTATATTTATTTTATTTCTATATTTATATCTGCTGGCTACTAGCTGGTACTCTGGACTAGCATACACAATACATCTTACAATTATTCTTTACTCAATCTTATAACATGGTCTAAAACTACCACATATAACAATATACATGTACATGTAGGCCTATGTTATATTAGTAGATATTTTTCATAAGGTCATCTAACAAGTTCTAAACTTAGAAGGGGCATGGCCTATAGTCTGTGTATATGCAGCATATCTACTTCCTGGTTATAGTAGTTTCCACATCTAATGTACAAGCACAGGTTCACAGGTTCCATGCAGCTAGCCAGGTATCATTATTCACTTCCTGGTTAGCAGTGGAAACTCATCTCTGCCCTCTGTGTTATTTGTACTTCTAATAGTACACAGTTGATGTTCTAGTAGACTAGTAGGAACATGTGCATCTAGGTGGCCAGGTACCATTGTTCACTTCCTGGTTAGCAGTAGAAACTCATCCAAACGCCTCTTGTTATCTGTACATTTACTGGTACACAGTTAGTGTTTTGGTAGCTCAGTAGGTGCAGATGCTTGTACATGTACCTGGTCAGTCAAAAACACTCAGTTCCCGGTTCATAGTTTCTCATCCGTATGTTTTTCTGATATTTCGTACATGATTCCATGTTCAAGTCGCCTAGTAGGGAAGCCCAAGTGTACATGTATGTTGCCAGACAACCAACCATCTAGTTAGTCACTTGTGAATTATCCATGGTTCAGACTACATCATATACACATAGTACACAGGTTCACTTGGTAGCAAGTTCCAATATCATTGTTCCGCTTCTTGTTCTGTAGTGCACACACACCAGCCTAGTAGTTAGACCCTTTCTCCTGTAAGTACATGTACTAGACTGACTGCCACTGGCTCTGCAATCATTGATCTTCCCAGTGTAGGTCCTATGTGCTGTGTGGAGGCTACATGCGCTAAATTGACAAGCTAATAGCCAGCCTTGTAGTTATGAATCAAGCTTTACCCCATATACTCTCTCTAATTGCACTTGCACCTGTAGGTGCACAGCTATCATGTTCACTTTCTGGTTAGAAAGTTAGTACCAGGCTCCATGTTATAGTAACCTAGCTGACACATATTCATGGGGGGGGGGGGAGAACAGACTAAGAATTCACTTCCTGGCCATTAGTTTCCAATTCATAAGGTTATTTTTTACCCAAAATTTTGTGTAAATTATAATTATTTATTTGCACAGGTAAAGGTAGAGGTACTAACAGTAACAAGCCATCAACATTGATCCCATCATTAGCAGGGATTGCTTGTGACATTACTTTTCCGTGTCATTTGCCACATGCATATCCACCTGTTATATTATTCTGTTTCTATTATTTATGTACATATTATATGTAGCTACGTACCATCTTCTCAACTGTATGATATATTTTATATAATACCATATTATTTTTATCGACGTTGCACATACTAATTTTTTTGCTTCTGTATAACCATAAATAGATCACAATCATGTAAACATTGTGATGTAGTATTGGTTTTATAAGGTAGCACCTCTAACACTATATGGCATAAAACAGTTCTATTATACAATGTACATGTACTTGTATGAAATGTATTCATGGTAATTTTCAAATCGACATACCCAGAAACTCTTCCTCTGTTGAGCATTACACATAAGACTTGGAGAGCTATTATATATATCAAATTGTAGAGAATTGTTTGCAGATTCAGAATAAGTAAGAAAATAGAATACATCTAAGAGAGAATTCAAATTAGAGGATATGATATGTGAGCCCTTAGCCTTGTGCATTGAGGGAAATGATAAAAATAACATAGCTAAAGTTCACTGCCCTCTTGGATGTTCAATATAGGTAGCACAAGATTGGAATACATGTCAAAATGTAGAGAATTTTCTGCTGATTCGGAATATATGCATATGTGTATATGAAAATGCTGATATTTTTAACACAAATTGCATAATAATGAAGCTATGTCCATAAGCCTGCTAAACAATGAATTCTCTTAGGACAGAAATGCCCATTGAATTAGAACACAATAGGACCTAATGGGTTAATATTACATGTAATTGATCATTTTACAGATCTATCATAGATCTGAGTAACTGTTAGTATCCAACTTTACAGACTACTGTACACACAACTGTGTACAGGGATTTAACAGCCATGGGGGAAAACTAGGCATTTGCTTGCCCAAAAATTTGATTCCCACAGAAAAAGAAGTTTACTGCCTGAACTAAAGCTCTTTTCTCATATAAAATTCCACCTGAAATTGCACTTATTGGCTTAGATCATTGTCGGCCTTGTGTGTCGTGCCTCTCATTTGAAAATGGTTGTTACTGGTCTGAATACAAGACGTCACATGTTGCTAAAAATTGCTGTGTTTCTCATTCAAGTGGCACAATATACACATGTATATTGATTTATTTACTAGCTAAACTGTGCTAAAAACTATGGATTTGTATCTTGGTGTTTTATTGAACAGATTACCTCATTATCAATAAATTGATGCTCTGTTCAGTCACAAGTGGAACACCAAACATAATCTTTCTACATGTATCTCTATGTAACTAAACTTTTGTACTCACAGTTGAAGATGAATGTGCATTAGGGAAAGATAACTGTGATAGAAATGCCACATGCCTGGATACCACTAGAAGCTTCCATTGTGAGTGTGATGAGAGCTTTACTGGAGATGGGATTGTCTGTGAAGGTATGGAAACATCTATTTCACTTATTCTATCTAATTTCCACTGATTCTTTGGGCACCTATCTATTGTTTTTGAGCCTCTCAACTGATGGCTTCTCAAATTCCGCTGATGTAAGAAAAAATGCCAACTAAATTCTTTTAACAGTCGACTGACATATCAATGCAAGTGAGCACAAACCGGGTTATTTGATTTTGGTAAAGTTTAGCGATAATTAAAATTGATATATTTGTTAGAAACCAATAAGGGAGCAAATCACCAATGAGTCTTAAATGGAGTATGATTATTAGTCAAATATTGTAGAGAGTAGAATGAAACTACGCATGTACAAATATGTCCAGTCTCTACATTCTACGTTCTACCATTTCTCTGCCCCACTACATATACCACAATATTGAACAGGGACACAGATATAACTACATTATTTGTATGATTAATTGTTTCTCACTAAAATAGGAATGAATACATACCTATACCATAGGCAAAAATGGTATTTACTATTAATACAAAATGCTAGAATCCTATTCCTATTCTCACAGAAGTGGTAACAGAGAAGGAAATAACTGGAGCAAGCACCACATCTAGTGGAGAGAGTTGTACCAGAAGTGGGATTTGGATGAGAACTTTTGCTGTGGTTCTACTCTCCCTGACAGCAACTCATCTGACTACACACTTGTGGATTTAACGCTATTACATGTATTTAAATCCTTGTGAATCATTTTTTGCTTACCTAGGTGCCATGGGTTAAAAATATTATTTTGCAATCTGGTAATAATGGGATTAATCAAATAATTACATGTACGTACATCAGGGTTGCAGGAAATTTAAATATCACTATCAATGCCTATTGCTAGTAACTAATAGCTAGTCACGCAGATCAGTTTCATAAACCTGCAGTTTCCTAAATATGGCATGTTTTTATGGGACTCCCCAGAGACTCATCGGAGAAGTTTACCCATTAAATTTCTGCTTATACATGAATAGTACATAGGTGATGTAATTGTAATCTGATGTATACATGTATGTTGCCATGATGTACTTACTAGATTGTTATATATAATTGCTACGTGTAGATACGTGTATATGTATAATAATTAGTGCTAAAAAACATCTGATCATAAGAGGCAAAACAATTTCTGATTGGTATGAAAATTATTATTCTGTTTGCTTATTTGCCTTTATGTGGGTTATTGTAGTTTAATATACATGTACTACAATTGTACAAAATAATAATATAATTTAATCTTGAAAGATGTTGACATGGGTTATTACTACTAGTCTTGTACATTATGCATAATTATGAAAACATGACTGTATTAAATTTTGCAATCTACACTATGCACAATATAACAATGTATTATACATGTAATTCGCTATGTACCGTATATTTTGGTATAGTTGCATGTACATGTACATGTATTTGTATTAATGTTATTTGAGCATAGAAAGGCTTATTATAATATTAACTATAACAGTGCAATTTTAGGACTGTTTTCGCATCAGACTTTTATGTTTACATCACAATTTCATCACTTGATTTGAATAAGACCAGTCTTAGTTCTTTGGAGAAGTTGTGTTTTCATTAAATTTTTAATTTCAATGAGTATGCAACTCCAATGAAATCACTTTCAAAAATTGGATTTATTTGTAAATTTTGAATATCAAATTACTTTCATTCTATGATAATTTGCATTAAAGCAAAGTTGAAGCAATATTATCACAGTGCTATCACAGTGCTATCACAGTGCTATCACAGTGCTATCACAGTGCTATCACAGTGATATCACAGTACTATCACAGTGCTATCACAGTGCTATAACCGTGCTATCACAGTGCTAGCACCGTGCTATCACAGTACTATCACAGTGCTATCACCGTGCTATCACAGTGCTATCACAGTGTCATCACAGTGCTGTGCATAACTTTACAATTTCACTCCCTGTTATTCAGTCCCAGCTGCTAAGAAAACTTTGAACTGACAATCTCAAAATTCTTTTGACTACAGGAGGGTTGCCAAGACGATAGTCACAAATTACTTTAAAATATGCAAAGCTCATTATATATGTGCTGCAACCACTAGGCTATGTTTGATCCCTAGTAATACATAAGAAATTGATAAAGAAGTTTCCTTTTGCTCTGCAGCGCACAAGTAACTGTAGTTAGCTTGCGTGGTCAACAACAATTACTTATAACATTATGTAAGTTAGATAACGTTCAATTAAATGCAGCATTTGTATAGTTAATTATACATCAATACAATATTATTCCTTTGATACAGAGTCTATTGGGCCAACCAAACCAGTTTTGACAACTCCATCTACTTCTACAACCGGAAAGTCTACTTCAACTTCTACTACTGAAAAGAGTACAACCACTGAGAGTACAACCACTGAGAGTACAACCACTGAGAAAACAACTCCTAGCACAACTACTGAGAAAACAACTCCTAGCACAACCACTGAGAGGACAACTCCTAGCACAACCACTGAGAAAACAACTCCTAGCGCAACCACTGAGAAAACAACTCCTAGCACAACCACTGAGAGGACAACTCCTAGCACAACCACTGAGAAAACAACTCCTAGCATAACCACTGAGAGGACAACTCCAACATCAACCACTGAGAGGACAACTCCTGCATCAACCACTGAGAGGACAACTCCTACACCAACCACTGAACAAACTAGTTCCAGCTCTACGACCAGGAAAGCTACAAAAGGAACTCGGAAGTTGTGTTCTATTTCTCAAATTTTTAAAAAATTTATTGAAATGTCAGAACTTGCATGATGTGCATTAATTTGTTTTGGAGCCACACTATTAGGACGAGTTAATGTAGGAGTGCTTCCATATGAATATTCATAAAGAGCTCCACCGTACCTTAAAGTTAGTCCTACTTTTCCGTCATTTCACTGTTCTTCTAGCATAACTAAGCTAGCTTGCACATCAAGGCTTTGCATGAATCGGCATCAGGCATCATGTGGATAGAAACAACAGCACCTCTACGTCTGTTGTCACACAAATTTACTTAAACTTTGTACTTGTCACTGTAGTTTGTGAGAATTCCACCAAGTTCTATGAAACGTGCCAGATGAACAACCTACCTTGTCCTGATGGTAAATATGTGGATGGACTCTGTAGAAATCTAAATAATAAACGTTTCAAGTGGGTACAGAGAGAGATCTGCAGATCCTGCTGTGTCAGAGGAAGTGAAGTCGGCTATTAAAGAGTGCATAAATGTTTATCAGTATACTAATACATCACTTGAACCTGAATAAGCCTAAATTTGGCGTGTTACTAAATCTATTGTTTTATTCATATCTTATATAGCGTTATCATACTTTATTTCTTAAGCTCTGAATGTTACATGTACATGTACAAGTGTAGATGTACATGTACATGTGCATGTAGTATGTGTATGTTACAAACATTAGTTGCAGTCACTGCGTGTAATGATTATACTGTAAACTTACATGTACTTGTACATGTACATGTACATGTATATGCAATTATCCCATGTCAGCTGCAATGTATATATTGTTGTCTACACTTCTGGGTTTTGATCACAAACAAAATGAGACTATGTGAAAGATGTGGCAGTTATTTGATCATTAAAAAATTGTGTACACGTGATTAATTCTAAATACAACCAGCTTGAAAAAAATTCAATAAAGGAAAAAATAATTGCTATAACACGTAGAAACTGCTGTTTTAACTACTTTATTTTGACACAAAGACCCTACATACGATCTTGTTGAAAGCTCTCTGAAACATTGGAGCAACGTGTACCGCCAATGCAAATGCAACCTATGTGGAAACTACTTGCTACAGTACTAACGATAAGCCTAACAAAACGTCGCACCAAACACCTTGTAGGTTTTCACATTGAAATTTAAGCTTG
The DNA here is from genome assembly GCA_935421135.1 of Bugulina stolonifera. Lineage (NCBI taxonomy): Eukaryota > Metazoa > Bryozoa > Gymnolaemata > Cheilostomatida > Bugulidae > Bugulina > Bugulina stolonifera. The sequence goes on along the minus strand of OW285197.1, from coordinate 5,591,771 downwards.
AGATGCCCTATTAAACGGCTATTTTTGCTTGTTAAAAATGCTGAAATTAATTTATGAAAAAAATTTATTAAACTCAATGTATTTATTAGATAGTTAATTAAGCGTATATAGCCTAGTTACAAAAGAGTGGGTTTAAGGTAGCCTGGTTTACCAAACTGAACTTGTCCTAATTATGAATTATTACAGAGCAATAAGAACTATCACAGTATTATACAGTCATGTGCATTGTACATTTGTACATACCTTCAGTTTCCTGAACGTTGGTGGGTATAATATCATCTCGACCTTCGGAATGCACCAAGATTTTATAGTATATTTATGTTAACATCTCTCAAAGATTTTCCATATTGATCCATTCCAGATGTCAATGTCAGCAACTCAATGTTGGGACTGTAGAGCCACAGATACATATAGTATGTATGGCCAGCTAATCAAACATTGCAATCATGCATGCACCTGCCCACACAGGGACAGCTATATTTATAGCCTTCAAATAGGCATATAGGCCGCCATCACCCTCGCATTGTATGTGCAGCTTCAACTACCCACCAATGAAACATTCCCTTGCCCCACGAGAAGCCGATTGTTCTTTTCTTTGGCCTTCAGAGCCTCATTCTAGAGCAAATCGGTGCGTGGTTTGTTCAACTATACAAAGATCAACGTGTTGGTCTTTTCAGGTCATGGCATCATGGGGCACTGTTGTGATTGGTTAATATTACATGTAGATACATTGACTCCAGTTGTGTAAATTATCTAAAACAAGCTTTGATAATTGGCTGGATTTTAATCACGGCCAATAGTGGACTGACACCACACGATGCCAATGAACAATGCCGGCCTTTAGCATGACTTCTTGTGAACATGATCATAATCATTGAGAAAAACATTCAACCTTGAAACAATAATCCGAGTACTACCTACATAATATGTAGGTAGTACTCGGATTATTGTTTCAAGGTTGTGCATGTACAGGGGCAGCTATCTCCTATCTAGACATTACCTCAGAGTACCACTAGCCAGCCTGCTAGATTATCATTCTAAACGCATTGTATCACTACCATACCTACATGTTGTATTGTTGGACCTGTTTTAGAAGTGTTACACGACTGCAGTATATTATTATTCTCATTATTTGCATATTGGAGGTAATTTTGGTGTTGCCTCTAATATGCAGTAAATATTAGCTTCTTGTTCATGTTTTTATACTACTTTATACTTTATACTACTTTTATACTAGATATTAAAAAATTATTTTATTTTACAGATCTGTTGAGTTAATTAATGTGATTTGAAATATTTAATGATATATCCTACGGTCTGGTTTTTTAATAGCATTATAATTTTATCGGACCTAAGGTTTATGAAACTTTAAGGTATATGATTGGCAAACGACCTGATAGCATGCTATCCGCTTTCCAATACAGACTTCTTGTTAAAGAGTACACACTAATGTTTAGAGGAAAGTCATTGTTGTGTATTTTGGAGCTATCTTCTCTTCGTTTTAATATTGTATCGAGTAGACAACTCTGTGAAACAAGTTTATTTAAACACATCCGGTTATACTTTACAAATAGAACTTTCGTGGATAAATTACGTTAATGGTTGTACACAATTACATCGTCTGCTAGTTGCACTTCACAAATATATTCCAGTTACTGCTGTCATGTGATCAAATTGTGTTCATAATATTAGTTACGTAATTTTGATACTAGGATGTAGACACAAGAATGAACATGCGGGCGAGGTTAGTAGTTCAAGAATAGTTGTATAACAAGTACACCAATACATATTGTGACAAACCAGCAACTGCTGGTAGCTGAGGCAATAATGCATTAGAGTCAGACATGGACAACAATCTTGTTACCATAGACAAAATTAAATTATTTAGATACTAGCTTATTACATACAATGTATATGTTTAATATAATGAGCAATTATTAGGTAATTAAATGTAATCCAACATATCAACAATAAGACTGCACATGTATACAGTTATAATATTATATAGAATGTAGTTAAGTAGCACATCTACCATTTTAGCAATTAAAACAGAAATATTATAGTCAATTATTATAGGCAGTACAGCCAATTATAAATATATTATACATGTAAATAATGTAGAGATCAACACAACAGTATATTAAATACACCTAAGGTATATATACATGTGTATATCTGTCAGTTAGGCCCAACTAATGTACATGTACATGTACCTTCATATCCAGTGTTATTAAGCCTATCACATAGATTTTGGCTCCAGCACTACGTACGACAGTCGACATGAGTAGGTCCGTTTTTCCACACCAATTCTACAATCAAATAACCAAGACAAAATATCCATCAGATCGCAGAACAAAATAACTTCTATTACTACTACTGCCGCTGCTGCCGCTGCCGCCGCTGCCACCACTGCCGCTGCTGCTGCTGCTACTGCCGCTGCTGCCGCTGCTGCTGAGAGACATTGCATACAGTCCAGAGTGCTACCATTTCACAGAACCACAGTTATATATTACACATAGAACCCAAAATTGCATTTAGCAGTGTACATACTTCTAATTGTCTTCATTATCATTGAGAGCATACAACTCAAAATTATTATATCACTACTTGACTTAGTAGTTATTGCCACTTCACTGTTTGATCGTATTAGTACAATTGTTTGCAAATACTTGATTTAGTAGTTATCTTCTCTTGAATTTTGGAATCATGCAAAAACATTCTATAAACATACTCGGTCTATACATTATAATAATATATCAAACGCATAGTCATACACTATCTATATAAACTAGCATTGCATATACTACTACCCCCATACACCAACCACTCATTTCTCTCGTGACACTGCCATTGGTAGAAAGTGGAACTTCTCAAGCTCTAGAATTTAAATGAAATAATGTAATAATGCAAACACTGACACATTCCCATGCAGGGTGTTTTATTCATTATTTAATTTGTTTGCTAAAGGGCACACTGCATGTAGGCCCCTACTTGCCTGAGTTATAGAAACTCAATGTTTGTCTTATTCATCTCCACCTTCTCTTATGTTGACATAAGTAGCCCTAGGTCTATTTTTGATGTTAGTTCCTGAATGATCAACGAAAAGTTCATAGACGTCTAGCTTAGCCTCTTACTAATACTCTATATTATATACATTGTACGTGTACTATTATTTAGGGGAAAGTTGCACTGCTGTTGCTTGACAGTGGGATAACATTATTACAAAGCGTATGAAAACATAATGTAACTAGTAATGTTATAAAATTATTGATAATGTTATTATTATAAAATTTTGATAAGTGTGTTCTACAAAGGACATACCTCTTTTTTCTTCTATGGTGCCTTTTTGATGAAGATGACATCATAGAATACCTATACTGGGAAGGAGCTAGACAGGAATAAAGCATTTTTGGTGGATGTTGGGGTAAACAAGAGATTGCTTTCCAACATTTGTAACCTTAGTTGGAGTTGTCTTCTTTGTCTTTCACGCCACGTCACTATAATATCACGATGACGTCTTTTATCACTACCTGTCAGTTTTGGTTTACTCGGCTCATGAAAGAAAAAATTGAAAGTCTATATGACACCAAAGCGGGTGCAGTGCTGCTTTATATGTACATGTATAAGCACTTTGTGCTTGGTCTGCAGTGCAAGTTTCACGGCAAAATTTGCTTGCTTCACTCGCATGAAATGATGGCTTGTGTTCATGTACTACTACGGTTATACATATACATGACCTCTGTTGGTACAAATATGTTACAGTGACCTCATGAGGATTTGCGTTTTCTTGCATTAGAGAGAGGACACCAAGTACATAGCCCAATTTTCAACACTAATATAGAGGGTGGGGTACCTACTCCATCCAGGATGGGAGTTGAAGCCTTAAGGCTACAGACCCGCCGCCGCAGCGATGTCAGAGGACCCGGTCCGAAGGTCTTAGCACCACCCCGAGTCGAGATCCTCATCGGCAGCATTCCAACATAATAAATGAATCAAAGGTCTTCGACAATAGTCAATGCCGGCATAGCCCAAGTTCCAGCACACATCCGGCGGGTAGGGTCCTTCGAGTACTCGTCCCGCCTCGGGTTGGGTCTGTAGGCCTAAGGCTAGAGACCCGCCCTGGCAAGTGATGTCAATGAACCCGGTTCTACGGTCCTAGCACCACCTGGAGCCAAAATCCTGACCGACAGCATTGTGACACATAAAAATTGTCTCAATTTTTGACCCCAATACTGATTGGAGGGTAACCGACCGCAGACCACCAACCGCTTCCTCTTCAGTTTTGGTGATTTTTTTAATTTACAATTATCTAATTTGTTGTTTTTCCTGTTCCAACTCGCAGGAACCATAGTGTATTCTTACTGTCCACACTGTTAGTCCAAAGAAAGTGAAAGTAAAGTTTTGCCAATGATAGGTCGTAATAAGATTGCATGATTATTGTTCCCGGGATGCCACTGGTACAGCCAGCACCACGTTCAGTTTTTCAACACATTCATTGGTTTCAACTGATATACATGTATTATGCATATACTTTGCTGCACTAGTTGCTCACCAGTTTTATTTTGTATAGTAATTAACTTCTAATCCTATTTTTCCTGTATTGCTGACATTTTAAAAATCAGAAATGTTACTAAACAGTTAAAATATTAAGTAACAATAAAATTGCGTTTGTGTTTGTCCCGTGTAAAAAAACAGGAAACCCCCTTGCATCAAAATTGTGTCAGGTCACCAATCAGAATATTATAATAATATAGCAGAAATTATTGAAAATATTCTCTCTCTAGTGTTGGGGAAGTAACTGCTTGGCAGTAGCTTCCCTCCAAAGAGTAATTATGGTTCTATAATGTAATGGTAGCACTCAGGACTGAGTTTCCTTCATCTTTGATATACATGTACATCTATATAATACTATCCTATTTAGTAACCAACAGGTGCTGTAATCATGTACTGCTTTTTGAACAAAAAAAAAGTTAAAATGAGTTGTTATGAAGTCTAAGTAACAAAAATTGCAAAAACATATTAACAAAATAAATTAACTAATTTTTTCAGTTTTATGCCGTTCAATGGGTAACTTTAGTACTAATATTCAACAAGGGAGACAACTTGAATATATTATTATATATTGAAAATTCATGGTATCAATAATTACTTACATTAAATTATATTAATCACTTTGGTGAATAGTAATTATTAATTATAGGTTCCAATTCAGCTCAACATTATTTTCAAGAAATGAATATGGCATGTAAGTGAGGCTACTTGAACGCTAATTTTATTTTCATTCGATGCGTCGTTACGGTAGGCTTTTGCTGGTACAGTTGGAACAAGACAGAATTCTTTCCATTTAGGACAAGATTTGTGGCACTACTAGCTAGACTAGTAAGTTTTTCTAAAAAGTTTCATGTTGGAATTCTAAAAGTTCAACCACGACTCAAATCAGTGTAGGTACATGTAGTGTAAATTGCTATAATTTGAATAGCACATTGTATGTATATTTTCCTGTTTTATAAAATGTACACAATCATGTACATGTGGATTAGCAATGAATTTCATTACGACTATTAATTTATTTTACATGTAAAATTATTATATTATGCTTTTTTATTTCTTGTCTCGAACAATATAGTTTCAATCCGGAGACAACTTTCGAGACGAGACAATTTAAAACGAGGCTCGAGGTTTCTCCAAATCTCATTTCACCTCTACTACCAAGTATCCCTAGTGAAAGACTTCCCGACCTTCAAATCAAACTTGGTCCTCATTCCAACCAAAATATACACCCACAGCATCCAATTACCTGTACCAAAAAGAATCGAGATACAGAACTCTACTGTATACATTGGTCTCAATTAAAGTACATTGTAAATGTATAACACATGTAAGTACAGCAATTATATTGTGATGGTACAGGACATTTGTATACGACTCCAACTCCCGGACGAAGCTCCATCGTATCTTAAGTGCTCAGTAGTTGTTATAGCGCTACTCATCTGACACTCACATTCTCATAATTAATGTTCGTATACTTACCTTTAACTGTATTGCATGTCCAAACCATTAATTACTGTCTATATACATGTCTCCATGTGCTCATACTCACTACTTATTCATGTATTGTTTCACTATATAACTGTACATAACTGCATGAATGTTACTAAGTCTTTTTAATGCCTTTTATACCCATGTACAGAGGCCCGACCTCTCAGAATCCATTGATATTCATTTTGTACATGAATTGGACCATTATAAGCAACTTTTGTAGAACCCGACCTATTTTGGGTCGGCCGTCGGGCTTCCGGCGGCCATCTTGTTGCGCAACTTCCGGACGACCACACGTCGTCTTTTCCCGACATCACGTCGGCCGGAAGTCCTTATACTATATAAAGGGCACTGTTTTACTGTTCATTGTCTCAGTCTACACTTGGCTTTCAATAAAGACACATCTATACTTGATACAGGGACTTTCTCTTCCTTTTACTAGGTCATTCGCTCAGCGAACCGCCTACTAGGTTGAACTACTCTCTTTCATTGTATAATCTGAAGGTCATACTTGAGATCAGATGGGTCGTCTTTGGTAGTATTTGGGCTACTGAGACCGCTCGATCTTTCATGTAATGCGAAGTCCTATTACCACTCATAGGCACTTCATTTCTGGGTCGATAGTCGTCCAAGGACGACCGCACCAAATCACAGAAACCATTACATTGGTGGCAGCGGTGGGATTCTAAGGTCGTACTCTTACGATACGAAGCGAAGGAAGGTGACCTCGGCCTCGGGTAACCCGACCGACCTCATTCTTCAATACTTCTACGGCGATTAAGGACTCGGACCCGGGAACCTTGGATACGAGAAGGTGACAAACGCTAAAGTGCACCCATAATTCTCGTGGTTCCGCTGGATGTAGCCCGACCTACGCCGGATCTTCAATAAAAGACCGACCTCGGATCCAGAATAGATTGACGGTACTCAGTACGACCATCAGGCCGACCCGGCCTAACAAACTAAAGGAGTTTTACTCACTACCCGACACCCTACAGACATCCAACTGAGGACGACACGTCCCATCCACTAAAGAGGCTCCATCTATACTCAGCAATGGCTAGCGATATAGACAGGCTAGTAGAGGTAATCGGACAGTACATAGAAGTAGCTCGACCTCAGCCGCCTCAACCCTCTTTCAAGACACCACAGTTCGACGGACAAGGAGACGTCGAGTTCTTTATAGAACAGTTCCTGACCATAGCCGAGGCAAACAACTGGAGCCCGGCAGCTATGTGCCTTCACCTAAGAGAAGCCCTCAAGGGACCGGCACAAGAATGTGGCCGACCCGGCACCTCAGAAGGGATCTTCGAAGCTCTACGCGCCCGATACGGGTTAACTGATAAAGAAGCTAGACTCCAGCTCATACAGCTGCGGAAAGATCCCGGCGTGTCATTGCAAAAACATGCCACCTTAGTCAAGAAACTTGTACATGTGGCTTTCCAGGAACTATCCGAAGCGCACCGCCTGGTATTGGCTGTGGAAAACTTCAGTAACTCTCTTGAGGACGGACACCTACAGAGACACCTCTTGGCGATAAACCCCAGAGATGTGGACTCGGCCGTCCGAGCCGGAAACGACTTCCTGCTCGTCAAGGGACCTTCCCGTGGAAGTAAAGCACACCAAATCAGGGCAGTCACAGAACCCGAGCCGGAGACACCCCAAATAAATACAGTGGACTCCGACCTGACCTGGATCAACGACCTAAAAGAGGCCATCCAGACACTCAGCCAAGAAGTTAGACGACTTCGAGGACTACTAGACGCCCCCAGAGCACCAGGACCTCGGAATAGACCCTCCTGGCAGACCAGCAAAAAGCCTGGTCCCCCTCCTCAACGGACCAATGGGAACACTCCCCCCACATATCCTGAGCCGCCAGTACCCGAGTCGGGAAAAGGCTCCGGCCCGAGACAGTAGAGGCTGACACTCGGGCCCTACAAGTTCCTCACACCTCTCACATTTCCATCTCGGAAGACCGTCCCAAGTATCCGGTCGGCAAGGCCGACCCCCCTTCTAAAACAGTGACTCAAGTGACGTATGTGAAGCCGCATGTACCTAGCCTGTACATACAAGGACGACTATGTAGCCAAGACGTAACCCTACTCTTGGACACGGGCTGTACGACCAACCTAATATCACCTCACATCCTGAAGAAGTTGCAGAGACCCGACCTAGAGGTCCTACCAGTAAGTCAGCCGTATGGCAAGATGGCCGACGGTTCGACTTTCAGGTTCGAGGGAATGGTAAGGCTACCTATGGTAGTCGGTCGCACCTTTAGCCAAGAACTGTTCCTCATCGGCTCCATACCAGAAGATGGCGTCCTAGGGATGCCCTACCTGACTAAGCACAATTGCTCTGTAAACTGCCATACCGCTAAGGTATACACCAGCCGAGATCAATGGCCGTGTGTCAATAGAACGGGAAGCCCTTATACATTGAGGACGATGCCTGAGATGAAGCCTAGTACGCCTCCGCCAGACGTCGATGACCCATGCCGACGTCCTGGACACCCACACAGAAGACCAGGGGCCGGGGGAGGAACGGATAATTCAGTACTTAGTACACCTGCGCCCGACGCCGATGATCAATGCCGACGTCAAGGACACCCCCACAGAGGATCCAGGGCCGAGGGAGGAACGGGAAGCTCATCACTTAGTACACCTGCGCCTGACGTCGATGATCAATGCCGACGTCAAGGACACCCCCACAGAGGATCCAGGGCCGAGGGAGGAAAAGGATCATTACCGCCCAGTACAACTCCGCATGGCGTCGATGAACAATGCCGACGCCCTGGCCACCCGATAGGGGGGCTAGAAGCCGAGGGAGGAACGGCGAAGAAGAAGAGGCAAGTAGAGGATCAGGGCCGACAGGCTAAAAAGCCGCGCATTCAAGAGCGTAGACAAGGTGCAAACCGCCTCGAGGAAGGTGCTGTCGACTATTTCCAGCACCCGATATTCCCGCCGCCCGACTGGGGCAGAGGTTCAAAAGGTGGACCCTCCTACGTCCGGATGCTAACGCCCTACACTAGAGAAAACAGACCCCTACCATACAGGAGGAAGGCCCGGTGGAAGCGAGGCCGACCCCCAGAGGTTATACTAGAAAGGATTCATCACAGATGGGCTGCCCAGACGACTACCAGTCGTAGGCCGACACGGCCAGGCCCGTGTTTACGCTCCAATTCAACAGACAGATCCGGTGACCCAGACAACCTTGAGATCAAAATAGATCTAACAACCGGGGTCAGACAAGTGCACTTCCGCCGCAACGTAGCCCTACTACATGGTGAGAAGTTGGCTGTTGCAGACATAACGTCGCACACTACAAGGAGACCCAGGGCAGCCCTCACACCTATAAAAGGCCAGGATCCAGATGGATCCCCCAGTACCTTCAACACCACCACTCAGTCAACACCTAGTCGGACAACAGAGCACTCTATTCAAGACTCATCAATAAGGGCGGTGCCCTCCCTAGTCGGCCTACTCATGGGTTTGCCAGGTGAGCCAATAGACTTGGACGAAGTACTGTTGCTTTTAGACGACGACGATTTGTATGCTGATCTCGGGAACTCCTCGAGGGATGAGGTCGTGCCAGTCGGGTCGGGTCATACTGAAGTACCTTCGGTACTTCGAGACGATACCGTCCTAACCGACTCGGACATGCACCGCCTCCCCTCCGGGACGACCTCGGACACGCATAGGTACTTCAATGATATTGTACACAGTGTGACTGAGTCGGGTGACGAGGACGACTCGGCCTACGCAAACATTGATAATCTGAACGATCAACCTCTTGTATCTACACTTTCTCTTATAGAGACCTCTCCAGAGACGCCTATGCCGCAGTCTCAACTTTGCTGGATCTCTCCACGGACCAGTTGTAGTGATATACGTCGGACAGCCCGATGTAAAGGAAGGAACTCCTATTGTCGACTATGTAGGCTAGAAGGGACGGAGAACACCATCAAGGCTCACACACGCCAACACTTTACCCAGTTCTTCTGTTCCTGTGGAGTCAGCGCCCGTGACGCAGAGACTGTCCATCGGCACCAAAGCCAGACAGGCCACGGAGCCATCCAGTATGAAGTGGATTCTCACATGTTCCAGCTTTTCCTCAAGGCGATGAAGCTCGACAAGAGGGTCGCCTACCCCTCATGTATCCCAGCAGACGTAGGACCAAAACCTTTCACTATACCAGCTCCTCCGGAAGCTGAAGCCAGAGCAGCAGTGGTGCGACTGACACCTCCTCCTGCCCCAAAGAAAACAAGTAAAAGAAAGTCGCCCTGGGAGCGACTAGGCAGTCCAAAGCGACCACAGACTCGCATGGACCCTCCAGCCTTGGACCATAGAGGGACTGATACTTACGACATACCCAAACGTCGGCCCCGGCCGCCCAAGGCTAGACCCGGATCAGACAAGGCCGTCCCATTGTCGACCAGCCCTCCAGATACAAAAAACACGAGGAAGACTCTTGAATCACGCACACCTACAGCAGAATTCCAGAAGGAGAGAGAACGATTGTGTGCCACTCTAAATAATCGTCTCGGACGCCTCAGGCACCAATTGCACATACTCCAGCAGAGACTTCTTCACTCACACATTAGAGACCGGCTTACTATAGTCCAGCAGACAGAAGCCGTACAAGACGAAATATCCCTCCACCAACGGCTCACGGAGCAGATCCTTAGACATACTCGAAGAGATAGTACCAAGGATCGGGGGGCTATGTGATGGTACAGGACATTTGTATACGACTCCAACTCCCGGACGAAGCTCCATCGCATCTTAAGTGCTCAGTAGTTGTTATAGCGCTACTCATCTGACACTCACATTCTCATAATTAGTGTTCGTATACTTACCTTTAACTGTATTGCATGTCCAAACCATTAATTACTGTCTATATACATGTCTCCATGTGCTCATACTCACTACTTATTCATGTATTGTTTCACTATATAACTGTACATAACTGCATGAATGTTACTAAGTCTTTTTAATGCCTTTTATACCCATGTACAGAGGCCCGACCTCTCAGAATCCATTGATATTCATTTTGTACATGAATTGGACCATTATACGCAACTTTTGTAGAACCCGACCTATTTTGGGTCGGCCGTCGAGCTTCCGGCGGCCATCTTGTTGCGCAACTTCCGGACGACCACACGTCGTCTTTTCCCGACGTCACGTCGGCCGGAAGTCCTTATACTATATAAAGGGCACTGTTTTACTGTTCATTGTCTCAGTCTACACTTGGCTTTCAATAAAGACACATCTATACTTGATACAGGGACTTTCTCTTCGTTTTACTAGGTCATTCGCTCAGCGAACCGCCTACTAGGTTGAACTACTCTCTTTCATTGTATAGTCTGAAGGTCGGACTTGAGATCAGATGGGTCGTCTTTGGTAGTATTTGGGCTACTGAGACCGCTCGATCTTTCATGTAATGCGAAGTCCTATTACCACTCATAGGCACTTCATTTCTGGGTCGATAGTCGCCCAAGGACGACCGCACCAAATCACAGAAACCATTACAATATTAATGTAGATACTGAATACTAATATTTGGTGGGAAGTTGTACTGCTGTTGCTTGACATTGAGATTTTCCAAACTCTAAAAGTTACATGTAGCCTAAATGTACACAGACAGGTACATGTAGATACAATGCAAACACTCATGCATTCCCATGCAGGCTGTTTTATTAAATTGCTCTCCTGATGGGCACACTACATGTACACGCATACCTATGCCTGAACGATAGAGGTTCAATGTTTGCCTTATTTACCTTCACTGGGTATGTGGACATAACTTAGCATTAGATGCATTATTTTTGATTTTAATTCCTGGGATGTTTACATCAGTTTCTACACAAATTGCCTCTAGGGCTTAACTTATACGCCGACACACAAGCAAATTGACTTGAGTCCATGAAAAAGTCCTTGTGATACCTTCTGATACACCCAGAACTAGACTGAATCCTGAACATATCTTATAGTTATAAATTTCAATATATTATACTATCACATACTAAGACACCTAGCAGCACATTTTGTATAGTTCCACAAGTCTGTCTACAATAATATAGTGCTCTATCTCAAGTGGAGGCAACCCCAAAAAGTTGCCTAGTTGTGAGAAACACAAGGTGCTCTGCAGCATTAATTCGAATGACGGAATGGACAGCCAAAATTGCTGGCTGCATCATAATTACACACTAATGAATCATTCGCAAGTGTTTATTCCAACAAATTATACTTGATCCCGAACACATGTACCATTGTTGCAGTATTATATACTTGATACTAGCCTTAAATCTCCGCCCATATTACAATATTGTAATACCCTTTGTTCATAGTAAACTAATTATTTATAATCCATTGCTATCACCGGCAATACATCTATGAGATAGAAGATTATTATTCTAATCACTTAGTCATACTATTTAAACATCCTCAGCCCTGACATCCTACTGGTACCAGCAGCCGCAGCAGCAGCGGCGGCGGCAGCGCGGGTAACATTTAGGCTATTTGTCGGTCGCTACTGCATAAGGAAGAGAACAGCTAAAGGCATTTCAATGTCCTGTTCAGCAATGTGAGGCCCATACTTGAAGTTGTCTACTCATAGGATTATTCCGTGATGGAAATACAAATTCATCCCAGTTGTAAAATTGCACTACTAATAGTCTATGTCATGGTACATGATTGTACAAGGTCAGGCTCACGTTTTTTACCACAACCGAAAACCGAGTTAGGTGGTTTGGTAAGATTTAATTGTAAAATTGAAACCGATCTTGAGTAATTAGCGAGCTGTTTTTCCGATCGTGATGGGTGTTCATTACAAGTGAACTCATGTTATGTTTCGTTCAATAATTATATTATCATGTCATATTTGGTATCTGGATGATTTTTTTGTAGTTTCACTCAATTCCGATTATTTTTATGGAAACGCTTTATTGTTTTAGAAGTTGTTATATTAAGAGTTATAATATCATTGTTTCAGCTATTCATATTGCAAAAATATTATTAGATATTGTCTATGTTGCTCGTTACTACTGGTGTACAATTATGATTGTATGCATGTACAACGTAGGAGTTTTGTATTATAATGCATTGAAGACTAGTCAATAAACATTTAGGGGTTGTCTCCCTCGCCAACTCTAGCTATAATATTGTAAGCCTAATATTTTTAACTCAATATAAACCTTAGTTTATTCTATAAATTATTTTTTCGATCATTGTTTTAACTAATAAAATTGGCATAAATTGTATATTTAGAACAACATGTATGACATTGAAATGTGCTTACACCTATACCATTATAATGTTTGATCTTACAAATATGTTATGTGAAGCAAAATGACCAACCGAGGGTCGATTAGAAACAACTTCGAATTTTGTTTACTATTTAGATGGGAGATACTGCAACCACACAGGTGCCACATCTTCCAAAGCATCAAGTCTAGAACACTGGTCCCAACCTGGGGTACATGCACCCCTAAGGGTACATTGTAGAAATCTAGGGGGGACAAAGCAAGTTCCCAACTAAATACATTTTTGACAGTGATTTTCAGTTACAGACTAACAATTATGAATTATCATGATCTATTACTGAAGTGAACATTAAATTGCTGACTGAATCAAATAAAGTTGAGCTAGACCAGTGTGAAAGCCATGAAACACTACAATGGATGAAAGTTATACGTATATTGATTGCATAGTTATCATAAGGTATTTGATAAATAAAATATTCATACCATACTCCATTTATTTCCCTTCTGATGAAGTATACAATGCATGTAATATTAATCGAATTAAACCAAATATATCCTTGATTAAACACAGTTTTACAGAGAAATGATGTACATTTTTTGTTACAAAGGGGTATGTTGTTTGTTACAAAGGGCTAGAAAGGGGTACGTTGTTTACTACATGTCTGCCAAGGGGTACTTAGGCTAAACATGGTTCGGAACCCCTGGTCTAGAAGTACCTTCAACAATTATTATAATTGTACATGTAGCATCCAGTCTTTTACAATTATTAGCATTGGATATCAATTTTCTCGTAAACATGTGTTTGCATTGCACCTTAGTCCATTCACCACACTAATTATTTCTATTGCACAATTATTTGTAAGTATATTCTTAAAGGGATAAGTAAACATGCGTTTCCCAACACTGTATTATTTGCAAATATTTGTAAAAATAATGCCACTCACAGTGGCCCAATCTACTATTTTGCAAAACTCAGTTTTCCTTTAGTGATATTCAAAAAGACAATTTGAAAGTTTCAAATATTATTTGAGTCGTTAGTAGGATCGTCATGAACTTTAAGTTTTTTCATGAAAGCTATTAAACTATTAAATTAAGCAGCAGCTGGTTTATACATTTTAAGTCAATCAATTAATTTATTTTCTAATTTTTTTATGGGTAAATCTGTATGCATTGTGTGACAGTGACACAAAGGACAGAACTTTCGACTTCACCAGACTGCCAATTTAAGTTAGTTAAATGCCGAGGGTTTGGAGCCGAAGGGTGACAAGTCGAAAAATTCAAAAACTTGGTTACACATAATAGTAGATAGCTACCAACCTGTTGCCTTAGGACAATCATGAATTGTTTTCCAAAAACAGACTGGACAGCATATTTTTAGAACCAAAACGTGACATCTTGAAATACATGTATGTTTGGAGCCAAATGGTGTCAATACTGGTATTTGTCACCATTTGTCTCCATAATTATACGCTAAACTTTCAATATTTTATTTCTAATCTTTATAGGCCTATAAGTATTGTTATTAATTTTATAAAATACAATAATATCATTCCTAGCCCCTCGGACCCGAGCAAGGGTGAGGTGGGTGCTCGATCCACCCTCACCCACCGAATAATTGTTGGAACATTGTGCAGTGTATTACATATCAATATCGAATGCTGCTAGTATTTTGTTTATGTCCTTTATGATATGGAGAATATGTAGTAGGGGACCCACATACCCAATTTATATATGCTGCTGCTCATTGAATTCTACTTTATGTTCTATATATCAAATGAAAGCTGAGACTCCGCTGATTTCAGAACTGCAAGCAACTTTTTTGTACCTGGTGGCCATCGCGCGCTACAGGGGTGGATTTAACAAAAAAGGGGATTTTCCCCATTTGTCGATTTTTACTGCTATGTGTAACAGGTCCTCCAACACTAAAATGACTGAACCAAATCTTTTGGTATTGATATCATACATTGACCAGAAGGTCCTTTGCCTACATAACAATTTTCGGTGCCGGGAAAGAAAGTGGGCGGAGTCTACCGGCACTTTTCATACAATGAGTCAGATTATGTGAATTTTCTTAACTCTGAAAGCTGCCATTTTTGTTGTGGGGGTATGGTGAATCCACCATTTTAGTATGCTATTAAGTCATCTCTTAGTGATGCATATGTGAATTTATGTGATGCTATGTACAATACTTTGCTAAAAAAGGACGCTTTTTTGATGTTTAACGATGTTCGGAGTTGTCTCCCCTAAAAGATAAAACACATTTTTTTGACATGTAAAGCAGCAATAGAGACGTGATAATGCTATAGGTATATGTAAAAGTAAATTATGCATTATTCTTTACTTGAAAATTGGTGTCGGAACAGGAAGTGGGCGGAGTCTGCTGGCGAGATTCCGGAAGTTATGCGCATCTCTTGTGTTCAGAAAGCCACCACTTGTGTTATGAGAGTGTGATCGTTCCAATGCTCTAGTATGTTAGAATCCAACGTCGTAGCAGTGTATATTGGAATTGTTAGGATTTTAAGTACAATACTTCAATACTAAAGAGCGCATTTTTAATGTTGCGTCACGTTAGGAACCGTCTTCCTAAGTATTAAATAGGCACAATTTTGATGTGGCAAGTTGCACTAGAAGGAAAGTGACGCAGGATAATTTCAGAAATCTTTGCTTTATGATTTTGAAATTATGTTGTGTACCTTTATGGCATTGCAAGTGACAATCGTGATGGCAAGACCTAGGCTCTCTTTTTGTTGTTCTTTACTTCAAAATTGATGTCAGAACAGGAAGTCAGCTGGCTAGTTTCCCTAAGGTCTCCAAGTTATGCGCATATACAATTGAGTTCAGTGAGCTACCATTTTTGCTGTGAAAGTATATTGGTATCAACACTTCTGTGTTAGTATCCACCCTCATAAAATTCCATTTGGGAAATTTTTAAATCTCAAAGGGCAATACTTTGGTGCAAAACAACTGAATTTAATGCTGTGGCATGTTTTGAGTTATCTTCCCAGAAAATAAAAGACATGATTTTAATGAGCTAAAAAGGAAAGTAATGCATTGAAGATCAAAAAATGTATTGTGTGTTGATCTTTCAATCAATTATCTTTTCAATTTTAACTAAATTTTGCCCATTTGATAGATTTGTGTTCCTTCCATGACACACCAGAAGCTATACCGCCTAATTATGAAATGGTGCCGCTAATACATGTGCATGATCAGTTTTCTTCTTGGTACACTATGTTTATAAGAAATACTAATGGTGCTGCACAGCTCCAGCTGTTATGACCATTGAGTGTATTTCAAACATGGGGTAACTGCACCTTTTCTATTGACATCGCACTAAATGAGTGCATTATATTACTAGTAGACGAGTATATAATTCATCTCAAATTTTGGAGAGTCAACCAAAATCTGCATGTACTTTGCGGTTAACGTACATCTAAGGAAGGCTTTTGCTAACATTCACCATTGAAGTTTTAGCTATTTAAACCATCATACTAGCGCTATGGCATCAGCGGATGAGACAAACTGCCAAACTATTTTCATTGATTACAGATTATAACAGAGTATTTTTGTGTTCGACTGGGTAGCTGAGCTATGACCACACAACATACAGGCCAGGGCAACAGGAGAAATAGTGTAAACCGACTAAGCAGACACAAGGGGAGGGGGATGAGAAAAGGGGAAGACTTCTGGGGAACGCTCCAATAGTTAGAAGGGAAACACCTGTAAGGCATGTGGGTACGAATCCTATAACCAGACTGTGTCGATTCTTGCTACCCTGCAGAGTGTGGCAGAAGCGGTACCTAAGGCTGTGTTGGAGTATTGGAACATTGGGTATGGTAGCAGCAATGGGACAGTACCTGGAGGGCCCAAGTCCAGAGAGAGTGTTTGATATCTTACTGCTAGCAGTAAACAGTAACAGACTGTATAGTTAGTTCAATTACTTTATTGATCAATAGTCTACAAGCATCTGAAGCAAGAATGTAAAATTGTGCTCCTTTTTATATGAAAATTAGTTTCCGATCGAGGTCAAAAGTTAACAGGTAGACAAAGGTCAGGATCGGACTAGAAAAGAGTCCAAGTTACATTAGCTACAAAACGATCTCATAAAATGAGCATAACCAGACGTTGTTTCATATGAAATCAAGACAGAATTATAACTTGCAAAGAAGTAAACCAACATAGCATCCAGTTACAGTATCCAAGGTATCAGCAAAGGTAGCACAATGAAAAACATACAATCAAAGCTGACACCAATTAACACATATAATTCGTATTGTTGTCGACAAGCATTTCCACAAACTTGAGTGCTCACCCCACCTTTATTCAGTGCTAGTAGGAGTGTTGAGAATTTCTCTATGTTATAGACATAAATGAATTATGATAAAACAACCATTATTTCGTGCTGAAACCACTGTGCCGGCAGTTCTTCAGGAACTTCGAAATAAAATAGCACTCTGCTAGAGAAGCCAAAGCTACTATACAAATTCTCTGTGAATCTACCTTCACTCTGCTGCAATGGGACTTGGCAAAAGTGATGGTGTTACTAAATGCAGTGAATCCAGGACTGCTTGCAGTAAACTAAAACCCCACACTCAGACTTCCCAGATGAATTTGCAATAATAGATGCTGGCAGTCGACACTGGGCAGATGAAGAAGCTGATTACAGAAAGTGTGTACCTGAGCGTAAAGTAAGTTGGGAAAGACAAGAGATCTAGCAATATCCCTATGCTAATAGTCACGCTGTCAGCCCAGGTCGCTGATATGAGGGTTCTTTCAGAAACGTTACACAAATGTCGGCACCACATGTGCTAACTATCTATCACCCTGATTTTTGCCAAACAGCCTTTTGCTCTCGTAATGCCGTGTTTTATCAAGAGTAAAGGGTACGTAAAGAGCACTGAGACATTATTCATGGACTTTCAGTGCAAGTCGAAGGGTAGAGGCCAAGCCACAACTACCTACCCACAAGGACAGGAACTTACACCTCTCTCCCCCCTTGTCAACTCCAACAACATACATATAGGTATATATAAACACGCAGGACATGAGCAAGGATATAATGTACATATAGTAATAACATGGAAAGCGCTCCGAGAGGATTGATGCTCTGGAGCAGTGTGTCAAGAGTCATCTGATGAATAACCAGATTTAGGTGTGAGGATCACTAAATGTTCAGCAAGAAAGAAACCCCCAAAAAAACCTAGGCGGAAACATGAGACAAAAGGCTTGGTGGGGCACTAGTCGTCCCGCTCAGCTCATCACCTCCCTGGAAGATGGAGAAGAAAATTACACCTGCCAACTACAAAACCCACAAAGCAAACCAAGACTTCCTGGAGATCGAGAGAAAGAGAGAGAGAGAAACTGCTTTTCAAGTACTGAAAAAGGACTTGCAACAGGAGAGAGAGAGAGATCAGTCAAGTTGTGAGGCCATCGGGGTGCTACACCGGTCTACCACAGAAAAACGTGGCGGTGTGACAAAGATGAGGAAGGGTTACGAGTAAGGAGACTAAAAAGTAAAAATGATATGGAAGCCAGTAGGGCACTACCTCCTCAATCCTCATGGTTGAGAGTCTATTAATTCTTATCATATGCTTTATTTTCTCTTATTAAATTTACAACGTTGCTTAACATACATTACTTGTGCTGTAGCGTCAATAAATTGTTGAAAACGAAATGCAGCGTCTTCATTTGTATTTAAGATTCGAGTTCATGTCATTGGAGAGGATGCTGATCGTTTATGTACAGTATATGATTAATCATTTTAGCACTGGTATTTGACAGTGTGTCTTTGTAGATACAGTATAAACAGACTGTTTGTTTGGAAATTGGCTAAGAAATCACGTTTGTAGTATTGATTTGTCTTCTACGTTCGTAACAAAACAAAAGCCTAGGTCTTGACATCACGAATGTCACTTGTAATGTCACAAAGGTACATAAAATAATTTTAAATCTTATAGCAAAGATTTCTGGAATTATCCTGCGTCACTTTCATTCTAGTGCAACTCACCACATCAAAATTGTGCCTATTTACTACTTGGGAAGACAACTCCAAACGTGAAGCAGCATTAAAAATGCGCACTTTTGTACTGAAGTGCTGCACTTAGAATCCTAATATTTTCAAGATCCACTCTCATGTGGTTGTGTATTAACATACTAGAGCGTTGGAACAAACAGTCTTATAACACAAGTGGTGGCTCTCTGAACACAAGAGATGTGCATAACTTCCGGAATCTTGCTAGTAGACTTCGCCCACTTCTTGTTCCGACACCAATTTTCAAGTAAAGAATAATGCGCAACTTACTTTTATAGATATCTAAGACATTATCATGTCTCTATTGCTCTATTGTCTCTATCGCTTTATCTTTTAGGGGAGACAGCTCCGAACATCGTTAAACATCAAAAAAGCGTCATTTTTCAGCAAAGTATTGTACATAGCATCACATAAATTCACATATGCATCACTAAGAGATGACTTAATAGCATACTAAAATAGTGGATTCACCATACCCCCACAACAAAAATGGCAGCTCTCCAAGTTAAAAAAATTCACATAATTTGACTCAGTGCACGAAAAGTGCTGGTAGACTCCGCCCACTTTCTTTCCCGGCACCGAAAATTGTTATGTAGGCAAAGGACCTTCCGGTCAATGTATGATATCAATACCAAAAGATATGGCTCAGTCATTTTAGTGTTGGAGGATCTGTTACACATAGCAGTAAAAATCGACAAATGGGGGAAAATCCTCTTTTTTGTTAAATCCACCCCTGTAGCGTGCGATGGCCACCAGGTACAAAAAAGTTGCTCGCAGTTTTGAAATCAACGGAGTCTCAGCTTTCATTTGATATATCGCTGTCCCAGTATGCAAATGACCTATCTGGGCAGTTTTTCATTTTCTGCTAGAGCATTTTCAAATTTGTGCTGCTAATAATTCTGTATTGGCACATGTCCAATACTAAATTTTCTCCCTGACTATTTCTTGTGGTCACCACTATGTATTCAACTCATTTTTGGTTAATTTAATTACTTCCTGTTGCTGTGGTTTGAGAAAAACAAACCCAGATAGGTGATTATGTCATTGTAATATCACTGAGTCCAGAGTGAAATCAACCTATCTGGCAATAAAGCCTATCAAATTGGGTTATGGGATGGTAGTTACTCTAAAAATTGGATTGTAATTGTTGGTGAAACTTGATTTTTGATCTGTAACTACTACAAAGATGCCAATTACAGTGATGGGGCTGAAACAGTGAAGTTAGTGTATGTATACTGTATTTTGGTAATGTTAATGCTATGGTATTGATAACAATGGAAAATTTTGAACCACTAAGCAACTTTGGTTTCACTCTCATTTAATCCTTCTAAGTATTTTTCATCTCAGTAAATTAATTCTTTAGTTTCAGAAATATTGCTGCGGTAAACTTCTGTTTGTAAAACTAGCCATGTTGTTAGCATAGCCATTAACGAAAAACTAGTCAAATATTTACTGTCACAAATAAATGTCCTACAGTATTATGGTACCTGACATGGGAGAATAGCCTCATCTCAATTATTAAACTGAAGTAGAATATTTCTCTCTGCCTAGAGACTTATCGTTAGACCAGCTCAAGTTACGTAATGGAAATTGTTGTGGAAGTGGTGTCCAATATTATTGCCTTTGATTACACCAAGTGTACAGTAAAGAATAATAATAATATAGTAATTCATTCAAACCATATAATGTTCTTTCAAATTTGCCTAATATGATTCTGAAACCATGAAATAACAAATATTCCCATCCATTTATTTGCTTTCTGTTACAACTTTTAAATTGTTCATGTATTATACTGCTAAGTTGTATGTTTGCTGCATTCACTTCAAGTACAATGCAATGTAATGATAAATCAAGCATTGTGATTGGCTGATGCCAGATAGGTTATTTCATTATTGAGATGTGAACAGCGGCTGCCAGATAGGTTGTTTGCATTCTCAGTTTAAACAGGAAGTAATGATGCAATCATCACCAAATTTTCAGAACATTGTCTTGGGACATGTAGAACACCAAATCCACCAAAAAGTCAATTTTTTTTCGGACCAGATAGGTCATTTTCATACTGGGACAGCGATATAGAACATAAAGTAGAATTCAATGAGCAGAAACCACCCCTTGGGTCCTCTACTAATGGAACATACACTGGAGATGTACATGCATGATAACTCAGTGATGGCAACTATTGTATTCCATCATTCAAATAATATATAAAAGTTGGCAATTAATTATTTAAATAGAAGAAATATCATGAATCCTAAAACCTAGTCTCGTCTCGAGTTTCTAGGAAAGTAGTGTCTTGAATACATGCATACATGTTGTAGTACACCAAGCCTACAATGGAATGACACACTAAACAGTCATGCTGTACGAGTAAGTGGAGAAAAAATATTGTTTTGCTCATAATTATCCCTTCTTTTGGAAACGGTAAAATATTTAAGAAGTTAGCAATTGACGTTCAACTAAAAATATGTACCTCTTCTAATATAACAATAATCATGTTATATAAATGTATATACATGCACCTGAATGTTATTATTTCTTAAAATATGCAACAAAAGTTATGTGTAATAACATAATACATGACATGACGTATAATCAGACTGTCTGTTTTTTGCAATATTGGGAAATCTCTGCAAGCCTTCATTCTGGCATATTGAATTACAAAGGATGTGGACATTGTTTACTCTGTAATACTGTGGAAACAAAATGGAAGCTTGGATCTAAAAATGAGTAACGAGAACCAGCCATTTCAATTAGTGTGGTAAATTTAGCTAAAATTCCAACATGATTGATGGATGGGAAATGATACTAGCTGCAGAACTCAATGTTATCACCCAATATCCTACCAGAAATTTTGACCCACTGTCAGTAGTTAATCACTTTGCTTGGTAAAATCTATCTTTTTCCAACTACTACTGAACATACCTCAGTTCTGTAGTAATGCTTTCGTTTTACATGGGGGGGGGGGGGTGTCTGCCGCATGGGGAGGGCGACATCTGGACACCCTACAAACTGGACACCCTACAAACTGGACACCCACAAACTGGACACCCTACAAACTGGACACCCTGCAAACTGGACACCCTGAAAAAAACTGGACACCCTGCAAATACTCATTCACTATTGAAGTAAGTAAGTTTTTTATAGTAAAATATAGTTTAAAAGGTCTCATTCTACATCACTACATAATAAATTTCAGAAAATATTTTTTTAAATTAAATTGAACACACTTCAAAATATTGTGGTACAAGATATCTCATAAAAACTGGACACCCTCTCCAAAAATCCATGTATCTACACTTTATGGAAATATTTATGGCTAGACCTATTCAACACTTATCAATCTACATTTCCAAAGCAAATTTTTATTTTTAAAATTTAAACTTTGAATTTTATAATCAAAATTCTATTTTCACTCATTAACAACTTGCTTCAAAGATTTTTGACCTTCCGACATATCTGTCCGACATATCTTTGAAAAACTGGACACCCTCTCCAAAAATCCATGTATCTACACTTTATAGAAATATTTATGGCTAGACCTATTCAACACTTATCACTCTACATTTCCAAAGCAAATTTTTATTTTTGAAATTTAAACTTTGAATTTTATAACCAAAATTCTATTTTTACTCATGAACAACTTGCCTCAAAGATTTTCGACCTTCCAAAGGGTACGAGATGTTTTCAAAAACTCGAAACCCTGAACTTTTATACGCTCCTGTCGATGTAGTCTTGCCTCACATTGATAGTTGTCCTCTCCCAATACCATTGGAGCAGACAACTTCCAATTGTTAACTACTATCTAGCGATTATATTATTATGATCAGTTTTACATCCTGTACATGTACATGTACAATGTACATCAAGAATTATTTTTGTGCAATAATATAGATATGTAGTGTAGGCATAGCATAGCATATGATGTGCAGCAATATAGCATAACAATAGCATCATTCTGCCTCTAACCTTTGTACTAATTAATAATATCAATTTATAGTCTTGTTGTTCCAATCTTTGTGGCAAACATTACTTGCTGTCCTTACTGTAATTATTGGCTATTCCTGTTGCATGCTTGATATTTTGGCTTCTACATTGTATGAACTTTTTATCAAATAATTAACATTGATTTTTATCACACCGATCATCATGTGGGTGATCAACAATATTGTTATTTGGACACTATACTTTCTTCTGTTGATCAATACAATAATATGGCTGTTCCCATCAAAAACGCACCTGTATTCCATATTATTGTATATAGACATACTGCATCAGTGTAGCCACATGCTCAGGAGTTATCCTCTCTTTTCTAATACTAGTAACATGATACACAATCAGCCTGTACTTTACTACTTACACCAAACAGTATATAGACATACTGCATCAGTGTAGCCGCATGCTCAGGAGTTATCCTCTCTTTTCTAATACTAGTACCATGATACATAATCAGCCTGTACTTTACTACTTACACCAAACAGTATTAGCTTGCTCCTTTTGTCTGTGATGCAGCAACGCTGCCCAGAATTTCATCTTATATTGTAATGCACAGTATGTACTCGTATGTTTGCTGTCCACTAGATAAAATATTGTAGTGATTTCAGACAATCAATTTACTGCATGTTCCATATGTTTCCACTTAATGTACAATTGTTTGTATAGTTAGTAGTATTCTAGTAAATAGACTTTTTTCATCTTATATTGAATTTAAACAAGATAAAGTTCTGAAAATACAGAACAGAACTGAAAACCAGAGCAACTAGGGTAGCTAACTAGGTCCTACCTATCCGCACATAAAGCACAAGAGTAACGAATCAGACCTGTTGGTCATTGTAATCCCAACATGATAGTCATTGTAGTCAATCACATCTCTTACTAACAGATGTAGAGTAAGGAGACACGATAGACCAATGTTGTACCTCCTGTGTCATTTCAATTATACATAAGAAACTTGACAATGGACAGTGTATAGACTTTTTTCATCTTATTTTGAATTTAAACTAGATAGAAGATGCATCATATTATAAACTAGAAAAAGTTTTGAAAAGGCGCATGCATAATACATGTATTTATCATTATTAGGATATGACTTCAGACTAATATATACTATATAATTATAATGGGCTACTAGTAGTGTTATAACCTTTTAGCTGACTGTGACATGTCATATGTGCATATGTACATGTATATCTAACAACAAGTAAGTGTTTCTTGCTATATCGTTTGCAACGAAATTTATTCTTGTATTTACTGTATACGTATAAGAATGGAGCTAACAACTAGATGTGCAGACAGTCTGAGACTAAGGAATACTGCTACGCTGTAACTTGTACACAAAAAGGCATTGACTTGTATTCAAGTGTCTGTTGTAAAGTTATCCTCCCCCACCCCGCGTTATTAATGGAATGCAATAACATACATGTGATTATAGCAATGCAGCTTGGCTTTTAATCAAATACAACCTGATTTGCAATCCATTGCTAAAATCATGAACCTCATAAGTTATTGATCAGAATAAGAAGTTGTCGTCTCACAATTTTAAAATTGAGAGAGGACAACTTCTTATTAGTCATGTTTTTCTCATGTGTTCAACTTACATGTAGCAGCTAACATTGCTGCAAGTTCAAATTACCATGTACATGTACATGTACATGTACATGTACAATGCAAGCTGTGGTTTCATTCAAATGAAGAGAAAGACTACAGAGTCATGTTGTATTGTTATTTGGTAGCTGTACATATAGTGTACACCAGCAAGATCATTTGAGAAGCAGTTGAACCTGTGTTTTCTAGGCTAATAAGCTTGTGAAGCAGTCTACACCTTGACCACTCAACTCCCCCCCCCCCCCCCCCCCCAATGCAACTAGTATGGTATGTAAATGTATGGTCACAGCTACATTGTACATGTACACATTTTATCATTTTATAGTCTTTGATCAAACAATTTTGTAGAAGCATTGCACAATAAAATAGACGATGAGATGGTGAGGTGATGCTGAGGAGTCACCCGAGGACAATGGCTGTATATACCCGACCCTCGGCCTCGACACACAATGCACTCTAGAGATAACATATTCAAAGACAGACATTGCACACGATTATACACAAAGATAACGATAATGAATGTCGACATTCATTATCGTTATCTTTGTGTATAATCGTGTGCAATGTCTGTCTTTGGATATGTTATCTCTAGAGTGCATTGTGTGTCGAGGCCGAGGGTCGGGTATATACAGTATATATATACATGTATTACATTAAGATGTGTTTATATATATTATGTCTACACCCGACTTATTTACATGTAGGGTCGATGTTTCAATATCGGACTTTTGGGTATGTTATCATGAATGAGTCATCCCTCCCGATGTCCCTTGGACCCGAGTATTGTGCAGGACCGATGGGCAGCTACATGTAGTTGTGTTAAATATACATGTACATGTACATGTAGTTAACACCATTTAATTATATTTTGCCCATGATGTACATACACGATCTATCACGATTTTTAATAGCAATTATTTATGGCTTTGGGATGATGCATAATTTTTTAATTTGTGTGGGACTGACCTTTGGTTAACTCCTCACAAGATGTAACTGGATTTTGTCTATAAGTGAAAACATTTTGCTACATGTGTATAATACTCGTACATTGTATGTCCATGACGTTGCTACTTAGACTCCAATGGAGACGTTTTATTTTGCTCTATATAAACTTCATGGTGTTTACTAGTCTAGAAATATCTTAGCCTTGGTTCCTCATGGAGCCGAAGGCCAAAGCAACTATTCGACCTGTGCTTCCTTGTTACATAAACTGAGCAGTGATAGCATTGTTGATTATGATGTATGTGCAACCCGTAGGTCAGAATTATTGCTTATTAACTAGAGTCCTCATGAGTATAATTATATACATGTATTTTCCATTTTTATTCTGGCGAAGATCAAGTCTAGAAAACAAGAAGTATGATCGATGCTAGTTTAGGCACTTTGGGCTACCCAGTCCAACGGGACCAAAAGCTGGAAGTACACTATTCTAGAAAAGACAACTCCAATGCTTCTTCTTGGTAGATGTGTCTCCAAGCAGAAAAGCGATCGCCTTAAACAGTTTTTACATTATTGGCATGCGGTTAATATTGAAGCCTATAGATGGAACCTTTTAAATGAAGCTAGCCTACATTTATTAGTAGGAATTATTTAGCCTTCACCAACCCTACTAATAAGCATTAATCACTCATCGAACACTAAAGACTTACCTTGTTCCATGCGGATAATTGTATAATATAATATTTTTATATTCTTATGCATGTTGTAAATGTTAACCTATCATGTTCTAACATGTGAACTATAATTTAATTTCTGGTAGAACCTAACAGCATCTTGAGTCGTGTTCTATATTCTTGTATCTTCTGATACTGTATATTGCTAAATAGTTCAATACTGCAAATTCTTGTACTATTCATATATTATACATTTTGCTCTACTAGAAGTTTGCGGATATTATTATAATACTAGTTTACCTATGTTCCAGTCTGGCCACACTCAATCTCAGTATTAAGACGGAGCAGATTCACTGTAGGAGGTGCTTTATTTAGCTATCTACTACAGTTTGAATTACCAGGTACTATAAAGTGACATATCTTTGTATATATTATGCTATCTTATTCTACATATTTAATGCTAGCATTGAACGTGGGTTCCAAGTCCAATTTTAGAGTTGAGTAAGACTACTACTAGGACTCAATGTTTTTAATGCAATGTCGGTGCCTATGCTAGAAGATGCTGGCATATTACGCCCTACGTTAGGCAGCCCTTGCATCTCATGGTCTAGCAAAGCTTTCGTTCAGCAAGCAGGCTAGCTGGGGCACTCCTCCCACTGGTGTCGCTGCTTACACTTTGGTGGTTAGCCTACATTAGTTAGGTGACCAGTTCAAGGTAGATTTCTTCCCATAGTACCTTGGCAGGTTTGGAACAATTGTGCTTGATATGTTGCAATTTATAAAGATTTAGTAAATGTACAAATTTCATTCATACAGAACAGCAGTATTTACTACAGCACTTATTGACATACATATACGTACAAGTATTAAATAATATCATTCATCATTGTGGGGAGAGAATTACTAAAGCATAATATCATAAACTATGTAGTCCTTCTCTTAATTGGCATGAAATAACAGCACAAATTTCTGTATGATAATTTGAACTTGCAGCAATGCTAGCTGCTACATGTAAGTTTAACACATTAAGAAAAACATGGCCAGTAAGGAGTTGTGCTTTCTCAATTTTAAAATTGTGAGAAGATAACTTCTTATTCTGATTAATAACTCCCGAGGGTCATAATTTTAGCAATGGATTGCAAAAAAGGTTGTATTTGAGTAGAAGCCAAGCAGTATTGCCATTATTATGTTATTGTACTGGGGGGGGGGGGGGGGAGGATAACTTTGCAACAGGCACCGGAATATGAAGTCAAGGCCTTTGCGTGTACAAGCTATAGTGTATCAGTATGTTTTAGTCTCAAGCTGTCTGCACACCTAGTTGTTCGCCCTATTTCTCACGTATTTTAATGCTGCAAGGCATAACAGTAAATACAAGAATAAGTTTCCTTGCAAAGAATATGGCAAAAAGCAATTATTTTTTGTTAGATATACATGAACATGTCATAGTCAGTTAAATGGTTATATTGTGATGGTACAGGACATTTGTATACGACTCCAGCTACCGGAACCAACCCTGCAGCACCTTAAGTGCCTAGTAGTTGTCACAGCGCTACTCAGCTGACACTCATACTCTCATAACTAACTGTTCGTATACTTATACTCACCTGCATTGCATGTCCAAACCATTCATTTATTGTCTACATACGTGTATTTATGTGTTTATACTCACTCTACTTCATTACATACTGATGTAGGTTCATGTATGATAATTACTAAGTCTTTTAGTGCCTTTTATACCCATGTACAGAGGCCCAACCTCTCAGAATTACCTGATATTTATTTTGTACATGAATTGGATCATTATAAGCAACTTTTGTATAACCCGACTCATTTTGGGTCGGCCGTCGGGCTTCCGGTGGCCATGTTGTTGCGCAACTTCCGGACGACCCTATGTCGTCTTTTCCCGACACTACGTCGGGCGGAAGTCCTTATACTATATCACTCTCTTTCAACGTATAGTCTGAAGGTCAGACTTGGGACCAGATGGGTCGTCTCTGGTAGTTATTGGGCTACTGAGACCGCTCGATCTTTCATGTAATGAGAAGGCCTAGCACCACTCATAGGCACTTCAGTTTTGGGTCAGTAGTCGTCCAAGGACGACCGCATGAAATACCAGAAACCATTACAATATAACACTACTAGTCTAATATAGACAGGCAGTGAAGTCACATTCTAATAATTATAAATATTGTGCATGTGTATTTTCAGAACTTTATCTTGTTTAAATTCAATATAAGATGAAAAAAGTCTAGTACTAGAATACTACTAATTATACAAACAATTGTACAATAAGTGGAAACATATGGAACATGCAGTAAATTGATTGTCTGAAATCACTGCAATATTTTATCTAGTGGACAGCAAACATACGGGTACATACTGTGCATTACAATATAAGATGAAATTCTGGGCAGTGTTCCTGCATCACAGACAAAAGGAGCAAGCTAATACTGTTTGGTGTAAGTAGTAAAGTACAGGCTGATTATGTATCATGTTACTAGTATTAGAAAAGAGAGGATAACTCCTGAGCATGCGACTACACTGATGCAGTATGTCTATATACAATAATATAGAATACAGGTACGTTTTTGATGGGAACAGCCATATTATTGTATTGATCAACAGAAGAAAGTATAGTGTCCAAATAATAATATTGTTGATCACCCACATGATGATCAACGTGATAAAAATCAGCGTTAATTATTTGATAAAAAGTTCATACAACGTAGAAGCCAAAATATCAGGCATGCAACAGGAATAGCCAATAATTACAGTAAGGACAGCAAGTAATGTTTGCCACAAAGATTGGAACAACAAGACTATAAATTGATATTATTAATTAGTACAAAGGTTAGAGGCAGAATGATGCTATTGTTATGCTATATTGCTGCACATCATATGCTATGCTATGCCTACACTACATATCTATGTTATTGCACAAAAATAATTCTTGATGTACATTGTACATGTACATATACAGGATGTAAAACTGATCATAATAATATAATCGCTAGATAGTAGTTAACAATTGGACGTTGTCTGCTCCAATGGTATTGGGAGAGGACAACTATCAATGTGAGGCAAGACTACATCGACAGGAGCGTATAAAAGTTCAGGGTTTCGAGTTTTTGAAAACATCTCGTACCCTTTGAAAGGTCGAAAATCTTTGAGGCAAGTTGTTCATGGGTAAAAATAGAATTTTGGTTATAAAATTCAAAGTTTAAATTTCAAAAATAAAAATTTGCTTTGGAAATGTAGAGTGATAAGTGTTGAATAGGTCTAGCCATAAACGTTTCTATAAAGTGTAGATACATGGACTTTTGTAGAGGGTGTCCAGTTTTTCAAAGATATGTCGGATACTTTGAAAGGTCGAAAATCTTTGAGGCAAGTTGTTAATGAGTGAAAATAAAATTTTGATTATAAAATTCAAAGTTTAAATTTCAAAAATAAAATTTGCTTTGGAAATGTAGATTGACAAATGTTAAATAAGTCTAGCTATAAATATTTTCTAAAAGTGTAGATACATGGATTTTTGAAGAGGGTGTCCAGTTTTTCAAAGATATGTCGGGCACTTTGGAAGGTCGAAAATCTTTGAGGCAAGTTGTTCATGAGTAAAAATAAAATTTTGATTATAAAATTCAAAGTTTAAATTTAAAAAATGAAATTTGCTTTTGAAATATAGATTGATAAGTGTTGAATAGGTCTAGCTATAAATATTTTCCAAAAGTGTAGATACATGGATTTTTGAAGAGGGTGTCCAGTTTTTCAAAGATATGTCGGACACTTTGGAAGGTCGAAAATCTTTGAGGCAAGTTGTTAATGAGTGAAAATAAAATTTTGATTATAAAATTCAAAGTTTAAATTTAAAAAATGAAATTTGCTTTTGAAATGTAGATTGATAAATGTTGAATAGGTCTAGCTATAGATATTTTCCAAAAGTGTAGATACATGGATTTTTGAAGAGGGTGTCCAGTTTTTCAAAGATATGTCTGACACTTCGGAAGGTCGAAAATCTTTGAGGCAAGTTGTTAATGAGTGAAAATAGAATTTTGATTATAAAATTCAAAGTTTACATTTCAAAAATAAAAATTTGCTTTGTAAATGTAGATTGATAAGTGTTGAATAGGTCTAGCCATAAATATTTCCATAAAGTGTAGATACATGGATTTTTGGAGAGGGTGTCCAGTTTTTATAAGATATCTTGTACCACAATATTTTGAAGTGTATTCAATTTAATCTAAAAAAATATTTTCTGAAATTTATTATGTAATGATGTAGAATGTGACTTTGTAAACTATATTTTACTATAAAAAACTTACTTACTTCAATAGTGAATGAGTATTTGCAGGGTGTCCAGTTTTTTTCAGGGTGTCCAGTTTGTAGGGTGTCCAGTTTGTAGGGTGTCCAGTTTGTAGGGTGTCCAGTTTGTAGGGTGTCCAGTTTGTAGGGTGTCCAGTTTGTAGGGTGTCCAGTTTGTGGGGTGTCCACTTTACGGGTGTCCAGATGTCGGTGAACCGCCGCATGTACCCCCCCCTCACACCTACACTCAACTCAGTTGGGTGATTAATAGCTGCATTATGTTCAAATCCTCCAATGCAATACTAAATTAATGGTAATTATTATTTAATACAACATACTTTTCATTGTGATAAAATTTATGCATGCTGTTACATCAGACCACAGGATAATGTAATAATATTATGATATAATATAGTTATCCTGCTTACCTTGTTGCATAATCCAATGGGATTGTAATACATTTTTGTAGAGCATTATGCAAATCACATTGTGCATATACACTACAAGTCATGTACTTTGCCTATACATAACATGGATATTCAGGTTTGGGCACATTATTATCATCTCAAGCAAGTCATAGATATACGTACATGTACAATTGTACAATTAAAATATGTAGGTCTATTATTGCTATAATGTAGCCTAGTGATTATTTCTATATTGCTGCCTGTAAATTCAATTATTCAAATATTGAAATCTTTTGTGTGTGTAGATGTATTAGGAGGTTAGGCCATTTTCTATTATATTGTATAATGTATTTTCCTTGCTAAAAATACATTATACAAAAATGTATTAAAAATCTCTGAATAATGGAAAATGCATTGTACTAAGTGATATCTGCAGAAGAATCATACTACGGCAGAAAATACCATAGCCCCAAACTAGCAACATGCAGCTTAATATTTCCACTCACTGCTGCCTTTGTCTGTTTTACTAATCCAGGTTTTATACTGTTTACTGTTCAATGCTGTTAAAGCTATAAAGTAAACACGTTAGAGGTTGTCTCCCTTGTCTGCTAATGCTAGTATAAGTTATACATCCTAAGCAAATAAAACAGCTAATTTACTTTTAAAACTTTTTAATTTAAACTTCTTTAACATTTGATAAATATAACTTTAAGCATTGCTTTGTGTTTACAGCTTTTTAACGCAGGAAAATTTATAACACCCATTGAATTTGCTAACAGGTATTATAAATACAGCAATCTAATTTGTACACAGTTAATCACGGGCTATAATATAGTACCAAAAAGAGGAAAACTTTGACTTTTTTGATGAAGTTGCTGCCTTATGGGGCAGTACAGCTTTTTGATTACAATAAATTATTAGCAACTCTGTCACTGTAATGTGTATTAGTGTTTGGCATTAATAATATGCGTGTGCATCTAAATGCAAAGTACCACTGAACTGAGTGTCATTTGGTTTTTCAGTGTTTGCTCTATTAGTGTGATGTGAAAATGAGATGGCATGGGAGCAATGGAAGCTACATGCAACTTCAGTTAAGGTTACAAAGATTAGAAGTCCAACTCAGTATAATTATAATAGGCAT
The DNA here is from genome assembly GCA_935421135.1 of Bugulina stolonifera. Lineage (NCBI taxonomy): Eukaryota > Metazoa > Bryozoa > Gymnolaemata > Cheilostomatida > Bugulidae > Bugulina > Bugulina stolonifera. Next base: position 5,559,379 of record OW285197.1, on the reverse strand, counting down.
TTCAATGATAGCTAAAATTGTCTTAACGCTAACACGCCATGCATCTCTCATGTCATGTCTGCGTCGTTTACTACTACCAGAAACCAAATGAGGTGGCTTGTACGATTCAGTTGCATAACATTAAAACGCACTATTTTCTGACAATGATGGTAGGCTACCCTGTCCACGGCAAAGATAGTGGAAGGGAAGATCGGACACTCAATGATAAAACCCTGTCCCACCAAATACGCCCAATTTGGCGGTCCCGACGTTCCGCGGTCCACTTCCCGCCTTAAATGTGTTGAACTTTTAGATGGCTGCTAGACTAGTTTCACGAAGCATCGGGTTAACTGTTGCGCTCTTTCTAATAATATATCGTTTGTATAAGTAGATTGTCTATTCGATGCCGCTGTTAGAAATATTATCTGATTGGCCGGCGGAACACCAATAGCAAGAGCGGATTTGTGTACAAGGTAGCACAACTCTTTGCTTTGTTCGGACCGCGTTTGGGACGGACAGTTTTTGGCCTGAGTGTTTGATCTTCTCTTCCACTATCTTTGTCCACGGTGCCTGTTTCAATGTTATGCTTCTTTCAACATATTTAAATTATAATATCACGTCATCCTGGCATTTGGGCTTAGTTGCAGCCATATTGCCCCCCCCTCCCCCCCCCCAGGGATAAATAATTGTAGACTCACTCAGTTCTGCATGCTATCACGGAAATGCTGAAATATGTTTGAGAACATGTAAATTCATGTTATGCTTCTTCCAATCCTTATAATTTGATGTCATCCTTGGAATACAGACTGAGCTACTGCAGCCACCATTGTCACCAAGTGAGGGTTGAGTGAGTAGTTTTCTCTCAGTTCTACATGTACAGTGGTAGCCAAATCGCGGTAGTTATTGATGATAAATATTTGAATTAGTGCAAATTCTTAATTGAAACTAAAATGGCCACCGCTACAGTTTAAAAGCAGAGTGTGACAACTCCCAAAACTGAGTATTCAGTTTTCGGTTCAACTCGGTGCTTTTTCTTGAATTTAATGAACTGAATTGAACCCATGCGTAGAAAACAATTTTGGTGTCTTTCAGTTTTGCTGATGCACAATCATAGAAATCAAAACTATTCGGTACTAATTATAATAATAGCATCAAGTGACTTTTGATAATATAATTGAGATTTTTACATTATTTATGCTCTGGAGAAGAAACTGCATGGTAGCTTTCCTACAAAAGATGAAAGGTGTAACATTGTTCTACAGTGCACTTCCTGTACACCCGTATAAACATGTGCGTGTAAATACACAGGTAGTACAGTGAAATGAGGCATTATTTAACTTGAATTTATGGACTGGTACAATGTACTTCATGTGCAGTTCCGGTAGGCTTTTGTTGGTACCAGGCTTTACAAAGTGGATGTGAAACTAGCAAGAATTTTTATATTCAGAATATTATTTGAGGCAGTACTAACTTCGCTGAAAATTCAGCAGAGACGGGATTGTGTTTCAGCATTCAAGACATACATACATTTTCTAAAAAAATCCATGTTAGAATTCCAAAAGTCTCAGTCGCTAATGTCTAGCATATTATTACTATATTATATTTAAGCATTCCAAGATAAAGGTGAACCAAAGACCATAAAATGCATTACACATACGTGTATAACATAATTATAGTGTATGTGCAGTACATAGGAAAACTAGTGTCGTTTGACAATTAGTAAATGGACATTACAGGAATGTATGCTTTCTTTACTAATATAATTTCATGAGTAGAGAACTTTTAGTAAGAACATCACATTGCATCATGGGAAAGTTGATGTAACATGATTGCTGTCTTTCGTCTTGTATGTAAACAAAGCAGCAGTATAACTGAAAGTGACACCGACCAGAATAAAGCGTCGTGATTGGTCAACTAATTTTAGCGAAAGAAAGTAATGTCCAGATTATGGCAAAGGCAGCATTCAATTGAATAATGAAGTAAAATAGTTTATATAGAGTAACCATTGATACTGCATGTAAAGGAATTGTGGTATGGATGCCTATCAATTTTGGCAAAATGTTTAAGAAAACTAAAATCAATTGAATCCTAAAAAACCTCACCTCGTTAATCATTTTCATGAAATGTCTAAAATGTTTTCACAAGTTCATAGATGTTGCCTTGTACCACATCTAGTTAAAATTCAAGCTAGGGAGGCGCCATTAGCTAACTTTTTCAAGCTAGGATATTATTAAATTGTCCATTGCATATTAATTAAGGGTTGTCTCCCTTGCCAATTTGAGAAATACATAAACTAACATAGAATTGTTGTTTTAACACTAACTAATTTGTTTAATTACTTTAATTATTTATTAAAAATTATCAGTTATTTGAAAAATGTTAAAGTTTTTTTATTTGTTATTAAAAGGAAACAGTAACATTGTTTCACACCTACTTAATATTAAAACTTGTTTTACAGAGTGTTCAACGTGAGCAGCTGTCACTATTATCATCTAGTTTCAGCGCTAACTGTCGTCGACCATCATGACGTTATTACTCTTTGAAAGGAAGTAGCTGCTGCTTGACAGCACCAATCTTCCTGAACACAGACAAACAACGCAACCCATGAAATGAATCAAAATAAATTACTGTATGGCTATTTTATTATAATTTATGTACAAGTACTATATTACCTGGGCCCAATCTGTACCTGTATTACTTAATTAATAAACAGCCATAATTATAAGTTATACAAGGACATTCCTATGATGCATACTGTAGCATAAGCCATCGCGGCGCAATTTTATGATGCAGTGCTTTAGTAGGCTGGCATTCAGGCTAAGGTACCAAATAGTGGTTGTCAGCTAACCTATTATTTGTTTACGTACATTTTTCGTCATTTATTGGGGACCTTAATTAATGTGTCATTGCTATGATTTCATTATAATGAAGTAAAGTATTGTGCTGACATTATTTAGCCCAAGTTCTTCTCACAAACTACGGTAACAGAGTTGGGTGGGCACAATAGCAATAGAGCCACTATAATAATATAACATGTAACAGTATACATTACAGTGACAGTGTGCATGTAACAGTGTACGCGTAACAGCGTACATGTATATAATAGCAATAGAAATGAGTCTCAATAGCGGCCAGATTTATTACAGTCATAAAGCTTTTAAACAAATTTCATGATCTGTTTTTATACATCAACATACCTAGCTGCATATTCCGTAAAAAATATTTGGGCAAAAACACTGAGGAAGCATTGAAATCCACTTTCAAAAGCTGTCCGTGGTATATATGGTTGCCAATGTAAACAATGAGAAAACTACCTTCATCAGTCTGTTCCCCGTTAGCGAACGCCCCGGTAATGAAATGCTATTGTCACGTGACTACGAGTAAGCATTCAAGGGGAGGGGGGGGGTAATTCTATGACACAACCTTGCAAAGCTTGGCTTGCAGTAAACCTATAGAACCAAAACTACCAAATACAGCAAAATACATCATGACCATGTACTACAGTGTACATCAAAATATACTAGAACAATGTTCGTAGGGCTTAGGAAATTATTACCAATTAGCAGTACTTGGAGTGGCAGGTTTATAATGAATTAGTAACTCATCAGTCCATCCTCACTCTTTGTCTTAGTCATTGGTCATAATACTGCGGTGTACTCTATTGGCTAGGGGGAGGACTACTCTACTGTGTGCAACGCTAGAGGTAAATGGCACATGAATTGTAAAAACCCAAACAAAGACAATTGGAATGAATTTAACGGAGAGCACTGGAGAATGTGATATACATGGCTTACACTGTTACGATTGGCTGCTATGTGAGCTAGACCAAATTCAACTCCTCCCGCTTTACAGTATTACTAAGGAAAACGACAAGTCTACCATTTTATCATGATGGACTATCACTAACTATTTGGTATATTTATTATTATTTATGTGTTGCGACGCAATTACAGGTATTTGTACATTATGATGTGTACTGGTGATAATATATTTTTCCATGTGCATGTAATTTACAAACAATACGTAGAGTAAACCACGGCGCCTATGAAGTAGGTATACAGCTCCAATTGGACAACACGATTTGGATCTTATTACATGTATGCAGTAGCCATGGCTTTAGCTTTGTATCGGTCGGTAGGAATAATTTGTCCAATAAGTTGATTGTTAAACAGAACTGCTGCAGCAAATATTATGGCACAAATTTGAATTATCCACATACAATACTAGTTATGATACATGTGCGCTGTAATTATTGTTCTACAAGAGTTGTTGGTGCTGCTTAGTTTTTATTTCCTTCGACAATTTGTAAGTTTTTGTTGGATTCGCCTAAATTTTAGTGGTTATGCAGCAGCAGGCTTGTAGCTTCACTTTAATAGCTAGTTTTTCCCATACACACTGTGGACTAAATAGTGTTACAGCAGAGTGCTTGATTGTCATTCAAATGGACATGGGTTTAACTCTAACCAAAGCATGATTTTTCATTTTAATAATTCACAAATTTCTTAGCCACTAATGAGATCAAGTGGATATCTGATACTATACTAATCTAAGGTTGCATGCACTGGGTACCCACCTCATCTATTTCGCTTAGAACAATGTATTCACACGATTTAAAGTAAATACAGTGGAACTTGGATAACTCGGCCTCGCATAACTCAGATAATTGAATAACTCAGCCTCTCCCACAAGGTCCCAGCCTGGGCAATGATAATCGGCTTTAGATAACTCAGACTTTATGCTCTAACTCAAACAATTTCTTGCAAGCCAGGTCATGAATAGTAATAATCTACTGGATTATAAAGCAGTCACCCATAAAATTATTATGTCCTATAGCTTCTGGGTTACTGCAATGGCTACTTTTAAACCTATGGTGGCCTAGCTTAGCTAATTATGCTGAACACTTGGACAAACAAGCAGACATTGTCAATTATTCCAGTGAAAGCTAATGGAGTAATAAACTATTACAGAATTGTTTACTAAATAATTTCACATTCACAACTCTGGTGTCTGTGCTGTAAGGCCTACATGATACTTCATCTTTTATTTATCATTTACCATCCTTTTATTATACCTATACATGTAGTCCTAAGTGACTGAGCAGAAAGTAATACTGTCATTATATACATGACATGTATATGATCACCTAACTCAGACTTCTCATAACTCAGACCATTTTTGCTAGTCCGCTGAAGTCTGAGTTATCCAAGTTCCACTGTACAAGGTACGTTATATTATATATACATTATATATGCTGTAGGCTTGCGAGCAAAGGGTTATGATACCATCATTTGACTATAACTTAAGAGTTATCTCCCTTGCTACAACTGCTGTCAATCGTAAGTGAGTAATGCTTTTAAACTGTTTTAACACATGTTAATAAATTAAATAAAAAGTAGCAAATTACAACAATTGTTTAATGAAATGTGTCCTAACAATCACAATTTTGCTGAAAATCAGAATATGTGCGTTTTAGCACCTATCAGTTCTATACTTGCAGTGGTTTATCATACATTTTCCTGTTCAACAAGGGTGGTGGTTTCTTCGTGATTGGTGAATTCGGAAATAATTATTACTTTTTGGGTGGGATGAGCCACAGTTCATAGCTGCGTGCTCTCCCTGGTCTGACACTTTGTATGGATTTATGAATAGAGCTTTGTTGTACCTTCATAAAAGTAGAATAATCAAGGCTATGAGATTTGTGAAAGAGAATAGTATTTTTATTGCAAAAATCAGCTAATGTATTTAGTTTCATTTGCATTGTTGATTGTTACTCCAATAATTAAATATGAGTATATTTCACCATGTGATGGATAGCAATACTGTTCTCTGGAGAGGTACCCAGGTCCCATACTGTAGAATCTGCATTTTGTTGTCATCTGTTGTTGGGGCAACGGTCTATGCTTTGTTAGCAATAATTTTCTGTTTATAGTACCGCCATGCAGCCTTGCTTTTACTCTCTCGAACGATGTATCTCACTAGTTTTAGGAGAGCTGAAACCCAACATGATGTCTTGTAGCCCAATTGGTATTGTGCTAAATTGGTCTAGCTGGTACTAGCTTATTGATGGTGTATTCGTTTATAACCACCAAATTTGAGTACAGTCCACATATGAAACTCAATATTTATTATTAACTTATATACATAATTACTAATAAATTGTAGAACAAGAAGTCAATGAGCCTGGAGCAGAAAAAAAATTGTTTTTCTGCTCCAGGCTCATTGAGTTCTTGTTCTACAATTTATTAGTAACTATGTATATAAGTTAATAATATATATTGAGTTTTATATGTTGACTGTATACTCAAATTTGGTGGCTATAAAAATGGTTTTTCCTGCTCCAGGCTCATTGACTTCTTGTTCTACAATATTGTATTCGCGTATCTAATATTTACTTTACTTACCATTTCACGATTTAATTTTTTTGATTTACACAAAGTCTAGCCTAAGATATAAGTATCCATAAATGTGATTGTATTACATGTATGTTACAGTATCATTCATCAGTTAAAATTTACCATAGTTGTTATATTAATAACGTTATAGCCTCAACAAGTCATCAGCCAAAAGAGTTGAAAAAAAGGGATTAATTTTGGTAAAAACTGTTCTTTTCTCGGATCCAACTGTGATCCCCATTCAAGCAAGGAGTTATGCTATCCTGCACACCATTATACCATTCCTATAATACATGTGTTGATGTCCAAATAGAATAGAGGATATAGAACAAACTTGGGCAACTGAGTCTTCCAGTAGATGGATGGGGAAAATGAAAGACATGGGCATCAAACATTTTTCCACCCTCTCTCTTTGTCTAGGACACTCACTAAGCTATTGGTTATAAATTATAATGCGGAAATGTACTCTAGTTTGGGAGAGGACAACTCTACTGAATGCGAGAATGTATGGTGAATGGAACTTTACTAGTGAGCTCTAGAAAGTATGCTACACATAGTTCTCTATGTGCACATTGATTGTTGTGAGTAGCACTTGCAACACTCCACAACCAGATTTTCATGACTTTTTAAAATTTCAAGAGAAACCGGCAATCCCGGGTATATTCTGATGAGACTGTGTATGTGTAGGCCTATATTATTTTTACTAGGTGCATGTTTATAGTGTGTTTAAAAGTATTTGATGCTTACTAATGACATGAGAAAAAAAGCATTTTTAGTCAGTTGTTGCCATGAGTACCACCTACATGTACAACGTACTTGCAAAAAATAGAATAAATCATGTTACCGATGAAAAAGGAAGACAACTCCATGAGAACATTATTATAATTGTGGTACAACTTTGTTCCAGTATTTACAGAGATGTGTGCAAGCTTTATTTTGGAAACTCAAGTTTCCATGGCCAACTCTTGTTGTGACTCTTCAAGTTACAAGTCAATACTTTCAGTGACCGATCAAAACTTTCAAGTTACGAGTTAAATATTTACATGTCCCCAGAAACTCAAGTTTTGGTCAAGTTATCCAAGTTAACTACAAGCAAGTTTCAATTCAATTCTTTTCTTGTTTAACCGAGTCTTTTTATAGAGTTATTGGGTTATTATTTAGCTTATGGTGCAATGTTGTTAGGAAATGGTGTTAGAAGTTGAAGTTTCAAAGCAAAAGGTCACAGTTTTAGTGTAAAATGTGTTATAACTCTGGTAGTGGTTGGTGGTTATACATATAACTCTGGTTGTGGTTGGTGGTTATAGCTGTGGTTGTTTTTATTCATTACAGCTACCCAATGAAAACTCAAGTTATTGAATATCTTTCAACATACGGGTGTGTAAGTTGAGAGTCTTTGATCATAGCCACAATTGAATTACAATTCAAGTTACAAGTTTTTGACAGCTGTATATTTAAGTCATCAGTCTTTCTAATAAGCCATAAAATGTTTCAAAGCAAAATGTTGCTTGAATTAGAGTCTTTAACTCCTGAGTCTGGCATCTCTGGTATTTACATTGCTATAATTTATGATTATTTGCTAAACAGGTTGATACTTTATTGCTAAATAGCAGAAGCATGGTGTTGTTTTGTTTAGTTCACTTTACTCATACAAATTATTTTGTACATTTCATTATTATTCTATGCAAGTGTTGTTTGTTTGAAAGCAACAATGTTAGTTATTAGGTCTACGACCTCAGCAGCCGTTAACAACAGTTTCCAACCATCATTACACATGGTGTAAGGTGTTGCTGTAGTCATACTAATGAGGGGTAAATAGTGACCTGTAAAACTATGAAGCGAGAGTTATCTCCCTTGGCAAAAAATTGAGTAATAATAAATTGTTAATTATTTTAACAACTGGTTTAGGCACTGCTCACCTTAAAAAATCAATAATTACTCACAATACTTATACAATAATATTTACTCTCATTGCTTATAATTCCATCAGAGAACAATATAAACCTCTCTAACATCCGTCCACTCTCAAAATCATTTTGCATAAATAGAACTCACATGTCTTATTGAAGGCATCCAATAGATGGCGTCGCCTTGGCACGTGATATAGAGTATTTGCACAGGTGCACTGCAGTTGATAGCTGCCTGCCCTCCCTGAATTGAATCAAGTTTACATTAGTGCCTGGTTAGTTTTCAGATTTATAATGTTTCTAATGAAGGTCGCATCTTGCCAGTGATATAAATTTACTGTAAATATTTACTAATAGACCTACATCTACATGTACATGTACGCAGATTATATAACATAGCTTCATAGGGTGAATTGTCGACATGGCAAGCAGCTCAACTGTAGGAATTCTATAATTTATAGTGGTTTACATGTCATGTTGTAGTGGCCGGACCGGCCCGACCCCAACCTCCGGAAGGGTCTCCTCTCACACACTATAATTGTACTACACTGTACAATGTCCAGTCATGTACTTCTATAATTATTGCATGTGATAACGGACACTGTACATGCCACATCTAACACTTTTCTGTATTTTTATATACATTTATAAACTACGAAGTGTAAATATCTTTTTCATACATTTATGTAACTAGGCCTGACGTCTCAGAATTTGACATCATTACTTCTGCACATGTTTTGTATGTTTCCAAGCATGCTTTGGTGTGGCCCATTCATATAAGGTCGGACCTCAGACTCCATCTTCTTGTGCAATTTCCAGATTGCAAATGATAGGTCATGATATATTATAGAAACATAACTAAATTTTGACTTGTCTCCCTTTCTCAAATTTTGAATAACTGTTAATATCCTATTCTTTTTAAAATGTTTTCAACAAACTTTAACAAAAACGTTAAGAGTGGCTTTGCAATATTCCATTTAGAGACTGTTTTCTTTGCTCAAAATTTGTAATCAAATGTACTTAAATCATTTCAACACCCATTAGTTCTTTAATAGTACCAAATCATAGTCATCACTTAAAATTGATAGTTAAGTCGTTCACGTTTCGTTGGATTAGTATTTGCAAGGGATGTATGTAGCTAACTGACCTCCCTAAATATAGAAATGCATGTGTTATCAAATTGCAATAACAATATTTTTATGTTGTTTTATGACAGCAGCCACTGACTAGTTTGTTACATTTTGAAACTGCTTCGATTGTACTTGGAAGGAAGTAGATTGTACTTGGAATATAAATAATGTTTGATCAATATTATCAATTGCTAAAAATTATTATAAATACCAAAATAGTTGAAACCTGGGGGCTGGAGTTAGGAGCTTCGGACTGTTCAGTTTTGAACTGTCCAGTGTCGAAACGTCCTGTTTTGAACTACCTTTTACAAACAATCCTAGATTAGGATTGTAGCGTGCTTCCATTCGGGTTTTCGTTGATTATTAAATAAAAGCTGTGAATGACACTGTAATATACGAAATGCATGTACATATTTGTAATACATGACTTACGTAGAAAAACGGACTTTTTTACAAAGAATGAAAAAATAAAAGATTTAGCTAAGGCTTGACCCAATTATTAGTTCACAGGAACAACTCAGACTTGATGTTGTATACCTTTGGGCGAGGCAACAAAGGCATATACACATGACTGTAGGCAAGGAAGGGACTCATGTGTACATGTGCGTAGTTACTAAGAATTAATGTCAAATTGAATGCAAATGCATGTACACCTATTTTACATGATTGTACTTGCACATGGATTAAATGTACATTGTGGAAGTACATAGTACATTGTACTAACCTACTACAGTACATACACCCATATACCATGCATTCTGTAGTATCATGGCTGTGCAATTTTGTCTAAATTCTTGCACTGGTACCATTTACTTTTTCAGACCAAGAGGTTGATAGTTTATTGCTGGACAGGAGCTGGCCACCCTCTACTAGACTAGTTTTAAGTATGGAGTCGTCTTCTCTTACCCCCACAATAAAAACCTTCCATTTTGTGAGTTTGATTCACTTTATACTTATATCAAATTTATTGGTTCTATGCTTTACTTAGGAAATTGCTACAGCTGTCATCTAATATTTCAAAGCAAATGTGTTTGTTACAATATCATTGTGTTTGTAGTGAATGATCCCATATTTACTTGTCAAATAAATTATTATTCATTATGTAATACGGAATGCAAAGGGAATTATTGCACATAATATAATACTCGTTATACCTGTAGAAGTTGTATAATTATAGTATATACAGTAGCTACAGCGGAACTTGGATAACTCGGCCCAGCATAACTCAGATAATTTTAAAACCTATGATGGGCCCAACTTAGCAATTATGCTAAACACCTGTACAAACAAGCAGCCATTATCAATTATTCCAATGGAAGCCGATGAAATCATAAGCTGTTACACACTATTATTTACTAAAAAAATCACATTTCCAACTCTTGTATCGCTGTGCTGTAAGCCTAGACTAGATGATCATTTCACCCTTTCTTTATCATATATCATCTTTCTATAGGCCTATAATACTGTATTCCTAAGTGACTGTACAGAAATTAATACTCTCATTATATATGATCACTTAACTCAAACTTCTCATAATTCAGACCACTTTTGCTGGTCTGCTGAAATCTGAGTTATCCGAGTTCCACTGTATGTGTATTATTTAGTAGGTTGTCCCAAGAGGGTCACTGCTGACGGCATAGCTATAGTTCCAACTTCCATTCGGCGGGTGGTTGGGTCATGTACCCACCCTGCTTTGGGTAGGATCCGTGGATCTAAAGGCTAGGGTCCCGCCTCGGCAGAGGTGTTGGTGGACCTGGTCAACTAGAGTCGAGGTGCTGACCGGCAGCAGTGCAACATTTATAAATTGTCCCGATTTGTGACCCTGATTTCGATTGGAGGACGGCGGAATGTAGACTCATGACTCACACCATCATATTTAGTTTATAGTAATAATAACAATAGTAGCCTAATAATATCAATGGTGCGAACACAATTCTTGAAAGTATCTGCCCAACAGCACCTCCGGGTCATTGGTGGGACACAAACCACGTGGTCCGAATTAAGGGGGGAGTTGTGTTACCTCGAACTTCTTCATGATGTCTTCGTGTTAACAGTTTTTATTCGCATGTATACTATTATACATCAACGAGACATCACTTTCGGATCCTAAATATTAGTGCTTCACAGCGTTTCGGTATCATTCAGTGTTTTGGTATTGATTTTGTTCTTTCAGTTTTCTAACTGCAAAAATTAAAAGCAAACCAGGATCTAATGCAGTGGTTCGGTGCAATTCTTTTCTAATAAAGTCAAACCGCAATTGGCCTGGCCCCGTAGCGCACTCACTTCCAATATTGGCTGGTGTTGCAAACACGTGAATTCATGTTATGTTGCTTTCAATTTAGATGGCAGGTCTGGTTCATATGCAATTGATTATGGTATATTATTATTTTAGGCTGGCTGAGGCTGGGATGTGTTATAATTATAGCCTGGTGTATTAAGGTTTACTTGTCACAAACCTGCAAGCCTTGTTGCAAAGTATTACTCTGCTTTTTAGTCAAGTTATTACATTTCTAATTGATGTACATTATGATGTCGTAGTAACTTGACTACAGCGCATGTGTTACATAATAGGGTGTATGTATGCCTTGTGCTTATTGTAACTCCTACATTGGGGATGCCAGTAAGCCGCCAGCTGGTGCACATCCCTTCCAAATACTGTAACGAATAAGGTAACTCATGTAATTTTTAAGCCATGTTGTCAGTTACAGATGATACTACTGATTAATAAACAGCTATATTATATAAAAAAACGAGTGCTGAAATACTTAAACTAGTGTTTTTATATTTAAGTTACGTTTCAAAAGCACTTAAGATTTTTTGTAGGCCTTCACTACTTTATTTAATTAAAATGTGTCTGAACTATTTTTGAAATTAAACAAGCTGGATTTGCTATTAATGGATATTCGAGCAAGGGAGAAAAATCTCTATCTATTTAGCTTCACAACAAAGTGTATAATTTACCCGTCGTTGAGAACACTTAGCCTCCAAGATGTATAATAATACTGTTATTGTTATATGACACACATGCAAGATAATTAGCGCTTTAAGTATTAAAGTGCATAGCCATGTTCAGGTATTCCCTCCAAGCTTACAAAAACATAACTACCCTACTTATAGCTATTAATAATTATACTACAATATCTTGTATATCCAGTAGTATATATTTTGCAACTTTGGAGTTACCTACCTTTGTATCTACCTTTTAATACATCGGTGTGTGATTGCGATGTTCATTCTGGAGTTGTCTTCTCTTGCCGACTCAGGCCAGGCCTTACCTCGCAATTATGCAGTCATATGATATCGCTGCCTATCAGCGAGGAGCTATCACTCCCTCTCTAGGGGATATCCGTACATCGGCTGTCCTTAGATTTTGATCAACTTGTACATGTGGGGGGGAGCAACTCCGCTATTGTTTGGATTATGCATTACAATATTACTATGTATAATGATTAGGTATTATAAAAGATATTCCTATGATTCACGTGGTGCATGTACATCTAGGTCTGGTTCATCAGTATTCGCTGTCTACTACATGTGTATAATTGTAATATTGATGTACTTGTTATAATATTATTATTACTTGCACTATGGTTGGCTTGTCACATATCTGCCAACTCTCTTTGTCACAGATCTGCCAACCTCCGCATATGATACAAGCTGCTACATAACTGTGGAATAATTTACAGACACAGTAGACAAATCAGCCACAGCCACGACTTTTGTTTTTGGTTTGAGAGAGGACAACTCCACCGAGTATGAGGCTAGATGACATAGCCTAAGCACGGAGGGTGTACGCAGCTTTGCCAGGAAGCACTGAAAGTGTGCTTCACGCAGCTTACTGTGGGCAAACTAGCTACTAGCAACACTCTACGCTCGGCTTTTCTATGCATTAAAATTTTACTACGCAGGAATTTGTCAGTTTTGTCATGATCAACTATTAGTACTTACGTGTACGTATTTATAATAAAATGATTTCACTATTTCACTATGATTTTTTGATGTATATTAATATAACAAGGAAATTGACAACTTTCGCCTATAATTGTTGCCATGGAGCACCACCTAGGTAGCGAACTACATGACTTGTAGAAGTAATACAATAACTCTATTGTTTTCTCTGGCGGGTAGACGACTCCAGTCATAGTACAAAGAGTTCACATTATCATTCTGTATTATGGTTTGCCCAACCTTGTGTTTAAATTGGCAAGGTATTATTATTTGTTCCACAGGCTGATATAGCTAATTGCTAAATAGAACAGCTGCTGCAACATGGTGTTGTTTTGTATTCCCTACTCCTAAGAATTGCAATTCCAACTGCAATTGCAATTCTATGGAGGTGAATAGTGTTGTTTTATTTCGAAATCCATTGAAAGATAATCTTAAATTTAGTAGTTTAGAAATAATGCTGTTAGTTATATTGGATCCATATCAATTCAAAAAATTTATTTTTCACTGTTTCTCACCGTTTCTCACCGTCGCCGTTTTAATTCTTGTGGGTAACGGGGTTCTGCATAATAGCTAACTCTATCAGCGACCTCCATCTTCCTCTATTTCTAGTATCATCCTTTTCTAATTGCCACGTTCTCATATCTGTTCTGATCGCATCCATCCATCTATATTTTGGTCTACCTCTCATTCTCTTGCCTTCAACACTATTATATTTTATCGACTCTCCTAATGTCTTCCTCCTCCTTTCTCCGACACACATGCCCATCCCACTGCAGCCTTCTCTTTCTCATTATTATACTTGCAGCCTCTACTCTTGCTGGTTCTCTAATCTCTTCATAAAAGTTATATCTAAACCGTGACTAGGATGTTAGGCTTGCAGATGATAAGTTATGTTGCCAGCATTCAAATGTGATTTAGACTTGTCTCCCTTGCTCCAATTTAGTAATAATAGATAATCTGTAGTTCTTTTTACGAAATATTTAGACACATTTAAATAATTTAAACTAAGAGAAACTAATAATATATACATTAATATCAGAGTCCTTCATCAATAACCCAGTTAAAAAAACCTAATAAGTACTTTGGCACCCATTAGTAACTTTAGTGAATGGCTTATGACATAAACTCCCCATATTTGTTGTAGACAACTCTAATTTTATAATATATTTGCAAGGGATGCACTGCAGTTAATTAGTGCTGCGCAGCCTCCCTAAACATACCAAGTTTCACATTATTGCAACACTGTAAAGTAGTGCTGGGTTTTTTTATTTGCATGTGCATTCAGTTCTTTTCCTGGTTTTCTGAAATGACTGAATAAAACCGAAGTTGTCTTCTCACCCTCGTTCAAGTTCAGTTTTTTTACTTCATGAAAGAATATCAATTCAAACTGGCAATTAGATACTCAATGTTGGGAGTTGTCACACCTTGCGTTAAAGCTGCAATGGCGGCCATCATTAATTTTCTCTAATAAATCGCAATTATTAAATGCCAATAATTATCTATAGTATATACACATAGTATTGGTATAACAACACTGTAATTGAGTGAAACTAAAGCAAATAATGTATAGGTGACAATGATGGCAGTAGCTAAGTCTTTATTCAAAGGGTGATGTCGAATTATAAAGGTTGAAAGATGCATAACATGAATTCACGTGTTCGTAGTTTCAGCCATTACCGGAAATGGCCGCCATTTTCATTATGTTTGATAATTTGCATTAATTAAATATTGATAGTAGTATAGTCAGTGCAGATCTGCACAGACACCCGGTCATTTCCGCGTCTTATTAGCCCTAGATCCAAAAACTCCCCGGGCGGACGACCACCCCACCCGTCCTCTCGCCCCCTCCCTTTCCCTAAACCTCACTCTATGTGCAAAGCCCTAGAACCTACCCCCCGATCGCGGGTGGGGTTTCAAAAACCTCATCAGCTGTTCCGTAGAACCCAGTCTAAAGAGCAAACCCCTCGCCCGGTCCCACGGCTCGGGCGAGGGGGCGCGCGCGTACGCGCGCGCCCCCCCTCGCCCCGCGAACCCCACCCGTCCTCCCTCCACCCGTCCCCGCCCCTCCCCACCCCTCCCCACCCCAAACACCTCCGCCTCGCTGCGGTTCTCGTTCGCGAGTCCAGCCGTGGCCCCACGCCGCCGTCCCCCCGCCCATCCCCCGCCCCTCCCCCGCTCTCCCGCCCCAACGACCCGTCGCTACCCTCGCGGGCGGACCGTCGGCTGGAGTAGGGTGAAGCGAAGGAAAATACGGGTTAGAGTAATGATAGGCTACATCCGTGCGGAGTGCCCGTGCAGAGTTTACGACGCTGACTATACTACTATAAGAAACTTACCGAGTGGTGGTGGTGCTTCCGGATGGTTTCTTCGCCGGGGACTGTTGAGACTGAACTGGTCGGGGTGACACCGCACTCGCGCGCTCCTCCGTTCGAGCGCCCCCGGACCTTCGATGAAAGACTCGCGTCTTAACCCTCATTTTCCCCGGACCCTCCCCTAGGGAAATCACCCGTCCCCGTGACGAGTGGCGAGGGAAAGTGAAGGCGGTGGCTCTTCCGCGCTTCAAACCGTGGACTTCGCGAGGAGGTTAGCCGACGACATCATCGCTCGGAGGGGTAGAAATAGAAATAGATAAACGGGATAGATGGATGCTTGTCTTCTCATCGCCATCATCATCACCATCATCATCATCATCATCATCATCATCACCATCATCATCATCATCATCATCATCCTACAAATAGACCCGCCTCTACGATGATGTCGTTGACTCGCCACCAATTTCTTTGACCACCGCGTCCACTTTCCCCCGGGTAGCAAACTCCGATAGGGAGAGAGCGCATCGTGCGCGTGCGATGTCACCCCCCCCACCTACGAATGAAGACAATAGAAGAAATGTGAACTGATAAGGGGTGAGTATGAGCGGAAGCTGCGCTAGTACCGTCTACCCCTTTGGTTTGGAGAGGTAAATGGTTTTTAATGTATTAGCTAGTGTTTTATTGCTCGGTTTTAAGGCTACAACCGGTAAACCCTCCGTTTTGAGGACGGAGACCCCTTACAATAGAGAGTGAATGTGAAAAAAAATTATACGGATATATATATATATATATATATATACAAGGGTTATGATGCACTGTTCGTTTACTCTCCGATTTATCGAATGAAGTAGTCTCATCTCCGAGAAATCAGTACTAACATTCTATAGGACTCGTACTCACCCCGTCTTCCGCAACCTTCCGCTTACCGTAGAAGTAGGTGAGTCCGGTCTTTAGCTGGGTATAGCTATACGTTTGATTTCCTCTTCTGATAAAACCCCGATTGTCTCCTCTCACCGACTCCCCTGTTTTGAGCACGGAGAGGAACTTCTCTTTGGTTAGGGTGTTTCCTCTTTTATTTAGTCCTTTGCTACTATACTTGCTATCGCCGTCAGCGGACCAACAAAAGTAAGTTTTTGAGTTGAGCGCGATGACCCCCTCCCCCCGAAACTCCTCCTGAAACAGACCAGGGGTTCGTGTTTCGTATCGCTGCACCTTCTCACAACATTCCCTCATCTCCCACTCTTGCCCGAGCACCTTGGTTGTGATAAAGTCTCCCTTGTGGCTATCGCAGAAGGGTCTGGGAAACCATTTACCATACTCTCTGTAGAACTCTTCTTTTTTATCTTTTCGGATGACCTCATCTATATTGCGAGCACTCAGGGCCATGTAATCGCTATCCGTATCCATTTCTACGTACTCAAAGTCCTCTCTGCTGACGAATCTGTGAAAATAAATCGGGCGAGTTAGAGGTTGCTGACACCGAAGAATAAATAGAAAAGGATTTGATAAAATCTTTGTATAGTCTAGTTCTACTCACCTATCCATAAAGTCGTAGTAGAACTCTAGCATCCTCAACTTGGCTCTCTGGAGGATGACGAATCCTACGACGGATGGAACATCCATTCGAATCTAAAAGAAAGAGAGAGAGAGAGAGAGAGAGAGAGAGAAAGTTCACCCTTCCACTCGGAAAAAGTTTTGTCAAACCAAGAGTCAAAGTAAGAAAGATTGTCAACACTTACCTTTTTCTTGTGAAGCTCTATCTCAAAGTAGTTTTCATCGACTTCGTTGAGACTAGAAAAGTGCCTACTCCTCACTTTGACGGCCGCCACCTCTACTGTCTCTACATACTTGACAGTCTTATGTTTCTCTTTATTTGTTATGGTCTTTCCGTAGGCTGAATTCCCAACGAGCTTGCTGGTGCTGGCCAAGAGGGCCAGATCAGGGTCCAGATCTCCCCCTCTCCTTGCGTCTGAGACCGAAGAACCAAAGTCTTTGAAGACGGCTCGTGGGATAAAGTGAACAAACTGATAGACCCTGGTAATTATCAAACCTTGATCTAGATACCATCTAGCCAGATCGGTGAGTAGTGTGATTCGCTCGCCAAAAAGACTCCCCACGAGCATTCGCTGAGGTCTCTTCAAGAATTCGTTCTGTTTGGCAAAAGCGCGCATGTGTTCGCTAAGGTGTTCTCTTCCCACATTTATATTCTTGAAAATAGGTGCCATCTCAGAGAACTTCGCTTTTAGCTCTTCGGGTACGGAAATGTCACACTCCACTAAACCGTAGTACTCTCCACTACGAATACTGTTGATTATTTTATCGAGGTTGACACAACCCCTCTCTGGATAGAGAGAAGAAAAGAAGACGGAGAGAAATGTCCTAACCTCTTCATCCGAACGAACTCGCGCTCCCCACTCACACTCCCGAGTGGTGATGAGCTTATTGCCTAGAGCCTTGATGTAATCTTCTTTCCTCGCAGTGTCCACCCGGAGCTCTTCATTCGTCATGTTTCTGACACCTTTTCCATTCCCTCCTAGCTCGCACTCGTGTCCGTGCCAGTAGCAACCGTGGAATTGGTACACAGTCCGACTCTGTTCGCTATAACCATCCACCGGTAGGTTGTGACAGCCTATCCTCATTTCTCCTCCATTCTGTTGGTGAAGGATGACCTCTCCTCTCTTCCACGATTGGAACTCTAACCATCCATGCGCCACTTTGCTGAACTTTTTAACGGGTTCCAGAGCAAAGCCTCGGCTCTCTAGCCTCCGCCTGGGATAACCCGTAGGCATATTCCCCATCATGCAGTATAGGTAGAGAGCGTTGGCATCGACTCCCAGAATGGACCTACAGGGTTTTGCGGATGTGCCATAAATCTTCTCTCGAATAGAGGTCACTCCAACTTCATGATGTCTGTGAAAGATGATGCTTGGCCCTCCCACGAGGTTATCACGGAGAGTGTGGTACAGACTTTTGCTCTCCTCATCGAACAGACATATGGGTTGTGAGTTGCAAAGTTCGCCTCGGAGAGACATTAACCTATGCAGCGGGAGAGCGGCTTGCGGAGGAGAGTAGCCGTAAGGTCGGGCCTCCACCTCCATAAACAACCATCTGATAGCCAAGCCTGGAAGCGAGATTGCAGATTTCAACATATCAATACCCTTTTGTCGATAGATAGAGCTCTGACGTGCAATGGCCTCGATGAATGGGGCCACATCGAGGTTGTTGTACCAGATGAGGAAATCCCTGAACGTTTCCATGTTCTCTCTTTCCCACACGAGCTGACAGTGGTGATAATCTTGCTGGCTCAATTCTTGCTGAGTCAGCGAGTTGAAAAAACTCTCTCGGGGAGGGAGTCCGTGATGATCCAACCTTCTCAGGGAATCTACCCAGTCGTAAGGAAAGAATCCCTTACTCTCTGACACGCCAAATGCCTTCAAGTATTTTGAGTAGTTGAAGCCTGGTGCGATAAAGTTGCATATGTCAAGGAATCTAAAACGTCTACTCTCCACGCAGGACATACTGTTAACACGCTTAACGATGAAAACAAAATCTTCTCCCTCCTCCTCTTGTAGAGAGCGAAGTAAAGGCCCCTTTAGTATATTTAGGTCATACTTTTGCGAGTTGAAGCCGACCACCGGAACGCTGGAGATGTGCTGTTCTAATTCTCTTTCTAATCCGGAGAGACCGGACTTCACCCTGTAAGTCGAGACGTTAGAGAACTTGTCGTCAGCAGAGGCCTCTTCTCTATCCGCCCGATCCGCGAGGAAGGTAGAGAGTCGCTCGCGTACATCCTGGAATCTTTCTCCGAACAAATCTCCTGCCACGTCAGCAATCTTTGCTATGTATTGGACGAATTGACGAATGCACTTCGTCCCATCCTTGCTGTCGACGCTCCTCACAAAACACTTGGCTCGCTCAAACCCCGGGACGTTAGAACACGCGGATATGCTCAGTAGCTCGTGTCTTGCACTAAAAGTCATCATGGTGGTGTTAGTTGGTAGGTTGTCTTTTGGCATGAAGCATTCGATATCATAGGTGATATAGTAGGGGTAGTATAAGAGGTCGGGGTTCACCACCTCTATTCCCGCCACTCGCTTGAGTTTTGTGAATATGGTTGGCGGGGGTCCAAACGTTCCACCAGGGAAAACGAACACCGATGCTTCTTCTGGCGAGCACTTGTGTCGTCGTAGGCTGGACAAGCGTGTAAACGCGCTATCGCACAGCTTGCAGGTGAAACATCTGGCAAACGAATCAACATTCTTTATCCAGCTGAAGTGTTTTTCGTACATGTTGACGAAGAGTTTATGGGCTTTGTTTCGTGCCCCGGATGACCAAACTATCGGAGCTACCTCCTCATCAGTTAGACAGAAGACTATTATAGATACGTCAAAATGATCTTCCAAGGCCAGTAGATCACTCGAGTCCACCCCGGGGAAGTCTGACAAAGTTGATGAGGGTGGGGAAGAAGATTTAGTTTGTCTCATGTATTGTTTAAACAAGCGATGTGTTGTGGTGCAAGAGGGGCGACGGCAACGACATCCCTTCTTTTGGTCGCAGTTACAGTCATACATCATGGCCAAGCATCTAAAGAAACACAAGTTGTCTGAGTAGGGACGCGCACCTCCTCTAGCCCAAAAGTCTACGTCTAGTGCTATCACGTGTCGGTTGTTAAGTATGTAGTCTGGGAGTTTGCTCACTACACCGCCCACCTTGCCAATCTCTAGGAGTTTATAGATGTAGAATGTCAGATTCGCAATGTGACGTAAAGCCCAAGCGGTATTCGGTCTCCTTTGTGCTGACCTCTCTCTCAAGTCGAGCTCCTGCACAGATTCGCAAAACTCTCTCATCTCATTCTCTGTTCTGATCAGTCTTGGTTTGGGGAAGAATGCGGCATTGTTGCTCGATGAGTGAAAGTAGCGCAACTCTCCACTGGTCTTATGCTCGAGGATGACTCCAGCGCTACAGTTAATCTTCACAGTACAAGGCACTCTCTTCCACATTGCTCTCAACTTAGTCCACACCTCTTCATCTCCTTCGTCTTCACCTTCCCCTCTCCACACTCGAACATTGAGAATATCTTCCACGGGACGAGAGTGTATTGCGGACCTGATGGAGCTCCAATAGCGGGCTAGTAGCACCCCCATCTCATCCCCCTCTTCAGCTGTTGGCGGTTTAGACCAGAAAACATCATCAAACTTCTCTGCACCTCCCTCATCTTTTTCCACCTTACCCTCGCTATGAAATCGCCTCATGTGATGACCTAGCTTTCTCCTCCCATCAAAACATCCGCCACAAACGGGGCACTTGTGCGGGTGAGCCTGTGCATGCATTCTCTTCGTGTGCCTGTCTAGAGAAAACGCTGTTCTGAGAACCAGACCGCATAGTTGACAGGTGTGCTCGACCTGACGAGAGGTCTCTCCCCCTATAAAAAAAAATGGTAGGGTGTAAGTTATTATTCTTTTACTTCACACTACATAAACAATAAACAATCCACAATTGCTACCAAATACCTCATTTAGCACTAACCTTCTTTTTCACTTGTTGACATCTCTGCTGATCATGTGCTGGCTAGAAGGTAGGTGTCTCTGTTTAGTCTCCTTATAAAAATATATAGCAGTAGGGTGTGAGTCATTTTTTAGCTTGATAGCATTTTATACAATAAACACTTCACAATTGCTGCCAATTACTCCATTTAACACTAACCTTATGTTCTACTTGTTGACATCTCTGTTCACGCACTGACTAGTAGGTAGCTGTCTCTGTTTACTCTCACTCTGTTGACTAGAGGCTGATTGTTCATACTGCTAAAGTGAGAAACTCATACCTTAAATAGTAGTATTCAGTGGGCGGAGTCTAACCATTTCCCCTCCCTTGGCAATACCACCCCGATGTGAATCCGAAGCTTCCCGATGTGAATCCGAAGCCTCCCGATGCATCCCGATGTGATTCCGAAGCTTCCCGATGCATCCCGATGTGATTCCGAAGCTTCCCGATGCATCCCGATGTGATTCCGAAGCTTCCCGATGCATCCCGATGTGATTCCGAAGCTTCCCGATGCATCCCGATGTGAATCCGAAGCTCCCCGATGCATCCCGATGTGATTCCGATGCTTCCCGATGCATCCCGATGTGAATCCGAAGCTTCCCGATGCATCCCGATGTGAATCCGAAGCTTCCCGATGCATCCCGATGTGATTCCGAAGCTTCCCGATGCATCCCGATGTGATTCCGAAGCTTCCCGATGCATCCCGATGTGTCCCGATGTGTCAATTCACATCGGGGTGCATCGGGATGCATCGGGAAGCATCGGAATCACATCGGGATGCATCGGGGTGCTTCGGATTCACATCGGGATGCATCGGGAAGCTTCGGAATCACATCGGGATGCATCGGGAAGCTTCGGATTCACATCGGGATGCATCGGGAGGCTTCGGATTCACATCGGGGTGCATCGGGTCACATTGAGATTGGATAAAAAAAAGGGAGGAGTCAAGAAATGAGCAGTTGTATAAAGGGAGAGTGGGATCACAGTCTCAGCATTCAAAGTTCAGCACATCACTACTGTACAGCTACACTACTACAATAGTACATTATCAATGGATACTGACAACATAGTCCAAAACCAAGAAGAGCTATTTGCGGGCTTAACGGACTCACAAATGGATGGAATTATTGAAGAAGAAGAGTGCAGTCAGAAGAGGAAAGAAGAGGTGGATGCGCTAAAAGAGGCACGGAAGAAGGGGAAAATAATAGGAGTGGGGAGTCTTGCCCGAAAGGATCTTTCTAACATGGCGGACTCTCCGTCCTCCCCGGAGCGGGCCTCGGATAGGGGCGAGACCACAACAACCAAGAAGAGGAAGAACCCAAAAGGAGATGAAATCTGTGCTAAGAAAAAGAAGAAATCCCAGGTGATTGTAATATCAGATGATGATGATGATGATGGCCACGGAGCCGATACGGCTACGGAAGAAATGGATGGTGGTGAGACGACGACGAAGGGAAAAAAAGCTACCAAGTCCCCTTGCAAGGGGAAGAAAAAGAGCGGGGGACTAAGCCTGGAGAAAGCTCGTGCAGTGGCGGCAACCCTAATGTAAGTAGCCCTGTTCGTATATCTATAAATTACCGTACTATCTTTCTCCCGTTTAACCACTTTGTAGGATCTATATACACCACTTTCGTTATTGCAGGAGCATGGGAGCGGAGAAGAGGAGCTCTCTGCAGACAACGGTGAAGTTGTCAGAGCTAGAGCCAGGAACTGTGCTAGAAGTGAGTGGAGGTTCGGTGGTTGAAACGGCATTCGGAAAAGCATTCTTAGCCAGGGCAAGCTATGTGGATGACAAGGGGATGAGACATTGCATCAGCTTTCACACCAACATTCGTCACGCCATGCCCAAGCTAGCGGATGTCAAAGAAGAGGAGCTAAAGGACCTTACCCTTCCACCTAGGATCATGGTGTACTTGGGACAGCAGGAGACCGCTAAAGGACAAAACACATTCAACCGTATCGAGAGCGTGTGCTCCCTGCCAGGAGCAGCCATGAAAAAGCTGGCCGGTGACTTGAGAAAGAAGACCTTGGCCCAGTTGGAAGAATTTTTTCGAGTGCAAACGCTATCTTCATTCCCCGTTGGTTCTGTGCTGGTGGTGACCGCGCTCCGACCCGCTTACGTCCCAAGATGCGGTGATGGTGATAATGCGAGCAACTCCATTGCCACCTACGAGTGTCGGATTGGAAACGAAGAAAGAAAGGGAGAGGTCTTCCTTCCGGGACGTCTGGCAGTTTCGATGAAAGACCTCCTCCCCTCCGTGATGGTGTACAAGGGACAGAAGACTTCCAAGAGCGGGAGAACATTCTACGATTGTGCCATTCTAGACTCCATCCTCGGCGAGCGTCTCCTCCCCGCCACTGCACAGTTTTGAGGCAAAAACTTTTGTCATTCACACTCATTCGTGTCTACTTATCAATTGATTTCATATTATTACTCTCAAACTCGTGTATCGTTAGCCTTACTCATATTCTTCATAGTCGTATATCGGTTTTTATCGATTGATTTTATATTATTACTCTCAAACGTATTGAAAATTAAAACAAACTCGTGTATCATTACCCTTACTCATATTTTTCATAATCGTGTATCAAGTTTTTTATCACTTAGTTTTATATTATTACTCTCAAACGTATTGAAAATTAAAAAAAACTCGTGTATCATTACCCTTACTCATATTTTTCATAGTTGTGTATCAGGTTTTTTATCACTTAGTTTTATATTATTACTCTCAAACGTATTGAAAATTAAAACAAACTCGCGTATCATTACCCCGACTCATATTTTTCATGGTCGTATATCATCTATTCTAGAATACATCACACACCATTACTCTAACCCGTATTTTCCTTCGCTTCACCCTACTCCAGCCGACGGTCCGCCCGCGAGGGTAGCGACGGGTCGTTGGGGCGGGAGAGCGGGGGAGGGGCGGGGGATGGGCGGGGGGACGGCGGCGTGGGGCCACGGCTGGACTCGCGAACGAGAACCGCAGCGAGGCGGAGGGCGAGGCGGAGGGGTTTGGGGTGGGGAGGGGTGGGGAGGGGCGGGGACGGGTGGAGGGAGGACGGGTGGGGTTCGCGGGGCGGGGGGGGCGCGCGCGTACGCGCGCGCCCCCTCGCTCGAGCCGTGGGACCGGGCGAGGGGTTTGCTCTTTAGACTGGGTTCTACGGAACAGCCGATGAGGTTTTTGAAACCCCACCCGCGATCGGGGGGTAGGTTCTAGGGCTTTGCACATAGAGTGAGGTTTAGGGAAAGGGAGGGGGCGAGAGGACGGGTGGGGTGGTCGTCCGCCCGGGGAGTTTTTGGATCTAGGGCTAATAAGACGCGGAAATGACCGGGTGTCTGTGCAGATCTGCACTGACTATACTACTATTGATTGTCTATAACCATATGCAAGTTTTGTTACTAGAGTCGAATGAAAACTACAGTAAACTTACAGACTTATAGCTGCAGCCATCAATGTCACCCAGAATGGGTTTACTGTAGTTTTCATTTGATTCTAGTAGTCAAACTTACAAGGATGACATCGACTTATAAGGATTAAAAGTAGCACTGCCCGCCTGCCCGCCTGTCCGCCTGCCCACCTGCCCGCCTGTCCGCCTACCCGCCTGCTCGCCTGCTCGCCTGTCCGCCTGCTCGCCTGCCAGTTCGAAAATCTAAACCCTAACGCAGAGATTTCAACTAATTCAACTAATGCTAGATTACACGTCTTTTATTTTCACTACTACTAACTTGTAGAACACTAAACCAAATTAATTATCTGTGAGTTGTGTTCTTCTATATGTAATCTACACAGTTTCAAAATGGTTGTTTTCGAAATGTTCAGCTTCAAAACTGCTTGTTTCCAACTTTCTTTTTCGAAATGTCTTTCTAACCAAAAATCAATACTCAGAGACTACCGCGATCTTCAGAGTAACGCCCAGTACAGGTTTTAGGCCCAAGTTGGGAGTTGTGTGTACATGATTTACCCTCATGTACACACAACTCCCAACTTGGGCCTAAAAACTGTACTGTACTGTACACTCACTGCTAGCGGTAAATATAAAGTTTACACATCCCTATTACCCCCTCCATTATTTGAAGTACCAGAATTCATGTACAAATGCATGCCGAAGTTAAAGTCTGTCTAAATTTTGGTGAGGTCATCTAAACAATTGGTATACGGTGAGTAATTCGGAGAGAAATTTGAAGGGAAAAAGTGCACCTTGTGTGGAAACCTTATTTATTGTCAGAAAGCTTATTGCACATTGTATTATCTGCTACATGGCAGATGAACTACATACTTGAAATGTTGTTTCTCGCTGTATGTCCTTGACCTTCTGTAGCAAACAGCCAGGTAGGATTGCAACGGAACTATTATAACCACCTCGGTATGCAGGATTCCTACTTCGCGCTGCCACTTTCATGCTGCCATCTACATTGTACATGCACAATAAGCTGTGTATGGACAGTGTAGATACCTCACTTTATTGCAAAAGTTTACAATTTCTTGCGAATGCACGCTTGAGACTGAAAAGACAATTTGTCAGATTCAACTAGCCTTTGTTGTGTCTGGAGTTGTGTCCCTCGATCAGATGTCATGCAAAATTTACTTGATAACTTTCAACTGTTGGCTAACTAAACAAATGTTTTGGAATTTCTACTAGTAATATACAATTGTAGATAATAGTGTTTGCTAGTAAAAATGGAATATAAACTTAATAAAATTATTTCAAATATTCAGACACTTACTCTATATTTTTCGTGATAAGTTCAATTGAAAAGTAGAGCCTTTTCTAATAATTGCCGTTTAGGGTGCACCAAAATTTTTCGGTCACCCATGTGTTCTTGTTTTTGAATGAGAAGTTGAAATCTCAACATCTCCAAAAACCAATAGGAATTCCAGTTAAACCACTACTGTCACACCATTCAATATTTGCAAAGAATACTGTTTAATCTTATTTCATGAAGATTGAGGTGCTGTTTGTCTTTGTAAACCTAGTGGCAGCCAAGATAAACTCATTTGAATATTGGCCGTTTTGACCTCCAGTCAGCATTGAGACCTGTTAGGTTCCTATGGCTATGCCTATCCCAAGTCTATACATGTACTTATAATAGGTAAGCTACTAACATCAAGTAGCCAGGTAATCTTATTGAGCCAACGCTACTGTCATTATATAAAAAACACTTGTGCACAGTGATGAATAAGTAAGTTAGAGTCATGTCTGCAAGAACAATACAATGCATTGCAAGTCCTATGGCTATCTCTGTAGCACAGTTTTATATTAACTGCTTGCTGCTAGGTTACTAAAGACAAGCAACACATCAATCTTACTGAAGAAGGATGAACAAGATTATTTGAAAATATTCAATGGTGGGACAGGTGGTTTAATTGTTGGGAATACCCACAACGTAACGTAATCTCACCATGGAGTTGCAGCCATTCATAATGGCTCACACTGTATTATAATACTGCAGCATAAATGTGATGAAACTGTGTGAGGTGATCCAGGTGTGTGTGTATGATGTATTATATGTATGTAGGTAATATTGTGATGGTACAGGACATTTGTATACGACTCCAACTCCCGGTCGAAGCTCCATCGCACCTAAAGTGCTTAGTAGTTGTTATAGCGCTACTCATCTGACACTCACATTCTCATAATTAGTGTTCGTATACTTACCTTCAACTGCATTGCATGTCTAAACCACTACATACTGTCTATATACGTGTCTCCATATGTTCATACTCACTACTTATTCATGTATTGCTCCACTATATTGTTGTACATGACTATATGATTATATCTAAGTCTTTTAATGCCTTTTATACCCATGTACAGAGGCCCGACCTCTCAGAATCCATTGATATTCATTTTGTACATGGATTGGACCATTATAAGCAACTTTTGTAGAACCCGACCTATTTTGGGTCGGCCGTCGGGCTTCCGGCGGCCATCTTATTGCGCAACTTCCGGACGACCACACGTCGTCTTTTCCCGACGTCACGTCGGCCGGAAGTCCTTATACTATATAAAGGGCACTGTTTTACTGTTCATTGTCTCAGTCTTCACTTGGCTTTCAATAAAGACACATCTATACTTGATACAGAGACTTTCACTTCTTTTTGTCAGGTCATTCGCTTAGCGAACCGCCTACTAGGTCGGATCACTCTCTTTCATTGTATAGTCTGAAGGTCAGACTTGGGACCAGATGGGTCGTCTTTGGTAGTTCTTGGGCTACTGAGACCGCTCGATCTTTCATGTAATGCGAAGTCCTATTACCACTCATAGGCACTTCATTTCTGGGTCGATAGTCGTCCAAGGACGACCGCACCAAATCACAGAAACCATTACAATATGTAGATGGGTCGTTGTAGGTCTGATGTGACACACCACTCTCACTCCACCAACTATTCCGAGGGAGATAACTGTGTGGGTTCTCCAGGAGGTCAGAGCGGTCGAATAAGTCAGGATATATTATTATATGTATGCAAACAATACTGTGTGTATATGATAAGATGGGGCAACTCAAGGAAGACCAGCAACCTGTACGACTAAATAAGTAATTCTAAATAATACAATAGCGGCTCACTGACCCGACAGACAAGTTACTAAAGAGTGAACAGCTATGATATGATTATATGCTCCATTCACGTAAATCTCACTGTACTATTCACCATGTACTGTTAACCAATATCTATCTCAAGGCTATTTCGATCATACTCAATTCACAAATCACTGTGCGTAAATTATCCACCGAATTATCCATCATAGGTTATACAATGCAGCGTCACGTAATACGTAACTATATCCAAGGTTATCACAATCACTTCAACAAGTGTTGTAATGATTTTTGGTTTCTGGTATGGTCGTCTTAAGACAACTCCCGACTCAAAATGAAGTGCCTATGAGTGGTGCTAGGCCTTCTCATTACATGAAAGATTGATCGGAGTCAGTAGTCAAAGAACTGCCAAAGACGAACCATGTGATCCCGAGTCAATGCTTGTTTACTATACTGAGAAAGAGAGTGATCCGACCTAGTAGGCAGTTCGTGTTGCAAGGTCGAGGACCTTAACAACTAGAATGACCTATCTACGAAGTGAAAGTCTCTATATATAAGTATCAAAGTGTCTTTATTGAGATCCAAGCAAGAACTGAGACAACAAACGTAAAAACAATGTCCTTTATATAGTAATAGAACTTCTGTAGGAAGTTCCGGTAAAAAGGCCGACGTACAATGTAGGTCGTCTGGAAATTGCACAAAAATATGGCGGCCGGAAGCCCGATGGCCGACCCAAAATGGGTCGCGTTATTACAAAAGATGCTTAAAATCATCCAAACCATATACAAAATGAATATCAGTTAGTTCTGAGAGGTCGGGCCTCTTTACATAGGTATAAAAAGCAGTACAATGTCTCAGTATGCTATATACAAGTATGCAACAATATTTGACTAAGTAGTAGGGAATACAAGCAGTTATACACTGTACATAATGAGTACACATTGTAATAAACGTCAGGTGGTTAAAAAAGACTGTGCGTACCATTACAGTATTATACAATTTGCCTCCAAGAATTCCAAGTTCAATTACTAATTATCCCCATGTATCTCTAATCCACCATTATTATACTAATTATCATTTCAATTTATCTATATCAATATATCCCTTGCGCAAGCATCAATATATTACTTCACGTTTCGCGTTTGTCTATTTGTCATATATGTATTACTCAATATAACTCCACTCTGATTTTATTTCATATCCCTTGTTCTATTTACATATACTTACTCAAATCACAATTTATTTAACGAGAACAGGGATTATACACAGAAATACACACATTAAAAATACAAGCTAGCTAGGTAAAATGTTCGTGACTTACTAGAGTAGAATACAAAATCAGTAAGCGTCTAATAAAGTGATGTCTTTTCTTTTTATACTTTTTGTGATACTCAAACTTATTTCTAATTGGCTAAATTATTCATACATGATAAAACATCGATTATATCATTCTGTCATAGGGAGCTTGGTTGTCTATTCAATTTCTATTGGCTAGCTAAGGAAAACACTGCAGTTTACTGGATAATAGTTACTGTTAGTTCTGGCATGTCTTTATGGCTATAATATAATGTAGGAGCTTGGCGTGTCGTCTATTGGTATGTGGTTAGTCCTTATTAACTTCTGTTGTACTGCTAGTTGAAGAGCGTTGCTTCTTGCTACTAATGTGTTGGGTGTTTCGTTCATGTAGAACTTGCTTCCATTTTGGTTTGGAGTTGTCTGTCCTGGAGTGTTATAGTTCTTTATTCAGGAGTGCTATTTCGGAGTTATTCTCTGTTGTTTGCGAAGCTATGTTTGTCATTCTTGACATAAACTAGCTTCACTTTGGTTTAAGTCAACCGTTGCTGCCATAATATTAGTGTCCTGTCAAATTAATGTCTATGCGGCACATTACCACATGAAGGCCTATCAGCTGGTACTAAACACCACCTATTCACACTGTCTAGATGTGCGAAAAGTAGCTAATGTAAACATGATATAAATACTTCAATAAGTTTCAAAAGTCCTTGTCCATGTACATTACCCGCTGTCAGGAGGTACTGTACTATTTGCATACGTTATCAGGCTGCTGATGGCTGTCTCTATAGGAGAGGTGCTATGACTAGGCACTAGCACATACCAGTCGTTTGAAAATATCATTTTGTGACAACGTAGGAGAGTGTTCGCATAACAGCTTTCTGATGTACGAGTTTACACATTCCTTCAACTTGGAGAATCTGTCTGATATATTTTTAGCAATTTGGCAGAGTTCAGAGACAATTGGGTTGGGTTGGACCTCCACGAATATTGGAAACTTTATCAAAATTAAACACCGAAATGGTGCGAAATATAGGTGAAAGGTTAAAATATGGTTCAATTAGTATATTATTATTATATTACATGTGTAGTAGTAATCTGTAAGGGGTCTATCAATTTGAGGAACCCCCTGAAATTTATGGTCGGAAGACTGTATTCCTGACAACTGCTGCTGAAGAGTTAGTGGTCTTTGTGGAAAGATATCTACTCACGGTGTTTGCAGTAACCTACTACATGTATAACAAATCTACTTTCTCGATAAACCAGAACTTCATAAAGAGCAAGTTCAGATCAAGTACCAACCCAAAGCACTTGCACAAGCTACTAAGGATGTAATGTACACCCTTAGAGCCTATCTTTGAGGCAATAATGACTAGTAAATCAGAATCTCATCTGTCACACACCTACAGCAACACGTGCACCTAGTCCTGTAATACTACACCTAAGCCTATGGCCACAGGTACATCTTGTAATGTACACTAACAGCTACATGTGAAGCTAACAGCTATAATACATACACCTACCCCTACCTGTACGCCTACGCCTACGCCTACGCCTACGCCTACGCCTACGCCTACGCCTACGCCTACGCCTACGCCTATGCCTACACCTACACCTACACCAATAAGCACATACATATAAACCTTACAGAGCAAGCCTATAGGTGAACTTAGGATGCTTTCAGCAGTGCGATACATCACCTGAAATATTAGGGTGATGCGAAGGTTTTCGGCAGATTCAGATTATTTTTAATAAATGAATTGAAAACAAGAAAACAATATTTACGCATCACTGTGTTGTTGATTTGAGAGAACTGCGAATCACCACGGATATTGTTCTTATTTTGTGGCTTGATTCGTGATGTGATAATTATTATGCATCATGATGCATTCCACTGCCAAAAGTACCCTTAAAATACCTTTTAAGTAACTGTGTAATCACATTGTAGATAGGAGTTATGTCTGTCACTATTTTTAAACACTGGCAGGTCTAATTATATCTTAATGCTGAGTTATTTGCTCTTTTCGTTTCCTCTGGTGAATATCAATAATGCCGACCACCTAATTTTATGTTAAACTATATCTAATCGAAACAAGAATTAAGTGGCCCCTCTCAAGTATGAGAATTTTATATGTGGCCCACTCCAAAAAGCTTTGGCCAGCCCTGGACTATAAATTGTTGGCTGTGTACAGACCATCGGGACACATCCACAACAACAGTTTCAAATCGTTTTGTTTATTTTGCTGGTTTCCTGGTAGATAGTGGTATCACTGATTCTGTTCTCTTATTGCTAAACATATAAACTTGCAACATGCACGACAGAATAATTCATTTTTCTAAAGTTTAGTGAATAAACTGTAGGAAGTCTTGTACATAATAATTATGCTACTGGGTTGACACTCTGTAATATGTTGTATATTGATTACATAACGTCCACTCTGTAACAGCAACATTAGTGAAGTAATTAGCAGTAATTAAGCTTTACTGTTGCTTTCTGATTACTGCAGATTTCATGTTCTCCACATAATATGCAAATCAAAGATTTAACACGAAAATCACTCATGAATATTGCAAGAAAACAGACGCTATTAAGGGAAGACTTCATATCTGCAGATTAATGTAAATGGTATAATACATTGTATTAGGTATTTAAAGCAGGCATAGCAAAGATTCATACTTTGACAGTAATTTAAATTTACTTTTACTTTTTCAATATACTCATCATAAATTATTACTATTTTTACTTATATACACACGTATATACATGTAATATAATACAATGTACAATGTACATGTATATTCACATAGTGGTTTTTAGAAAAGAATTTCATCTTTTGAGCAATCAGAGATTTATTCTACATCAATGAAAATATAAGACATGTTGAGTAGTGAAATTGGTGCGAGGAAGTGTGGAGAGATTTGGCTTTATAGTCAATAATTAGAGCATTGAGTCAAAGCATACAACAAATGAAGCTTTGGCAACTTAAATTCATGGAACTTGTACCCATTATATATTCCATTATTCTCATCAGAATCAATGGGACATAGCAACCAGCAGAAAAAAGGTAACATAAACCGGTGACAATAGGCGTATCCGAATATTGCACGTGCCAGCTTTATAAATAGCAATCTGCAGCAATAAAAGTTTTGTTAATTTAATAATATAACGCTAGCTATAGCCCTAGGTTAGGCATGGCTGATACTAATAATTGTTGTAAACAAAAGGAGTCCCCTTCAGACCAAGCATTAGTCATGCTTGAACGCTTAAACATTGTTCGAATATTAAAAGCAGTCCCATATGAACTAGTACTGTTTACGAAGACTCATAATATTAATATGATTTTTGTATAGTGTAACTATATGTAGATCAATAACACGAATGCTAGTGTATAGAATGCATTTTACAATGTAGAGTAGCATCTTTTCTCTAAATACATGTAATAATTAGTAACAAAAATCTCCATTTGTGGTGCAGCATTAAAACAATTTTACGCAAATTTCTTAGTTCAATCAACATGTAGAAGCATTCAACTTGTAAAAAAGTGCCCAAATCTTGAATTGCGTCGGTGCAATTGAAACAATATTATTGTATAGCAAATGATTACATCTCTCCGGATTTTATTTCAGTTGCGGCAGCAACTAATGTTCAAGCTAAACCTCATGGCAGTAGAACTAGCCCATGAACCTCATTCTCACATATATTTAGAGGTTGATTAACCCCAACAGTTGTTAGTCTGACATATCTTCCATACATTCTAGTGCGACACGTAACCAGAAACACATCACTTGGTGGCTGTCCATCAAAGCTGTTACAGATCTCATCTGTTTGAGGATCATCCAAGTTATCATTGGCCTGACTCACTGTTACCCTCACATTCGCAAGTCTATCATTTGAATCTGTAGAGGAAATATTAACATAAAAGTAGTTCACAATGTGTAAAAGTAATGTAAAATCTGGGTAGAAGCAGTGTATAAGCAGTGCAAAGCACTGATTGCCTGAAAACTGCAACCTCATGTTAATTTAAACAGTAGAAGTTGCCCAATTTTAATCCTTTACTAGTTCAAACCTGTGAGTACTATAGAAACAGAGTCTACCAATTTTAATTCACTACACATACATGTAAATTATAAACGTATGTGTAATTTGAACTTCAAACTCCTGCAATGCATTACTACATTGGCGACTCCCCTTAATGCAGGCGTCAGCCACCTTAAAGTGCTCAAATTAGTCACATTACAGGTAAAGTTGATTGTGGATGGACAATACACCAAAAACTACGAGAACATGTTTTTGCTCAAGCTCTAAAGCACAGGAAACTGACTAATTCTGTGCACTGCAGACTTTTTCTTGCTGCTGTCCTGTATATTATTGTAATGTTTTTGAGTGCTAGATCATACGAGAGCCGAGGGCTACACGTATCTGAAGGGCTTGAAAGGTGGTAGAGACCGACCATGTGTACCTTCTGCTTATTACATAAAAGAGTGAACAGTTATAGGTGCTCTTATTAGTGTAGATTGTAGATCATCCTAGACGTAGGCCGATGCCGAGACTCATTGGAGCTCAGGACCGAAGTAGGTCTAGTAGAGTTTATACTCCGAGGGAGTGATCTATAGAGTTTATACCCCAAGGGAGTGTATTGAAGAATGTCGAACCTTGAGAACCTAAGTCCGACGCTAGGTTCATTAGAACCCGGGATTGGCCTAAACCTAAGGGGTGGATAGAGATAATATGCTTAGCCTATGATGAGGTGACCTCGAGCCGTACTGAATCCAAAGGATTCTAATGTGGAGTTACCCGCCTAAAGAGTAAGCCTCTGTAGGTTGAGTTAGGAAATGTTGCTATATTCAAGCGCAATCAACAACTGATTCACAATAGAAAATGCACTGTCTTATATACATAACAAACTTCCGGTAAAAAGGGACGACATGGTGTCGGTTATCCGACAGGGGGTCGGCTCCGAAACTTACGCAACAATATTTCTGGTTCCGCCCGACCCGGCCATATGAAAAGGTCGGCCATGGCACAAAAACTGCTTATAATAGGTAAAAACATGTCGTGTGTAAATATGAGCTAAATCCATAAGGTCGGCCACGTACATGTAGTTACACTAAAAAGTGGCAAAAAGACTCTAACAATATGCAATCAAGTAAGGGCAGACAATTACTAAGATACATGTAAGTATAAATGTGGGAAAAATCACGATGCAATAGAGCGTAATTCCAAGACTTGATTGCTAATAGAGACATGTATATAAGACAGCAGTGGATAACAAGGTATTGAATGCACAGATAATAATAGATAGACAATGCGTGGATATGTGAATAACAGTATATGAACAAGGTTAATTGTCAGCTAATGATATTGTTAGGTGGCTAGCCAAGGGAGGCTAGCGGCCAGGACCCTTTTGGGGCTGGCCAGGAGAGACAGCATTTGCTTTGATACCGGGGCCTGCTTGAGTACCTCAGCATAGGTCAGCTGGGAGTAGTTGTCGGCTGGCTGTTCCATCACATTATTTGTGGCAGGCCTGCTCAGTGCTATTGTATTAGTGGTTATAATATTATAATTTGAAGGAGGCATGCAAGCCATCAACAAAATTAATTGAACACACAATTCAAATATCGATGCCTAACTTAAACCCTTCATTATAGTAAATGACCTGGAGCTTGAATTAGACAGGTACGCTGTATGACTGTATTTCGATAGCTCATGCACAGTATTTAAGTGAAGAATATCAGGCATCTTATCCGATTCAGTAAGAAATTTAAGCTTCCAATAATAAAATTGGCGAAAGAAAGAACAAATTTCACAGATCACAATAACAATAACCATGTACACTGAGGCACATGCATTATGTATAATAATTATACATAATGCATGTGCCTCACTGTACATGTTTATTATGCAAACAGGTTTTGTTCTATTGTCTCTGTGGACTCAGTTACAGTTACAATAAGAGCCTCAGCACGAACAATAACATACTTTGACCAGCACGTGATCGATCCCAGATTTTTGCTCCAAAAATGTGATGGCTGACAGGTAGATTAACTTGTAACCATGGGGACAGTATCTTTGTTGTACGGGCCACACTGCAGCATTCAGCCTGGTCTGTATCGTATATCCCGTCGACAGCATACGATGCCGTACGTTCTTCATACAGGGATGACAGTGTGGCCTTGGCTCCTACAAAAGAATATTCATATTGTGGAGGAATAACAGCCACATAATTTTTGTTTTTCTCAATATTTGTGCTGGTTATTATACTGGAAGTGTCGCAATTACTGTATCTCCAAGCCTTTCACAATTTCCGGGGAAAATAGACGACTGCTGTGGCAGCTGTAGAAAACTATGAATGGGGCCCATTTCCATCAGTCATTGGAGTGGTTTCATATACATGCACATTATTTAGTGAATTCCTCTCTACACCTTAATCTGGGCTAACCTCTTGCAAGTAAAGTAGACATCTCATAGACTTTGACATCAGCAGAGAAAATATTCTTAACTAAAGTCAAATGTTCCCCACCATCTTCTGGATAGTTCAACACACTTGGCTCTCCAGATATAGCACAGACAGTTGTAGTCTTGTCGTATGACATGGCAGCACATGATTGGTTGATCGCACAGAGTGACAGACAGAGACTGTGCGAGGTGAGATTTCTCACATGGTCAGGGTTTAAGACGTCGGAATAGCTACCAGGGGCATAGTCTGCACTTCCTGTAAGATGCAGATATCTTTTTCCACTAGAATACAGATCAATCAGTTTAAAATTTTGTGTTAGAAAGTACCAGACCTCACATGGATGAACCCATGTTCCAGGTTTTCTTCAAAATGAAGCCTGTTCCATGGATAAATTGGGATTATGGGACATGGCATTGGTTCCAGGCAAACTAAATTTGTGCGCAGTTGTAGTTGTATAATTGCACACCGATCTATTTACGGAATGAAGTACATGCATGATGTGTATGAATGGAAAGCGCTCACCGCACTGGAAAGCGTATGATGGATTGATTCTCACTATCAGAAAGAGTCTGGCAAGCTGTAAGATCCCATGCATCACAGTTCTAGATGTAGTAGATCTCCTTGTCTCCGAGATCATTATTGATGTGTGCTTGAAATTGTAAACTACTGATGTGTGTTGACAACCAAGCCACTGCTAAGCAAATCCGGCACAACGAATTCCCAGGTGATCCATGTCAAATTGGTAGTTCACCAAAATCATTCACTATTTTAATTATTTAACCAACTGTGACCTTAACTGCATTCAGGTCGCAATGGGCACCAATCAATATAACTAAAAAGAGATCATTGTGCTACTGAAAGAGCACGACGGCACACACAGAAAGGATACCAGGTGCATTATTACTGTGTCACATATCTGGTTGCTCAGCTGCACAAACAGGCACATGGACTTAATATATGTCCATGCAACATGCTTACATTATTGGAGCTAATATTGATGCTTATTCCTGGGCTGGTGGTTAATAGCCCATCACTCACAGATGAAAGATTAATCTCGAATCCTGCTAGGCATTCATTTTATAATAATAATGTTTCATCATCACCGGCATTGAGTATAGCTTAACCAATAAACGAAAATGACATGGTTAAAATGGAAGTAAAAAATCGAGGCATTAGGCTTACCAAGTCTCCCTGATTCCGCAGAAGACTCCCTGATTTTCAATTCAAATTTTGGTACGCCACTTCGCCCAAAATGAATGCCCCACCCAAAGACTGAATCACCCTAATTTTCATCAGTCAACTTGGCAAGCCTGCTAGGCATTAAAATCATATCCATTGTATAATCTGATTCCTCTGGCGCAATGTTGAACACATGCAATTGCAAATATGCAATGATGTCTGCAAGCAATATCTAAACAATATTTATTCACACTGTTGACGCTTTTTCTTGCAAGGAATCCTTCCTTGATCAATAGGGGACTTGATTATGCTGACCTGTAAAAATTGGTTGTTGACCGGAGCTTGAACCTGATCCATCTACGGCGCCTAATTGCCTAGCACGGTGAACAGAACACACCAGCGCCACACCTGCGCCACACCTGCGCCACATCTGCGCCACACCTGAGCCACACCTGCGCCACACCTGCGCCACACCTGCGCCACACCTGCGCCACACCTGCGCCACACCTGCGCCACACCTGCGCCACACCTGCACCACCAATTCTCTTTCCCTTAGTCTGTGTATGTGGTAGCATTTGCTAATGCTACATGTAATTTATTGCAAACTTCTAAAAATTACGCAACAAGAACCATATTAGGAAGGAGTTAACATCAATTTCAAACCAAAGCGATAAATTGTTGATTTTGCACAAAGCATATGCACGTTCTAGGTACAAAAGATATTATTGATACCATAAGCAATGTCAAGTAGCAACCAAATTCCTGTGAAATAATGCATTTAACTGCAGCATGACCTATTTGTGCTGTCATCATTATATGACGCATATACAATGTAAGTGGCTAACAAGTTAAAGGGGAAAATCACAAATTTTGAAGTGATTCTAAAGTGATAGTTCGAAATCTGGCGGTTCCAGACGTCATTTCCACAAATACCAAAATCCCCGGTTTTATCCAAAAAATCGGTTTATCTGATTGGTCATGGGCGCATCCTTGTTGGTAGTCTAAGATCTGCAAACTTACACCGATATGCGAGGTGATTAGTATATGCCCCGTTAAATCCACTATATTGCTATAGCCGTGCTGTTTCCGGTAAGTTCGCGCATTCACAGTTTACTGGTTTGCGACAGCCACTTGTGTTTTTTAGTAATTTCCAAAGTTTTCTGCTACTTACACTTGCTTGTTTTTTATACTGACTAATATAGCTCACGGCATATTCTACAATGCATATTTATCCGTCAGTAAGAAATCAAATCAAGTTATATTATAATAAGTATTTGTTCATTCTTTTCTAATCCTACTAGATTATTTCCCACCGACTCTGACTGACAGTCACTGCAGTTTCACTGAACTACAAAAAACGCTAGTTTCAATTTGTTTAAAATAATTATTTATCATCAATTATGTTTGTTTTTATTTACTTATGCACGTAATTAATTAATAACTGTTCTACTGTTATGGATTCTACTGTTCTTGTTCATTCCATAAACCTTTTCTGGGTTGTCTAGACACTTGCAGATCTAACTTTTATTAACACTTCAACTTCTCTTCCACTTTCTCTCTACTTACTCTACTCCTTCTCTTCTTCTACTGTATATAAAAATCCCTTATATATAAGTATCTAAAATAGCTACATGCAGCTAGAGCTACATGTAGCTAACTCCTATTATATAGGTAAAAAAGCAACAGCTTCCCTAGCCTTACAATTACAATACCAGCTTGTAAAAACACTTCTAGAATCTACCACATTCTCCCCTTCTAGATGAGGTGTGGGTATTACCTACACATACATCTATAAACATAATGGATAACCTGATCATAAAAAGTAGAAGAAAGTTTTAGTATATGTCCATTAGTTTTAAAACTTAGTTTCTATACAATTGTCTTGTCTGGTCTTTAGCATCAGCGGTAGCAGATACAAAGATATTCCTTTGCCTCCTCAATATTATGGACATCACACTTGTGCTCACTCCGATGTTAGTAGTACACGTCCCACAAATAGAAGGTTAGAGGCTCCTATAGGTTGCATTATACCATTCTACAGTAGACACTGGATACACCATCTGAACATCACACCAGTGCTCTCTTCAATGCAAGCAGTATCAGTCCAACCAAGCAGAGGTTTAGAGGCTCCTATAGGTTGCATTAAACCGTGTTAAGCTACAGTAGACTTTGGATATGCCAGCTGAACATCAATATATAGTAGGCAACAGACAAGTACTCCTTAGTTAGAAATCTTCGTTTTTATACAATTGTCCTGTTTTGTCTTTAGCACCATTAGTAGATACAAGTGATTCTCGTGTCTCCTCCATATGTTTGAACATCACACCTGTGCTCATTTCGATGTTAGTAGTATACGTCCCACAAATAGAAGGTTAGAGGCTCCTATAGGTTGCATTATACCATTCTACAGTAGACACTGGATACACCATCTGAACATCACACCTGTCCTCACTTCAATGTTAGTAGCATCGATTACACAAATAGAAGGTTAGAGGCTCCTATAGGTTGCATTATACCATTCTACCGTAGATTCTGGATGCACCATCTGAACGACGAGATATAACAGACACCAACAAACAGTACTCATGAAATTAAAATAATTACAAAAACTAAAATAAATACATAACACAATAATTTCTATCTAATTGTCATTAGAGAGAAAGTATCCTCCAGCTTCCTGGCTCACTACTCTTAGGTGTAGATCCTGATGAGCTATACACAGCTTGATAGGCTATGGCATAAACACCATGCTCATGCTGGACTCTTACAAGATAGTCTACCCTATCCATCTTAGCATGACTTTCTGAGTCAGTCGGTGTAATACGAGTTGTAAGTGTGTAGAGAGAAAGTATCCTCCAGCTTCCTGGCTCACTACTCCTAG
Organism: Bugulina stolonifera; assembly: GCA_935421135.1. NCBI lineage: Eukaryota > Metazoa > Bryozoa > Gymnolaemata > Cheilostomatida > Bugulidae > Bugulina > Bugulina stolonifera. Next base: position 5,519,815 of record OW285197.1, on the reverse strand, counting down.
GTGTAGATCCTGATGAGCTATACACAGCATGATAGGCTATGGCATAAACACCATGCTCACGCTGGACTCTTACAAGATAGTCTACCCCATCCATCTAAGCATGACTGTCCGTTGTAAGTGTTGAGCAGTTAGAGTGTTTAGACCGAAATCCCACTGCTGCCACCAATGTTATGGATTCTACTGTTCTTGTTCATTCCATAAACCTTTTCTGGGTTGTCTAGACACTTGCAGATCTAACTTTTATTAACACTTCAACTTCTCTTCCACTTTCTCTCTACTTACTCTACTCCTTCTCTTCTTCTACTGTATATAAAAATCCCTTATATATAAGTATCTAAAATAGCTACATGCAGCTAGAGCTACATGTAGCTAACTCCTATTATATAGGTAAAAAAGCAACAGCTTCCCTAGCCTTACAATTACAATACCAGCTTGTAAAAACACTTCTAGAATCTACCACACTACCATGGGTTTCATTGGTAGTTCAGCGCAGCTAGCAGAGACTCTCAGTCAGATTCGGAGCTAGCAGTGACTCTCAGTCAGATTCAGCTAGCAGTGACTCTCAGTAAGTTTCCGTGGGACTCAACTCAAGCTGCAATAAAATCACTTTTATTTCTTTGGCATCAGATTGCTGTTGACTAGACACAAGACAAATGAATCACCAGTTACTGCTTACTTGCGGCTATAAATTAATGATTAAAAGTCAAACAATCAATTGAAGGCAATGCAAATCAATATAATAATATATCATTCAATTTATTTAGTGTGTAGCTTTTACCAAAACAGGCTAAATATAAATGATGAAAGCTGTTAGTTGGAAATGGTAAAGCAACATTTCCAAAAAAAGACAGTTCCAGCAGGACGTTTCTCAACTGTGTAGATTACATTTATTAGAATACAACTCACCGATAATTAAGTTTAATTAAATGAAAAATTAATATTAAAAAGGAAAATTAATGGGTGGGGTTAGGGGTTCAAACTGTCACGGAGAGGTTTAGTTTGGAACTGTCTTTTTCCCATTGTATTGGATTGCAGTACATCACTTCACCTCCATACTTTCCTGGTGTTCTATTTCTTTCTTTACTGCCTATTTTAATTTTATTTTAATCTTGCTAATTTTCATTTCATGGCGTGCGTTCAGATAAATAAAATTAAAATAAGCAGTAAGTAAGCCCTATGACTGAAAGAAAAAAACAGAGATGCCAGACTCAGTTAATTCAAGCAACATTTTATGGCTTATTAAAAGACTCGTTTCCAAAATAAAACTTGCAAACATCTCTGGAAAAAAACTAGTATCCTATGTATGTTTGTGCAATATTATGAATCTGTTCCACAATGCTGACCATTAAGAAATTTACTTTAACCTCAGTGACTGTGACAAACCCTATTGATACTCTTAACTATTCTCTATAATGGCATAGGCCTATGTGACTAAGAATATTGAGCCTACACTGTGGTGACTTGGTGACTACTATATCTAACTACTGCTATTACTATTGATAATTCAACTTCTGTTGATTCTATTGATACTGTAGCTACTACTGCTACTACTGGACCCTCTGGTACTACTGCGACAACTTACCACTTTTCTACGACTAACTATTATTGTAACCAACTACTACTATTAATACTGCTGATTTTAACTACTTGCATGATTACTACTAATGCAACCATAACTAACTACTGAAATCACCATAATACTGCTACTACACTGCTATCACTTTACCTTACTGCTAACTACTACTATAAGTAACTACTCCTACTGCTAATACGAACTACAGCTAACACCACAAATGGTTCTTTTATTTTGCTAGTAAACTGCTGCTGCGACTACTAATACTGACGATAGTGGGCATACTATCAATGTTGAGCTGATACTAACACATACAGCTTGTTGACTTGTGTTGTAGGATGTTGCAGTGCCTGCTGCAGTTGGCCCATCAGATGCCGATATGCTCTCTCACTTTATTCTATGAGTTTGTAGTACTGAAGCACTAATGAGTTTTACCATGCACTAGCCGATGCTTTCAAGAAAATGCAGTTTCATATCCATATAGCTCTTCAGTTAGGTAGTTGTATGAATAACTACTCGGAATCCTGTATCTTAAACATTGATGCTTTATCGGCAAAGAAGATTTAGAATCTGATACTCCTTCAGAGTCTCTAATAATTTTGAATTTGGTTATTATAGTAATTACACTTACATGAATTATTCATTGTTACACATGAAGACTGTGTGTGTAGGCAGATCTATGTGCAAATGAAAGTAATACACGAGACAGTCATTTCTTGGTTGCAGATAGATTCTGGTAAGATGTTCCAGACAAAATGTTATAGCCTTGGAATATCGCAAGAGACACCGATGGAGGGTAAACTATCCAGTTCAACAGGAACAACTTTAGGAAGAAACCTCATTCATCATTGCAGTTGGTCTGGTATCCTTGCCGGCAGTCTCCTTGAGGTTAAATATTTGTCCATTGCTTTTGCATGTAGGTGCAGTAGTGGTGAAAGCTAGATAGACCTTACTCCTTAGTTGGGGTTTTGGAGAAGGGGAATAAATCTAGAAAAAGCGATTTCTGTTAAGTTTTACTGAAAAACAGAGGTTATCTCAAATTTCTCCACTTCTGCATCTAAACAATTATTGACCTCCATGGCCTGAATCTTGCAACCATTTGCTATCAACCATTATGTTAGCTGTCAACATAATATGGTCAACAAGGTCAGTCTATAACTGTAGGGCTTGCCAGTGACCTCTACCTCACCAACTATGCAAGTGTTCAACTGTTGAAACCCAGGCAGTGAAGTTGAAGTTTGATCATAACACAGTCCACTCTGCACTCTGCTGGAACTTCCTCCACGTGTACACCTCTGCTCTGACTGCTCAATACTCTCTAGCACAATCTGTTGGCTATGTTATAAAACCATAGTAGCACATAAGTGCTACATGATGGTAATCATTAGTGCTTTGCCATAGATTCAGCAGTTAAAGCTATCATAGAATCCACAGGAGCCTAGCCACCTGCAGTATAATATTTTAATGTGTACTTTTAATAATACTATTACCAATGTTTTTCATGGGTAGCAGAGTGTTAAAAATTATTTCCAATGATATTGTGTAAACCTTTTATACATGCATGTATATGTAGATATAATAAAGAATTCGTGATTATATATAATGTTTATACAAATACAGTGTGTTGTGCCATATGGTACCTTCAGCATGTACATGCATGTTTATTTGTCATACATAAGTTTTATAATGATAAAATGTATATTATATTACTGATACATGTACAGGTATAAATGCATTTGCATTGTTGGCAGATGCTAAGGTCTATGTGATTGCACTGCAGTCAAGAAATTGAAATGAAAGTAAGGAAAACAAATACATGTATAATTAGCATAGCATTATGTTATACGGATAATAGTATAAAGTTATCTCCCCAGGAATGGTCGATCGCCGGAAACCCGTAGTCTCACAAAATAGTATGCCGAAATCTCAAAAAGGAGATAACTCCTATTTTTTCAATCGTTTAGAAGGAGTTTTAATTTCACTAATTGAGGCATAAGGAGGGTCATAAAATACAAATCCTTTGTTATTAATAAGAGAACATATGTTGATTTAGTATACTGTACAATAATTGTTCGAATATCTTGTTTAGAACAGTGCAAAAACTAACTTCAAAGTAGGGCACAATTTCTGAATTTCTCCTTTAAGCCTAGTAACTCATTGCTTCATGCAGTATTATAAATGTGCATGTATGTTGTGATAGTTACATTGAAATATGTGCAATAATACATTATGTAGGATATATAATTTTCTTTTTTCAGCATTTTGGGGGTGAATGGCTGGCAATGCCAGGCCATTTACATTTATGACTATTTTGTAATAGTCATAAACCAAGTATATTTTTAATGTGTGCGATGGTCGTCTAGAACGCCATTATAATTCATGTGATGGTGCCTAGAACGCAATTTCCTCCCACAAGCATAGAACAAATAATAATGCCAATGTTCAACTCTGCTGCAGAACAACTAACCCATGAACCTCAATCTCATATATATTTAGAGGTTGATTAACCTCAACAGCTGTTAGTCTGACATATCTTCCATACATTCTAGTGCGACATGTAACTAGGAACACATCACTCGGTGGCTGTCCTTCAAAGCTGTTACAGATTTCATCTGTTTGAGGATCATCCGAGTTATCAATAGTTTGACTCACTGTTACCCTCACATTCGCAAGTCTGTCATTTGAATCTGTAATGGAAAGAGAACAATTATAGACACAGATTAGAGTCTTAGCGCACATGTTGAGGAAAAGTGAAAAATCTCTGATAGCTCCATCATCAGGTCCATAAACAAGGATTGAGCAGGAAAATAGTGTTGTGGAAATACTTGTACTAATTAAAACAGTATGACGTCCAATCCCATGAAAAAGTAAATATGCGGGCAGTTCACCTTGATGTTTGCACTTGTTGTATTTAGTACAAGGATAGCAGTAATATCTTGTTTCTTTAAGCCTCAGACCTAATTGGCTAAATGGTGCTCGGCCAACTTTGGTCTTCCAATAGCGTAACTAGCAGTAGGAGCATTGTACATGTATATATTAAAGAGGATCTCTGAACATGGTTGATTTACCTCTTTGACAATTCAACTGTCTATTTTACCTCAGTGCACATCCACATTATGTGTAAGCTTTGTTTGTGTAATTACATAAGAACTCTGAGCATCAACAACAACTTACATTGAGCGCCGCCTGATCGATCCCAAATCTTCACTCCGAGAATGTAATGGCTGGCAGCTAGATTAATCTGTAACCATGGGGATGGTTCGACCTCTGTGTGAGCCATGCTGCAGCATTCAGCTTCTTCTGTATCATATATTCCATCAACAGCTTGGGATGCCTCAGCTGATCCGTACTGCGATGAAAGTTCCGCATCAGCCCCTAAATAGAACATTTCATTCATTCTCTATTTTGGTAAATAGCCATTGCATAATGTTAGTTATGTAAATTATTGTACATTGTATATTATTTTAATACATCAAAAGAGATTGGCGCAAAACGGTTTCTGACTAAAATGGATGATAATGCTGTTGGAACTTTTCCCAGGCACATTGCGACAACGGAAAGTAACCCGGCCCGGCGCAAACCAGCTTTGAGCAGCATTCAATGTCATTTATTCATTAGAATGTTTTAATATATAGTACAATGAACACTGTATAATCAGTCTACAAATCTACTACCATATTCAGACAAGTGTAGACTCACCTCTGGCAAGGGACGTAGACATACCGTAGACCGTGAGATCGGCAGAGTGAGACTCTTTAACCAAAGTCAGCTGTTCACCATCAACTTCAGGAAAACTCACCACATTTGGTTCTCCAGACATAACACAGACAGTTGTGGTTCTGTTGTATGACACGGCAGCACATGATTGGTTGATTGCACAGAGTGACAGGCAGACACTGTATGACCTGATGCTTCTCACAAGGTCAGGGTTTAGGACATCTGAATAGCGAATAGGCACATATTCTGAACTTCCTGTAATGTATGACAGGGAATAGGGAATGGAATAGTATACTATAACATTGTTGATCAGTGGTGTCCACATGCACTCCAATTAACTATTAGCTAGCAGCACAATAGTGCATGTATATTGCAAGTACAATGTAATAATATGCATATAGTCACTAACATAGAGACAAGCATTATAGACATACAGTATACCCACTGTATATACAATTCGTATATATACACGGTATAATGCTGAACAAATATTTGCTAAAGTTTGATTTTGCTGTTCATTTGGGATTTCAACCAAATTGTTTTAAGATTGCGTGGATTACACGCGCAAAGGGAAACCTATGGATCTAAAAAACTATTAGCTTACTAACAGTCATGATTTAAAAAAGACAACTTCCGGCTCCCCAAAGTTAGTGCGCATTAGATGATTACAAAGAAAAGCAGTCGTTCCAAGATTTAAAATCCGTGACATACTACAATGTACATGTACATGTGTATTACTCTTATAAAAGTCTTGAACATAGACATCATGCACACAGGATTACAGTCGTGTAACTATGTACTGAAGATTTCCTCACAAAATGAAGTGCACAAATGCCATATACAATGTAATTTATACCATTATTCAAGTCACTCACCGCACTGATTAGACTGTGATAGATTTATTCTTGCAATTATTAGAACTCTTGCAAGCCATAAGGTCCTCAGCATCATGGTTGTAGTCAATGCAGCTTTTGCTAGCGTGATTTCAGCCGATTTGGTTCTAGCTAATCCAGTTCAAGAAAAGATCATGCAGTTAACGTGATTCTAACTAATTTGGTTCTAGATTATGCAGCTTTACATGCACACATAGCTTGTGTTTTTAACCTGGAGCTATCGAAAGTCCGATACTATTTCCAATAAATTATTTGTCTATAGCGATCTCCTTCAATGAATCGTTTTGATCCAGTAAATTGTCATTTTCACATGCACTAAACTATGTACATGTACGCGAATCAATATAGCTACATGTAGAAAATGATCAATATTGAACAAAAGAGAACACAGAAATAATATAAATGCAATATTAATGTATACTGTATTGCTATTTCCACTTGTATGTCTTTACACAAGTCTGTCATTTGCTGTTGCTACGCAGCAAGTACATTATGTACACTGTACATAAATTATGCTAAAGCCAGTACAGTTTGCTTACTACAACTAGTAGCAATGGTCCCTAACTTTCTGCATAACCTTGGATTATTACTGGTACCTAGCAGGTGCAACATCCACTTTTACCAAATATGTACTGGGCATGTTTTCATAAGATAAATATCTAATAACTGCCCATAAACACACCACTTAGTCACCATACGCGTAGCCGCGTAGCAGAAAGGCTTTTGTGGATCAGACATAATCACTGAGTGAATTAAAGCATCAAACTATTCATCAATAATTATTGTTAAGTTACTTCACAATTTTGTATTAGATTAAAAATTCTATTATAGTCAAGCAGTCTGTCAGCTATCAGAAAGTAAAAACAAACTCAATCGATCAAAATAGTTATTAAAATAGCATTCTGCTCCAATATATCTTTTTGTGCTTGTGAAATAATCACATTTCCTATGCTGTGTGTATTCACAGATTTTCATTGTAGCACATGTACCATCTTACATGTAATATACATGTAGGGGCTTACATGTACTTGTAATAATTGAAATAATACTGTGCCATATCTAATAGCCCGGATCCATGATAATCCCATGAAACATACCCACCTTAACAGTTTTGAGTGAGGACTCCAATCAATTCATTTCCTCTGGATCTGTGTACAATTAGTATGCGCTTGCATTTGATTACGCTAATTTATTGCAAACTCTTAAAAATCCCCACAAAAGGAACCATAATATTAAAAAAAGAGTACAATTAATGTTTCAACCCAGAGAGCCCAAAGGGCTGATTTTGCACATAGCATGCAGTCACGCTCTTGGTACAGAAGGGTTCTCAGTATCACAAGCAATGTCACATAGCAACCAAGTTACTGTGTAATAATAAATACAGCATGACCAATTTCTGGTGTCATCATTATACTATATTGCAATCATAGGATATATGTCTACGTAAATGGCTAACAAATTCAGTTTAGTAAATCATTGCTTCATGCAGTGTGATACTCGTGCACATACAGTGTACATGTATATTGTTGTGACAGTTACATTGACATAATACATTACATAGGCTAATTATATAATTTAAGTATAGAACAAATAATGCCAATGTTCAATTTTGCTGCAGAACAACTAGCCTGTGAACCTCAATCTCATATATGTTTAGATAGCTATTAACTTCAACTGCTGTTAGTCTGACATATCTTCCATACATTCTAGTGCGACGCGTAACTAGGAACACATCACTTGGTGGCTGTCCATCAAAGCTGTTACAGATCTCATCTGTTTGAGGATCATCCAAGTTATCATCGGCCTGACTCACTGTTATTCTCACATTTGCTAGTCGATCATTCGAATCTACAGAAGAAAGAGAACGATGTAAACATAGCTTGAGGTTTCAGCTCATAGGGTATGGTAAGGGAAAGTGGTATTCTCTGATAGCTTCATAATCTGGTCCATAAAAAATTACAGTCTAAAGGAGTCGGCAAAAAATAGAGTCGTGAAGATGCTTATGTTTGTGAAACGCAACCTCAATAGAACACAAACAATGCGGTCATTTTTACATGAGGTTTACATAGAAGTGAAATTGTTTCTTGTATGAGACCTCAATGGCTAAGTGGTTCACAGCCACCTTTGGGTTTTCCAATAGCGTCATTGATGTCAGAAACTATTTATATATATTAGGTGGTATCTCTAGTTGTGTGTATATTATCTCAGTGCACATCCACATTGCGTGTAAAGTTTCTTTTGGAAAATGTTGGCGTGGGATAGTATTTTAAATACAGATAGTAACACAAAGCAAATTTTTTGTTTTTTGTTTATATTTCCTAATATTTCAATACTCGTCGGAGTATCATCATCAGAGGATAAAATTTCATCCTCTGATGATGATACTTGGGCGAGTATTGAAATATTAGGAAATATATTGAAAAATAAAAAATATGCCATGTATAATTACTATCTATAATTAAAGTTTTATTTTGGTTTTACAATTACATTTTATGTAATTGCAAAACCAAAACAAAACTTTAATTATAGATAGTAATATTATACATGGCCTATTTTTTATTTTTCAAGTAGATTAATCTGTAACCATGGTGACAGCTCGTACTCTGTGTGAGCCATACTGCAGCATTCAGCTTCTCCTATATCATATATTCCGTCGACAGCATAGGATGCCTCGGCTGATTCATACAGCGATGAAAGTTCGGCACCAGCATCTAAAAACAAACATTTCATTTGTTCTCCATTGGCACATAGCTGTTGCATGATGTCTGTTATTTAAATGATTATAATATTATATTTTATGCATAAAAAGATATTGGCACAAAATGAGTGCTGATTGCATGAGCGTGCTGTTGTAATTATACTCGGACCAATCACAATAACGGAAAAGAGGTTTGAAAACAGCATCATTGGCATTCAAAATCATTTTAAGAATTGGAATCTTTAAATATACAGTATAATGTACACTGTATAATCAATCTACTAATCTACATGTACTACCTTATTTAGACAAGTGTAGACTCACCTCTGGCAAGGAACGTACATAATACCGTAGACCCTGAGATTGGCAAAGTAAGACTCTTTAACCAAAGTCAGCCGTTCACCATCATCTTCAGGATAATTCACCACACTTGGTTCTCCAGATATAGTGCAGGTAGTTGTAGTTCTGTTGTATGACACGGCGGCACATGATTGGTTGATTGCACAGAGTGACAGGCAGACACTGTAAGATCTGATGCTTCTTACAAGGTCAGGGTTTAGGACATCTGAATAGCCAATAGGTGCATACTCAGAACTTCCTGTAATATATCAATAAAAAAATACAGGGGAATAGTACATGGTAGTACATAATATGATTATCAGTGGCGTTTCCATGCACAGCAACAACATACAGTGCATTATTAGTCATATTATAGACATCAATGTATATAATTATATAGATACAGGCAGAAGTGTAGACATACAGTGTATATGTACAGTGTATGTACATGTACACCGTATGTACCATGTTGTACACTGTATGTACATGTTGTACACCGTATGTACATGTACACTGTATAATTATGCATGGTGTATGCACACAGTATATAATGAAAAAATTAACTTCTGTTTTGGTTTAGAATTTCTACCACAAATTTTTAGACTGGGTAAACAGTTTATCACAGTGGAACTTGGACAACTCGGCCTTGCATAACCCAGATAATTGGATAACTCAGCCTCTCCCACAAGGTCCCAGCCTGGGCAATGATAATTGGTTTTAGATAACTCAGACTTTACTGCTTTAACAGTGGAGAGATGACTCAAGGATCTGAACATCTATACTATGTATTTAACAATGAGTATGATTTGCAAGACTCAAAGGCACCTTCTCGCTACCCTTTTGAGCGCGTAGTAGATAACAAAGAAAAGCAGTTTTTCCCAAGACAAACAACAGAAAACACTTGGAATAACTGTGTATTTCTCTTACGAAAATCTTAAAAATAATAGACATCATGCAAACGGGATTACAGTCATGTAATTATCCACATACATGATCATGATTGTATGCCTTCAAAAATGAAATAAATAAATACCATATAAGTTATACTAATATACATGTAAATTACCCACCGCACTGGTACGACTGTGATAGATTTATTCTCACAATAATCAGAACTCTGGCAAGCCATAAAGTTCTCAGCATCATGGTTGTAGTTAATGCGGTTTTAACTAATGTGGTTTTAGTCAAGTTTAGCACCGCTTTTCTGACAATACTTAATTAAAGGTAGGAGAAGCAAAGCTAAATGGTGCTTGTCGGCATGAAAATGTAATACGATTTCACATGAATTTTCCGTTCATAGAAATCCTATTCAATTCAGGAGTTGAAGTCAGGAAATTCCTATGTTCACATGCACTAAACTATGCACACTAATCAATATCGCAAGGAAAGGATCATTCTGTTGCTCAATAGAGCACAAAAGAGAAGACAGAAATTTATATGTATTATTAATTAATGTAAACTGTATTCATTCCTGAGTACATGTACATTGTAATGTAGTTACACGAGTGTGTCATTTGCTGTTACTAAGCAACAGATACATTGCTAAAGCCAGTGCAATGTGCCTACTACAATAATATTGCCTAGCTTTCTGCATAAATTTGGACTATTGCTGTTATCTAGAAGGTAGAAAATCCATTTTTACGAAATATTTATTAGGCATGTTGTCCATAAAATAAATATCTCATAAGCACCAATAAACAAATCACATAGTCGTCATAGCTGCAATAAGAAAGGCTTTTTTGAATCAGACGTAACCATTGAGAGAATCAAATCATGTATTAGACTGGTTAAGCAGTCAACCATGAAAGAATTCCCTAATTAGAGAGTCTGTCAGCTATCAGAACCTCAACCAAGTAAAATATTTGTTAAATTAGCATTCTGCTCGAGTATATCTTTAGGCGCCTGTGACACAATCTCATTTTCCTATGCTGTGTGCATTCGCAGATTTTCAGTGTAGTACATGTACCATAAATTTTATATATTTGTAAGAATTTAAATAATCCAGTGCCGTATCTAATAGCCCGGGCTATTAGATACGGCACTGGATTATTTAAATTCTTACAAATATATAAAATTTATACACTGTATATACAGCATGTGGCATTATTTATCATGTACCAAGCTAGAAATAATAAACTTTGAATTTGCTGTAACAATTCCCGTTAAGGTGGGTATGTTTCATGGTATTATCATAAATCAGGCCTGATTTATGATAATACCATGAAACATACCCACCTTAACGGGAATTGTTACAGCAAATTCAAAGTTTATTATTTCTAGCTTGGTACATGATAAATAATGCCACATGCTGTATATACAGTGTATATTATAATATTATAATTATAACATGGCGGCATCGGCCTAACATAAAAATAAAGTTACATGTAAAGTGGGTCAACCTATACAATCATGTGCATCTACATGCTTGTACATCTACATGTACATCTACGTAGTTACATATACATGTACAATGCACATGTAGATATCATAAAAAGTGAAGATGAAGAAATTACTGTATATTCACATGCAGTAGATGCAGTGACCTTCTTGGCACCACTTACAAAATCGTCTTCACATTTTCTTTGAGACATTAGATCATGGCTGTAACTATCTAGGCGGCTCAGGCGGCCCTAGCCGCCTGAACTTTTTGTTAAATGAAGAAAAAATTAAGCTAATATCGGAAGGCATAGTTACCGTGCCCCACATGATATAAACATGCTCTAATGAAAATGATGCTACTATGTGTATCATTATATTGAAGCCCCTGCTGATTTGATAGCATAATTGGTAGAGTGCTTGGTCTTCATACAAAGGGACACGAGTTCGAATCCCACTGAGGGACAATTTTTTTTCATTCTAGTAATTCACTCAATTTGTTAGCTATACAGTGCAATGACAATACTAATCTCATCTGTAAGATAGGATCACTGCATGTGTAATTCTGTATTCAACAATAGAAAATGTCCTAAGATTGCATGCACAGTGTGCCCACCCACCTCATTTGTTCCACTTCGAACCCTAGAATACCACTCTCCATCTCTATCCATCAACTAAGTTTGCACTATTTCCTCTCTTATTAATGTGTGCACATTTGTAGGCCTAAGTCATGTAATGATGTAAAGGATTACAATGGTACGTCATGGCCAAGCCAAACAGAGGAGCACTATTCTGCAGTATACTAATTTGAAGTTACTATTTGCAGATTACTATGCAATATTTTGTACTTTTGTACCACCATGTATAGCTCAAATATACATCAAATATGCATCAAAATGGCTGTTTTTTTGTGAATTTTCAAAAACTTTCTTGTGGGAGGTGCCCCACCCTCCTTCTGCCCCCATCCCGCACACACCCTCCCCACACCGCTACTGTTAGCCAGTCCAATTTTGGCCGCCTCAACTTTTTCAGGAAAGTTACCCCCCTGTAGATCACAACCTAAATTGACTTATCCTAGGTGTTAGCTCAAAGGTTTTCTCTCTAAGTGAGTCTTTTTATGATGGGGAAAGACAACTTCACAAAATATGCAGTTTTTGTGTGTCAACCCTACTTCATTGTAGTGTTTCTTATAATTATAATACTCTCATTTTGACCATTTTGGACTTTGTGATAAACTAAGATCTGAAGAGATCAGTATATTTTTTATTTCGAGGTATGGAGGGGTGCAGGATAATTTTAAGACTGGATGCGTCTCCTAGCACCGCCGAACACCTTTACAGAAACATAATTTGAATACCTACAATTAAAAATCCAGATCTCTAGCCATTTGTGGTCTACGGCTGCTCTTTGCTTCTTAAAATGCACATGTATAATATAATGGCAATTATGATAATAATTATGATGTATTATATACATGTATCATAACCCTAACAATATTCACCATTTTAAATAGGAAAGTGATTTTGGGGTGCAAAATAATGTTAATGCTTGGATGTTGATAGACTAAAAAGCTCAGGGGATTGAACATGCAGATGATTGACGATAAAGTGTGCCTGGTATAGCATTGCTTGTGGCCTGGAGTAGTCACATTGAATGACTGCTTCTTACCTGTGGGCTTAATTAAAAAGTAAACATTATCAAAAGCAAGTACAAGTACATGCCTATGCATAATTTTGAGCAGTTTATTTCATATTTAAGCAACTGGGTTAATTCAAATATTTGCATATGTCTATAGACATATACAAATATTTGAATTAAACCGTTGCTTATGAAATAAACTGCCTAAAATTATACATGCACATGTAGTTGTGCTTGCTTATTAGTTATTAGTTATTAAAATATTTATATTTTACTTGTACATGCACGTGTAAATACTTAATACAAACATGGGTCACATCACAAGATAACATAAAATAACTTGTTAACCTTTACATAGTATAATATATCAGGCGGCTATACATTTGCCCAAAAGGATTGTTTTTTTTTCACTCTAATAGGTATTTTATTCATTGTCGAGTGCATATTTTAACAGTAGCCCATTGTTCATTGCATTGTTCTACATTTTTCATAAATTTAATAAGTTGCTTAATTGACCGTGCAATTCCATCTGGAAAATTATGTTACTTAAGTAACTGCTTATGCAACATGTTTGTAGATTTCCCTGTGTATATACAATGAATAAAACATTGAGATAAAGCATACAATTAAATGACTTTTGGTATCTTTGTCCACTGGGCTAGTTCTAGTTGAAGCTGCACTGTATACTGTACATGTACATGTACATACATTGTACAATATGTGGCATTTCTTTCAAGTCGAAAGGACTGTGTAGAGATGGTTTAACTATACGTACAATACAGGTGGTATTGCCTGCAAGTAATAGTAATAGTTGAAACTCTCTTTAAGGAACTGATGATGAACCTCACACATTGGCTGGATGTGGTTACGTACAGTTACCATATTGTAATACCAACACGGTGTTAGCCGGCAACCTTTGAAAACTAGGTACATGTATGTGATCCTGATTTAAATTGCGATTAGCCGAGGATATTATTTTGAAACGAGACATAGCGGAAATGTTCAATTAGAAGACCCGATAGGTTACATGTAGGAGAACACAACTCACTTATGATTTTTAATACATTTGCACTTAGGTTTTGCAGACGTGTAACGCTGATTGATAAATCGCGTTTTAATTTCCTGTTAACCGCTGATGGTCCTGCTAAATTTATTGTTAGTAGTTATTACTTGTATCAGTACAGTACTAAAATTGATGAATCACCTGTGAAAGTCCAAATTAATATGACATGCATTTCTTTTATTGAATTACATTTATGTAGTTTATAGATTTGAACAATACAATATTCTTCTCATGCCAAAACTTACAGCTATTTTGGTTTTTACTACTACTACCTTATAGGACGCTAAGAGAAACGAATTATCTGTAGGTTGCAGTCCTCTACATGACTGTACTCTGTACAGTTTTGAAATATATGTTGTCCAAATGAGAGCTTGCAGAATGACTTGTTTGTGAACTGACATTTTCGAAATGTCCCCTTACCATAATAATGTGGTGAATATGATGTAAAACAGGATTATGTATTTTCAGCGTCAATTTAAAAGAAACAATGATGAAATAATAACTGCGTATGATACATGTATCTTGCCAACACACAACAATTTTAGCGATTTTGCTTGGCACAGTTTGCTAAATAGAGGGATTTAATATTGGGTTTAGAATATTTCTTTTGAGTATTGAAAAGCTATTCATTTTGTGACTTTCATTGTGACAATGGTGCTGTTTATGAAAAACATTGCGAAATATTTTTTAAATAAACTTGTTTCATGTAGTAAGCACATTTAACATACCTGACTACATAAATGAACTACCAATAATGTATGGACCATTCCATGACAGAAAAAGAGCAAAGATGAAGTGGGAAAACTTATTGCTCATGGAAAAGTCATCGCATATAGTTACTTCCTAGCAACATGACGTCATGCTGCTTACTTACAATAATGTATATTAGCAAGTGTTGAGGCAGGAGTGCTCTTACTCTCAGTTATAGCTTGCAGGTGAGTAGACCAGGGTGTTTGTTGAAATAATTATCAACTGTTTTCAAAGACTTAAAGATTTTGTTAAACACCTTTCGCTGCAGGTCATGTAACTAGCTACGGCTGATTAATAATATTGTGTGAGTTCATGTGATGTAATGCTTAATGACATTGATATGTAATTTATATTATTTATCTATTTTTTTGTGGTCATAAGTGGCCATAAGTGGCCATAAGTATGTCACACATGAGGATATTTTTATAATCTAGTAGTCAACCGTTAATGACCAAGACTTTTATTAGTCAAAAATTATCTCTCTCATTGAAAAGTGGAGCATGTCATCAAAGCCACTGTATTGCAGAACCACTACTGCTATGCAGTTCAAGCCAATGAAAATTAACGGTGGGGCCTGGGCAATGGCGGTTACCCTGCTGGTGCTCAGTTTAAGTACAGTTCAAGTTCAAGGATCGTCTTTAGCCTTTGTGATAGATGTCACTGGCTCTATGACAGATGATATTGAACAGGTAGGTAATGTTACAATCATGTAGATAATGTGAAACAACATACCATTTATTTTTTTACAAAGCAGCGTCATGGAATTCTGACTAACATACATCATGTAGAGCACAAGAAGCTATTGCATTATAATTCGCACGTGTGTACATGCAGACCTAATGCAATGCTTGAAAGTTAAAGTGATACATGCCTTTCGTAAATGGAGTAACATAACAATGTGGTGTTTTTGTAGGGACGTAGATCTAGTTATGTGTATGCAAACTACCTGTAAGTCTACTGCTTGTGGTGAGAATTCATCGTAAACTAGTAAGATATCAATTTTTGCCAATATAGTTAATAGCATTGCACTATCGCATCCTAGGATAATGCCAATTCACTGCCTTATCACAACCCTACAGCTTAGAGGTTGTGGCTTCATGTTTTCCACATACATGCTGTTTGAAACTAAATTCCTTGCTAAGAAAAACAATATATCATTGTATCAATTGATGAGAAGGTATTCAATGTGATTTGTTTAAACCAATCTTCAGTTTTCAGTTCTTTTACAGGAACAAGTTGTGCTGCTATGCTCTTAGCTGCCATCATTACAGAACAGAAACTGACAAGAGAGTTATTAGACTTTCTTACTCTAATTTTAAGCTGTAATGCATACATCTACAGTGGAATAATGTTGTCTTTAGATGTACTATATACAATATTCTTGTAATACGGCTGGCTACACGTCTCTACAAATTCAATACATAATTATATATTTTAGGTGAAAATTGGATCGGTAGCTATTTTGAATGCAGCATTAGCTAATCCACAACAAATACTCGATGATTTTCTTGTAGTGCCTTTCAGAGATCCCGGTTGGTAAATTAATGCTTAAGATTTTGTATGGATGGGAATTTGTTGGCAGAATTTTAAACTTGGTGGTAGAAGTTACGTCTTCTTGGCACGCAACCCATTGACTTGAAGTGCATAAGCACAAGTACTAAACTGATACCTAATAAAGAAAGACATTGTTGATTGACAACGAGCCAATAAGTATCTGTAGAAAAGATGAAACAAAAGTTGTGAACTGATACAATGCAAATGTTATTGTAGCTTAGATTATGCAACAGTAATGTTTACATTGCATTATTGTTTCAAAACTTATTCTTTTATTTAAAACTTTTTACTCACCGATAATCTATTGGTTCTTTGTGAATAAACAATACCTGTCTTTATAGATGAATGCAATGCAATGCTTAAAAATAGAATCAAAGAACATTTATGGAGACGCCAATGAACCTCTTTGGCAACACTTAATTTGCACAATACTATTAGCAAACACAAAAGTTGCCAAGAAACTTGACGGGTGTCTCTATAAAGTTCCTTAATCCTATGTTAAACAAATTCACTTTGCAGTGTATTAATAAAAATGCTGTTGTAAATAGGTTTCGGTGCGCCTTAATGACGGGCACGCCCTATTTAAAACATCGAAAGGCTTAGCTGGCTGTAAACGTGTCGTTGTGCAATGTATCAGTGTGCAATAGTACCATGGTCACTGCATACTTAAGTGAGCTAAAATAAAATGGCGGTACCCTGACTGCCATTGAAGGTTGATACTGGGTATTGTTTTATTATCATAGGAAATTTATGTTGCTGTTAACACCCATTTTATTGGACGTAATGTTGTAGATGTGGAAACCGTGACACAGTCAAAGGACAGTGATGTCATAGCTGCTGCTCTTGCAAGTTTAGCTGTTCATGTAAGTTTCACATTGCAGTAAATATACTTAAATGCACTTAAATATACGTAAATGTACTTAAATGTAGTTAAATGTACTTAGATGTACTTAAATACACTTAGATGTACTCAGATGTACTTAAATGTACTAAAATGCACTAATATGGCTGTCCAATAAACTGTGAATACTAGAGATCAACTTCTAGAAAGAGTATAAAAATTCTTCATTCAAGTCTACAGTAAGAATATCTAAAACCTGGCCTCATCACAAATGGTAGCCTTGTGACAAATGAGAAAATTCACGAACCGGAATGTGTGACAGAATCGTTTAAAAGTCTGCCGCCAAAAATATAACATAAAACGTTAGATTGTAGGTAAATGAAAGAAATCAATGCTAGACCTTATTCTTGATTGAAAGCAAGCACATGGAAATATATTTATATCACTTGCTAAGAATTAGTTGAAAGTTGTAATCCCCTGTTAATAAAGGGTCAGTACCAGCCTTTGAATAGAAATATGAGTTTCCCTCACATTGACTTGTATATTCTAGGGAGGAGGAGACTGTCCAGAGGTTGCTCTAGCTGGAATCAAGAAAGCTCTGGAGCTTTCCCAACCAAGGTCATACATATATGTGTTTACAGACGCTGCTGCTAAAGATTATGAATTGCTTGATGAGGTGCTGGAATTGGTACAGCACACTCAGAGTAAGGTGAGTAATGACTAAAAACACTACTTATTGCAAATAACATGTTGAAAATTGTTAGCAAGACATAACGTTGTAGTCACCTCACAAATAGATAATGCTCCTTTGGTACCCATGGCTCTCTATATTTTATGCACCACTTTTCTATGCTTCGTATTTTGCTTCGTATATAAAATACGAAGGATTGGCGAAAAATATGTATTTCCTGACCTTCGTAGGAGCAAGCACCTTCGACCGCGAGACTTCGTATTTCCGAAAATTCGTAGGGATTTTTATTGTTTCGTAGGATGGAAGTAACATTCTTCGAATATGAGCTCGCTAATGTACAAGTACTAGTTAGTAGCGCACTATAGTTGGCTGGCGCAATAGTTTTCACGCTTGAATATCTGCTTGTTAATAACTACATTATGCTATGACGTCAGTTTGGCTGTGCGCTCCTTGTTGCGGTTGAATTCACATTAGACAACGCGAAGCTATTTTTAACTCCTGGGGTTATTGTACTATAATGTCATAGGCAGGAAAACTTAAATGCGTTTGCCACAAAACAGTTGAACAAAATACAACGCATGGAATTAGACAGGGATGGAGCTTCGAAGGGTGAAACAACTCCCTTCGAAGGAAAATTCAAAGCGTGGAAAAGTGGTGATTGTGAGATTTATCTACATACTGGCAACATGATTTGTCAAACTTTTATTAATCACGAATGTCATACAGATCACAATCGATGATCACAGAATTCTAAAGATAGTTTAACAAGTGGCATGGTAGTTAAACTGTACAGTACAATACATCTTTTGATCACTTTTTACTAGTACTGTGTGGGCTAACCTCACTTGCACATATACATGCAAATAGCTTTTACTGTACTCAACGAGTGAATGGAATGGGTGACCACTAAGAAAAAGATGATTCATTTAGGTGTAGGTGAAAGTTTAGTATAATGGCTTGACATAACACCGTCTTGGTCAGTACATGTACATGCACAACTACTCATGAGAGTTTGTTTGTCAGTTACCTCGTCATATTAATTTTTCAGATCGTCTTTGTGATGACAGGAAAATGTGGTGCAGATACAGACCTTGGATTCACGTGCTACATAGATCTGGCTGCGGCTAGTTCTGGCGAGCTCTTTGTGGTAGAAAAAGATGAGGTTGACACGGTGAGTGGTGAAACCTTAATGCACGACTGCATACATGTATTACATGTACAGGTAGTGGCTCTATTTTTGACTCAATGGCAGCAATACACATATACTGTAGATGTATTTTATTCAAACAATAAATCGAAAACAAAATGAAGGTGTTAGTAAAATTAATGACACTGAATAGTGATACTATTCTTCTGTTACATACAGCTTCGTCACAGTAACAGGATTTCCTAAAATTGACGGCAATAAAATAATATTATTACACTCACAGGTAAAGAATGTGTTCAGTCCACTTATTACCATACTGCCCATTTCTACAAAAACACTGTAACTCAATTTTTTTCAAAATTGGGTTTATTGCATAAATGGTGTTGAAATACCATCTTACATCACATACTAAAATATTTTTGAAAAAAAATGGGTCCTTATGGGTATTTTGGGAGAGCAGAAACACTGTATCTCAATATTGGCACTAGTGATTGTCAGCAAAAACAATGTAACTCCAGATTCCAGCACATACAGTGCAGTTTTGTCTCATTTTCTTTTCTGGAGATGACTATTCAAGTATGTTTTTATCCTCTCACATCTCCTACATGACTCTATCATGAATCTATATGAACCCAAGTGAATTATAATATGTTTGGAGCCCCAGTAGCCGGGCTGTCTCGGCAAATATTTATTGTCAGCCCCAATGAATCTACCATAAAGGCTGTGTGGAGTCTGACTTGCTCTGACTGTCAGTATGGTACAACTAAAGAGTACTAATTATGTGTTGGTACTCTGAATCATGATTGTACTCAGATTGTACTCAGATTTGACTCAGATATTATTCAGATTTAACTTAGATTTAATTTATTATGGAGCATTTCTGCCCACATCGTTGCATTTTTCTTGTCAAACAAGTCTTATAAAAGTGTGCCATTTCATCATCTCATTTTCTATCTGAAGCACCAGTGTTTACATAGTATAGACTCTGCATTTTCCTATTCTTGCACAGAGCCTTTCGGTGGTTGCAGCTTCCATAAATGTATATTATTTATGAATATTTTTATGACATGCTCGGTTAAAAATACGATCTGGTTGAATATACGATCTGTAAAGATTGACAAAACGAACAATGAAATATTCTACCATCTGCTGAATATGGAGATGTGCTTCTGGCAACATATGGAAGGTAGTGCTGCATTAAATATTATGATCCTTGAACTGGACCAGCATTACATGAGCGCTTTCCCAATATTTGAAAATAAGAACGCTTATACAACCTTCAGTTTCTAGATGCTAAAAATTATATGCAGAGAGATAATAAAGTAGGTGAGAATAAACCACATGGTTGATGTTGTACATGTATTTGAACAATCACCACCGGGCCATTATGTTGGTAATTATGTGCACATTATTTGCGGAAGAACTAGAAGTATTTAGGAAGCAAAAGTGTGATGCAGGAAATCATAATAGAGTTTAATTTCATGAAAAATCTAAACCCAAAGTAAGAGTTGAGCCTCTGAAGACACCACAAAAGCAAAAACCAAACTATCAACAAATGATTTCAGTTTTGCAGACCCAGCACACCTCATTAACAAGAAAAAATAATCAGAATTGAGTAAACCGAGTGTAGATATTTTATATTGAGTTGGATTTACAGAAATCTATGTTTCAACCTCATAATATTGGTGTAATAGGATAGTACTGTCTGTCACACATGAAAATATAGTCTGTTTGTGTGCTTCTACATTGATTGCACTAATTTACAAGCTCATGCATTGTTTTCACAGACATTATTTGCTGATATAACTTTAGTATTTTCTGCAGAAACACTGTAATTCATTAGATGCATTGTTTTTGCAGACAATCACTGAAGAGAGCCCAGCACGATGATTTTCCACAAAAACAATGTAACTGGATTAATTAGTTAAAAAATCAACATACAGCAATAAAAATGGTACCATTAAACAGAGAATCCGATTTTGGTTCAGAATATATTTTGTTTGCATCTCTAGGATTAATGCAATTGGAGGGCTCAACTCAAACGCGTTTAGCCTTCTCCTGTAAAATTACAATATAGTGAGTTACATTGTTTTTGTGGAAAGGGGCAGCATACATTATGTTAGGAAGGTTTAAAGCCCAGTAAGGGGTGGGCACCTTTTAAACATGTGGAGTCAGTACCCTAACTGATCGGATACATATTTTATGCGAGGAAAATTTTACATATAAAAAGTATAACCACAGCTCTATGGTGTGTAGCCATACCATGGCTTCTCCTGTGCAGCTGTTTCAGCACACAGGTGTTGCTCACCGGCCAATATTCTGTTTTTTTACAAAAGTCGTACTTTGGGTAGTGGTTTTGGGTAGTTGTTTTGGGTAGTGGTTATTGGTAGTAGTTTTAGGTAGTGGTTTTGAGTAGTGGTTTGGAATAGTGGTTTTGAGTAGTGGTTTTGGGTAGTGGTTTTGGGTAGTGGTTTTGGGTATTGGTTTTGGGTAGTGGTTTTGGGTAGTGGTTTTGGGTAGTGTTGAATCTCGTCTGTTTGTTAGAGAAATAATTGCGGCAGAGCTTCGCGTTCGCATCCTAGTCTGGGATGAGTTATTTTCTCTGAAGCTAAACCAAGTCCTTGGTTACTAAGAAATACAATGTATATTTAAAGTAACTGCAAGACACAATAATACCAATATAAATGTGCATTAGTACCTGAACGTTGCTATGGACTTTGGAGGTTCAGGCAACCATTTACCATAATCCTGATTTAATATACACGCTAATATCTTCATGACTTCTCAAACTTATAGTTGCAACATCAGATAGATTAATTACTTTTATAATTTTCATTGACGATGCCGCTGCACATGTGAATTAACTGTGCAAAATATTGTAATGGTCACGCGCAGCCTCCCGACTGCATGACACTCTTTATATACTTACCCTTGCATTATATCTGCTTGTATCCATTGTCTATGTAGTTGAATGTTACCTGTACACTTCTTATGTGCATTACTGAGCCATTATACTCTTTTTATAGTCATGTAAAGAAGCCCGACCGCTCAGAAATACTTGGTATTGATTTTGCATATGAGCTAGATAATTCTAAGCATCTTTTGTCAAACCCAACCTATTTTGGGTCAGCCATCGGGCTTCCGGCCGCCATGTTGTTGCACAATTTCTGGACGACCCTACGTCGTCTTTTTGCGACACTGCGTTGGTCTTTTTACCGGAACTTCCTCCGGAAGTTCAATTACAATATAAAGGGCATTGCTTTTCCAACTGTTGTCTCAGTTCATGCTTGGATCTCAATAAAGACACTTCTATACTTATATATAGAGACTTTCACTTCGTAGATAGGTCATTCTAGTTGTTAAGGTCTTCGACCTTGCAACCCGAACTTCCTACTAGGTCGAATCACTCTCTTTCTCACGCAACAAGCATTGACCTGGAATCATATGGGTCGTCTTTGGTAGTTCTTGGACGACTAGTACCTGTTGATCTTTCATGTAATGAGAAGGCCTAGCACCACTCATAGGCACTTCACTTTGGACTCGGGAGTCGTCTTAGGACGGAAGTACCAAAACCCAAAAAAACATTACAATATAACCATGGGAAAGATGTCTATTATTTTCTATACCTGCACTTACCTAGGTTCATTGATCATTTCTTACACTAACAATATTTGGCAACAGTGTTGATAAAAACACACAATTAATACACAACTGTGTATCTACAGATATTAGAAACTGTCATAGAGACCACACTTCCAGACGATGAGACTAATATGGATCTGGTGAAGTTAAACCTTCTCTCACTGAGTTTTCCATCTGCTGGCAGTCACCCTGGCTATCAATTACCAATAGATCAGTTCTTGGACGATTTCACAATTTCTTTGAGTGGCTCCAATCCAACACTGGAAGTTTATGGCCCGGACGGTTAGTCTTTACATTTTATTTAGAGTACATGTGCATGTATTTACAACGCTGTGTTCCTTTGAAGGGAATTTACACGCTGGATATAGGTTACTTAATTTCCTATGCATG
The DNA here is from genome assembly GCA_935421135.1 of Bugulina stolonifera. NCBI lineage: Eukaryota > Metazoa > Bryozoa > Gymnolaemata > Cheilostomatida > Bugulidae > Bugulina > Bugulina stolonifera. The sequence goes on along the minus strand of OW285197.1, from coordinate 5,496,503 downwards.
TAAAAATAAGACTGAATTCACTCATTTAACTTTGAGATTCTTTTTTAGGATTGATATGCATGTCTCAAATACCAAGTAGATGTCTGTTTACTTTTGTATGAAACAGATAATTGCATTAAATTTTTATCTGCCTATGCATTTATACTATAGTTGTCTTTCGGCTAATAATTATTGCACATTTCATGATATTTCAACAAAGGCTAACACTTTGCAATAAGAGTGATATCTCTCGCATAGTTCTGTGATAATAATTTTGGTAGTCAATTATATTTTACTAGGCCATCTCGTCCCCTCTTCCTCATATACAGTAATACTAAACCTTGAGAACGTCTACACCATAAAGTTCACCAAGCCAGAGATAGGGATTTGGACTGTGAAATTTTCATCAACATCCTTTCACACCTTAAGAATCACAGGTAATACTGTAACACTATTACAGCTGCTGGAAAACATTCTTGCCACCTAGTTGGAGTATTAAAATCAGTACATATTTCCAGAAGAAAGATTGAAGGCAAAAAGTTGCGCACTCGTAAATGTCTATTGCCATGAGAGTAGGCATATATTGTTTCACTGCAATTCAATCATTGGCCCAGCTATTTTATCAATTTGGCTCTCGTGAGCTAGGCAGTATCTGTAATTTGAACCTCAAAGCATATAAATAATGCCTATCCACCACTACTTTTCTCAGGTACCAGTACTTTAGATTTTGACCAGAGGTTTGGAAACAGCTATCTGAGTATTGACTTTAGCAGTGCTACTGTGAGACCCATATCAGGTAAAAATTATACTCCCCTACTCTACATATACATGTACATAAACCTTGTTCATCCCATGATATTTTTATGTGGTCACACCGAATGTACATTTGCACTATGTTTAAATTGTATGCAAACGTTTGTTCAAAGTAATTGCTATTCTTAATGTTTTATTCTACACCTCAGACTTGGTTGTTGTTTTTGACAAAACATTACTACTAAAAAATGTCATCAGAAGTCTACATTTCATGAAACAGTCGCATAATATTGTAATGGTTCAGGACATTTGTATATACGACTCCAGCCACCCTGATGGACCTTGTAGTACCCTAAGTGCCTAGTAGTTGCCACAGCACTACTCATCTAACACTTATTCTCTTGCACTTAGCTGCTCTTATACTCATACTTGCCTTATATTGCATGTCTAACCATACATTCGATAATTACATACCTGTATATAGCATTTTACTGAAACCTTGTACTGTTTTTATACGCATGTAAAGAGGCCCGACCTCTCCGAATTACTTGATATTCATTTTGTATATGATTTAGATGATTCAAAGCATCTTTTGTAATAACCCGACCCATTTTGGGTCGGCCATCGGGCTTCCGGCCGCCATATTGTTGCGCAATTTCTGGACAACCCTACGTCGTCTTTTCCCGACACTACGTCGGCTTTGTTACCGGAACTTCCTCCGGAAGTTCTCTTACTATATAAAGGGCATTGTTTTTACGTTTGTTGTCTCAGTTCTTGCTTGGATCTCAATAAAGACACATCTATACTTATATACAGAGACTTTCACTTCGTAGGTAGGTCATTCTAGTTGTTAAGGTCCTCGACCTTGTAACACGAACTGCCTACTAGGTCGGATCACTCTCTTTCTTAGTATAGTAAACAAGCATTGACTCGGGATCATATGGGTCGTCTTTAGTAGTTCTTTGACTACTGACACCGATCAATCTTTCATGTAATGAGAAGGTCTAGCACCACTCATAGGCACTTCTCTTTGGACTCGGGAGTCGTCTTCGGACGACCATACCAGAAACCAAAAACCATTACAATATTAGTGACAGAGAGGTTGCCGACTTGCTTATAATGTCATTTGGCTCAAAGGCATCACAATCAGAGGATGAATGGATAATTCTATGGGTGTTTTTAAACTAGGTAGAGGCTACATTGTATTGAGCTATAGCGTAATATGTACATGCACACGTAAAATAATACATGTATTGGGGACTGGTGTATTTATGCATTTACACTTATTATTATTTAGGTGTACCTACCCATGTTTACATCAACTGCACTGGTTTGGTTGCTGGAGCATATCTTCAGACAGTGTCTTTCATTGGCTTACAAGGGGAAATCCTGAGAAATGGATCTTTGCATGTATCAGGATCAGACAACTCCATCTACTTCTCAGAGCCCATGGTTGTACCCCAACAACAGTTCAACGTTTTGGTGAGAAATTGTCATTGCAAATTAAGTATATACTCGATAATGACTATATAATTACCAGTATCATCTAAACTCTTTGACTCTCAGCTAAACTTTGTTGTAGTAGTCACCTATATTATAAAGTGAATCGACTGTATAATTATGCAATTTGTTTGTCCGTTTATTTTGTCACAGATATTTGGAGCAAATGAGGACAGTGTACAATTTACCAGAAGCAGTAAATCTGCAATAAATGGCATTGAGCCAATAGGTTAGTATATTGCACGGCTTTAAATAATTTTTAGTTAGCTTACTGATGGCAGTCAGGCGTTTAAATAGAAGACTCTGAATGTTGCAAAGATCATGGGGAATAAAATTCACTTATTGCATGTATGAGATAACATAAAAACCAAAGCTCAAATCTTTGTCCCATGTACAGTGTACACATTCAAGATATTGTCTTTATGGCATTTTCTATATATCACCGAAGCATTCAAGAAATACGTAGATATAATCAAGTGTACATGCATTTATAACATAGTCCAAGATGAATGTTCATTGAACAAAGACAACTGTGGTGCGAATGGACAATGTGTAGACACGCCAAAGAGTTTTCAGTGTAATTGCAAAGAAGGTTATGCTGGGGATGGAGTCATCTGCATAGGTAGGGATTTAAAGATGTAATTAACCAAAGAGACTAACATAATGCTGAACATTTCTGCTTTTGCTTTGAGCAAACAATTTAGATTGCATAGCTGCAACTTCAGTTGTGATCAAGTTGCAAAAGATAGTATAATGTGCGAGGAAGAAGTAAATTTTTTGTACACTAGACTTAGTCTAGTCTAGGATTCTTAATCTGCTTCCGGTAGGATCAAGTTCTGTAGCAGAATTATGCTTTTTGTCAGGAATAAACACCAAAGATCTAAATATTTCAGATAACCTGGATTCGGCTGAACTAACACTGTTGTACCTGAGCTTCACATCTGCTGGTAGTCACCCTGGACACACACACACTTTGGTAATAGACAGTTTATTAGAGGACTTTACCATTGCCCTGAGTGGCACAGATCCAGTGATTGAGCTCATTGAACCAAATGGTTAGTAAAGATGTGCCATTAAATCCATAAAATGTAAATGCATTCCATCAGGGTTGTATGAAATGTCAACAGAAAATTTCAGCCGAAAATTTGGACAATTTTGAATAAATCGATGGTTACTTTGATGCATGCCTTGCGGAAACCACAGAGATCTTATGTCAGCAGCTTTTTCAAATAAATAATAGATTATTTGAAAATATGTTATCAGTGCAATGTTAACCTATGCAGGCTCTAACAGCAAGCGGCTTGGAAATACAAAAACTGAAAAATGCATCACTCTATTTACTGCATTCAATGAAATCCCTATGATTTTACGGCTCAATTGATTTTTTTTTTGATTACAGGAGAACTGGTTACACCCACTGCCTTTACTGTGCTGGTCAGTCACTCTACTCTTTACATCATCAAGTTTAGCAACCCTGTAGCAGGAAATTGGATCCTCAAGTTTTCGTCAACATCGTTCCACAGACTGCGAGTTACAGGTGACGCTCCATATTCTAATCTAATGCAAATAATACCTAATTATTTATTTGGTCTTCTGCCTAAAACTACTTTGAACTAATTTTATTGCATTGCTTTTAATCACAGGCACCAGCATGCTAGACATTGAGCAAGGCTTTGGGAACAGCTACTTGAGTATCAACTTTGTAAATCCTGCTGCTTGGCCTGTTTCAGGTAAGTTATTGTTATTGAAATCCCATGACACTTAAGGACCAATCACAATGTTGATTAGATGGGCGTGGCATAAATCATCGTCTTTGGCCATCAAAGAGATTTCAAACAATATACATGTAGCCTATACAACATGTAGATTTGTTCATTGCAACAATGACTGCATGGCAATGTCCAGATCACTTACTTATCTCTGCGCAACTTTTGTACCTTTTTGCAATAATGTCCAATTACTGGCCCAGAAATATATTTCATAACATTGCAAATTTTTGCATTTTAAAAATTATGCAAACAGTTAATTCAGTCAGCGACAGCAACACAGTTTTTCACTGGGATGTACAGATATTTTGCAGAATCAGGCAGTTCTTGAAACGGAATCAAAATTGCATGTATAGAAGTGTATGATTTGGTATGTAGGTGTTCCAACATATGTGTACATCAACTGCACCGGCCTTCCAGAGGGAACCCATATTCAGATGGTGAAACTGCTTAGCTTGGAAGGGGAAGTGCTGGAATCCAAGGAGCTTCATCCTTCAGGATTAAATGGAACCATTTTCTATTCTGACTTGGTTGTTGTACCAGACTACTTATTTACTGTCTTGGTAAGAGTTCTAAATGTCAGTATTGGGTAAGTTTGAGAATAGGTGGGAGCATCGGCATACAGATGTAATAAACATGAACAGTACAATAATGTTGTGACATACATGCATCAATTACTTGGGTTATATTTTAATGTTTTTCATCACCCAATCTGTGGTAATCAACTGAAACATTCCAAGTCTGCCTGCAGATAGAATTGCATTTTAACCATTTGGATAATTGTTGCTAGTGTTGTTAGCGTCACAACCCAATCAGTGGTAATCAAATAAAATATTACAAACTTCTTGCAGGTAAAATTGTATTGTAACAGAGCAAATTAATTTAAAGTGAATTATACATGCACATTACAAAGAACTTTTTCTTGTCATTTCAGATTGCCGGAGTTGATGCAAGCAACTCTCCTTTCATCAGAAGTAGCAAATCATTCTTTGTTCCTCAAAAACCTAAAGGTCAGTGACAGGTTTCAGGTGGTTTCGAATATGCAAGCAACGCTTTGCATCTACATGCACAAAATACGAGATGTTATTGGCTGTTACAGCATCTACTAACAGTAGAATAACGACGCGGTATTTGACATGTATGAAGTGCCAATAATTGGTACGTGACAGAAATTTTATCTATTAAAGTTTTGTTAACAAATTTTAACTAATTACAGTGGAAGATGAATGTACACTTGGGAAGGATAACTGTGGTAGCAATGCTACGTGTCTGGACACATCACAGTATTTCCAATGTAAATGTAATGAAGGGTACACGGGAGATGGTGTCATGTGTATTGGTAGGTGCTGTTTTATACAACCACTGTGTTGATCATCAATATAATGCTGGCTGTGAAATCTTACCCGAGAGTCACAAACACCTGTTGAGTGATCAAAACCAAGGTGGCATTGCTTCTCTATATCTGATAAAGATTCAGTTACATGTACAGCATATACATGTACAGTATACAACATGTACAGTATATACATAGTACAGCATATACATGTACAGCATATACATGTACAGCATATACATGTACAGTATATACATGTCCAGCATATACATGTACAGCATATACATGTACAGCATATACATGTACAGCATATACATGTACAGCATATACATGTACATTTCGATGGCATATTTTCTTAAGTTGTTCTTATTTCAGATAATCTGGAGTCGGTGGGACTAACACTGCTATACCTCAGTTTCCCTTCACCTGGTCGTAACTCAGGCAAAACTTTGGTAGTAGATAGCTTCCTAACAGACTTTACCATTACACTGAGTGGGACAGATCCCGTGCTGGAGGTCCTAGGACCAAACGGTTGGCTAATTTATAACATACGTGTACATGTAGTATTCATAGTCCCATTAACATATGTTTATTCGATTATACCTCAGGTTTGATTCTGTTTTCAATAGAAAACAGCATCACTCTATACTTGATACTAATTCATGAAATGTTCAGTTGAGATTTCTTGGTAAAGAAGCCCCCTTATGTTGTGATCATTGCCATGAATTCCAGAAATAAAGTGAGTGTAGTTAATATAATTTATATTTTTACTATTTTTCTAGGTCAGCCAGTTTCCTTGTCTACATACACAGTGGTACTGAATCAAGCCAATATATATATGATAAAGTTTGCTAATCCTGTACCAGGAACCTGGACTTTCAGCTCTTCATCCACTTCCTTCCACAAGATCCGAGTTACAGGTACTGAATAAGTATTTACCTTCTAATAACAATTTTGAAGCAAAGTCTGTTGAATGACTTGCAATTTTTTGTTACGCTAGTATGTAACTCTTTGCAATAATGATTTATCTCAAAAACAATATCGCCCGCATTCCAAATATTTTTATTCAAGTTAGCACTTTGATCTATATGCAAACTATGCATGTGCATTGTACACTGTACATTTTATAATAACTTATGCTAATATAAACATTTTCCTGTTGCATGTCTTACCATGCTCCAAATTGGGTAGGGTCAGACTAAGTAAATTATATATTTTGACTTAAAACTTATTTTATCATGATGAATGTGAAACAGTGCAAATCATTCTCATTATTCTGAAGTTAGGTCATGTAATTTATTGTCTTTTTGTGTCGATAGTATGAATGTGGTGGGAACAATGTTTGCCGCTTCTCTTCTGTATCTCAGTGGCTATCAGTAATAAATCTAATAAATTATACCTAGTCGGTTGGGTGTGTGTCGATCCTCATGTTTTTAAATTTAATATAGTATTAATACAATAGGTAAAGTAAGACCCAATGAAACTTTGACTATCACTAGACTACATGGCAAATACAAACTCTTGGAGTAGGAGTAAGCACTGATTGCTTTTATTGACTCAATTGCTACATAAATAAAAAATAATATACTGTGGTTTAATGAAGCTCTGTCTGCCAGCCATATCTGAAAATAGAGTAAAATAAACACAATGATAGACACGAACTCATGTTGCAAGAAAGTGTTGGGGATTTCGTTCTCTTGTATTGAACGATGGGGCAACTGATGGGCAAACCAGCTCCTGAACCGGCTCGATCCGGTATATCGAACCAAAGTTGACACCGCCTAACACCACTGGAGACCAGGACTAGAGGGTCCGGTGCAGTTCGGTATGTCGATCCAAATGTAGCATTGATTGACACCGAACTAGACCAGGGCCAAGAGAACCGGTGTCAAACGGTGTTTGATTAAATTCCTCCGGAAATCCGAATAAGAGTGGGGCGACAACACCGCGCAGCACAAAGCTGTTTTATCAGTCTGGCTCTCATGACCTAGGCAGTATTTGTAATGTTTTTCAAGCATTGGAACTCATATTTCCCAAAAGCATGAATAATATCTATCCACCACCACTTTTCTCAGGTACCAGTACTTTCGATTTTGACCAGAGGTTTGGAAACAGCTATCTGAGTATTGACTTTATCAACGCTGCTGTGAGACCCATATCAGGTAAAAATCAAACTTCCTTATTACGAATTGAAAAAGAAATAAAAAAGTTAAACTGTACATATACATTGTAGATCATGTTCATTTCATAATGTTTCTACTAGCTCACACCGAATGTGCACATTAGTGTTGTTGTCATGGTCCTATGTAATCGCTTGTTCAAAGTATTTGCTATTCATTATTTATTCTTCACCTCAGACTTGGTTGCTGTTTGTGAAAGAACATGATTACTAATATAAAATATGATTAAAATTCTACCTTTAATAAAACAGTCGCATAATCTGTAATATTAGTGCCAGAAAAGTTGCCCACTTGCTTATAATGGCATTTGACTCAAAGGCATCGCAATAAGAGGATTAATGGAGATTTCTATGGATATTTCCAAACTATGTAGAGCCTGCATACGCACATGTAAAATAATATTTGGGACCGGTGCGCTTACATTGTAATTGTATTTACACTTATTATTATTTAGGTATAGCTACCCATGTTTACATCAACTGCACTGGCTTGGTTGCTGGAGCACATCTTCAGACAGTGTCTTTCATTAGCTTAGAAGGGGAAATCCTGAGAAATGGATCTTTGCATGTATCAGGATCAGACAACTCCATTTACTTCTCTGACCTCATGGTTGTACCTCAACAACAGTTCAACGTTTTGGTGAGCTATTGATTGTCATTGCAAATTCTGCAAGTTAATAATTTTATATAATTATAATAATCATCAAAACTCTGTTAATCTCAGTTGAATTATAATTGTAGCAGTCACTGTTATATGAAGTTGATTAACCGTTATAATTATGCAGTTTCTTCTCTGTTGCTTCTTTCACAGATATTTGGAGTAAATGAGGACAATGTACAGTTTACCAGGAGCAGTAAATCTGCAATAAATGGCATTGAGCCGATAGGTTAGTATATTGCATGGTTTTAAATAAATTTTAGTTAGCTTCCTGATGACAGTCAGACATTTAAATATAATACTCTGAATGTAGTAAAGGCCATGGGGAATGAAGTTCACCTATTGCATGTATGAGATAACATAAAAGCCAAAGCTTAAATCTTTGTCCCATGTGCAGTGTACACATTCAAGATATTGTCTTTATGGCCTTTCTATTATCACCGAAGCATTCAAGAAATACATTGTAGATATAATCAACTTGTGTACATGTATTTATTACATAGTCCAAGATGAATGTTCATTGGACAAAGACAACTGTGGTATGAATGGACAATGTGTGGACACACCAAAGAGTTTTCAGTGTAATTGCAAAGAAGGCTACGCCGGAGATGGAGTCATCTGCATAGGTAGGGATTTAAAGATGTAATTGACCAAAGAGACTGATGCTGTACATCTCTGCCTTTGCTTTGAGCAAACAATTTAGATTTCATAGCTGCAACTTCAATGGTGATAAAGTTGAAAAAAGATAGTATAATGTGCGAGGAAGAAATAAATTTTTGTACACTAGAATAAAATTCTTTATCTGTTTCCTGTAGGATCAAGTTTTGTAGCAGAAGTATGTTTTTTGTAAGGAATAGACACCAAAGATCTAAATATTTCAGATAACCTGGATTCGATTAAACTAACACTGTTGTACCTGAGCTTCACATCTGCTGGTAGTCACCCTGGACACACACATACTTTGGTAATAGACAGTTTATTAGAGGACTTTACCATTGCCCTGAGTGGCACAGATCCAGTGATTGAGCTCATTGAACCAAATGGTTAGTAAAGATGTGCCATTAAATCCATAAAAAGTAAATGCATTCCATCAGGGTTGTATGAAATGTCAACAGAAATTTTAGCTGAACATTTTGATAATTTTTAATAAACTGATGGTTACTGTGATGCATGCCTTGCGGAAACCACAAAGATCTTTATGTCAGCAGCTTTTCCAAATAAATAATTGACTATTTGAAAATATGTTGTCAGTGCAATATCAACCTGTGTGCAATATTGACTTACATGTATGTAGGTTCTAACAGCAAGTAGTTTGAAAATACAAAAATTGAAAAACGCCTCACTCTATTTACTGCATTCATTGAAGTCCCTATGATTTTACGACTCAATTGGTGGTATCATTCTTTCGATTACAGGAACACCTGCTGTATTTACTGTGCTGGTCAGTCACTCTACTCTTTACATCATCAAGTTTAGCAACCCTGTAGCAGGAAATTGGACCCTCAAGTTTTCGTCATCATCGTTCCACAGGCTGCGAGTTACAGGTGACGCTCCATATTCTAATCTACAATGTAGTTCATGTAACAAAATAATTATTATTTTGTCTTCTTAGCTAAAAAAACTACTTAGAACTAATCTTATTGCATTGCTTTTACTCACAGGTACCAGCATGCTAGACATTGAGCAAGGCTTTGGGAACAGCTACTTGAGTATCGACTTTGAAAATCCTGCTGGTTGGCCTGTTTCGGGTGAGTTATTTTGATCAAAATCCCATGACACTTAGGGACTAAACACGATGTTGATTTGGTGGGCGTGGCATAAGTCACAGTATTCGACCATCAAAGAGATTTGAAATAATATACATGTATTCACCATGTACATGTAGATTTGTGCATTGCAACAATGACTGCATGGCAATGTCCAGATCACTTACTTATCTCTGCTCAACTTTTGTACCTTTTGAAATAACGTCCAATTATTGGCCCAGAAATATATTTCATAACATTGCAAATTTTTGCATATTAAAAATTATGCAAATACTTAATTCAGACAGCAACAGCAACACAATTTTTCACTGGGATGTACAAATATTTTGAAGAATCAGGCAGTTGTTGAAACAGAATCAAAATTACATGTATAGAAGCATATTATGATTTGGTATGTAGATGTTCCAACATATGTGTACATCAACTGCACCGGCCTTCCAGAGGGAACCCATATTCAGATGGTGAAACTGCTTAGCTTGGAAGGAGAAGTGTTGGAATCCAAGGAGCTTCATCCTTCAGGATTAAATGGAACCATTTTCTATTCTGACTTGGTGCTTGTACCAGACTACTTATTTACCATCGTGGTAGGAGTTTGACATTTGTGCATGTGAGACACCAGTATTGGGTCATCATGAGCACCGACATACATTTGTAATAAACATGAACAGTACAATAATATGGTGATATACAAAATGTACATGTACATGCATCACTTACTTGGGTTATATTGTGATGTTTTTCATCACCCAATCTGTGGTAATCAAATGAAACATTCTAAATCTACCTGCAGATAGAATTGCATTTTTAAAGAGAATATTAATTGAAAGTAAACGATGCATGTGCATTACGGAAAATTTTTTGTTTCCTTTACAGATTACTGGAGTTGATGCAAGCCACTCTCCGTTCACCAGAAGTAGCAAATCATTCTTTGTTCCTCAAAGACCTAAAGGTCAGTGACAGGTTTCAGGTGGTATTGAATATGCATGCAACACTTGCATCTTCATGCACAAAACACCAGATGCTATTGGCTGCTGTTGTAAACTGTTACAACATCTACTGACAGCAGGATAACGACGTGATAATTGGCATGTATGAACTGCCAATGAAATGTTGTGACAGAAATTTTATCCATTAAAGCTTTATTAACAAATTTTAACTAATTACAGTGGAAGATGAATGTACACTTGGGAAGGATAACTGTGGTAGCAATGCTACATGTCTGGATACATCACAGTATTTCCAATGTAAATGTAATGAAGGGTACACTGGAGATGGTGTCATTTGCATTGGTAAGTATTGTATTATACACCCATTGTGGTGGTCATCAGTGATGCTGACTGTGAAATTTTACCCGAGAGTCACAAACATCTGTTGAATGATCTAAATCAAGGCGGCATTGCTTCTGTATATGTGATAAAGATTCAGTTACATGTACAGCATATACATGTACAGTATATACATGTACAGTATATACATGTACTCAGTATATTATACATGTACATTGTTGGTAGCATATTTTCTTAAGTTGTTCTTATTTCAGATAATCTGGAGTCGGTGGGACTAACACTGCTATACCTCAGTTTCCCTTCACCTGGTCATAACTCAGGCCAAACTTTGGTAGTAGATAGCTTCCTAATAGACTTTACCATTACACTGAGTGGGACAGATCCCTTGCTGGAGGTCCTAGGACCAAACGGTTGGCTAATTTATAACATACATGTACATGTAGTTCTCATAGTTCCATAAACATATGGTTATTTGATTATACCTCAGGGTTGATTCCGTTTTCAATAGAAAACAGCATCACTCTATACTTGATACTAATTCATGAAAAGTTCAGTTGAGATTTCTTGGTAAAGAAGTCCCCTTATGTTGTGATCATTGCCATGCATTCCAGAAATAAATGTGAGTGTTATTAATACAATTTATATTTCAACTATTTTTCTAGGTCAGCCGGTTTCCTCGTCTACATACACAGTGGTGCTGAATCAAGCCAATATATATATGATAAAGTTTGCTAATCCTGTACCAGGAACCTGGACTTTCAGCTCTTCATCCACTTCCTTCCACAAGATCCGAGTTACAGGTATTGACTATTGCCTTCTAATAACAACGTTGAAGCAAAGTCTGTTGAATGAATTGCAATTTTTTGTTGCGCTTTGTCACTTTTTGCAATGTTTATATAATATCTCAAACGCAATATGATATGCATTCCATTTATTTATTCTAGTCAGCACTTTCATCTACATGCAAATAGTGTGTGTACATGTTATAATAATAATTTATGCCAATATAAACATTTTCTTGTTGCATATCTTACCATATACCCCCACTCTGGTAGGGTCAGACTTAATAAATTATATATTTTGACTTGGAAAATTATTTTGTCAGCATAAATGTGAAACAGTGCAAGCAATTTACTCATTGTATTCTGTGTTGGCGCAACGTTTGCTATATACTTACATGTAGGTACAAGCAGTTTGGCGCTCCAGCAAAAGTTTGGTAACAGTCACCTACAGATAGACTTCAGGGGGGCTCATATCCAACCGTTTTCAGGTAAATAAGAGCAATAAATAATGGCAGTAAATAAAATAAATAAACAAATAAATAGTAAAGCTTTCTTAAAATTTGTAAAATAATAGTCCTATCACTGTGTTGGTAAAATTATAAAACATTTTCAGGATTATTAATTTTCTGTGACTCGAACAATATTAATGTAGTAACTTATATTATTTCGGTTTTTAATTTGGTGAATTACATGTATATTGTGCAAATATAACATGTAATACTTATCATGTTACTGATTCAGAACCCTCTTACTGAAATACATGTAGTTTCAACTTACCAATGTCACAACATTATGCAGGAACAGTCATTCTCTTCAAACTTTTCAGCTTGAATGTTAATATAGGCAAGATACACTTATAACTACAATGTAAATAATTATTGTAATTACACTTTTGCTCGTTGATGATAAAGATTACATGCATCTTGCTAGGTGTACCTATGTACATATACATCAACTGCACTGGTCTCATTGGTGGAGCGTATCTTCAGAAGGTCAACTTAATTGACTCTGACGGTGAAATCCTGGTAACTAGAGAGCTTGTTGAATCAGGGAGAGACCGCACTATTTACGTTAGTTCTGATTTGTTCGTGATGCTCAACCAAACACTCACCTTACAGGTTAGTATGAGTTTCTTGTAGTTTTAAATAAAATTATTGCTTTCTAGGTAAATCAACTGTACACAGTTAGCTTGCTATTGTTGGCTACTATGTATTTCAACTCTGAAATTTTTTTGGCTGTAACAAAATATGCAATAATCTCAACTTGCTCCATATACATGTACATTTAGTTTACAAGTATGATAGTGGTACATGTAAATGTGATAACCTTTTCAATATTAATAATTGCAGATAATTGGAGTTGATGGAGCTGGTGACCGAATAATAAGAACTGGTAACACACAGGTCATTCCTGTTGAACCCATTGGTTAGTGTATCATTATTATACATGTACATAATAATATGGTCTGGTAATGTTGAAAAAAAATTTATTATTGAATGTAATAGATACATGTATACTCTATTTACTCCGAATACATGCTATTTGCGTTGATAAGTTACAACAAGACAACAGAACTTTGACCGTACATGGTTTCTGAAAACTAAACCTCTACCATGTTAGCCGTTGTTACCCGTACATGTAGATGTAGAAATTGTTGCATACATATCCTAATTCACAACAATCTGTAAGTACATGTAGACTTAATACATTGTACAACATGTAGTTGAAGACGAATGTGAATCGGATAAAGATAACTGTGACGAGAGCGCCACCTGCATAGACACAGCTAACTACTTCCAGTGCACCTGTGATGATGGATACAGTGGGGATGGTGTTGTCTGTGACTGTATGTACATGGAACAACTAACATATTGAACATATTATTGATTACATTTATATCAAGAACACAGAACTTCTGTATCCTTATTGCATACTTGATTAAATTATTGCGCAATGATTATATGGACACAGTCAGTGGTGATTGCAATATTTTAGATGAAGGTGATAGAGTGAAATTAACACTGTTGTCCTTGAGTTACTCCTCAGCTGGAAGGACTGTGGGATACCCATTGTTCATAGGCAGTTCATCCAAAGATCTCACTATCACCCTGATTGGATTGGAGCTAGAATTAAGAGTCTTTGGTCCAGATGGTTTGTTAACAACAAAAAAATTTTAGAAAACTTGAATAGTGTGTGAACTTTTGTCGACTTAAACTCCTTTAAAACTCTAGAATAAACTCAGCGGCAGAAAATGCAAATACTGACATAATTTTGGCAAGTTTGTGCATTAACTTCAACACAAGTCATGATATACATGTACATGTGCATGAACATATTATGCACATTGTAGTTACATTAACTAGTAGATGCAAGGATTCCAATGAAATGATTTTTCACACAAAATTAGCAATATGCAATAGGACTACTTTGGATATCACCGCACGCAAGCAAAAATTAGTAATACGCAGCAATAACAATTAATTTCATTCAACATTGCACATATACAGTAGCTTATCATGCTCATCTAGTCATGCCGGGTAATAATCTTTATTGTAAACAAGGAGATTTTCCTTTAGAACAAGCATTAGTCAAGCTGAACGCTCAAGTTGTGTTGGGATACTAAAATCAGTACCATATGAACTAGTACCAGTTTCCAAATATGCCTAATGTGTAGTAGAACACAGGGAAAGACATTTTTTAATGGATTTTGACTTCTGATCTTGGCTTTTCTGTTTCCAGGTCAGCCGATCTCCTCCTCCGCTTACACTGTGGAGCTCAGTCAAACCAATCTCTACATCATCAAATTTACTAATCCTGTGCCAGGGGATTGGGCTCTGACCTTCTCTGCTAGTTCTTCTCACACGTTGACAGTCACAGGTGGTGCTTACTGTTTGCTAATATACAGTAGACATTATCAGAAATGACTGTTTTTGTCCTAAGTATTCTATTCACGGCTACTACTGAAGCTAAAGTTTTTCTTAATACTCCCTGGAAATGGTTTTACAGCTTGTCCTTACCTTTGGACCTTCTCATATATATCTCCATAGACCAATTCAAGCTAACCACTTGCTATCCAAAAAATAATGCTGCAATTGAATGACTTTGCAGGCACTAGCACTCTGTCTTTCACGGAGAGGTTCAGCAACAGTCGGATGCTAATAGATTTGGTGGACGCAGCTACAGCTTCTTATAAAGGTAGGTCTAATATTGAGCTACCATTCAATGGTTTTCTTGGAATTCCTTATAATGACCAATAATAGCTTGACAAAACCACTGACTACTCAATATTGTCACATGACCAGTGAGGATCTAGGCAGAGTCCCAATGGGATTGTTCAAGGTAAATCTGTTCTTGTGTGACGTTGTTGATGTCGATTGAGGTTGCTGATGAGATAATATTTAATTTAAAATACCAAAATCACAATAATCAGAAGTCCATTAGTTTGTAGTAAAAAACAGAAATAAACACTAAACTAAACACATTATGGTGTATTTTTTCGACTCGGAAATTGTTTAAACATATTATTTTGATATTGGGAATGGTAATTTGTATCATGGTTATTGACATGTAGGTAAATGGAGTTACATTTGAGTATTATGCAAATTCCGATTTTTCGTTGTATTCAGCTAAATTTTGTGCCCTTACGCTTTACAGTGAGTTGCACATTGCAAAATTTACAATTATACGTTATACAGTTGATTTATATGCCTGCAGGAGCTCCAACATACATCTACATCAGCTGTTTTTGTCTCAGTGGTAAAGCGCGTCTCCAGAGTGTGAGCTTGGTCAGTAACTCAGGTGAAACTCTTGTCTCCAGAAGGCTTCATGTATCTCTGATCAATGACTCAATCTACTATTCTGATATTGTGATAGTTCCACAGCAAACCTTCAAACTGATGGTAATGGTATACCTAATGATTACATAAAGTTACCAGAATCTATGCTGTACCCTTATTTAAGTAAATTCTTGTGCATAATATCATGATGGGAAAAGTGCGTCTTAATCAACATTGTATGTCAACCAAGAATATGATGTCTGAAAATATATGTACATATTATGCAAACTTATCCTATCTGTTAAATCGGCACTGACAGCACTAATATGCATACAATGTAAGGAATAAAAAAATTGCAAACAGGTGCATGACAATGCAATGTTATTAATCTGCAACTAGGTGCATCACCATACAAACCATTTTTTACTTTGTATCACGGGTCTTCGCAATGTACATTGATGCATATTTTACAGATTTTTGGAGTTGATCCATAGGAAGTTATGTTTGCGAGTCATGCGGAGTCAACAATAATCCCGCTCGAACCTAATGGTGAGTCTATATTATGGGGTGAAACATAATTTTCATTAAAATATAAGACCCTTGTGATCAGCATCGAGCACTGGAAGGGCCAGTATTGCCTGGTTAAACTCAACTTTGAGAAGCTACATTGTATAACTACACAACATACTGGGTTGACACAAAATAATTTTTGGTTTCTAATGATTCATTATGTTTACTATGTACATTCCAATTTTCAACTCTGTGAATTGGGTAGAAGTAGAGAAAAGCTGCTGATTAAAAATAGTCTTACTACAATTTTATTGAGCTCGCGATGTCTGATTCTGACATTAAGGATTGTATATAATCATTTTAAATGCGAAATAAATACTTTTTAAGTTTTAAGATATTATAATTATCCGGTTCTGTTGCAGTAAAAAATTGTTAATTTCAGTGTAATCGTTGTTGTACCACCTGTATATACATACAACTCCTGATGCCACCCCATTATACTGTACATGTAGTAATACTTGAGTCAGAATAACAATAGTCATGTTTTCTTTATGTACACGTATGTCAGATGTCTCCTTAGTTTCATGTTTAGATCACAATGCCAGTGACATTGGTACGCTTTCTGTGTCGATTCCACATATTGAGTTATTCCTGAATGAATATTACAGTCCAAGATGAGTGTGCACTAGAAAAGCACAACTGCAATGAAAATGCTACTTGTCTAGACACGCCTGAAAGTTTTCACTGTGAGTGTAATGCAGGGTACACTGGAGATGGGGTTGTCTGTCATGGTAAGTAGTGAAGTAGCTGCAGAGGTGTTTGAACAAAGCTGGACAGGGCTATAACGAAATGCCTATTCTAAATCTTGAGTAATTTATTTGTAATTGCATAACATGCATTGAGCAACTAATGATTAATTTATATTAAAGATGGCCAAATGGTTGCTGAAACTAGTACGAGCAGCAGTACCAGCAGCAGTACCGGAGGCAGCAGTGGCTCCAGTAACAGCCCAGCTGCTTGTGGGGCCCTGAATGGCAGCCAGAGCAGACTCACTCAAAGAGCTGGCTTGTTAAACCTGGTTTTTGTTTGTGGAATTCTACTATCTATAGGCTACTGACTTTAAACTCATCTGGCTATGAGTAACAGTAGTCATTGATTGCGGAGACTAACCTGTGTGTGTGTTTATTTCTATGGTAGAAAGTAAAATTTGTTTTGGTGTTTCTCATAGGTTTGTGCTGTGCTATGATATCTACTTCTACCATTCTCTATTAAACTTTTTTTCTGGATTTCTTTTCATAGTTAATTGTGTCAATATTCACAGTTGAACCAAATATTTTTATGAGATAATATTAATATAGCTTTAGTAGTTAATTTATGGTTTGTGTGTTTCATTATTAATATGCGAATAAAATTATCATGTACAACTAATGAGCTGTCAATGCTATGTCGTTCTTTAGAATTATTGTCATAAGAATTAGACTGTAAATGGGTGTTTATCCTGGTAGACTGTACCTGACTGTATTCTTTAATTACAGCTGTCTAAATGCAGACTATATGTATGTCTTGCTTCACAATGATGTAAGCTTTGCACTTAACACTGAGCAAACAGTATTTAACCATTCTTTATCATGCAGTGTTTCTTTTTTGAGCAGTGAAGGAGATGGTTCCACAAATTGAAAATATCTATACCTCTGACTGGGGTCTGAACTCACATTATCCATGTTAGTTAATCGTCTAGCACAGTTAACAGAACACGTTGCCATTACACAATTATAATGATGGCAGCTAGCCCAGCAAACAGAAGATGTTCACTGAGTTATATGCTTATGTGGTTGCTAGCGTTTCGCATTATTGACGCATTTTTAGCTTCATTATTACAGCTTGTATTCAAGCCCATCTAATTGTCATTAGCTTTACAATATCATTGTTTCAAAATATACAGTTGGTACGTGTTTATACTATCGCATGTTTAATTGTATATGTATAGTATAATAAGTAGCCAGACCATAAACTAAGTAATAGTGACTAGATGACGTTAATGTCTACATTGTGTAATTTTTTGCCAAATGATGTTACCCAAGGGAGAGGTTTGTGAAAAGTTCTGCTGAATGGCTGGAACAAGAGCACAATGGTGTACTTGTGTGGTATGTACTGTATTTGTACATTATATGCTTATTATAGTCGAGGGTAATAATATATTAACTCTATAAGAACTCAGTCAAGTAAAATAGCATCTAGTAAGAGTTTTATTTCTACATGTACATGATGAAGGCAGTGATATTCTTCGGTCCTTTAATGATCTTACTGCTCTGTATATGCTGTAAGTGCACAGGTAAGTTTTATCTACATCTATATTGTATATACTACAGAGGTGTGCAAAATATACCATATTCAAATGTACTGTAACTGTATAAGCAAAGGGATGCTGAATTATAAAATAACATTAAAATATTCATTTGATTTCGGGCCTACTTTATATTAATATGATTCAATATCTGCAATTTTGCATTACTCACCTATGTTTTGTCAGTAACTGTTGCTGGCATTGAATTTCCGTTTCATTCAGCTCTTTGGCATGAAACAGGTACGATGGAACACATAATTATTATGTTTGTTTCAAGTAAAACCAGTACTATTGTACAGCGATTATCTCTCAGATACTGAATGTACATGTACAGCTGTTGACAGTATGCAGGAACCATTGGATCGAGGGTTAAAATATTTTTGAGGATCGATTAGATGTATTTTATACATTTGTACATTGTACGTGTATAATCACTGAGTCAGTCAGTGAATAGTCTACATGAATTATCAAAACAAATAAGTATCATGAGCAGCGGATTGGTCAGTAAGTGAGCCATTCAGCCAATCAGTCGGCTAGCAGAAAGTAAACATACTTAAACATTCAAACCAATAATTAACGCTGTCTTTCCCACAGAAAAGTAATAGCTTCCATAGGCCTACCATAACTGAGTTGCATGAATTACATGTCGTGATTTTGCCATCTTGTGATCTTGTGAACGTTCCTTATGGTTGTACAATTTACGTGGTTACTGGTCGAGATCATGCTCAGAATTACATATTGTACATCTACATGTACAAGTGAGCCAATTCACTAGTCTTGATATTGATTAAATACTGATCACAAAGTGAACATCCTACTATGGAGTCACTCTCTTATTGTTTGTTGTAAAATTAATGTGCAGGTGAAGTACAAGTAGAAGAGATCAAAGTATCCCCAGAACGTGACAGCAAGTGTGCAAAAGCTTGCCAAGATCTAAAGGGTACCTTTGGATTCACAGATGAC
This sequence comes from Bugulina stolonifera, assembly GCA_935421135.1. Lineage (NCBI taxonomy): Eukaryota > Metazoa > Bryozoa > Gymnolaemata > Cheilostomatida > Bugulidae > Bugulina > Bugulina stolonifera. The sequence continues at coordinate 5,476,908 of OW285197.1, read as the reverse complement.
GGAGAGTGCTGGTGTCAGAAACCTTCAGGGGAGTGGCTAACATTAAACCACTGGAGATCAGTCAATCATTACTTGGTCAAGTTTGTAGAAATTTTTATGAAATTATCAAAGTCGAGGTACACGTAGCAATAAACCCAAAATACATGTATATAATTAGTAACCTAAAAAACTGTCAATATTTATGTAATTCAGCATAAAAAAGTTATCTGGTTTTATTTTGCTGTGAAAAACGGTCTGAATGCTGTTTGCATCAAGCTATGTTACATGATTGTATAAAGTAATAGTATACAATTGTCAGAAGTGCAGAATGCATTTGTTGGTTGCTGGGATGTATGACACGTCCTTGGTAATGTAAGGCATGGCCTTGGTAATGAACTATGAACGTTGCAGTCTGATGCCGTGGTTGCTATGTCTAACTTTTTATTTGCAGACACTGATTGTCATTAGGCTGCATATGATTCTAAACAGCCATTTTGTGAGCCCAATTTAAATTTCAGTTTGCTTTCATTATTCAGTATGGCGGTTTAATGTGGCATTATTCTGTGTGCATGATTAAATATCACTATGCATTTTTTTAGTTTACCTGCCTTGGATTGTGTACATGTACATACATGTACATGATAGCATTGTGTGCAGCCAGGCAAAAAGCATAAAATTCCTGTGCTGGCATAATATACCTTTTTTGTATTTCACCTTGATGTTATAACAGAGAAAATAATGAGCTTGGATAACAATATAAGACGATAAGAGAAACATTAAAATATTGAATAACAAAGTCAATTAAACTTATGCTAGAGCATCAGATTCTGATAGCACCTTTTAGCAGCTGGATACGCTTTCCCCCACATAGTTTACCCAGGAACCACCGGGCCCAAGGCATCTGCACTGCTCAGGTTTTCGACGACTACATCTACCGGCCAAAACTCCAATGGCAAAAGTCATCACTTTCTGGGCAGTCACCATTGTTTGCCTCAGCTGGGTATTGATCTGAACAAGTTTAGATGGAACAAATTACAAATAAAAAAACTAGTCTCGTCAAACAAAAAGATGCAATTAGACATACATGTACATGTATATGTACTGCAGTTTCTTATAAACCGGAAATACTGTGCATACATGATACATGTACATCTAACACTATAATTATGTACATACATGTACATGTATGTACATGTATTTAATATACATGCTATTGTGCAAACTAGTGAAGGCACCACTTATCACCAAAGAACAGGACGGCTCCAATATTTATGAAGATATACATGTAAGCAGAAAATCTCATGGTGAGAAATATCCAGAGTCAAAGTTTATTTCATCTAACTCCACTAACAAATAGCTGATATATTATGTAGAAGTTGGAGTAATATACACTTCATTATAAACTCCTGATTGAGGAGAACAGATGGAAGCACAATGGCTAAACTTGGCAGGTTGACTCATACAATGTAATAGACAATAATATTAACAATAATGGTAATTCAGCACAATTCAATATCAAAAACCGATGATTAGTATCGTGTTATACATTGTACTATAATTATTGTGTTATAAATTCCATGTTGGGCATCCAATTAGGCAAATATTATAATTATACTAACCTTTGGGTAACGGAAAGAGTGACTGATTTCCTAAAACATACAATGCATATAATGATATCCTGAGGGTGCAAAACTATAAACATGACTCCATGCACTAATTGTATTTTAATGCAAGGAATTTTAACAATTTTTTATTTAAACTAATTATTTAATTTAATGTACTGATTTCAACCATATTATTATGATTGTATACTTTAAACTGAATGAAAAATGTTTAAAATGTGAAGCCTCAAAATAATTGAAATTCTCCAGCAGTTTAGAGTCGTTAGCATCAGAATGCTGATTGTGTTGAGATAGACCCAGTGAAAACACTCTCCCTTTACAAACAACAATCTCAACAGGGCAGGAATATAATAATTAATAAAAGTTTTATTAATTATTATATTCCTGTCCTGTTGAGATTGTTGTTTGTAAATAATGGCAAAGCAAATTTATAAACCCAGCAACTGGAAATCCCACATTTGAAGTATTGTACATGTAAGTATGCACGCCTACAATCATATGTTGCTACTCATGTACTTGTATCTTGTTGTTTCATGGAATAATGGCAGTATTGGATACAACACAGTATTAGGGGATGATAGTGTTTCAAAAGCTGAGCGTAGGTTAGTTTATGATTACTGGGAATGAATTTCTTTTGCCAGTTGATAACAGTATTTACACCATCACTGTTCTTAGCATTTTTTTTTGTTATCTGATTGCATTACTGTATGTATTATTATGTACGTATATTTCAACAAATTGCACAGAGGAATTATGCCACTGTTTACATGTACTGTAAACCTTGTTAAAAAATTGTCTCATGAATGCTGAAGTTGGGAATAAATTACGATGCAGTCAGTCAGTCAGTCAGTCAGTCAGTCAGTCAGTCAGTCAGTCAGTCAGTCAGTCAGTCAGTCAGTCAGTCAGTCAGTCAGTCAGTCAGTCAATCAGTCAGTCAGTCAGTTAGTCAGTGAGTTAGTCAGTCAGTCAGTTAGTCAGTCAGTCAGTAAGTCAATCTGCCAGTCAGTTGATCATTCAGTTAATCAGCGTAGTCATGTAACTCATAGTCGAATATTATCAATGTGTAAAGATTTGGTCCAATGTCGAGTTTTATGATGTGCTAAATTCCGTAGTAGTTGCACTTACAATATTCTGATACCATTAAATAAATATGGATGAATTTTACGATATTTCAAAAATTTAAAGTATTCTATGTGATTTCACAGAATTATGATAAATATGTAACTTCAATTGTGGGAAATACCTGGGAAGTGGTTGAAAATAGCTAAGTTAATATCTAAAATACTTAATGCCTAGCAGGTTCAGGACGAAACAATGTGCACATTTTCTCAGTGAAGTAATGTAATGTTAAGCCGCATGATTATTTGAAAAAAATGAGAAAAGCTATAAGGACATCATAATGCCGCCGAACCTTCACTGTTATTATTGCCGTCCAGAGTAAATGCATTATTTACTTGTACACATTATAATGTATGTCTAACTGAAAAATATCTTGATATCTTGAAATATTTCAGTGCTTTATTCTTATTGGGTTCCAATAAAGGGTTAATTCTAATAGAATATAAGTTTATGAATACACTTCTAGGAGTGTGATTATAAGTATTATAATATTTGTAGTGTTTTAGATATTTCAAATGGCTTCACAGTTCATACATTACATGTACATTGTATGATGCCTAATATAATATTTTTTTGCTATGACACTCATTGACATATTAAGTGATTAATCACTATCCATTATATAAATTACTAATTCTAATAACTAGCCTGCAGCTATGCATCGATAAAGATGTACAATTCATGTAGTATAACGGTTCACCTACAGCATTTTCAATTTCATGTATGCTCTCAATTTTGAATGCTACCCACTACAACCAGCTAAGCAACCTGAGCTGGTGTAGTGGTAGCATGTTATGTTCACTGTGCTAGGTGATTAGGTGCCGTAGAGGCCCCAGTTCAAACCCCAGTCAGGGACTGGTATTTCCATGGATTTGAGACAGGTCTCTAACAGCTCAAAAATACATCATATTATACATTAACTGTTACGTTAACATGTAATTGTTGCACAGTATAATTGCAGTGATCCATTAGCGTAACCTTATTAAGTAGATCTTGTTGACAATACTTGTATTTGTGCACACTATAAATTGGTAGTTGTAATGCCGATTGTTTGAGCACTCTACTTAGGAAATACACTGAACTGCCAGCTTTGTGAAATCCTCATTGGCGAAACGATTGGGAATAGTTCTTGTGCTGCTACCAAAACATGAGCTACGTGGTAGGTTTTAAACTGAATTGACAGAGTTTATTTTGTCACACAAAATCAAATTCATCCTGACAAATGAACATACATTGTACATGTAATTATAATGCATCATTAATTATGCTTTTATCCTTAAGATAGTACTACATTATTTGTATTTGTTTGCCCAAGTGTTTTGAGTTAATTAAAATATGTGGTAACATAATGTTGAGTTTCAGTTCAAGGTTGATATACATTGTACCTGTACTATCTGATGTACATTGTATGTGACCAGTCTGTCAGAAGCAAAATGTCGGAAAGTTCCTGTAAGGACTATTCCAATCTGCCTACTTCCAACTATTATGGACATCGTGATTTACATGCTTGAAACTTGAAAGACACGCAATAAATGCAGTGGCTTTTGTGGATAAAAAATATTCCATTCAAATTCTGTGCAATTTTTGGTTATACAATTGTAGCCTGTCAACAGTGAAATTTACATAATTCCACTATTAGATATCTTGTTTTATATAGGAACATCAATCTTACTCAACATCATGAAGGGGAAAGTAGAAAAAGGTAAAACATACTTCTATACAACTACATGTAGTAATGCAATGGTATTTGCCAGCAACAGTTTGTTGTGTAGGAGATTAAGTATCGGATTCATGTGTAACCCTAATGTAATGATGACAACAAGGAGTTGTCCACTCCGAAATATGAGAAGACAACTTCCTCAATAGTTACTCACTTATGGGTGAAGCTACAGCTAATGTTCCTACTGACTAACTCTTTGAATACAGTTCACATTACATGTCAATGTGATGTTATTAGATAATCATATGATGAGTAACACGTGTGCAGTTACTATCATGTACATGTATGTAGATTCTTGGAAAGTGCATAGGTCCATATTCCATGTCATACCTTCACGTTGCACCTACAACTTGCCATCTTCTCATTATTCAAAACAAAAATACCCCTCAGTTCACCATCATTATTATGTAATCACAGTCACCTGTTTCCTAAAGTTTTGCAGTCTAAACTTTTTTTAGTAATGCGGAAAAGGCGAAGTTTTTTACTACGTGTTTACTCGTACATCAAGTGATTCAGCCATGTTCACCAGACTTCTAACGAAAATGAATTTTATACACTTTGTATCTAATTACATGTACCCTAACGTATTATTGACTAGAATAGAGATAAGAAGTTGTCCGCTCCAAAACATGGGGTGGACAACTCCTGGTTATGATCACTCGTTTATGGGTAACAAGCCCTGTTCCTATTGACTAAGTGTTTGAATACAGTTTCCATTATGCTACATGTATGATGCAATGTATTTCTTTCAACTAATCGCTTCTTCCATTATCATCTTTGAAATTGCATGTACACGTCATGTACATGTGTACATGTACAAGTACATGTGTACATGTACAAGTACATGTGTACATGTGTACATGTGTACATGTACATGTACATGTACATGTACACATGTACATGTACATGTACATGTACACATGTACATGGACATGTACATGTACATACATGTACATGTAGGCTACATGTACACATGTACATGAACATGTGTTTACATGTACATGTGTACATGTACATGTACATGTACAGGTACATTATTTTTTATTTACCTACAGTGTACTCATGTACCTACTATTTAGCGCTGTGGCCATCATCTCTCTTTCAAAACAAAAGTAACTCATCGTGTTCACCATCACATAAAAAATTTGCTTGTTTCCTGAAATTCCACTTTCTAATTGGCTAAAACTGTCTTTTAGTAATGCAAGGGGCCCAACAATTAACCTTATATTTATTGCAAGTTATGATAATGGTGAATACGCATTTTAGTAGCATTGGATTGTTAGAATTGATAACAGAAATGATATTGTGATAATATTATATTATGCATTGCATTATTGATTCATTATCAAAACTAATATTTAACAGTGACGACACTCTGTATTGTTTTTGCTTGAGAGAGGTGCATCCGCATACACATGGAAACATCCGATTTGAATTTGTCTTCTCTCTGATGGTTCACTGTACATTTACTAGACGTTTTTCTCGATTCTAGTAGTTACAAAGTATACACCTGCATATTGTTATGAAGGATTATTAATCATTAATTGCACATTGTTAAACAAAATAAAATTTGGGGCCACTTCCTGGTTAACTACTGAGGTTGCGAGAACATGAATTTATGTTATACATGTAAATCAGTTAATCCTTATAATTTAATGTAATCCTTGGAATACAGACTTAGCTGCTGCCATTGTTGTTACACCCAGTTATTGTGTGCTGTGGTTTCACTCAATTCTATTAGTTATACTTCCATTCACTAATACATGATTGTAGTATTTATTTAGTATGATTTATCCAAAAAAAAGAAGCAGTCTTTACAGGTAAAAGCAGAGTGTGACAACTTCTAAAATAGAGCAATTAATTTTCTGCGGTTTTCCTAAATTTAAAGAATTCAATTAAACCAGAGGGTAGAAAAGAACTTCGGCATCATTTTGTCTGCAAAAAAGCTGAATATAAGTGCAAATCAAAACTTTTCAGCACTAATACCCCTATATTCATACTCCATGCTAACCATCACGTCGTAACTACAGCTGATCATCTTCTCTGATTGCAGATAAAAAACCCAGTTCGCCATCAAACACATCAAATGAAAATAATTCCAGAGATTTTACTTTCTGATTGGCTAATACTGCTTTCCTTAGTGATACAAGGTGCATAAAAATTAATTTTATGTATCTTGCATGTTGTGATACGGTTGAATTTTTACATTGATGTGCATGTATTTACAATTGTAATTGAACTTATATAACTATGCATTTTATTGCGGTGAGGAAGGACATTTCTACAATGTATGTACTAAAAGTATAACCTCAGCCTGCATTGTTCTGACATTTGATGCACACTAGTCAAACTACAATGTAACTCAATGCTAGGAGATGTCTACGAGTATATTTTGTTGTGGTTAGCTTTGGGGTAAAAGTGGACAACTTATAAAATTAGTGATGACACACCATTGTAGCAACCTTCCGAATTGAATTGTAACCCAAATCTAAACGCATTGTAAAATAAAGGCAAAGTATGTATTGTGTGACTTTATTACTTTTGTTATAATTTCATTACATTTGTAGGGTTCGATTAGAACCGAATATTTATTATTCAGTGTTGAATGGAACTGTAGGTCAACCCATGTTACTACGATAATGCAACGATTGCAAAATTAGCTTAATTTTTAGGATACATTATATAACTCAACGACACTGACTAGGTAGAAAATAATAATTTTGATGACACCGGTAGTACCACAAGCTATGACATGCACATTGTAGGTACCAACTTGGCAAAATACATTTAATGAGTAAAAAGGATTGCAATCAAGTACTTGACTGTGCAGCATCGAATGAAGAGGACCACAGACGTCTTTAGTTATAATAATAATAATAATAATAATAACAATAATAATTGACGCTTCTGAAAGGACAGAAGAAAAGACATATTATTATGCAACAAATAGCCCTGTTAGGAACGGCACACGTCCTAAGAAATGTGCTGTCCATCTCAGTCCAGTGGTTCTAGACCGATGGCAGTGTAATTTACCGGCTTTTCCGTGTATCAGGAAATAATAATAACAATAATAATAATCCTAAAGGTTCAACTTGCTGCACTTTTGGGATCGGCCAAAATACTAAGAAAAGTTTAGGATATCCCAGGTTAGTTGTTAGAAACTTATACTAGCCTAACAACACGCTTTGAGTACTATCGATAGTTATATCCGTGGTGCCAAACACAATTCTTCAATAGCAGAGCTAGTCGAGGGGTCACCATGTACATGTAGTACCAGTATGGGCAACCCACCCCTCAACATTAGTTGTTGCAGCCATGTGTACATGTAGTTTGGTTTATGCAAAGCAACACACTTTAATACAACATCACCATTGAGCCTAATTATTGTTAAAACAAAGAGAGGACAACTGTACCCAGACATATTTGCCGTATGCAAAGTCTAATGAGCTTAGTTGTCATTCCACTAACTACTTCAGTCAGGATAGGCGATCCTTACACGGATAAGAACTGTGTTTATAGAAAAAAAATACAGTAGTAGCCAAATAATTAGACGCACTACAGTGTAGGTTTAAAATATCAGTGGATCCACTGTTAGTACGTGTATGCTCTTTGTGATGCATACAATCTAAAATACATGCAAGTGAATGGTTGAGGGGGGCCCGTTGGAGAATCCAATAAGTGTGAGAAATTTGATAGTTTGATCCACTATTATGTAAATGTCAGGTGTATCTGACCTTGCAAATCATTCATGATCCGTATTAATGTCCCTTCACTTGTACAGTGTGTATATCATTCATTTAGTGCACATAGTGTGGTGAGGCGGGCATTGCCATGTACTTGACATCATTAGCCTTGACTCTCGCCAATCATATATACATGTATATATACTTGTCGTAAATTGTATGTTTAATCATTTTTATTGTATATACATGTGACGAAATATGCTGGTTTGTGTATATCAAACCGTTTGGAATAACAATTCGATATACAAGGACACAGGATTAGCACCAATCACAGGTCCCACAACATGAAGTTGTATACACCCAGTGATTAGTGCCAATAACCTACATGAATGTCATCAGCACATTCGCAGGGAGGTGCAGAGATATCAACTTGGATGTTGGGTTGACCTTTTGGGTCATCCCTACTTCCATTATGACATCCACAATTATTATAACACTAATTTTAGCCACTGATATACTTGTATATAACATTAATCTGATTGGTTTACCATAATACACTTAGCACATGATTGTAGTAAATAATGGTCATAGCACACTTCTAACTAATTAGCATATTTTGTCATTTGTCGCTACTACTACTAAGTGATAATTCAGGTTCCATGTGCATGTAACATACATTGAGATTGCTAGCAACTCTAGACTCTTCGCGACTGCATTGTCTACATGTACAGTGTACATGTACTTGTAATAGCAAATTATTCATTACCTAACTTATTATTATATAACAGATATCTCTGACTGACTATCAACTAAACCCTGCAATCTGAATTCAAATGGCGTGTATTAATGTCTGAGTTATTATGTTCCTTAAATTACATTCAGAACCAAACGTGAGATTCAAAGTTCAATTTAATATCTTTATTATTAAAAGCCTAACTATAAAATATAATACATATTATAAGCTATAAAGTTGATAACTACATGGCAAAACTTACAGTTTCAGTCCTTTTGGTTGCTCTGCGTTCTTGACAAAATTATATAAAAAGTATACTGTAAAAGTGTAAGATAGATATTAGTAAGCCCGATGTAAAAGTCTTATATCCTTCTACCTGCCTCTCTCACTCTCTCTCTCTGTCTGTCTCTATCGCGTTGCCTCTTTTATATCAACCAGATTGGTATGTCATATAAGTGCCAGACTACATGTACGATGTATCCAGCAGACCCGGGTATATCTAGATGGTACTAAGCTCCAGTTTTTGTTTCTGATGCTATACTCATGGCGCCATACTGGGTCTATGTTGCCCGTAGCACACTAGGATATTCTCATGATATGACTTGTGCTGTTATATGAATATGATGTCATATCCATCACATCAAACTTGATCTTAACCAATTCTAAGTTTTCTGTCTCAGACAGTAAAGCCAATGTTCTGTGCTGCTTGTACTGCACCAGGGTATTCTCACGATAATTAAATAATTAAATAACTAATGTAATCTTTGTTTGTGTGTGCTTTCTGTAGCACACCACAAACAAGTTCAGAGCAAACCATAATTGACGTCAACTTATATTGCCATGTAAATTCATAAAATAACTTTATAAAATGTGTATACTACATGTACATGTATATGCATGTAACATCCCATCATATAATACAATGCTACGCTTTACCAAATTTCAAAGCAACTTTATCTATGTAGTATTATTCAAAACCATGCACTTATAAAGCCATATAATAATGTTCAAAACCATGTATTTTTACAGCTATATAATAATATTCAAAACCATGTATTTATAAAGCTATGCAATAATATCCACAAGCATGTATTTATAAAGGTATAATATGTGTATAAAGGTATAATATGTGTTGTGTATTATTTATAACACTATGTTAGTACGACACTAGTGTGTCAGAGGGTAGTCATATAAATAAATACATGACAATGCATAATAATTGGCTTATACTGTACCAACCTAGTTTATATCCGTTATAATTCAGTCATTATTCCTTGTAAATGTAGCCAAAATGCACAGTTTTACAAGGCCTAGAGCCTATTACATAGTTCCACTTTTATACTCAATGTATGTGCAATATCAAGTACCTTTTTCTGTACAGGTCCGACCCTTTGGGATCTGACCTCGTCCCTTTTTGTATTAATGCTTAATCCTTTAGACCGAGTAGTGTCGTAATGTCCATGCACTTGTACAGTGTATATTATCATTCATTTAGTGTACAATGTGCGTACTTATTATTGTGGTGAGGCGGGCATTGCCATGTACTTGACATCTTTAGCCTTGACCCTCACCAATCATAATATGTACATGTGCAGTGTACACTGTATATATTTAGAGTAAGAGGGAAGGAAGCCCGTCCATGAAAACCTGTATATATGTTACAGTAGGCTTTCGGTGTTCCATGTGTGCCTCGGGTACTTGGTAAAGTCATAAGAAAAGAAGATGAATGTTTTCAAAAAAGTGGAATTCACACATCAACTAAAAGTAAAATATTAACGATGTCAACAATTTGGTAACACTCTAATGAACAGGCTGACTATATACACACTACATATTTCAATGGGATACGATAGATATTGGCAAGTAAATTCGCCAGATTTGAAGAAAATTTCGTATCTCAACATAAAATAACACTTTTTTCAAAAACCAACATGCTCAACAAAATGAGGAAAAATAAAACTGATGGATTTAATCTTGCTGCAATTGGTTAAGTTGAAATCCAAATTTAAACTTTGCTCCTTCATAATAAAAAAGACCTACAAACTCCGAAATTGCGGTTAAAATGAGCAAATTTGTGCAACACGTTTCTCTAACATCAGGACTCCATATATTTAATTTGATTCATGGTGTATAGTTCAGATACCATTTTAGATGGTAGGCTAGTTTGTGGGCCCTACAACATGCCCACACTAAATGAAAAGAGTGCTCAAACTATAGGCTATGTCAATAAACAATAATGTTTGTCTCTCCATAAAAATGATTTTGATTGGATGCTATAACTGTGACGTATTAGGCGCCACAGCCGTGCGCATGTGCATTGCTGTTTAGCAATGAGAAAGCGCATCACGATTCAGGGGAATTGTCTACTCGCTTAATGCCAGCGACTTATGTGCTCATATTTTTAAACCGAGGAGCACATCGAACACAAAATCCTGATAGATGAGCCTCCTTCTCTCTTACTCCTTGGTACCAGTAAAACTATAATCTGGTAAGCAATACCCGCATGATGCCAGGCAACCCCCTCTTCCCAAACTGTGAAAAGGATTATATTACATGTATTTATATTGAATAACTGCTCTCCAACATAGCATTGCACTTTCTACTCATGCAAGCGAAATAATTGAATTCAATTCAGACTTACTTCCCCTGTAGTAATTAATTTTATTAATGTTGCAAAATTAAGCATTTTTACTAAAACATAACAAATAGAAATCTAATGTTCGTTATGAAAAACCCATTCGATGTGGTATTTTTAAAAATGTGATCTTCAATATGACCAGTTCTGATGTCGATATATAATAGTACATACACCTGTGTAAATCCAATCTGAATTTTATCAGTATGCGTCTTGTTCTTGGAAGTGATTGTACATATTTGAACTTCTTATGCTAAATTTGTGTCACCAGCATAGAATAGCTAGTTCTGAAAATAAAATTGGGTCGTGGTGAAAGACAGGAACTCGATGCAAGAAATAAATAAAGTGAGCGTCGTCTGGGACAATGTATAAAATTTCAATCCTAGTAATATTGTAGTATCTGTGCGCCTGGGACCAGGTCTAGACCGGCTCAGACAACTACTGGCTTGCAAGAGAAGAGAGAGAGTAACTCCAACTGGTTGTAGATCTAGGCTATTGTCAACCCGCTAGCACTGCGGGTGGACCACACGAGCAGTGTTGCCCAGTGCCTCATACTCATATGATTACTTTTGTATTTACCCTATCGTGTGCACATATACTTATACCTATGTACTAATAAATCACTTGCATTTATATTACACAATTACTTGGATATGCTTGTAACTGATTCAGTATACTTGTTACATAATATATGTTTTGTACCCGCCATTAAAGAGCTGGGGTCCCAAAATTAGTTGTAATCTTTCAATTTATTATACACTGCGTTAATGTCTACATCATTATGGGCATTTTTTGCATATGACCGACCTTAAAAAGGTCCGACCTCGCACATTTCGCCACCATCTTGTTGTGTAATTTCCGGACAATACCTTCCCTTTTACTGAAAAAATTTATGGGAAATGCAAAAGTACACAAAGCGTGTGCGTTTGTATTGTCAATCAAGTGATGCTTGGACTCCATAAAGACACATCTACATGTATTATACAGGATTACATGTAAATAGTACAGATGCTTCTCTCATGGCTACAGTGTACAACATGTAAGTTACAGTAGTTTGTGCTCTTGGCCTCATTGGACCTTGAAGCCCAAATTATCTACTAAGATAGAGCATACATTAAATTCTCAAGATTTATTCTCAGCATTAACTCGGCCCTATGGGTCGCACACGAAAACTACCATAACATAGCACTTACTGTTCACTCTCTATATTGCGATAAGGAAGCGAGTCTAGTCCACTTACTCCTAGGCTCTTCTCGCACCTGTACAATCGTACTTTTGCGCCCAAAATGTTACAGTATTTATCTATTGTAAATTATTAACAAGGACAGCAGTTTTTGTATTGCCTTTGATTGAATGTCTACTACAACTTGTGTGTACTGGAGAGATGCGCATACCCTTAAAAGTGACAAAGTTATATTTGGACTTGTCTTCTCTTTTGCAAAAGTGGATAACTCTTAATACACAAGTAGCTCGCATGTAAGGCGCATATCAACTCATTACAGCAACTTATTTTATGACAAAAATTGTAATTTCCTACAAAGATTAAAGGCGAAAGGAAGTAAAATCCTGGTTCCTTGCATTGCGCAAAACTTTTGTTCAGCGTAACATTGTTATCACTTTATTGCAAGATAATCCTTGTTCAAGTAAGCACATGTAAATAGTTTTTCGTATTTGCTCAAATTTCTCTGGCAAAGCCCACAAAGTGTCATAATAAAGCTACATTGTGTACAAAGCGCACACATGCAAGTGCAAGCAACTGTGGTATGGTATGCTTGGAAGGATGGGTGTAAAGAAAGATTTTCCCCTCCATCTGACTATTTGGAAGTAATCTCCCTTGTCAGCTTTGCATCATTTTGATTATAGTGTAAAAACAATTTTAATCTGCCAAAATACGCTGATTATTTTACAACGTAATGTTGGCCTGCCTTTCTAAACACAATTCTAATTAATAAATAGCTAAATCTTTGTTTTCAAGTTAAATTAGCTACACATACACCTGTTGCTACAGTGTCGGGGACATACATAATATTCATCCATTAGTATTATTTTAAATTGGAATATACGAAGTGGAAGATAAATCTAATAATATTTGATGGGTGTTGCTTTCAAAGAAAGACACCTTCATAGTAGAGGTAAAAATAACTTTTCCTTAATTGGTTGACGCTAACAGTGTTTATACAATGAACAATGTTGGTGTAGGATAATAGTTCAATTATAAATAGTAGTACAAGACCATTTTTTATTCATTGCATGCCTAGTATTCAGTTACTTGTCTAAGTAACATCATCACAGGATAAAAGTACATACACGTACATACAGTGGGCCTGATGTGAATGGAAAACCAGTTAATATTTAGTTGTGGATTAACAACATAAGAACTACCTGTTGAGTAAGAAAACATAACGATACCTCAAGCGTGATTTATATCTAGATGGTTTCTTTCAGTTCATTGAACGCCGATTAATTACACGTAGTTCAAGAATTTGACAACCAGCTGCGGGTGACAGAGTGGCCCCCTCCTGCCCCCACAAAATAGCAACCCTGTAAGTCGATGAACTCGCCTCCACCTAACATTTTATTAGTAACATGCAACGATGCACATGTATGCTGTAGTAGAGTGATTTTGTCAATCTTGTACATGTTTTGAAGATTCAGTGAGGAATTCATGGGTAACCCATGAGCAATGATGATAACGAGAAGTTGTCCGTTCCCAAATGTGGAACAGATAACTCTTGGTTATGATTACAGGGTTATTGGCAACAAACTTGCTGCCACAGACTAACCTTTTCACCGCAGTTTCTATTATGCTACCTTGTACTATGCACTTCTTTTAGATAATCGCATCACATGTAAACGAAAGAAATGGATTATTTTATTTGACCTGCAACACTGATTCCATTAAATAGAATACAGTGGCTATATACATGTACATTTATGTAGTGTTTCGACCAACATTTCGTCATAATTGAGTGAGGAATACCATAAGTCACTTAAGTGTAATATAATGGCAAAAGAGACGGATTCTCTCAGTTCCTCGAACGCTGATTGGTTCATGACTTTGTCTGCTCAGTGTGGGTGACCGAGTGCGACCTCGCATAATATAACTACAAGTTGATAGGCAGTGCTCCACCTACCCTTCTATTTTAAACATACTATGCGACAGTCAGCGACTTTGTCAACTTTTAATCTGTAATAAGAAGATAACGAGCAGTGCTCCAATACCAATTTTACTCAGCTCATGCCAGGAAAGCAAATAAGGTGCACTGTTTTAATATGTGTTTACTAGCACATCAAGTGGTTCAGCCATGTTAACCTCTACCAAGTATAAATTCCATGTGCTTTGTATCTAATTATCCTAACATATTTTTGACTAGATTAGAGATGAGAAGTTGTCTGTTCCCAAATATGAGGTAGGCAACTCCTGGTTATGATTACTCGGTTATAGGTAACAGACTCTGTTCCTATTGACTAACCATTTAAGTGCAGTTTCCCATATGTTACTGTGCAATCACCTTTTTTCATTCCTGTTTTTGAAATAACATTGTATATGCACATGTACATAATATTCTATATGTGTATAAATTTGTGTTAAGTGCATACATTCAATTAGCTTTAAGCATTCTCTCTTTCAAAACAAAGTAACCCATAGTTCACCATCATATGAATAATGTACTTGTCTCCTCAAATTCCACAGTCTGATCGGCTGAAGCTGTTTTGTAGTAATGAAAAGCTTATGTAATTAATATAATAATGGCAAATGAATAGTTACATTAATAATAATAATAATATATTATTATTGTGACAACAACTATATATGCATTGAATTTATCCATTACAAAAGATAATATTTACACTCTCACTGTTGGATTGCTTGTGCTTCATTTCTAGTATTTGTGTATGCTGTAGAGAGGAGTATATTCTTACAGATGGAAAAATTAGATTTGGATTTGTCTTCTCTTTTTCAATCATGCTATAACTATGTATTATGCATAACTCTCAATGCATACGTACACTGTAGCTTGCATGCAGATCGCATATCAACTTATTACAGCAACTTATGTTATGACAAAGATTATGATATCCTAACAACATTAAAGGGGAAGCGAAAGAGTTCATGTTTCTTTCCATAGCGTAAAACTTCCGTTCAGCAGAATATTGTCATCATTTGATCGCAAGATAATCCTTGTTTGTACATGTATCTACATTGTATTTGATCAAATTTCCTAATGGGCAAACCCACAAAATGTTCTAAAAAACTTACATGTACATTATATACTAGAGCGCAGGCATGCGCACACACGCACGCGTATGCAACTGCAGAGGCGGTATGGTACGCTTGGAATGATAAATGGTAAGAAACATTAGGCGTATTCGGATATTGCACCATGCAAGCTTATAAATAGCAATATGCGGCAATAACAATATATTTTAATCAATAATATAGCGCTAGCTATAACGCAAGGCAAGGCGTGCCTGGCAATAATAATATAAAGTATATTCACTTAGCGAGGGGATTTCCCTTCAGAGCAAGCACTAGACACGCCTGCACGCTCAAGTTGTATTCGGATAGTTAGACCAGTGCTATATGAACCAGTACCAGTTTCCGAATACGCCTATTATTGCATTTTAAACCACTACTGTCTCACCATTCAATATTTGCAAAGAATACTGGTCATCTTATTTCATGAAGATTGGTGTGCTGTTTGTCTTTGTAAACCTAGTGGCAGCCAAGATAAACTCATTTGAATATTGGCTATTATGACCTTCATTCAGCATTGAGACCTGTTAAGTTCCTATGGCTATGCCTGTTCTAAGTCTATACTTGTAACTTATGTACATAGGTAAGCTACTAACATCAAATAGCCCAGTAATCTTATTGAGCCAACACTAACTGTCATTCTATAAATAACTCTTGTGCACAGTGATGAACAAGTAAGTTAGAGTCATGCCCACAAAAAACAATGCAATGCATTGCAAGTCCTATGGCTATCTCTGTAGCACAGTTTTATATTAACTGCTTGAGAGCTTCCAAAATTCCCAGCATAGGCTGATTGAAGGTGAAATCAGCCAATATTAAAATAGGGTTTTCTTGGCAGCTGTTAGGTTACCAAAGACAAACAACACATCAATCTTACTGAAAAAGGATGAACAAGATTATTTGAAAATATTGAATGGTGCGACAGTAGTGGTTTAAAGTCCCATTATTCACAATATTGTGATGACTTTGTTATTGTTACAAGTTTGTGTCTAGTTGTGGTTCATTGTTTGTGTTGACATTATAAGCTGTGTTGATATATAAACTTGATGATGACGCTTGAGTTAATTTGGGCTGCCTATGATTGATAGGCAGCACATAGCAGTTTCATCATGTTATACACTTTACAATCATGTTGTTGTTTGCAAACAAGTGATGACGCATCATAGACTGAATTTAGCAGCATTTTATGATTCATATTTTGACGTAAACATATTGTAATACTTTGCTGCCTGCTATATAAGCTGGCTTTGAGAACACAATAAATGAGAAGTCAAGTGAGAATAATCAGTGTAGTAACTGGACTGAGTAAACAGAGCACAAGCTATTTCGGCAATATGTCGGTAAAGGTGTCAGATTTGGTGAAGGTTTATGAAGATGGCTCAAGTGGAGACATTGTAGAATGGTTACAGAAACTTGAGCTAGTGGCAGAGCTACAGAAGATTACAGAGTTAAAGAGCTTCCTGCCCTTGTTTCTGTCAGGATCGGCATTTGCTGTCTACAATCAACTAGCACCAGAAGTACGAGATGACTATCAGAAATTAAAGGCAGAGATTATCCAGGCGTTTGGCAATAACAGTTTCCAGTCATATGACCTGTTAGTCAGACGCAGTTACAGGCAAGGTGAGACAGTAGATGTTTACTTGGCAGAGCTTAAGAGGTTGGTGGTGCAGATAGGACAAGGTGATCCGGAACCACTACTGAGATGTGCTTTCGTGGCTGGCCTGCCTGCGGACACAGCCATACAGCTTAAGTCATTGGCGTCAGTGGAAAAGATGTCATTAAGTGACTTGGTTAGTAGAGCACGAATGATGCTCTCAGCAACAGAGGATATGTCATGTGCTGTCGGAACAAGCAGGCAAGGGCAGTGTTTCAAGTGTTTTGAGTACGGACACCATGCCAGACAGTGCAATAAAGGAAAATCAAGTGCTAAGCGGCAGATAGTTTGCTTCAAGTGCAGGCAACCTGGACACATTGCAAAGTGGTGCAAGAGTCAGGAAAACGAGGAAGGGAGCTCATCAGCGCCGGATGCGCTCCCCATCAACAAACAATAAAAAAGTCGGTGCTACCATTTATAACCATGTATGTTAACAATATCAAGGTTAAGGCTCTCGTGGACACAGGTTGTGAGCAGTCGGTGATGTTGGAAAGCTCTTGTGGACGAGCTGGACTGAAGCCTGGAGGTAGAGCGAGGATTGTTAGCATGTTGAATGGAGAGAAGACATCATGCAGTGGCACAGTGATGGCTTGCATGGACATTAATGGCAAAATACTCGAGGTGGAGTGCTTAGTGGCAAAGAGGCTAGTTAGAGATGCCCAGTTGATAGTTGGGATGGATGCTATACAACAGATGGGTGGAGTCATAGTAGGAAAGACAGTGGTCTTTGGAGTCGACAGTGAATCTTGCGTGGTTGGAGCAGGAGCTGTAGTTGACAGAATAGAGGTAGATGTGCCACAAAGGGAGAACAGCCGTTGTTTGGAACTAGATGATACAGATTTCTCAGCAAACTTCAATGGAGAGCGGTGGATTGTTAGCTGGAAGTGGAGCAAAGATGAAGCAGTACTAACAAATCAGAAGGCAATGTATGCAGTAGCGGAGGAACACAAAGAAGAATATGAATCTGAACTGGAGAGGTGGATAGCTGATGGATGGCTAATGGAGCATGATGAGCACGTTCATGGAGCTGTCAGAGGCCTAATACCACTGATGGCAGCCAGACAACCGAATAAACCAAAGAAAGTGAGACCGGTTATGGACTACAGGGAGTTAAACAGATGGCTAATCAGTAACCCAGGGGTGGACACAGCAGTATGCCAAGACAAGATTCGGAGTTGGCGAAAAGGAGGGCAAAATGCGTGTTTGTTAGACCTAAGGAAAGCCTATTTACAGATCCATATGGAGCGAGCATTGCAGAGATTTCAAGCTGTGAAGTTTAAAGGAAAGCTGTATGTGATGACAAGGATGGGATTTGGTCTGAGTGTTGCTCCAAAGATTATGTCAAAAATTTTAGACAAGGTGTTGTCCCTTGATGAGGAGATCAATGGTGGAACAGATCATTACATCGATGACATCTGGGTTAACATGGATAAAGTCTCAGCGGAGAAGGTTAAGTCGCATCTGAAGAAGTTTGGTCTGGAAACAAAAGACCCAGAACCCCTGTCAAGTGCACGTGTTCTTGGTTTAAGAGTTGAGTGTGACAATAAAGGCACCTACTGTTGGAGGAGAGATGGACTGCTGCCGGATATGGGGGAACAAGTCACAAAACGAGAGCTCTTTTCTATTTGTGGAAAACTGATTGGACACTATCCTGTTGCTGGATGGATGAGAACTGCTTGTAGCTATGTAAAGAGACTGACCCAAGCAGCTGGATGGGATGAAATGATCTCAAGTGAAGCAGAATCCATTGCTAGGGAGATAATCACTAGGGCTAAGGAGCGTGATCCTGTCAAAGGAGATTGGGTGGTCAAAGAAGAAACAAACTGTAAAGTGTGGTGTGATGCTAGCAGCCTAGCCATAGGAGCTTGCCTGGATGTAAATGGAAAAATTATCGAGGATGCAGCATGGTTGAGGAAAGAAGATGACGGAACACACATCAATGTTGCTGAATTAGAATCAGTGCTAAAGGGTGTGACGCTGGCACTCAAGTGGGGTTTCAAGCAGCTGTCTGTGATGACTGATTCAGCGACGGTTTATAGCTGGGTCAAATCAGTGTTAGAGGACACAAGGAGACCTAAAGTTAGTGGTATGAGCGAGATGATTGTGAGACGGAGGCTTGGTCTACTAAGCCAACTGGCGGAGGAGTATCAGGTGAAGATATCTATTGATTTGGTGAAGTCCCAAGATAATGAAGCTGATGTCCTTACACGAGTACCTCAGAAATGGTTAAGAAGACCAGCAGTTGCCACTGGAATGACAACAGAGTGCAATATGGAGGCTGATATTCTACAACTTCATAACAAGCACCATTTTGGGATTGATAAAACACTACACTTGGCAAAAAGGCTTATCGGGGCAGAAGTTCAGCGAGAGGAAGTGGAAAATGTGATAAAATCATGCCATTTGTGCAGATCTATTGACCCAAGTCCAATCACATGGGAACATGGTTCATTGGAAGTATCTGACGTGTGGAGCCGCCTTGCTGTGGACATAACTTACATGGATGGAAAGCCGTACCTCTCATTGATTGACTGTGGACCCAGTAGATTTGCTATCTGGAGCAGCCTGGCAAGTGAGAATGCTGAGACGGTGGTCAAGGCGCTCAAGAGAGTTTTTCTGGAGCGAGGACCTGTCAGCCAACTACTGTGTGACAATGGCCCATGCTTTGTGAGCTGGAAGATGAAGGAGTTTTTGGCAGAATGGAGAGTTGAACAAGTTTTTTGCTGTGCTTATCGACACTCTGGAAATGGGATTGTTGAACGAAATCATAGAACAATCAAAAGAGCTGTAGCTAGAACTGGCAGATCAGTAGAGGAAGCTGTTTACTGGTACAACAACAGTCCTTTGTCAAATAAAGTCGTTCCTGCTGAGACTTTGTACAGATACAGACCTAGATTATGGGGTGAGAAAACTGTTGCTGGCCAGAAGATCATTAACTCTGGGTTTAGAGAAGGTGATGTTGTATATGTGAAGCCACCAAACAGACGCTGCACATCTGTGTGGAAACCTGGCAGAGTGACTAAAATAGTGTCACATCACACTGTAGAAGTGGATGGAATAAACAGACACATAGTTGACTTGAGATATGGCTGGCAACCGGATTCTGGTGATGGAAGATTGGCAAATGACGAAGAGCACAAGTCAAGTGGAGTAGAAGTAGAATGGCTTCAAGATATGAATGGCATTGACAACCAAATGAATGATGGTGAACCAATAGAAGACTCAGATGAGGATGAAACTAATATGCGGAGATCCACCAGAGAGATAAAGCTACCAGAACGTTATGGCACTTACTACACTCATTGACTTTGATGTGATCTTGAGATCATGGGGGAATGTGATGACTTTGTTATTGTTACAAGTTTGTGTCTAGTTGTGGTTCATTGTTTGTGTTGACATTATAAGCTGTGTTGATATATAAACTTGATGATGACGCTTGAGTTAATTTGGGCTGCCTATGATTGATAGGCAGCACATAGCAGTTTCATCATGTTATACACTTTACAATCATGTTGTTGTTTGCAAACAAGTGATGACGCATCATAGACTGAATTTAGCAGCATTTTATGATTCATATTTTGACGTAAACATATTGTAATACTTTGCTGCCTGCTATATAAGCTGGCTTTGAGAACACAATAAATGAGAAGTCAAGTGAGAATAATCAGTGTAGTAACTGGACTGAGTAAACAGAGCACAAATATTATGTAGAAGTAATCTCCCTGGTCAGCTTGGCACTGCTCCAATCACACTATAGGTCATTGTAACCTGTGACAATAGCTAGATTATCTTCTAATGTGTAGTTGAAAAACGTCTCTAAAGACAATTTCCATTACTAATGTTAAATCTCTGTTTTTCTCAGTTATTTTTGCTATACATACATCCATTGCGACTGGTCTAGAATAACCATATTTACACATATAACCTGTGTTGAGAATATTATTGTCTAGCATAAAGTGAAAGAGTAATACTATTATTTGATGGTGTCGCTTGCAATGAAAGTCACCTTTAAAGTGGAAGCAAAAAAAATCGCTGCAAGTTGATGCCAATTGTTTTTTATACACACTGTAGGGTAGATGTAGGGTTATGTTAGTTAGACAATTATGTTTTTCTCATAAAAACAAAGAATATCTACTGCAGAATATATCGCGGTAGCATGTCAAATAATAGTATTAGCCAGTGACTATGTGCAGCATTTTGACATACATTGAGCCATAATTGAGTGAGGGACAACATATCAATACAATGTACATGTTGCAGGTCGAGCTTATCTATAATGGGAGTGATTCTTTCAGTTCATCGAACGCTGGAAGGTTGGGGACCCTGGCTTCGCCCAGCCTTCTATTATAAACACACTATATTATAATAGTGCATTTTTTTAAACCTTGCAAAGTTTTTATTAATGTAGATATGTGACTGGAAGCGCTGGCCAGAAATTTGACCTGTAGTGCATGATCTGGCTTTATTATGGCCATTTTTTTTAAACTGCTATTTTGCTCCAGGTAAATGCTGAAAAATTTATTGGCGATCACAGCTAGCAGCTAACTTATTCCTAATGCTGATTTATTATGTTACTGCATGTACAAGATGTATTCCTTTAATGTCGTAATGGATGCTTTATTTCACAACTTCAGCTGTAATTTACTCACAGTGGCCTCGGGACGTGGGTTCAGTATTCTGAACAGAAATACATGCATGCTACCAGTAATTGTCTTGGCTTTTTGGATCTGTTGGATTGGTATTACTAACACCTCCAGGTCATCCAGGTAATTTTTCACATTTTTCCCATGAGCAATGATCGTAACGAGAAGTTATCTGTCCCCAAATATGGGGCAGGCAACTCCTGGTTACGATCACTGGGTTATGGGTAACAAACTCTGTTCCCACAGACTAAACTTTTGAATGCAGTTTCAATTATGTTATTGTGAAATGTACTTGCTTCTTTCAATCTCACTTTTGAAATCACATGTATAATTTATGTACAAATGTACGTGTATGCAAAATTCCTGCTGAGGGCATACGTTCGTAGTACCATCATGTTGCACGTTGTGCTTTTTTAGTAATGCAAAGCTTATGTTGATTGCATGTTTGATAGTGATAAATGTAAAAATAGGATTAAATTGTTGCATTAATAATACATGTAATTACACCTTGTGACATTGTGACAATTATAACATTATGCATTGTATTTACCCATTGCAAAAAATAATAATAGCAGTCACCATTTGTGTATTGCTTTTGTTTGATTTCTAGAATCTGTGTATTTACTGGCAAGAGGTGCATAATATGCTTACAAGGGGAACGTAAAATATTGGATTTGTCTTCTCTATTGCAGGTGTGCTATAATTACATAACATTTAATAAGCATGTAGCTATTGTTAGCAGAAGGGATATCGAGTCACTAGAAAGACCTATTCGAAGACAACAATTACAAATGTCTGGTCTTTCTGCATAGCTCAAAATTCATGCCGATAAATTATTGTTATCATTTGAATGCAAGATAATCCTTGTTTGTGAGTAAATTTATATTTGTTGGAGTTTCTCAATAGGCAAACCCAACAATAGTATATGAGTGATTCTTATAGTATAGGCAAAATTAGGCCACTCTGCCTCCAACGCCTTCCATGGTTAACTGTGATCCATAAATATTATAAGCATTCATTATTTTTGAGGAACAAAACAGAACTGTTTGGTTTGTATTCATAGTGTAGTTTACTTGTCATGACAAACATGTACATGTAGAAGTACCGTTATGGGCTAAAAAAAGTGTGCATGAAATAATGAAGACAATTTGAGATTGTTCCCAAACAAGTCAACATAATGCAATAGTGATTAGTGTAATTATCTACCCCTTGACACTCCACAATGATTTTTTCTAGACATTATACAATGTAAATCATGAACTCACAACATGGATGTACAATGTAGAGCAGTGCAGCGGCATGTCGTTTACTACAAATGTACATGTACATGCACATACATGTTGTTATTCGTAAGTTATTTGTATTTCCGATTGTTCAAAGTAGGACTCCACAGGTCCAATGTAAAAGGATGGTACAGTACACATCATAGATGAGCTCATGAAGGCAAATTATTTCACACTAAATAAAAAAATAATTAGATAAAATATTGCCATCAGGTAGCAAGAGCATCTTCAAGGAAAATTCTAAATACAAGACGTATTACTTCAGCTGGAAGATTGAACTTCTGTAAGTTTTCTTTATTGTAATTTCACAAAGGGGCAGACAGAAATGTATAATTGTATAAATTGAGAGTGAATGGAAAGATCAGTGATATACATGTATGTACATGTATATGGTAGTATACATGTATTTCAGCCTGTGTTGTCATCTTAGAGAGACACAGAGCCTAACCTCCAATATGCTACAACACAGAGTATTTGTAACATTAACAGGTTTAGCAGAGTGTATTATTTTTAAGCTGGCTAATAGCCAACACCGC
This sequence comes from Bugulina stolonifera, assembly GCA_935421135.1. Lineage (NCBI taxonomy): Eukaryota > Metazoa > Bryozoa > Gymnolaemata > Cheilostomatida > Bugulidae > Bugulina > Bugulina stolonifera. The sequence goes on along the minus strand of OW285197.1, from coordinate 5,453,043 downwards.
TACCCACAATGCAGCAGGATCTGTAGATCTCTCTCTTTATCCACTTGATTCCTTTATTATTTGGATCTCTGCAGAGTCCATCCACATATTTACCACCAGGACAAGGTAGGTTGTTCATCTGGCAGGTTCCATGGAACTCAGTGGAGTTTTGGCAAGCTATAACAAGTACATGTAGACATCAGTGTCTTTAGCAGACAAGTATTGACTAAACTTATTCCTAAAATAGGACTAGTGCGTTATCTCAGAGGGTAACAATCACAGAGGATATTTTACTTGAAGTTGATTCAACAGCTTCCCCAATACTTTTTAGTTGTAAGTAAAACTTTAGCTATTTGCAGTATTGACTTAACTCACGTGTGTTGTCAAATTTTGATGGAGGTCTTGGACTAGTTGGAGGAGTGGTCTTGGTGGTGGGGGTGTTAGTGGTGGGGGTCTTGGTGGTGGGGGTCTCGGTGGTGGTGGTCTTGGTGGTGGTGGTCTCAGTCGTGGGGGTCTCGGTGGTGGTGGTCTCGGTGGTGGGGCTCTCGGTGGTGGGGCTCTCGGTGGTGGGGGTCTTGGTTGTGGGGGTCTCGGTGGTGGGGGTCTTGGTTGTGGGGCTCTCGGTGGTGGTGGTCTTGGTGACGGGCTCTGAAATATAAATTTCAATGGCTTTAAACTTGAAAAATTTGAATGTTCAACATGGTGAATATACATGTACAGTGCAGTACATGTACAATGAAAACCTGCCGCCCACAGAAATAAAGGTCAATGTGCCAGTCCGATACAAGCAAAGAATGGACAGATGCAAGTACCACTGTTGTATGCTAGTCATACATGGTCTATTTTAAAAGCAGCTTGGGTAAATGTGGTTCTGCAGAATCTGGACTATCATATTAATTTTGAAATATTTTCTTTGCAGATAAATTCTCAGTACCTACCGGTAGTTGTAGTTGTGTTTCTGATGACGGGGGTTATTGGTGTTCGGGTCATCCGTTTCAACACTGCACCTTCTGGGCCTGATCCAACTATCTATAATTGGGATTTAATACAAGTTTTAAACTGATAATTTATAGCCATGCTGTTATTTGGACCTGATTCTGACGAGCATGCACGAAAATAAAATATTTTGAGCTGCTTCCACATAGGACAGATAACTCCAAGTATGCTAATGAGTCTACACGACATGCAATTGTGAGCCGGGATAGCTATAGACTACCCTGCTATCATACATGTACATGTTTACATCCATGATTGACCACTACTTACTAGCGGTGTATCAGATTTACAGCCATGTATTACATAATGTTACTTTGAAGCTTTGTACAGCCTAGCACAAACAAGATGGCCCCGATCACAAGATAGTCCCGTTATTACACAATTTTGAACTTTGATATCTACAACCGAAGATTTGGTTAAACTACTCTGATAGCATTGGTTGGTATGAAACCAGCAGACACTAAATCTACTAGAATATATAAAAGCTAGCATTCTGCATCGATCTACTGCGATACTCTTGATATTATTACTATAATAATGTTCTATTGAGAAACATCATCTGCTTGTACTTACAGCTCAACTTTCTACTACAGACTGTAAGTTTATTTTTATACTAAATTACTTTCTTGTCAAACTACTATTTTTTGGGGCATCAATGAAAATATATATATATATATATGAAACATAGCCTTTTTATAACTTAGTCAGTGCTCTATGCAAAGAAATCTTATCTGAAATTATTATGCTATTAAAACACCCCTGCATTGTTGTTTTAAAATACAGAATGTAGTTTAGTACTAAAACACATAAATTACAGCTCAGTGCCCTCTGTTTAGTGGAACTCGGAGATCACAGTTGATAGGAGTGCACCTTACACAACCATTGCACGATCAATTGACCTCTTTCTATGTAATATACTTGTCAACATTGGTATATTACAGACAAATTTTTAATGGGTAATTTAATGTAATTAATACACTTTGTAGTGGGTGAAACTTGTTTAATATATCTAAATCCTGGTGTTTACTTATTGTTATAAATAGAACCACCCTAATAGTTCATCTGACCAGAAATAGTAGCATTAGCTTATTTCACTCACTACACAATCATGTAATTGTATTATTTACATGTATTATACTCACATCGATGTGAAATTTTCCAATTGGTACAACAAATGATCGTGTGGAGTAAGAGTTTGGTCCAGTAGAGGTCATTGGAGAGATGATTAATGAGGAGTCAGCAAGGGCACGAATATTCATTGTGCCAAAGTTACCGTCTCCTATGATCTCTATATTCACTTTCACAGTTGATCCTAAACAAATAGAAATAAGTCTCTTTAATTGTAAAAATTCCACTGCAAGCAATAATATGCAAGTAATGCAATACGCAAGCACTGTTTAGAACTATCACACATGTACATGCAACAATGGTTTCTGTTGGAAGTTTCAAAGAAGTACATGTACTTTGACTTATGAACACGCACTATCATAAACAGGTCTACATGTTACATGTATTTACACAGCATGTGGCTACAAAAACCATCTGAAATATTTGTCATTATTATGAGAAGATACACACTATTTACCACTTTTATCTTATAGACAACAATACAATATGTTTGACTAAGATGATGTACAATTGCAATCAACTACAATGATTGTTACCTGCAACCGGTTGTCCGACAGCATTTCCAGTGCCTGCGTCAACTATCTCATACTTGAAATCAATGCTACTCGTTCCTGCAAAAAATTTTTTCTGGTTTACTGTTATGTATTCTCATGTTGTACTACATACGCAAGACTGGATTTACATGACTGTAATGCACATATCATCCATTTTAAATATTACATGTGTTAAGGCAACAAATTGTAATACATTGTGTGATAGTTGCCTTAGAAGTTGTAGAACTAATATAATTATATTTAGTTAGGAATCCACCATGTAAATCACATACCAGTTATCAGAAGTTTGTGATCTGAAGTCGATGAGTACCTCACAGACCAGGTCCCAGGGGTCGGGTTGGGAATTTTAACAATGTATGCATTAGGAAGGTCAAGCAGAACGACACCTGGTGGGAATGTAAGTGCGGACCCTGTGAAAATGAATAAAAAGAGAAAATGTACATGTAATCTGTCATTTTAATATTATCATTATAATATTACAGATTACATGTATATAGTCTCTTTATTATAAATTGCACAGTTATAGTGTATTTTGTGTTTAAATAATCTATATATTGTCATCTCCTTGATGAGTCAAAGATTTGTGCAGTATAATATGCTCTCACAGCTTCAGCTGAAAGAATTGATTGATATGCATCTTAATTTGCTTTTACCTAAATTATCTGTAAGTGAAAAATGTGCATTGGCCCCGGTGAGAGAAATAACCACTTCCGACAAGGTTGCGTCTACAGAGAAACTTCCAATTCCGAACCAGGCGGCACTCGGTGATTCCAGTGATTTCAAATGAACTTTGAATAGCCCAGCTGCGCTAGAAGAAGGAAGAACTAAATCCTTCACCGTTTCTAAAACCTGAAACAAAAAAACTATCATGTTTCAATGATTCCAAGACCTGAAACCAATTAACCATATCCTGTGACAGGATGCCAAACAAAATTGTAGGTTTGCTGCCTGTGTTAGACATTGATAGAAGAGTCCACTATCACTGCGGTATTTCTTGCGATTGCAGCCATTTGATGTATCAAATGAGCCTATATTCTTGATTCAGCATCATACAAGTACATAATTATAATCACACAAATGTGTGCCTAGCATCGTTGTCTAGAGAGCACATTTTACACTGTAAAAGTATTATAACTTTCAGGAGATTTGGTAAGTAGGAGTTCAAATTCAACTTAGAGAGAATTGCATAATTCTGTGTACTTTCTTAAACCTACCGTAGCTACATCATCCTTATTCACAGCAAATACATAACCGCCACTAGCAGAGGCTATCTCATAGTATACTTCATTTCCAGGTGCACCAACAGAAGGGGCAGAAACTGGTTCACTATCACTGAATGCTTTGTGGAGATCATTGGCATGCGAATCATCAGAAAAGGCGACACCGGCTGATGGTGAGTCCGATGAAGGACAGGAACCAGTCAAGAGAAATGTAAGCTGTCAATCAACAGTCAAAAGAATTGTAGCGACTATCAAAGTTTTAAAATTCTGCTTGGTACATTGTAGATTAAACTTTCGGATGGGTTTGGGATATTTGACTGTGTTCATCAAACGTTCGACCACTACGAAGATATTGGAACCAACTTGAGATTGCATGTAGTCTGAAGACTTAACTACATGTACATGTAAGTTGTGCCATTATAGTGACATTGTACCAGCACAGTAACCAGAAAATTCTTGCCAATACATACATTGTATGTGTAGAAGCAGAATGAAAAAGTTTTAGTTTTTGTCCGCCTAAGAATAAAAATTTTAGTGGACTAATAAGTTTGGATTCATCACACCATTATCTTACATGTATTTAATGGAAGCAGATATGAAATATTTGCAGATACTCAGATGCATGAGCCTTACTCACCGTGCTACCAGTACTAGAGATAAGACTGTTGATTGCTGGAAGTAAATGAAGATCATTGGCAGATGCGTCAGTGAAGCCAATGATAATTGAACCAGGTTGTGATATTGTCAAGGCGTGAAGAACTGCTGTCATTGAGTTTTCAGGGCAATCTCCACCTCCCTGAATACATATGTTATACATGTACATGGTCACACTCCGTTAAAGGTGAATATTTACAGTAGCCATAATCTAGACACAACTCAAAATGACAAAAAGCAATCTACATAATACTTGCATTAAATTCAAGATGCTAGCACCAAAATATGCTAAATAGCTACAAGCGTGTCTGATTCAGACAGGCAGTGTCTAGGCATGGGGTAAACTCACCATAGCTGCGGGTGTTTAATACACAAAACTTAGAGCCTAATCAAAAATTTACTCGTATATACACGAACATTATGCTGTGCTAACCTGTTATAAACAAGGAACATGTACATGTACTGTACATGTATCACAGTGGTCAATCAAGACATAATCATAAAAAAAAACATATGAAATTAGTTGTACTTACACTGTAGGAAAGAGCGTTAATTGATGGTAACAAGGCCAGAGCTGTTGTTGTTGTCACAGTTGGTGGCAGCGCTAAAAAATGTATAATGTATAATATGATCATTATGAAACAAAATCACTGTTAAATTATACAATGTTGAAACATGTAGTTAATTATCTGGGAGGGGAAATCGCTAATTAGTGAGCTTCTCTAGTGTGAATGAATTTTACCATCTGCTAGTTGGTACCGGATGTTATTTTGCTTAGAACGTGCTTAGTTCATGTAAAGGAGTAGCCGTGGCTTAGGGGTTAGAATGCTAAACTTTAATGGATAAGATTCCAGGTTCGAATCCCAGTCACGGTGGTGTTAGGAACAGCATCCAGCCACAATGCTTCTGTGTCTCATATAGAAGTCGTTGGGGTAATGCAAGCCAGCATGGCTTCAAGGCAATTCCTCTACCCCTGCCAAAAAAGGCCACATCATCTGGGCCTTTGTCGCAGGGAGTTGGTCAGCACTGGCACCTGGCAGTGCAAGCTGCACGGGGATGGTCACACCGAGGAGTATAAGCCGGTGAGTTTTTTATGATTAGTCCATGTGCATGTGTAATATTACGTTTAATGTTATTTCTCTACTGCTACAATTTCTCAATTCATCAGTGTTATAATATATTATGCAGTTATAATATAAGACTTACGAGCATCCTGAAATTTCACCAAATTGTATTCAGTGATGTGCGAAAATGCCGAAAGGTCAGATAATAAGCTGCTTGCTGTGGATTTCACCTAAACAAAAGCACAAAATTATATGTTGGGGGAGCATGATGATCAGCAGGGAAGGACAGTTACCATCTATAGATGACACTAACTCATAACATAACAGCATAAAAGGTAATATTTCTGGTGAAATTAGGCAGCCTTAGAAACACAGAAATAGACAAACACAGAGTACATGAATTACTTACACCGGCAATATCATTACCCATCGATCCAGTAATGTCAATTACATAGGTGAATGAGATATTTTGAGTCAGTACTGGAACTAAGGCTATTCCAGCCAGCAGCAGTGCAGCATACATGGAGTATTTAATCATCCTGATTAGCAGTCACTCTTCCCTATAGATATGGAACAGGAAGTTACATGCGAGCATTTCAATAACTTCTCCACTGAAAGCTTGCCAAGGAGAGGTTTTAGAATGTTCTTGCACAATCAATAGAGGGTGCAAATTAATAATAAAGCAAAATACATGGTTTAATAAACGTCTGCAGCCAAAGCTGTTCTAACAGATATCCATGTAAGCGCAAACACAACAGTGATGTAAAGTCCCTGAAGCTACATAACGACGTATTTCCATTAAGTTGAAATATTACTAAATTAAAATTCTTGGCAAAACAGATTCACCAAGCTTCTTACCTTATGAGAACCGAATTACTTGTAATACTTTCTGCTCCCCAAAGATGAATGCTGATCTATAACTAAGGCTGTCTTTATATACCAAAATATTGGAATGTAATCCACGTTGAGTCTCTAGTTGTGAGCAATTAATAACAAGTCCGTTCATTTTGTTTAATTATATTAGTTTGTTAGTTAACTCATACTTACATGTACATGTATAACTTGTATCTATCTACCCATGACCCCATAGTGTGTTCATGTAGTCGAATTTGATGATAGAAGGAGTTCCCAATTAATATATTTTACAAGTAAACTGCTCCATAGTGGGTCATACTGCCTCGTCTATTGATTGGTTTTGTCTTGTTAAACAGCACGAGTGCGAGTGCCAGAACTGAACATTGGTTTACCAAGTAATATATTTTCTTACCTTACCTTACCTTACCTTACCTTTTCATCGATATACATGATTCAAATATTAAATTACATTAACATTTTTCGTCTTATTTGCAACACACAACTGCAGTGTATATTGTTTAAGATTGGTTTAAGATTCTCAAGCGCTCTAGAATTTTTATTGTATGGCCCTGTAGACCATAATAATTGCCTTCTCAATGGAAACTGGCAAACAAGGTTGCTGTATCTAATGGTGTTCAATGTTCAATCACTATGAAGCTATTTGAACAAATTTAACATAGCATGTATTAATGTTTACTAACAACCTAATGCTGACTGAATCAGCATAGAGTCAATGTGTGCAACAGAGTTATAATATGCATGGAGTGCAACCCACTCTCTTTCCTGTAATAAAACATAAACACAAACATGGGTAATGGGTTGCATCACTTTATTTAGTATTTGATCAAAAGATTCAGAAAATACTGCAGACTTAGTTTATTTGTCTCTTAGCTTCGAAGAGTTGTCTTTTTGTCTTGAATGTACACAATGCAGTTATCCTTCTTAGCTTATTGTATGTGATTTTGTTTCCTAAGAACACTATTATTGTCCTTGACATTTTCATTCTAGTCTAAATAGCTTCCTGTAGGAAGCTTGTGAGTAGTATAGTCAGTGCAGATCTACACAGACACCCGGCCATTTCCGCGTCGTATTAGCCCTAGATCCAAAAACTCCCCGGGCGGACGACCACCCCACCCGTCCTCTCGCCCCCTCCTCTCCCCTAAACCTCACTCTATGTGCAAAGCCCTAGAACCTACTCCCCCCATCGCAGGTGGGGTTTCAAAAACCTCATCGGCTGTTCCGTGGAACCCAGTCTAAAGAGCAAACCCCGCGCCCCGCCCTCGCCCCGTCCCACGGCTCGGGCGAGGGGGCGCGCGTACGCGCGCGCCCCCCCGCCCCGCGAACCCCACCCGTCCTCCCTCCACCCGTCCCCGCCCCTCCCCACCCCTCCCCACCCCTCCCCTCCGCCTCGCCCTCCGCCTCGCGGCGGTTCTCGTTTGCGAGTCCAGCCGTGGCCCCACGCCGCCCTCTCCCTGTAGATAAGGTAAATTGACAAAATAATTTTGCGGAGTTGTTCCCTCTCAATATTTTTACGAGGGGGGCATGCGATAGCTACACCACTAATCACTACTAATGAATAGATACTTGGACCTACGCCAGCAGCTTGCGCTGGGGCAAATGTAGTTATACAGTGTGCATCTATTATATAGTACTACTGCAGCTATAGGAACACCATTGTGATGTATGTGCACTAGGACAAACATACATGCATTCAATGTGACCACTGCAGCTATTATTACTTGAATTACTTGGTAATCTGGTAGGGAATATGACAAACAACACAACCATTATGCATTTTCAGTAGTCTGAATCACAGCCAAGTATTATATTATTAATAGTGTACAATTATTGTATGGCCCATAAGACTTTACTGTGTGTCTACTCCCTGCTACTCATACATGTATGCAATGGTAATCAGATTCATAGATTGTGAGAATCATTGGTATTCATGCATTCACTTTTTATAACCATGCTAGGTCTAGTCAAGTGCAAAATAGCAGCACATACATGCACATGTACTGTACAAAGGGACTTTGGGCAGCTTGGCACGGTTTACATCTTATCTCTTTGTGGTAACAAGAACAAAATAATAGCAGAGTTAGCAGCAGAGATCAACTTTTGACCCAATTTTTGTTTTTTACCACCAAACTGCAAACTACACAGCTACATGTACCATCACACTACGTTTTATAACCCTGTTGAGGCCAAAATACACTGAGGATTAAGGAGCAACTAATGTGCCTACATGCAGGCTTACTGCACAGCATTTCTCAAGCTTGGTAGTTTTAAGTAAGAAAACTTTAATTCAACCTAAAGAACTGTATAGACCCAGGTATTAGAGCTCTGTTGTTTTGGACATGGTATTACTTGATAGAGTTTTAATATGGGTGTGTTGCCTTTAAACTAGTAGTAGTAGTAGTAGAAGTGGTGTTGCAATTTTAGTTTGACCTGATATTATTTATTTTTTCAATGAATGAAGCACTTTTTAATTAATAAAATCAACCTCCTAGGTTTTTCTACCAACAGCCAGGTCAAAAAGCTTGGCTTTTTATTAGAGTGATCTCTGAGTAACACAGTAGCTTCACCATGGGTCTTGGTAGCAGTATCGTATATACTATGCAGTTGGTAGCTGAACATTCACACTGTAAATAGTAGCCACTCAGTACATTGGCTTATTACTGGGCATCAGTCATGTAAATATTATTGTACATTGCAACTACTGTATAATAACAGATCATTCAATCCATAATTGCTCTACACAGTCCCCAGTGTAGTGTAGGCAGTCAATCATATTGTAATTATTGTTCCAGAGGAAGGCCACAAAATATGCATATTTTCAGTGACCTTTCACACCTAGCTTGTGTACTACACATGGCCGTAACTATCTAGGCGGCCCTAGCCGCCTGAACTTAATTACGCTAATATCGGAAGGCATAGTTACCGGTCCCCACACGATATAAACATGCTCATGAAAATGATGCTACTATTATATGTATCATTACATTGATGGCTAATTTTTGCGTGAAGTCACTGCTGATTTGATAGCGTAATTGGTAGAGTGCTTGGTCTTCATATATGGGGACACGAGTTCGAATCCCACTGAGGGACAGTTTTTTTCATTCTAGTAATTCACTCAATTTGTTAGCTATACAATGACAATACTAATCTCATCTGTAAGATAGGATCACTGTGTGTGTAATGTGTAATTCTATATTCAACAATAGGAAATGCCCTAAGATTGCATGCGCAGTGTGCCCACCCACCTCATTTGTTCCACTTCGAACCCTAGAATACCACCCTCCATCTCTATCCATCCACTAAATTTGCACTATTTCTCTTCTTAATAATGTGTGCACATTTTTAGGCCTAAGTCATGTAATGATGTAAAGGATTACAATGGTACGTCATGGCCAAGCCAAACAGAGAAGCACTATTCTGCAGTATACTAATTTGAAGTTCACTATTTGCAGATTACTATGCAACATTTTGTACTTTTGTACCACCATGTATAGCTCAAATATACATCAAATATGCATCAAGATGGCTGTTTTTGTGTGAATTTTAAAAAACTTTCTTGTGGGAGGTGCCCCACCCTCCTTCTGCCCCCATCCCGCACACACCCTCCCCACACAACTGTTAGGTCCCTGTAGGCACAGTTTAGAGGAGAATTTTGGATAGCATTGGTTCCTTGTTTGTGTTTACCTTAGGCTAGGGAATAACAGTCATGTACCTTCACAGCTCTCAGCTAGTGTTGGCTGGCACTGTGCAAACCTATATATTATATATGTAATTGTACTGAAATGTACAGCAGATAAATGACTAATAAACCATACTGTACTGTATATGCATATGGTAGGCTGGATGCTACAATCATAACATAATGTAGCACATACAGATAATATTATTGCATATTATATGTTGGTTGATTCAACCTTCAGGAGGAAGCAAATGAGATGTAATAACTGTTCTACATTGCTTTCATTTTTATGTCAACTTCACTCCTCCCACAGACACGTGTGTCCCTGCCTAAACTCACATACATGCTATTTTCATTGCAATGTGTTCATTAGGTAAAAAATATCATTGTTTTCTCAAAACTAAATCCAAAAACAAGTTTGTTGCTCCTGGTAAAGGTGTTGTTAATTCACTATTCTAATTCCTATGCATATGAATGCCTTGTAGTAGATTGAAAACTCCATCTTCAGGTCTGTGACCTATGGTAATCCAGCAACATAGAGAGTTGAGAAATGCAATTTTATTTATTGGGAAATGATGGGTGTTTGCCATGTGAGCTGGTAGTGTATGCTTGTATCAGAGCCATCTCAATGGCCTGTATCAAAGATAATGGTACTAGTGGATACTACTGGCAGATCACTGAAGCGTGTAGTATTACAGCTGGCTATAGGTACTAGCAGCTGTGTGCAGTACGTTATGTTATTATTATTATTATAGAGCTAGTGCCGTAGCCAGGTATGTAAAAACGCCTGTGGGGTTCATCCAAGCAAGAAAGTTTTGTGATGTTTGATAGTCAATTCTGAGAACGATATGGGGTTAAAAAATATGATATTAATGTTATATACAGAAAAAAATCTCCTCTATTTCATCATATAGTTTTTAGTGTTGTTAGACAATTCACTTGACCGCCAGACGATTGCAAAAAGCAGAAAATATTTACGCAAAAAATTGTCAAAAATGGGAATTCAAACTTGCACAGTTAGGGACAGCAAAACAAGAAGAAGAGAAACGTTGGGTTAAAATTTCGAAACAATAACTTTCATACAGTAGCCTGAGCGAACCGTGGCAAGTTGTTTTTTGACGCCAATTTTTTTTCAGCGAATGAAACTGGAATAAAGGGATTAAAATAGGTGCAGACAAAGTATGGGATGCTAAAAATAAGTTTAAGGAGATGGCATCATCAAAACTGGCATCACAAAAGCCAAAAAACTGGAAGAATTTACGTTGTGGAGATAATTCCTAATTTTTTTACCTTATGTACACAGAGCTCCCCCCGCCCATCCCCCGCCCCTCCCCCGCCCTCCCGCCCCAACGACCCGTCGCGGCCCTCGCGGGCGGACCGTCGGCTGGAGTAGGGTGAAGCGAAGGAAAATACGGGTTAGAGTAATGGTGTGTGATGTATTCTAGAATAGATGATATACGACTATGAAAAATATGAGTCAGGGTAATGATACACGAGTTTGTTTTAATTTTCAATGCGTTTGAGAGTAATAATATAAAATCAATCGATAAAAAACTTGATATGTGACTACAAAAAAAATATGAGTAAGGGTAATGATACGCGAGTTTGTTTTAATTTTCAATACGTTTGAGAGTAATAATATAAAATCAAGCGATAAAAAACTTGATATACGACTATGAAAAATATGAGTAAGGGTAATGATACACGAGTTTGTTTTAATTTTCAATACGTTTGAGAGTAATAATATAAAATCAATCGATAAAAACCGATATACGACTATGAAAAATATGAGTAAGGCTAACGATACACGAGTTTGAGAGTAATAATATAAAATCAATTGATAAGTAGACACGAATGAGTGTGAATGACAAAAGTTTTTGCCTCAAAACTGTGCAGTGGCGGGGAGGAGACGCTCGTCGAGGATGGAGTCTAGAATGGCACAATCGTAGAATGTTCTCCTGCTCTTGGAAGTCGTCTGTCCCTTGTACACCATCACGGAGGGGAGGAGCTCTTTCATCAAAACTGCCAGACGTCCCGGAAGGAAGACCTCTCCCTTTTTTTCTTCGTTTCCAATCCGGCACTCGTAGGTGGCAATGGAGTTGCTCGCATTATCACCATCACCGCATCTTGGGACGTACGTGGGTCGGAGCGCGGTCACCACCAGCACAGAACCAACGGGGAATGAAGATAGCGTTTGCACTCGAAAAAATTCTTCCAACTGGGCCAAGGTCTTCTTTCTCAAGTCACCGGCCAGCTTTTTCATGGCTGCTCCTGGCAGGGAGCACACGCTCTCGATACGATTGAATGTGTTTTGTCCTTTAGCGGTCTCCTGCTGTCCCAAGTACACCATGATCCTAGGTGGAAGGGTAAGGTCCTTTAGCTCCTCTTCTTTGACATCCGCTAGCTTGGGCATGGCGTGACGAATGTTGGTGTGAAAGCTGATGCAATGTCTCATCCCCTTGTCATCCACATAGCTTGCCCTGGCCAAGAATGCTTTTCCGAATGCCGTTTCAACCACCGAACCTCCACTCACTTCTAGCACAGTTCCTGGCTCTAGCTCTGACAGCTTCACCGTTGTCTGCAGAGAGCTCCTCTTCTCCGCTCCCATGCTCCTACAATAACGAAAGTGGTGTATATAGATCCGACAAAGCGGTTCAACGGGAGAAAGATAGTACGGTAATTTATAGATATACGAATAGGGCTACTTACATTAGGGTTGCCGCCACTGCACGAGCTTTCTCCAGGCTTAGTCCCCCGCTCTTTTTCTTCCCCTTGCAAGGGGACTTGGTAGCTTTTTTTCCCTTCGACGTCTCACCACCATCCATTTCTTCCGTAGCCGTATCGGCTCCGTGACCGTCATCATCATCATCATCTGATATTACAATCACCTGGGGTTTCTTCTTTTTCTTAGCACAGATTTCATCTCCTTTTGGGTTCTTCCTCTTCTTGGTTGTTGTGGTCTCGCCCCTATCTGAGGCCCGCTCCGGGGAGGATGGAGAGTCCGCCATGTTAGAAAGATCCTTTCGGGCAAGACTCCCCACTCCTATTATTTTCCCCTTCTTCCATGCCTCTTTTAACGCATCCACCTCTTCTTTCCTCTTCTGACTGCACTCTTCTTCTTCAATAATTCCATCCATTTGTGAGTCCGTTAAGCCCGCAAATAACTCTTCTTGGTTTTGGACTATGTTGTCAGTATCCATTGATAATGTACTATTGTAGTAGTGTAGCTGTACAGTAGTGATGTGCTGAACTTTGAATGCTGAGACTGTGATCCCACTCTCCCTTTATACAACTGCTCATTTCTTGACTCCTCCCTTTTTTTTATCCAATCCCAATGTGACCCGATGTGAATCCGAAGCCTCCCGATGCACCCCGATGTGAATCCGAAGTCTCCCAATGTGAATCCGAAGCCTCCCGATGCATCCCGATGTGAATCCGAAGCCTCACGATGCATCCCGATGTGAATCCGAAGCCTCCCGATGTGAATCCGAAGCCTCCCGATGCATCCCGATGTGAATCCGAAGCTTCCCGATGCATCCCGATGTGATTCCGAAGCTTCCCGATGCATCCCGATGTGAATCCGAAGCTTCCCGATGCATCCCGATGTGAATCCGAAGCTTCCCGATGCATCCCGATGTGATTCCGAAGCTTCCCGATGCATCCCGATGTGATTCCGAAGCTTCCCGATGCATCCCGATGTGAATCCGAAGCTTCCCGATGCATCCCGATGTGAATCCGAAGCTTCCCGATGCATCCCGATGTGAATCCGAAGCTTCCCGATGCATCCCGATGTGATTCCGAAGCTTCCCGATGCATCCCGATGTGAATCCGAAGCTTCCCGATGCATCCCGATGTGATTCCGAAGCTTCCCGATGCATCCCGATGTGAATCCGAAGCTTCGGAATCACATCGGGATGCATCGGGAAGCTTCGGATTCACATCGGGATGCATCGGGAAGCTTCGGAATCACATCGGGATGCATCGGGAAGCTTCGGATTCACATCGGGATGCATCGGGAGGCTTCGGATTCACATCGGGATGCATCGGGAAGCTTCGGAATCACATCGGGGTGCATCGGGAAGCTTCGGATTCACATCGGGATGCATCGGGAAGCTTCGGAATCACATCGGGATGCATCGGGAAGCTTCGGATTCACATCGGGATGCATCGGGAGGCTTCGGATTTACATCGGGAGGCTTCGGATTCACATCAGGGTGCATCGGGAGGCTTCGGATTCACATCGGGAAGCTTCGGAATCACATCGGGATGCATCGGGAAGCTTCGGATTCACATCGGGATGCATCGGATTCACATCGGGGTGGTATTGCCAAGGGTGGGGAAATGGTTAGACTCCGCCCACTGAATACTACTATTTAAGGTATGAGTTTCTCACTCTAGCAGTATGAACAATCAGCCTCTAGTCAACAGAGTGAGAGTAAACAGAGACAGCTACCTACTAGTCAGCGCCTGATCAGAGATGTCAACAAGTACAACATAAGGTTAGTGCTAAATAGGGTAATCGGCAGCAATTGTGAAGTGTCTATTGTATATAACGCTATTGAGCCAAAAACAAAAAAAATTAACTTACACCCTACTACTATACATTTTTTATAGGGAGACTAAACAGAGACACTTACCTACTAGTCAGCACCTGATCAGAGATGTCAACAAGTAAAAAAGGTTAGTGCTAAATGAGGTAGTTGGTAACAATTGTGGATTGCTAATAGTAGTATGAGGTAAAAGAATAACTTACACCCTACTATTTTGTATTTTTATAGGGGGGGAGAGCTCTCGTCAGGCCGAGCACACCTGTCAACTATGCGGTCTGGTTCTCAAAACAGCGTTTTCTCTAGACAGGCACACGAAGAGAATGCATGCGCAGGCTCACCCACACAAGTGCCCGGTTTGTGGCGGATGTTTTGATGGGAGGAGAAAGCTAGGTCATCACATGAGACGATTTCATAGCGAGGCCAAGGCGGAAAAAGATGAGGGGGATGCAGAGAAGTTTGATGATGTTTTCTGGTCCAAACCTCCAACAGCTGAAGAGGGGGATGAGATGGGGGTGCTACTAGCCCGCTATTGGAGTTCGATCAGGTCCACAATACACTCTCGTCCTGTAGAAGACATTCTCAACGTTCGAGTGTGGAGAGGGGAATGTGAAGATGAAGGAGATGAAGAGGTGTGGACTAAATTGAGAGCGATGTGGAAGAGAGTACCTTGTACTGTGAAGATTAACTGTAGCGCTGGAGTCATCCTCGAGCATAAGACCAGTGGAGAGTTGCGCTACTTTCACTCATCAAGCAACAATGCCGCGTTCTTCCCCAAGCCAAGACTGATCAGAGCAGAGAATGAGATGAGAGAGTTTTGCGAATCTGTGCAGGAGCTCGACTTGAGAGAGAGGTCAGCACAAAGGAGACCGAACACCGCTTGGGTTTTACGTCACATTGCAAATTTGACATTCTACATCTATAAACTCCTAGAGATTGGCAAGGTGGGTGGTGTAGTGAGCAAACTCCCAGACTACATACTTAACAACCGACATGTGATAGCACTAGATGTAGACTTTTGGGCCAGAGGAGGTGCCCGTCCCTACCCAGACAAATTGTGTTTTTTTAGATGTTTGGCCATGATGTATGACTGTAACTGCGACCCAAAGAAGGGATGTTGCTGTCATCGCCCCTCTCAGACCACAACACATCGCTTGTTTAAACAATACATGAGACAATCTAGATCTTCTTCCCCACCCTCATCAACTTTGTCAGACTTTCCCGGGGTGGGCGCGAGTGATCTGCTGGCCTTGGAAGATCATTTTGACATATCTATAATAGTCTTCTGCCTAACTGATGAGGGGGTAGCTCCGATAGTTTGGTCATCTGGGGCACGAAACAAAGCCCGTAAACTCTTTGTCAACATGTACGAAAAACACTTCAGCTGGATAAAGAATGTTGATTCGTTTGCCAGATGTTTCACCTGCAAGTTGTGCGATGGCGCTTTCACACGTTTGTCCAGCCTACGGCGACATAAGTGCTCGCCAGAGGAAGCATCGGTGTTTGTTTTCCCTGGTGGAACGTTTGGACCCCCGCCAACCATATTCACAAAACTCAAGCGAGTGGCGGGAATAGAGGTGGTGAACCCCGACCTCTTATACTACCCCTACTATATCACCTATGATATTGAATGCTTCATGCCAAAAGACAACCTACAAACTAACACCTCCACAATGACTTTTAGTGCAAGACACGAGTTACTGAGCATATCTGTATGTTCTAACGTCCCGGGGTTTGAGCAGGCCAAGTGTTTTGTGAGGAGTGTCGACAGCAAGGATGGAACGAAGTGCATTCGTCAATTCGTCCAATACATAGCAAAGATTGCTGACGTGGCAGGAGATTTGTTCGGAGAAAGATTCCGGGATGTACGCAAGAGACTCTCTACTTTCCTTGCGGATCGGGCGGATAGAGAAGAAGCCTTTGCTGACGAAAAGTTCTCTAACGTTTCGACTTACAGGGTGAAGTCCGGTCTCTCCGGATTAGAAAGAGAGTTAGAACAGCACATCTCCAGCGTTCCGGTGGTTGGTTTCAACTCACAAAAGTATGACCTAAATATACTAAAGGGACCTTTGCTTCGCTCTCTACAAGAGGAGGAGGGAGAAGATTTTGTCTTCATCGTTAAGCGTGTTAACAGTATGTCCTGCGTGGAGAGTAGACGTTTTAGGTTCCTTGACATATGCAACTTTATCGCACCGGGCTTCAACTACTCCAAATACTTGAAGGCATTTGGTGTGTCAGAGAGTAAGGGATTCTTTCCTTACGACTGGGTAGATTCCCTGAGAAGGTTGGATTATTATGGACTCCCTCCCCGAGAGAGTTTTTTCAACTCGCTGACTCAGCAAGAATTGAGCGAGCAAGATTATCACCACCGTCAGGTCGTGTGGGAAAGAGAGAACATGGAAACGTTCAGGGATTTTCTCATCTGGTACAACAACCTCGATGTGGCCCCATTCATCGAGGCCATTGCACGTCAGAGCTCTATCTATCGACAAAAGGGTATTGACATGTTGAAATCCGCAATCTCACTTCCAGGCTTGGCTATCAGGTGGTTGTTTATGGAGGTGGAGGCCCGACCTTATGGCTACTCTCCTCCACAAGCCGCTCTTCCGCTGCATAGGTTAATGTCTCTCCGAGACGAACTTTGCAACTCGCAACCCATATGTCTGTTCGATGAGGAGAGCAAAAGTCTGTACCATACTCTTCGTGATAACCTCGTGGGAGGGCCGAGCATTATCTTTCACAGACATCATGAAGTTGGAGTGACCTCTATTCGAGAGAAGATGTATGGCACATCCGCAAAACCCTGTAGGTCCATTCTGGGAGTTGATGCCAACGCCCTCTACCTATACTGTATGATGGGGAATATGCCTACGGGTTATCCCAGGCGGAGGCTAGAGAGCCAAGGCTTTGCTCTAGAACCTATTAAAAAGTTCAGCAAAGTGGCGCATGGTTGGTTAGAGTTCCAATCGTGGAAGAGAGGGGAGGTCATCCTTCACCAACAGAATGGAGGAGAAATGAGGATAGGCTGTCACAACCTACCAGTGGATGGTTATAGCGAACAGAGTCGGACGGTGTACCAATTCCACGGTTGCTACTGGCATGGGCACGAGTGCGAGCTAGGAGGGAACGGAAAAGGTGTCAGAAACATGACGAATGAAGAGCTCCGGGTGGACACTGCAAGGAAAGAAGATTACATCAAGGCTCTAGGCTATAAGCTCATCACCACTCGGCAGTGTGAGTGGGAAGCGCGAGTTCGTTCGGATGTAGAAGTTAGGACATTTCTCGCCATCTTCTTTTCTTCTCTCTATCCGGAGAGGGGTTACGTCAACTTCGATAAGATGATCAATAACATTCGTAGTGGAGAGTACTATGGTTTAGTGGAGTGTGACATTTCCGTACCCGAAGAGCTAAAAGCGAAGTTCTCTGAGATGGCACCTATTTTCAAGAATATAAACGTGGGAAGAGAACACCTTAGCGAACACATGCGCGCTTTTGCCGAACAGAACGGATTCTTGAAGAGACCTCAGCGAATGCTCGTGGGGAGTCTTTTTGGCGAGCGAATCACACTACTCTCCGATCTGGCTAGATGGTATCTAGATCAAGGTTTGATAATTACCAGGATCTATCAGTTTGTTCACTTTATCCCACGAGCCATCTACAAAGACTTTGGTTCTTCGGTCTCAGACGCAAGAAGAGGTGGGGATGTGAACCCCGACCTGGCCCTCTTGGCCAGCACCAGCAAGCTCGTTGGGAATTCAGCCTACGGAAAGACCATAACAAATAAAGAGAAACATAAGACTGTCAAGTATGTGGAGACAGTAGAGGAGGCGGCTGTCAAAGTGAGGAGTAGGCACTTTTCTAGTCTCAACGAAGTTGATGAAAACTACTTTGAGATAGAGCTTCACAAGAAAAAGGCAAGTGTTGACAATCTTTTTTTTTATTTTGATTCTTGATTTGACAAAACTTTTTCTGAGTGGTAGGGTAAACTCTCTCTCTCTCTCTTTCTTTCTTTTAGATTCGAATGGATGTTCCATCTGTCGTAGGATTCGTTATCCTCCAGAGAGCCAAGTTGAGAATGCTAGAATTCTACTACGACTTTATGGATAGGTAAGTAGTACTAGACTATACAAAGATTTTATCAAATCCTTCTCTATTTATTCTTTGGTGTCAACCCCCCCCCCCCCCCCCTACAACCCGTTCGTTTTATTTTCACAGATTCGTCAGCAGAGAGGACTTTGAGTACGTAGAAATGGACACGGATAGCGCTTACATGGCTCTGAGTGCTCGCAGTATAGATGAGGTCATCCGAAAAGATAAAAAAGAAGAGTTCTACAGAGAATATGGTAGATGGTTTCCCAGACCCTTCTGCGATAGGCACAAGGGAGACTTTATCACGACCAAGGTGCTCGGCCAAGAGTGGGAGATGAGGGAATGTTGTGAGAAGGTGCAACGATACGAAACACGAACCCCCGGGTTGTTTAAGGAGGAGTTTCGGGGGGAGGGGGTCATCGCGCTCAACTCAAAAACATACTTTTGCTGGTCCGCTGATGGTGATAGCAAGTATAGCAGCAAAGGACTAAACAAAAGAGGAAACGCCCTAACCAAAGAGAAGTTCCTCTCCGTGCTCAGGACAGGGGAGTCGGTGAGAGGGGACAATCGGGGTTTTATCAGAAGAGGAAACCAAACGTATAGCTACACCCAGCTAAAGACCGGACTCACCTACATGTACTTCTATGGTAAGCGGAAGGTTGCAGAAGACGGGGTGAGTACGAGTCCTATAGAATGCTAGTACTGATTTCTCGGAGATGAGACTACTTCATTCGATAAATTGGAAAGTAAACGAACAGTGCATCATAACCCTTGTACATATACCCGTATAATTTTTTTCACATTCACTCTCTATTGTAAGGGGTCTCCGTCCTCAAAACGGAGGGTTTACCGGTTGTAGCCTTAAAACCGAGCAATAAAACACTAGCTAATACATTAAAAACCATTTAGCTCTCCAAATCAAAGGGGTAGACGGTACTAGCGCAGCTTCCGCTCATACTCACCCCTTATCAGTTCACATTTCTTCTATTGTCTTCATTCGTAGGTGGGGGGTGACATCGCACGCGCACGATGCGCTCTCTCCCTATCGGAGTTTGCTACCCGGGGGAAAGTGGACGCGGTGGTCAAGGAAATTGGTGGCGAGTCAACGACATCATCGTAGAGGCGGGTCTATTTGTAGGATGATGATGATGATGATGATGATGATGATGATGATGATGATGATGATGATGATGATGATGGCGATGAGAAGACAAGCATCCATCTATCCCGTTTATCTATTTCTATTTCTACCCCTCCGAGCGATGATGTCGTCGGCTAACCTCCTCGCGAAGTCTACGGTTTGAAGCGCGGAAGAGCCACCGCCTTCACTTTCCCTCGCCGCTCGTCACGGGGACGGGCGATTTCCCTAGGGGAGGGTCCGGGGGAAACGAGGGTTAAGGCGCGAGTCTTTCATCGAAGGTCCGGGGGCGCTCGAACGGAGGAGCGCGCGAGTGCGGTGTCACCCCGACCAGTTCAGTCTCAACAGTCCCCGGCGAAGAAATCATCCGGAAGCACCACCACCACTCGGTAAGTTTCTTATAGTAGTATAGTCAGCGTCGTAAACTCTGCACGGGCACTCCGCACGGGTGTAGCCTATCATTACTCTAACCCGTATTTTCCTTCGCTTCACCCTACTCCAGCCGACGGTCCGCCCGCGAGGGCCGCGACGGGTCGTTGGGGCGGGAGGGCGGGGGAGGGGCGGGGGATGGGTGGGGGGAGGGCGGCGTGGGGCCACGGCTGGACTCGCAAACGAGAACCGCCGCGAGGCGGAGGGCGAGGCGGAGGGGAGGGGTGGGGAGGGGTGGGGAGGGGCGGGGACGGGTGGAGGGAGGACGGGTAGGGTTTGCAGGGCGGGGGGCGCGCGCGTACGCGCGCCCCCTCGCCCGAGCCGTGGGACGGGGCGAGGGCGGGGCGCGGGGTTTGCTCTTTAGACTGGGTTCCGCGGAACAGCCGATGAGGTTTTTGAAACCCCACCCGCGATGGGGGGAGTAGGTTCTAGGGCTTTGCACATAGAGTGAGGTTTAGGGGAGAGGAGGGGGCGAGAGGACGGGTGGGGTGGTCGTCCGCCCGGGGAGTTTTTGGATCTAGGGCTAATACGACGCGGAAATGGCCGGGTGTCTGTGTAGATCTGCACTGACTATACTACTCTTGTGTCTTATGTTATTTGTCACGAATTCACTATGGCTTAATTTACTGCTATAATAATTATAGCTGTGGAGTATCAAGCTCACAGATTAGTATTAGCTTTCTTTTGTCACAGATAAAATTATTTCAAGATCAATTTGTTGCTAATTTTATTTAATTTCTTTATGAGAAGTGAAAGGTCCAGCCATGGAAGGAAGGGCAGGACCCCCAAATCTGCCTCTGCATACAAGTAAAATGTACTAAATATTCACTAACAGGTGCTTCAGTGCTAGGTGCGCACTGTTTGCTTCGAAGCATATTGGTTAATTAGTGAACAAAAAACTTCTAAATTCAAATTACTTCTATCAATGATTCAATTTAAGCTAAACAAAACTCTAGGCAACCACAACACATTATGAGGCTCTTGTCTCCGGGATGGGATTTGCAGTTTTTGCTTAGACATTAGCAAGTGTTTGGATACAAAGAATAGGATGGAATTGCAACATCCTATTGATAATACGCACATCCTGTTTGTCAATTACTGATCTGCGCTGATACTTGATGTATCCTAGTGCACTAGTTAACATGAAAATTTAGTTTTCTCATGTGTGTTGCCTTCATCTCACCAATGTGCTCTCTTCCGATGCTCCTATTCTGGTTATATTTTGCCCAGTAGTTGAGTGACTCAGGCAAGATAAACAGTACTTTTCAATGTGTCACGGCAAGAAAATTTTTCATGCTTGGGCATCTGCTAGGAGCAGTAGGATCAAGTTGATGGAACTTTTGCATGCTCTGCACACCGAATTATGATTACAACATGTTTATTTATTAGAATAGCAATCAACTGGTATCCTGTAACTAGTGAGTAGCTTAGATCAAAATAGAGCAAGATATGTCAAGAGCAACATATATTGCATCAAAAACCAACTTTTCAACCTGTAAAGTCTACAGCGATTGGTTCAATAGTTTTATGTTTAACAGCATCCGCAGTCAGAAACATAATATCTCTATTATTTATAAGTCACATAGAGGTATTGACAGTCACTGTTGATCAAATGGAAGCAAAACACTTATTAATTTAATTAAATTTCAATATTTTTTATATTGTGTGCCATGCTCGCGATATATACCACACATCAATGTAGAAGCAGAAATGTCTTGGTATATGCAAATACAATGTACTCAGTATGTACTAACAGGTGCTTCAGCGCTAGGAGCGTACTGTTTCCACCGAAGCTGAGTAATATGGAGTTACATGTACGTGGAGGAATTAGTGAACAAAAAACTTCTAAATTCAAATTACTTCTATCAATGAATCAATTTAAGCTAAACAAAACTCTAGGCAACCACAACACATTATGAGGTTCTTGTCTCCGGGATGGGATTTGCAGTTTTTGCTTAGACATTAGCAAGTGTTTGGATACAAAGAATAGGATGGAATTGCAACATCCTATTGATAATACGCACATCCTGTTTGTCAATTACTGATCTGCGCTGATACTTGATGTATCCTAGTGCACTAGTTAACATGACAATTTAGTTTTCTCATGTGTGTTGCCTTCATCTCACCAATGTGCTCTCTTCCGATGCTCCTATTCTGGTTATATTTTGCCCAGTAGTTGAGTGACTCAGGCAAGATAAACAGTACTTTTCAATGTGTCACGGCAAGAAAATTTTTCATGCTTGGGCATCTGCTAGGAGCAGTAGGATCAAGTTGATGGAACTTTTGCATGCTCTGCACACCGAATTATGATTACAACATGTTTATTTATTAGAATAGCAATCAACTGGTATCCTGTAACTAGTGTGTAGCTTGGATCAAAATAGAGCAAGATATGTCAAGAGCAACATATATTGCATCAAAAACCAACTTTTCAACCTGTAAAGTCTACAGCGATTGGTTCAATAGTTTTATTTTTAACAGCATCCGCAGTCAGAAACATAATATCTCTATTATTTATAAGTCACATAGAGGTATTGACAGTCACTGTTAAGATCAAATGGAAGCAAAACACTTATTGTTTTTAATTAAATTTCAATAGTTTTTATATTGTGTGCCATGCTCGCGATATATACCACACATCAATGTAAAAGCAGAAATGTCTTGGTATATGCAAATACAATGTACTCAGTATGTACTAACAGGTGCTTCAGCGCTAGGAGCGTACTGTTTCCGCCGAAGCTGAGTAATATGGAGTTACATGTACGTGGAGGAATTAGTGAACAAAAAACTTCTAAATTCAAATTACTTCTATCAATGATTCAATTTAAGCTAAACAAAACCCCAAGCAACCACAATACAAAATGAGGCTCTTGTCTCTGGGATGGGATTTGCAGTTTTTGCTTAGACATTAGCAAGTGTTTGGATACAAAGAATAGGATGGAATTGCAACATCCTATTGATAATACGCACATCCTGTTTGTCAATTACTGATCTGCGCTGATACTTGATGTATCCTAGTGCACTAGTTAACATGAAAATTTAGTTTTCTCATGTGTGTTGCCTTCATCTCACCAATGTGCTCTCTTCCGATGCTCCTATTCTGGTTATATTTTGCCCAGTAGTTGAGTGACTCAGGCAAGATAAACAGTACTTTTCAATGTGTCACGGCAAGAAAATTTTTCATGCTTGGGCATCTGCTAGGAGCAGTAGGATCAAGTTGATGGAACTTTTGCATGCTCTGCACACCGAATTATGATTACAACATGTTTATTTATTAGAATAGCAATCAACTGGTATCCTGTAACTAGTGAGTAGCTTAGATCAAAATAGAGCAAGATATGTCAAGAGCAACATATATTGCATCAAAAACCAACTTTTCAACCTGTAAAGTCTACAGCGATTGGTTCAATAGTTTTATGTTTAACAGCATCCGCAGTCAGAAACATAATATCTCTATTATTTATAAGTCACATAGAGGTATTGACAGTCACTGTTGATCAAATGGAAGCAAAACACTTATTAATTTAATTAAATTTCAATATTTTTTATATTGTGTGCCATGCTCGCGATATATACCACACATCAATGTAGAAGCAGAAATGTCTTGGTATATGCAAATACAATGTACTCAGTATGTACTAACAGGTGCTTCAGCGCTAGGAGCGTACTGTTTCCACCGAAGCTGAGTAATATGGAGTTACATGTACGTGGAGGAATTAGTGAACAAAAAACTTCTAAATTCAAATTACTTCTATCAATGAATCAATTTAAGCTAAACAAAACTCTAGGCAACCACAACACATTATGAGGTTCTTGTCTCCGGGATGGGATTTGCAGTTTTTGCTTAGACATTAGCAAGTGTTTGGATACAAAGAATAGGATGGAATTGCAACATCCTATTGATAATACGCACATCCTGTTTGTCAATTACTGATCTGCGCTGATACTTGATGTATCCTAGTGCACTAGTTAACATGACAATTTAGTTTTCTCATGTGTGTTGCCTTCATCTCACCAATGTGCTCTCTTCCGATGCTCCTATTCTGGTTATATTTTGCCCAGTAGTTGAGTGACTCAGGCAAGATAAACAGTACTTTTCAATGTGTCACGGCAAGAAAATTTTTCATGCTTGGGCATCTGCTAGGAGCAGTAGGATCAAGTTGATGGAACTTTTGCATGCTCTGCACACCGAATTATGATTACAACATGTTTATTTATTAGAATAGCAATCAACTGGTATCCTGTAACTAGTGTGTAGCTTGGATCAAAATAGAGCAAGATATGTCAAGAGCAACATATATTGCATCAAAAACCAACTTTTCAACCTGTAAAGTCTACAGCGATTGGTTCAATAGTTTTATTTTTAACAGCATCCGCAGTCAGAAACATAATATCTCTATTATTTATAAGTCACATAGAGGTATTGACAGTCACTGTTAAGATCAAATGGAAGCAAAACACTTATTGTTTTTAATTAAATTTCAATAGTTTTTATATTGTGTGCCATGCTCGCGATATATACCACACATCAATGTAAAAGCAGAAATGTCTTGGTAT
The DNA here is from genome assembly GCA_935421135.1 of Bugulina stolonifera. Taxonomy (NCBI): domain Eukaryota; kingdom Metazoa; phylum Bryozoa; class Gymnolaemata; order Cheilostomatida; family Bugulidae; genus Bugulina; species Bugulina stolonifera. The sequence goes on along the minus strand of OW285197.1, from coordinate 5,428,136 downwards.
ATGCAAATACAATGTACTCAGTATGTACTAACAGGTGCTTCAGCGCTAGGAGCGTACTGTTTCCGCCGAAGCTGAGTAATATGGAGTTACATGTACGTGGAGGAATTAGTGAACAAAAAACTTCTAAATTCAAATTACTTCTATCAATGATTCAATTTAAGCTAAACAAAACCCCAAGCAACCACAATACAAAATGAGGCTCTTGTCTCTGGGATGGGATTTGCAGTTTTTGCTTAGACATTAGCAAGTGTTTGGATACAAAGAATAGGATGGAATTGCAACATCCTATTGATAATACGCACATCCTGTTTGTCAATTACTGATCTGCGCTGATACTTGATGTATCCTAGTGCACTAGTTAACATGAAAATTTAGTTTTCTCATGTGTGTTGCCTTCATCTCACCAATGTGCTCTCTTCCGATGCTCCTATTCTGGTTATATTTTGCCCAGTAGTTGAGTGACTCAGGCAAGATAAACAATGCTTTTTAACGTGTCATGGCAAGAAAGTTTTCCTTGCTTGAGCAACAGCTAGGAGCAGTAGGATCAAGTTGATGGAACTTTTGCATGCTCTGCACACCGAATTATGATTACAACATGTTTATTTATTAGAATAGCAATCAACTGGTATCCTGTAACTAGTGTGTAGCTTAGATCAAAATAGAGCAAGATATGTCAAGAGCAACATATATTGCATCAAAAACCAACTTTTCAACCTGTAAAGTCTACAGCGATTGGTTCAATAGTTTTATGTTTAACAGCATCCGCAGTCAGAAACATAATATCTCTATTATTTATAAGTCACATAGAGGTATTGACAGTCACTGTTGATCAAATGGAAGCAAAACACTTATTAATTTAATTAAATTTCAATATTTTTTATATTGTGTGCCATGCTCGCGATATGTACCACACATCAATGTAGAAGCAGAAATGTCTTGGTATATGCAAATACAATGTACTCAGTATGTACTAACAGGTGCTTCAGCGCTAGGAGCGTACTGTTTCCACCGAAGCTGAGTAATATGGAGTTACATGTACGTGGAGGAATTAGTGAACAAAAAACTTCTAAATTCAAATTACTTCTATCAATGATTCAATTTGAGCTAAACAAAACTCTAGGCAACCACAACACATTATGAGGCTCTTGACTCCGGGATGGGATTTGCAGTTTTTGCTTAGACATTAGCAAGTGTTTGGATACAAAGAATAGGATGGAATTGCAACATCCTATTGATAATACGCACATCCTGTTTGTCAATTACTGATCTGCGCTGATACTTGATGTATCCTAGTGCACTAGTTAACATGACAATTTAGTTTTCTCATGTGTGTTGCCTTCATCTCACCAATGTGCTCTCTTCCGATGCTCCTATTCTGGTTATATTTTGCCCAGTAGTTGAGTGACTCAGGCAAGATAAACAATGCTTTTTAACGTGTCATGGCAAGAAAATTTTCCTTGCTTGAGCATCGGCTAGGAGCAGTAGGGTCAAGTTGATGGAACTTTTGCATGCTCTGCACACCGAATTATGATTACAACATGTTTATTTATTAGAATAGCAATCAACTGGTATCCTGTAACTAGTGTGTAGCTTAGATCAAAATAGAGCAAGATATGTCAAGAGCAACATATATTGCATCAAAAACCAACTTTTCAACCTGTAAAGTCTACAGCGATTGGTTCAATAGTTTTATTTTTAACCGCATCCGCAGTCAGAAACATAATATCTCTAATATTTATAAGTCACCTAGAGGTATTGACAGTCACTGTTGATCAAATGGAAGCAAAACACTTATTAATTTAATTAAATTTCAATATTTTTTATATTGTGTGCCATGATCGCGATATATACCACACATCAATGTAAAAGCAGAAATGTCTTGGTATATGCAAATACAATGTACTCAGTATGTACTAACAGATGCTTCAGCGCTAGGAGCGTACTGTTTCCGCCGAAGCTGAGTAATATGGAGTTACATGTACGTGGAGGAATTAGTGAACAAAAAACTTCTAAATTCAAATTACTTCTATCAATGATTCAATTTAAGCTAAACAAAACCCCAAGCAACCACAATACAAAATGAGGCTCTTGTTTCCGGGATGGGGTTTGCAGTTTTTGCTTAGACATTAACAAGCGTTTGGATGCAAAGAATGGGGTGGAATTACAACATCCTATTGATAATACGTATATCCTGTTTGTCATTTACTTACATGTACACTATATCCGGGCTAATGTTTGATGTATCCTAGTGCACTAGTTAATATGACAATTTAGTCTTCTCCTGCGTGTTGCCTTCATCTCACTGATCTGCTCTCTTCTGATGTTCCTATTCTGGTTATATATTTTAGTTCTTTTATGTAACACAATATGGAATGGGCCTGTAAATGATTGCAAACTATATCATCCGTGTACAATTAACTCGGAGAATTTACAGCGTAACTCCATAATAAGTTCTGCAGGTAGAAACAAATTTTAGTGAGTCAAGTTGCATGCTTCTTCTAGTATTCCAGTGCATGCTGCACGTTATTCATTTAAGTACAATAGGTTTATGGGTAGGCCCAGAAGATGCATACTATGAGGCAAGACTTCAGCTCTCTGTTGCGAGTAGCCATACGCACAGTTGTAGAAAGAATGCCAGGCTGGATAGTTTCTGGTCAACCCATGTCTGCTAGTTTGGCCTGAGAGGAGAGAACTCTTGTGTCTATGTGTGATGTACATGTACATACGTATGCAAGAATGTGCACTGTTGTGATACATGGATATATACATAAATATTGTATATTACGTGCTATGTTACTATTTGTGATTTTAACATTGCATCCATTTGCTAATTATATATTGCTATTCATGTTCCTAGTTAGCTATCATATTAAAATTTTAATGTAGAGTTGTAAGTACATGTAAAAAGTACACCAACTATATCTGAGAATTGTTTTGTTTCCATTCATTTGACCATGGGTCATCATCCATATACAAGTAGTAGATTGGTTACCTTGGTTTCGATTCACTTAGTCAAGTACTCTCCTTGTTAGTTTTTGTTATAATTTTGCTTCTACATTTTCCACCATATTTACCCATCATGAATTCAGCTGTCATAGATACATCTGAGTTAAAAGCACAAAAAATCTAAATGCATGAGCATATAAAGAAGCTTGAAGCAGTAAACTGCAATGGTTTATGACAACATGCAGTTCATTTGCACTACATGTATATTATGCCTGATGGATGCCCTGATAATGACCAGCCCCTTGCAGCTTGCACTGCCAGGTGCCAGTGCTGGCCAACTCCCTGTGAGAAAAGGCTCAGATGGCATGGCCTTTTTTGGCAGGGAGTTACCTTGAAGCCATGCTGGCTTGCATGACCCCAAGGACTTCTATATGATGTACAGGAGAAATTGTTATTAAACCGTTACACTGCGCTAATCCTATTGCATACTGTAAATTCATACGGTTGTCGTAGTACATTGTGAACTGCATGTACATGTATATAATTAAATTGTATACTGACAGTCACATTTTCTACTATTTTTTATGTTTGGAGTTTTATTATTACTGTGTCAAGCGGATGTCCACTTAGCATCCTTTTAGAGTTGGATCTATCTTCTCTCTTAGAAGGGGAAGATAACTTATATTAAAACTTAACTTATCAATAGGACACATTCATGTGTATCATTTAAATACAAGAGAATCAGCGCTAATGTACATTACATGCATATGTACGTTGAGGAAATTGATGTACATGTAAATTGAAGAATCAATACTTATTTTGTTTAAATTGTAGAACAAACTTTGTTCTTGAACTATTCCTAAACTTTCCTTGGAATATGCAAGGCTTCTTTAGTCATGCCCATAAGAGCTAAGTTTTAGAATTGGAAATTTGCTTATAAGTCCAAGGTAGTTCAGTTATTCAATTTGAAGAATACAAAACTCACCGGCTAATACTCCTCGGCGTGACCAGCCCCTTGAAGCTTGCACTTCCAGGTGCCAGTGCTGGCCAACTCCCTGTGAGAAAAGGCCCAGATGACATGGCCTTTTTTGGCAGGGTTAGAGGAGTTGCCTTGAAACCATGCTGGCTTGCATGACCCCAAGGACTTCTATATGATGTACAGGAAAAATTGTGTCTGGATGATCCACCATCGTGACTGAGATTCAAACCTGGAACCTTTAGCTTGAAGGTTCATCGTCCTAACAACTCAGCCACGGTATTCATCACTACCTTGCACTTATTATCAACAGTAGTTATTCTGATGTATTTTTAGCTGAAGTATGGCTACTGGAAAGCAACTAGAATAGAGATGAGAAGTTGTGGTTTATCATGATAGTTTTGGTATAGCAGTTCAGTCCAAACCACACGCAATATTGAAAGCTGCTGTCAGCACTCTTTTATCCATAGAGAAGACGACTAAGAATCAGGTTTTATTATGGCTATTTAATTTAAACGGCTACTTTATACGAGATAAATGCTGAAAAATTTATTGGTGATGGCAGTTAGCTAGTAAACTTAATCCTCATGCAAATGGCCATCATTAGTACAGTAGTATACTCTACATAAATACCTTTATGTTTGGATTCAGTATTGTGAAGTTCACGATACTGAACCCAAACATAGCAAACAAAGTAAATGTGTTCACAATGTGAACACATTTATTTTACTAATGTTATTGTGTGTAATTTCTCTTGAATCTCTGGATCTCTTGGATTGGCATTACTAGTATCCAAACTTGTGAAAACAGGTCATCCAGGTTGCTTTTCACATGATAGGTTATGTAATATATGACCTATCATGTGAAAAGCATGGCGTGTAATAATATTATTATTACAATATTATACCTGTAAGTAATACAAATATTTACATAACTGAACATTATAACATTGTGATAACTCATTTCATTGTACATACAGTGCAAGTACATGCACTGCAATGTAAGTAATTTATCACAGATTACCCATGGGCAATGATCACAACGAACAGTTGTCTGTTCCCAAATATGGGATAGGCAACTCCTGATTATGATTACTAGGTTATAGGTAACAGACTCTGTTCCCACAGACCAACTCTTTCAATGCAGTTCACAAATCATTATGTTACTGAGCAATCACTTTTTTCACTATTGTTTTCGAAATTACATGTACATGTATGTACATGTTATAAACTCCTGTTAAGTGCATAATTGTCCATGACATTACGTTATACAATGTACAATGTACCTACAGCTGAGGTCATCTTCTCTCTTTAAAAAAAAGAACTAACCCATAGTTCACCATCACATGAATACTGGATGTCTTGTTTCTTCAACTTTCACAGACTGATCAGCTAAAGTTGCTTTGTATGGTTGATGGTTATTGCATGTTATGATAATGGTAAATGTACAAGTAGCAATTATTGTTGTTCCATCGATAATAATATACTGTATAATATTTTTATGATAATATTATATTATGCGTTACATATTTATCCATTGCAAAAATAATACATGTTATAACAGTGACACTTTTTGTATTGCTTTTGCCTAATCTATAGATCTTTACTAAGCTTGGGGAGGTGCGTATGCATAGAAGTAAAAACATAAGATTTGGATTTGTCTTCTCTTTTGCAAGTTTGATATATAATATTATGCATAACTCTTAATACCGGCAATGTAGCTTGTTAGCAGAATGCACACCAGTTCACTACAGAGACTTATTTGAAAACAAGAATTATAAGTCGGGTTTTGCTGCATAGCGTAAATTTTATGGTCAGTAAAGTATTGTTATCGTTTGGACGCTAGATAATCCTTGTTTGTAAGCAAATCTATATTTTTGTTCAAGTTTTTCAGCCGGCAAACCCAGCAATAGTATGTATTAAATTGTACATACGAAAGCCCAAGCATTCTCACACTTACACAATGCATGTAACTGTAACTGTGGCATGGTATGCTTTGAAGAATAAAAACTGGCAAAAATATCACTTTTTCATAAAAGCATCTAGGAGTAATCTCCCTTGTTCTTTTTGTAGCACTGTTATTGCAGTCAGCTACTAGCAGAAGTATCTTTTAATTGATAGGTTAAAGATCTGTTTTACACAGTTTCACTGGTAAATTTTGAAATTCTCTTTTGTCAGTTAAACATCTACAGTATCTCTTACACTTGATCTATCTCTTATTCTTGCACTTGACCCTTAACTGCTGAGTCACAAGACTTATGTAACTACTTGTTATGTCACAGATGGTTCAGCCAATGATAATACCCTGTCCTACCAAGTAAGGTTCTGACAACCATCAATGACGATTACTGGTATTTCCCCACTGAGATTTTGGAAGCTGTTCGACTGGCGTATGCAGTAAAACCATTGTAATATTATTTGCATATTAAATGGTATTGTGGCGTTTATATAAAATTAATGAGAAAGTTTAAGTGGAATTGTTGAAAATAGGCGTCAGCGGAAGCACCGTAGTTTTAGCCAATTTGTAAACAGGAGTGCACAACTCCTTACTTACTATGCAGGTTGGGAGCAGACAGTTTTTGGCCAAAGACACATCAATTTTCTTGTACACTCTTTGGTCTGAGCATTTTGTCTCCCATTAGCCACACACAATGACATTTCAATACTTACCTGCATTTGCATACGCTATTTGTATTGATACGCATGCTTATAACTGTACCTGTCTAAACTTGTCTATTATTGTTTATACTGTGCAATCATGTGAAACCTTATCATGCTAAGCATTATTCCCTGTTGTAAGCCTGTCATAAATGGCCGACTTTTCAGAATATGCTGGTTTTATATACATTGTATAACATGTTTCTCTTAATTGTAAGCATCTTTTTATGAAACCCTTTTTGAGGTCAGGCCTCAGCATTTTCCCCGCCATATTTTTACGCACTTTCCGGGGGCTAACAATATATTGAGCTTTTTACTGGAACTTCTACCGGAACTGGTTTTGGTATAAAAGCATTTCGTTAACCAAGGCATTGAAGTTAGCTAAAAGGGATCTTATTAGTAGATGTTTAACTACCATGAGAAGACAACTTCTTTTTATTTCTTTCAATATTCTGTAAACTGCTATTTATAAGAGGAGGTAGTGGGTAGCACTGTCCGTAAAAAATATCAGATGCATTGTAAAATGCCTGTTACAGTGCATGTACAACGCATGTGATCACTGCACATGTGCATGTAGTACAGTGTACTTGTACATTGTGTAAATTGCTTAAAACTGAACATGACATAGAAACAGATAAGGAACATGGCAGTGTATTATCACACTCACGTTTGTTCCATATATGGGTGGCATACAGCATATAAATTATTATTGCCTAATATAGTAATTTAGCAGTATTTTATATTCCAATTACCAGTATGGCTAGTGGTGACCCATATAAGCAAACATCATTTTTAGAGGAATCTAATAGAAATGTATTTTTTGTATTATTGCAGTGTAACTTATTTGTGATGAAAAACATAGAATTCCTATTATGAGCTGGACAAAAAGTGTGCATGAAATAGTGAAAAAAACAATTTGAATTTGTCTAGAAACACGAAAGCATAACATAAATTAAAATAATCTATTTAGCCCTCACCATCTAACAATGAGTTAAGAATTTCACACTAGATGAGTTAATCTGATAAAATATGACAATCACACAGCAAGAGCACCTTCCTGGAAAATGATAAATACAATACGTATTACTTCAATTGAAAGTGTTCTCTATCATAATTCAAGAAAGGGACAGGCTCAAATGTATTATTATATAAGTTGAAAGTGATTGAGAAGAATAGTGATATAACATGTGTTATATAATATGGTAACATATAATATGGTAACATAATATTTAAGCTTGTGATTCAAGCTTAGAGAGAAACAGCTTTTAACCATCAATATGCTACAATACAAGTCATTTGTAACATTAGCAGGTTTAGCAGCTCGTGTTCTTCTTGCACTGGCTAATAGCCCACATCGCTACCCACAATGCAGCAGGATCTGTAGATCTCTCTCTTTATCCACTTGATTCCTTTATTATTGGGATCTCTGCAGAGTCCATTCACATATTTACCATCAGGACATGGTAGGTCGTTCATCTGGCAGGTTCCATAGAACTCAGTGAAGTTTTGGCAAGCTACAACAAGTACATGTAGCTATTGGCGTGTTTGACAGAGAAGCACTGGCTAAACTTATTCCTAAACGGGAACTAGTGCATTATCTCTGAAGATAATGATCACAGAGTATAACACTATCGTAGTTTATTTAACAGCTTTCCCAACACCTTTTAAGTTATAAGCAAAACTTCAGTGAACATTATTAGAGTTCTAGAATTACATGTAGTTTGATGTACTCACGTGTGTTATCGAATTTCGATGGAGGTCTTGGGCTAGTTAGGCGGGTGGTCTTTGTAATGGGCTCTGCAATATACATGTACTGTACATTATTTTAATGGTTTGAAATTGGACAAAACTGAACATTTAACATGATGACTATAAAACCCTGTACTATGTAAACCTACATGTAGTTGTTGGCAGTTTTGACACTTTTCCAATGTATGAGACAACGCTATGACTCACAGAAGGCAAGATCAGTGTGGCAGTTAGATACTTAGCAAAGAATGGGAAGGCGCAAGTCTCATCGTGTATGTCCGTCATTCATAGTCCTTCTTAAAAAGCAGCTTCGGTAAATGTACATATTTTGTAGTTCTGCAGAACTTGGTATAATATCAATTTTAGACAATTTCCTTAGCAGGTGTACTACTTGTATATACCTACCAGCAGTCGTAGTTCTGATGATGGGGGTTATTGGTTTTCGGGTTATTCGCTCCAGCAGCCTGCGCTTTGGACCAGATCCAAATATCTGCAATTGAAAATGTATTAACTATTTTAAACTTATAATTTGTAGCCACGTTATAACTACTTTACTTGAGGACATGATTCCAATGAGCAAGCATGAAAAAAATATATTGCGAACTGCTCCCACATAATTATTATCTACATGTCGTAGAGATATTATACCAGTAACTTCAGAATCAAATGGAATTATACAACACATAATCATATAATCATGCATTGGTATTATTGATAAATAATACAATACCAATACAATAATACTCACATGAATGTGGAATCGTTCGCTGGGTACAACAAATGGTTCAGTGGAGTAAGAGTTTAGTCCAGTAGAGGTCATTGTAGAGATGCCTAAGGATGAGCCAACAAGGGCTTGAATAATCGTTGTGCCAAAGTTACCGCCTCCTATGACCTCTATATTTACTTTCACAGTTGATCCTCAACAGGTAGAAATAATTCCACTTAATTAAAAAAATTCGATCATTAGCCATGATATAGCACAAAGTGTGTGTACTGTCTAAAACTATTACACATGTATGCAGCAAAGTATGGAGTTGAAAGTTCTAAAGGCGTACATGTGCTTTGACTTACGACCGCACACTATTATAAACAGGTCAACACGCTACGTGTGCACGGCAGGTTGCTATAAGAAGCACCCTAAATATTTCTCACTATTATGATAGGACAGGTACTATTTACCGCCCTAATCTCACATACAATGTACATGTACATGTATGGTTGAATGATATAATGTGTTTGACTAATATAATGTCACTTTCAAATCACTGAAATATTATTTACCTGCCACAGGTTGTCCGACAACATTTCCAGTGTCTGCGTCGACTATCTCATACTTGAAATCAACGCTACTCGTTCCTGCAAAGAATTTTTTATAGTTTAGTATTATGTATTCTCATGTTGTACTACGTAAGAATAGATTTATGAACATGTTATCCATGTTGAATATTATAAATGCAACAAATTGTAACATGTTATATTACATTTGCCTTGAAATTAGTGCAACTAACATAATTTATGGTTAGTTAGGAATCCACCAAGTAAATCACATACCCGTTATCAGAAGTTTGTTGTCTGAAGTTGATGAGTACTCCACATACCAGGTTCCAGGGGCTGGGTTGGGAATTTTGACAATGTATGCATTTGGAAGGTCAAGCAGAACGACACCTGGTGGAAATGTAAGTGTGGACCCTGGGAAAATGAACAAAAAGAGAAAATCTTATAATTTCTGTCATTTTAGTAGATGTATATAGCACCTGGACAATTAAAATAGTGTATTTTGTGGTCAATTAATGTACATGTATATTTGTTATCTACTTGAGGACTCAGATAACTATGTTTACACAGTCATGACTGAAACAGTTGATTGATAGGCATTTTAAACAGCTCTTACCTACAGGATCTTTCACCACAAAATCTGCATCAGCACCGGTGAGAGAAATTACCACTTCAGACAAGGTGACGTCTACAAAGAAACTTTCAATTCGAACGGAAACAGCACTTGGTGACTCCAGTGACTCCAAATGGACTTTAAATAGTCCAGTTGCATTAGAAGAAGGAAGGATTAAATCTTTCAAGGATTCCAAAACCTGAAACCAATCAACCATACCCTGTGACAGAATGCCAAACGAAGTTGTATGTTTGTTGTCAGAGTTAGACAGTATTAGAGTCCTTTATCCCTGTACTATTTCTTGGCACTAATGTTTTTTGAAGTACAAAATGAGCCTACAGTGTATATTCTTCATTTAGTATCATATTATACAATTATGAGTCTAGCATCTTTGTCTAGATATAATATGTAGCATTAAAAAGCAATATAACTTGCGAGAGAATTGGTAATTGGCTTGTTCGAATTGAACTTCTTAAACCTACCGTAGCCACATCACTCTTATCCACAGAAAACACGTAACCGCCACTAGCAGAGGCTATCTCATAGTATGCTTGTGTTCCAGGGGCACCAACCGAAGGAGCTGGAGCAACTTCACCATCACTGACTGCTTTGTGGAGGTCATTGGCGTGTGAGTCATCAGAGAAGGCGACACCGACTGATGGTGGACTCATTGGTGGACAGACACCAGTCAAGAGGAATATCACCTACCAATCAACAGTCAACAGTATAATAGTTTATAGGTTATACTTTTATAGATGAGCGCATTGAAGCTTTCGAACAGATTTTGTGCACTCACATGTAACCGTGTTTATCAAACTTTCAACCACTACAAAGGCTTTGGAACCAACTTGAAACTCCATGTAGACGGAAGACATATAAATTGTACTGTCACAGTGACCAGAAAACTCTTGTCAGTTTATATAGAACACAATTGAAGCTGATATCAAATCTTTACAAAATATTAGATGCATGACTTTTACTCACAGTGCTTCCAGTACTAGAGATAAGACTGAGGATTGTGGGTAGTAAAGCAAGGTCATTCGGAGATGCATCAGTGAACCCAATAATAAATGAACCAGGTTGAGATATTGCCAGTGCTTGAAGAACTCCTGCCATTGAGTTTTCAGGGCAATCTCCACCTCCCTGAATACAGACGTTATACATACGTAGTTACTCTCCGTTAAAGTTGAATCATTATAATTATAGCAATTATCTAGACACAACTATCTTAGATTCTGTTTGCGGTATTCTTAAAATAAAATAATTGAGTAATCTACGCTTGCATTAGACTCAAGATGCTGGCATCAAACTATGCCAAGCAAAGCGCTACATGTACAAGCCTACCTGATTCACACAATATGTAGATAGACAGGCAGTGTCTAGGCATGGGATAAACTCATGCTAGCAGTGGGTTGTCTAATATACAAAACTTAAAGCCGAATCAATAATTTAAGCGCATGTAGCAAACTATGTTCAAACTATAAACAAGACACACATACATGTATCACAATGACTGACCATGAAATAATCATCAAATATTATGTACTTACACCGACAGTAAGAGCATTAATTGATGGTATCATGGCCAGAGCTGTTGTGGTCGTCACAGGTGGTGGCAGCGCTAATAATGTACAATGTGTATGATCATTATGGACAAAAAACACCATTATAATTATATTAAATGCAGAGATATCTAGTTGATAATATGGAAGGGGAGATTACCACTATCATTGAATCTTTCTAATGTGCATACATTTTCTCATTTGCAGACTTTTACCAGATATAATTTATTTTAAAACATGCACAGTTGACGTGCATGCACTCGTCTCAAGTTATTTTCTCTAAGACCATAATTAGATGCCAGAAGTACAATTGGTAGAGTTTTCTCGTCAGAATTATAATATATGCAGCTATAAATATAAGACTTACGCGTATCCTGGAATGTCAGCAAATTGTATTCGGTGATGAATGAAAATCCCGAAAAGAAAGATAGTAAGCTGTTTGCTGTAGATTTCACCTGAACAAAAGCGAGAAATTATATTTTTGGTGAACATGATGATCAGCAGGGGAAGTTCAGTTGCAATCTACAGATAACATGAGCTTATTGCCGGAACCATCTCATAAGATGACAATAAAAAAATCCAGTATTTACATGTATGTTGAAATTGATTAGCCTTAGAAACGTAAAAATAGGCAAACATAGAATATATACGTGTACTACTTACGCCGGCTATATCATTACCCATAGATCCAGTGATGTCGATCACATAGGTAATTGAAATGGAACTACTTTGAGTCGACACTGGAACTAAGGCTATTCCAGCCAATAGCAGTGCAGCATACATTAAATTCTTAGTCATGTTGATAAAAAGTTACTCTTCCCTGCAGATATACAACAGGTTAACATTTTACATGTTTATCCCAATTTGAAATTACACATTCAGAGAACTGCTCTACTGAAAGCCATGCTAAAAGCAGTATTTGGAATGTTCTAGCACGCTTATAAACGGTGTAAACTAATTTATTGTTAATGAAATGATCTAAAATTGCATCATGAAATAAAAATCTGCCATGAAGGTGATTCTAAGAGATATCAATGGAAGCGCAAACAGAGCAATGATTTAAAAATCTCCGTAGCTACTTGTACATACGATTTACAATGTTTTAAAATTAAGTTTAAAGATTATTAAATTCAAAGTCTTGGCAAAACCAACTCACCAAACTTCTTACCTTATGAGAACCGAATTACTTGTAATACTTTCTGCTCCCTAACGATGAATGCTGATCTATAACTAAGGCTGTCTTTATATACCGAAATATTAGAATGTAACCCACGTTGAGTCTCTAGTTGTGAGCAATTAATAACAAGTCCGTTCATTTTGTTTAATTATATTAGTTTGTTAGTTGACTCATACGTGTTATGTTCATTTACGTGTACAAGTTGTACATATTTACTTATGGCCCCATAGTGTGTTCATGCAGTTTAATTTGATGGTGGAAAGAGTTCACAATCAATTACAAGTAAACTGCTTCGTAGTGGGTGATACTGCATTGTCTATTGGTCAGTTTTACATAGTTCAACAGCCAATCCGCATGAGTGAAAGTGTCAGAATTCAACATTGATTTAACAAATAATACAGCTTTTTACCCACCCTTTTCATAGATAAACATGATTTAAATAATGAATCATTTTACAATATTTTTGTCTTCTTTGTAGCATACAACTGCAGTGTATGTCAGTTTATGTTCTATTCCCTAGTGGTTGATTTTGTGCGGTTGGACACCCAATCAGCATTAAGATCATGTACATGTAAGAAATAAATTCAAACATTACTGAGCGCTCTAGAATTTCTATTCTATGGTTTTACCTACTATGATAACATTGCCTCCTGATAGAAACTGGCGAACAAGGTTGCTGTATCTAATGGTGTTTACCAAAATGGTTAATCACTATGAAGCTATTTTAACAAATTTGAAACTACATGTAATGTTCACTAAAGACTTCTGTACTCACTTTGCATCCGCTAGGTTGGGGCTATCATATATTATGTCTATTATTATAAAACTACGGCTACGACTCACCATGTATTTTTGATTGAAGGTTCTCATTAGCAAAAGTTAATAATGAACACAGAAAACCAGGAAGTGACCAATATACCCAACATGATGTGCTAGTTGGCTATTATAGGATTAAGTTATGGCTCAGCCTTTTTTACACAAAACTTTTCTGAAAGGAAAGTCTAGAACTAGATGCATTCTGTAATCCTACTTAACTTCTACTGTACGTGTGCCAATATATTTACTTAGAGGATACAGTCAATAGAAAGCTCCATTATATTGCTAACCAACATGTTAAATAATCATATGCTGATATGCCACCCTCAGAGTATAGGAACTTCATCAGATTGCAACTTAGATGAACATTCTGTTACAGGCTACTTTATTTCAGAACAGTAGAATAAATGAGGCGGGTACACGGTGCATGCAATCTAGAAAATCGATATTCTATAGCTATTCACGCAATTTTGTAGTAGCTGAGAAATAAGTGAATTACTAAAACGAAAAGACACTACCCTCTGGCATGATTTGTACCATGTTCCTATGAATGATAGTCGAGTACTCTACTGCTGTACTATCAGGTCTGCAGTGACTGTATGGGGAAAGCTAGATATTAAAATGAGAGTGCACGCCTGCTGGCTGTCTAACCACTAAAAATGAGGTGGAACACGCGGTGTACTACTGTATAACCACACTTCCAATACTGACCTAGAGCATATTCTGTTAACTGGTGAATCCACGGAGTTTAAAAGTTTAACACAATTATCATTAATTTCCAAATTACTTTTTAAGTCCCGTACTTTTCCTAAATCCATAACAACTATGCACATCTGAGTAGTGTGGGACATTATGTACATGTAGCATAGTCAGCAGAGATCTGCAATGACTACATGTATATACCATATTACTACTACTGCAGTATTAAATCATGTATGTACAAACTGTGCATGCCATATGATTGCTTCTAGAATGTAGCGTAATAATGATGCTTCAAAACAACAATAAAATAAAATAATATCAATCATCACATCCCTCGTTGCACCGCTACTCAAAGTTGCAACTGTTTAAGAGACAGGTGTTTTGGTGTAAAGAGAGTTGGTTTTCAGTATAATTTACATGACTCCAATTTGCTCATTTATAAGCCAATCAGCTTGGAAATCAGTTGAGAAAGAAAAATTAAAATATTGCATAAAAAGTTTGCTCAATTGCATTGAAGTTATACTTTTTGCTTTCTTTTGTAGTAGTTAGAGGTTTGCTTGCAGAGATAAACCAATATTCACCCATTTAAATTTCAAAAAAGTAGCTTGTTGATACTCAAACATAATTGGGGAATGATGACATAATTCATCCAATCACAAGCTACCTCCTATGCTGTTTTTGCGATGTTTAAGTGGGCGTTTGAGTAGATAGTTGCTACTACACAACGGGCTTTTTTTCAATTCCATATAGTTGATTCATCCTGGCAAGATAAACAACATTTCCATGTTGCAGTATCATGACAAGGAACACCTAAATGGCAATCAAAATTTTCCTCCCTTGAGCATCTGCTAGGAGCAATAGTGTCTAATGGATGGAACTTGAAGACGGTTGTAATTAATTGTGGTTATAACGTGGCCATTCATTTTAAAGACCATCTCTAAATTAACAAGCAACCGGTACCCTGTGGGTAGTGTGACTTAAGTATATTGCATAAGAAACCAACTTGTCATTCTGTAAAATCTGCAGCGTTTAGTTGAAGAGTTTTTTTAATTGCAGCTGCAGTCTGAAACCTGTCTCTAATATCTATCAGTTACTTTGATTAAATGTTGATTAAATGGAAACAAAGCACTTATTATTTTATTAAATTTCAATATTCTTTAAAGCGGACATCACAGCTACTTTGCATCTACATGAAATTAATTAAGGGATTGACAAACTAATATTTGCTACTCAGATTCCGTCTTGCACCACTCTATGAAATTTGTCAGGTTACTGAGTGAGACTATAAAACGGTCTTTAAAATTCCTATTTGCTACTGATACGAAAAAGTGTCAGTAGCTCTGTGGACTGAATGCATGTAGAATGTAATCTTCATGTTTATTATTTGCATCGCTTTACATTGTACTGGTTTAACTATGATGATACGATTTTAAACGGTGATATCAGGTAGGATTTGTTAGTTAGGGTATACATGTAATGTACATGTACTGTATATGATAATCACTAACCTTATACACCTACAGCATGTGCATGAAGATAGCACACCTACACGTATTTAGTGTTTACCAATATAGAACTTATTTACAGTTCAGGTGGAACATAAATACTGTACATTGCTTTATATAAAAATACCAAATGGTCCGGGGATTGCGGTCAGCGGACTGCCATCCATCAATTAGGTGTGGGGTTAAAAATTAGGACAGTTTGTGTATGTCACAATGCTGCCGGTCTATATCTCGGCTCCGGCTGATGCTAGGACCTTCTGACCGGATCCCCGAGCATCGCTCCCGGGGCGGGTCTCTAGCCTCAGGCACTCGGATCCTAGCCAAGGCAGGATGGGGTTGACCCACCGGACTATTTGAATACATGTAAATGTTGGAACTAGGTCCATGCAGGTGGCAGAGATCCCTTTGGACCCGTGACTTATACACGTATGTTACAATGCTGCCGGTGAGAATATCCGTTTCGGATGGTGCTAGGACATTGAGACTGGATCCCTTGTTATCGCTGCCAGGACGGGTCCGTAGCCTTAGGTGAGGTAGGGTAGGTACCCGACCCATCCTACCCAACACATTCGGGTTGGAACTCGAGCTGTTGACATGGACTTGTGTTCTTTAATGCAAGGGAACACAACTCCTCATGGAGTTATCAGAACATGTCTTTGCCACAAGAGGTCATGCACATGCGTGACCACAGTACATGAATGCAAAATCGCCACTACGCGCGGTCGAAGCAAGCAGCTAATGCAGTGATACTTGCGTCGCAGACAAAGCACGGAGTGCTTGTTTATATACAATTCAGATGAATAATCATGTTATTCTTTGTTACATATAAATTTGGTCCTTTTATTCTTCCAAAGCTAAAATTCATAAGCTATGTTCTATTTCTATGTGTGGAAAGGTACAAAATTGATTATGCATGTAAGAGCATTGCGTATTGGTGATTAGTGAGGTATTGTTCTGCCTATCTTGTATATATCCATCTTGAAGCAAAATATTTTTATATCAATACACTGAAGAAATGATACACTAGTAGCCTGCTAATCTACTCAGAAATTATATCTGTCCTAAAATTTCATGTTGTGTACCATGCTTGCTATGTATTCCATACATCACTGTTACAGTGTATATACAATGTACTCAGTATTCACTAAGGGATGCTCCAGTGCTAACCACACTTTGTTTGCTTAGAATCATTATAATACATACATGTACCTTTCTAATTACAGGATTTATTAAGGAGTTACACTGTAAGTTCCCCAAGTTGATTTTACGCGAATGTTATGGTTTTCAAACATGTACAGGCACGTTGCACCTTGTGTAAATTTCACACATGTTATTCTGCTAATTACATCATGTAAAAGAATTATATTGGTCGAAATATAACCAGATATCAACATTAGAGAAGAGAGCATACAAATGTATTTGTGAGATGAAAGGAATACACAGCAGAAAAGTATTGCCGATGCTGACTAGTGCAGTAGGTTCTATCAAACACTTGGGCGTATCAGTAAATGATAAACACTATGTACATATCATCAACGGCATGTTGTAATTCCATCCCATTCTTCATATCCAAATATTTACTAACTTCTAAGCAAAAACTACAGATCCCATCCCAGGAGATAAGAGCCTATGCTGTTTTGTGATTGGATAGATTTCAGTTTAGCTTTAACTGAATCATTGAACGAGGCAATTTGAATAAAGAAGTTTTTTGTTTACTCATTCCCCCAGTAATGCCATGTTACTCATGTTTTATTAGCCAATTATTGGCTCATTAAACATGAGTGAACAAAAAACTTCTCTATTCAAATTGTCTCACTCAATGATTCAGTCGAAGCTAAACTGAAATCTATCCAATCACAAAACAGCATAGGCTCCTATCTCCTGGGATGGGATCTGTAGTTTTTGCTTAGAAGATAGTATGTTTGGATATGAAGAATGGGATTGCAGTGAAAATTGGGTCGCAGACCAAGCATGTATTTCTTGTATATTATACAAGAAATACATGCTTGGTCTGCGACCCAATTTTCACTGCAATAATATGTGCTTGCTATACTCGCAGTAAATATGACTTGTGTTCATGTACTGTGGCTATGTATGCACTTGACCTCTGTTGGTGCAGGCATTTGGCAGGGATTCCATGAGGAGTTGTTTCCTCAAATTAGGGAGGCAACTTCAAGTCCATAACCCGAGCTCCAAAACCAATATATCGGGTAGGGTGGGTCAGGCACCCACCCAACCCTAAGTTGGGGTTGAGAGCCTAAAGCTACGAACCCGCTGCAGCAGCGATACCCGGGACCCGGACATAAAGTCCTAGCACCACCCCTTGCCGAGATCCCGACTGGCAGCATTGCAACATTTATTATAACTCAAGAGTCCAGGAGAACCTCTGCTGCCGGCATAGCCCAGGTTTCAACACACATTCGATGGGTAGGGTGGCTCAAGTACCCACCATGCCATGGGTCACAATCGAGGGCTTCAGACTAGAAGTCGCTCCGGCAGCGATGCCTGGGGACCCAGTCCCAGGGTCCTAGCACCACCCGGAGTCGACCCCGAATTGATTGGAGGATGGCAGGCAGCAAGCTGCGAACCATTTCGTCTTGTCATGTATGCTTTATGTTGCATTTCATGCAAGGCAAGAAATATCATATTAACAACAATACTGTATTGTAGTATTAATAAATATCGATCCGAGTGGATTTTAAAGTTGCTTCATGTAACAATAATGCTTTTAAATACAAAAGTTGTGTATACATGTATAACAACTTCACAAGTTTCTCATTTGTCGTAAAATACCATTCAGCCTTACGGTTTCATACGCACAAAGAGCAGAAATGGATACATGTAGAACTCAAGTTGACACGGAAAATAAATACGAGGTGCTCAAATTATACGTAATAATGACAATTAACAATTATGACAAATAACATGGTATGATTCGTATTCAAAGTAGTGTAATTAGCAGTTTTTAATTAAACCTTGCTGAATGTCCGTGCATTCAGCACACTGATCATTGCTAATTACTAGTGGATCAATAGTTGTTGCAGCTCTCAGTTTGAGAAACACAATTTCTAGCTCAAAGAGGGATGACAACTACTCGAGTGAGCAATACCATTGTTAGACAGTGGTCTGTTGTTTCTCAAGACGAATGAGAATGAGGATGTACTGTACATGTACATGTATCCAAAATTTCGTAATAAAATTGCTTTACATATTTACATATTACTTTTGTGCGTATAAAGCATAGCATATCGAAGATAAAAAGCAGGAAATACATGTACAAATAAAATCGTTACATGCACAACGCCGTACATCGGGTTCATAAATTGTAAAACTCCATCATTGTGGTCACAATTATATTTTTATCCCATCCTGATCTCCATGGATGTGTCAAACTTTATATCTCCATTAACAAGATATTGTAGATGATCAAACAACTGATTGGTTAAGATTTGCTGTGGATTATACTTTTGATCAACAACAGAGATAGAAGTGAGAATAACTACACTGCAAATTGAAAGCAGCCAAAAGCAGCTGGAATCGGCCCCGGGAAATTACAATATACAAATAAGATGAAGTTATTATAGTAGAACTGTTAAGAGAACTATGTGGCTAAAACATTATACAGTATTTGAAGTTTCGGTTCCGTCAAAATAATTTACCTCGAATACAGTTTACTGTACCACACTTTATGCGCTTCACATTAAGTTGGTACAATTTATTGTCTTCAAAGTAGAGAATAAACTGATGGCACATTGCATCGTATTTAAATGCCCCAAATGATTGTCATGCGGGTAATTAAATTTACTTTTAATTTAGATGTTAGAGGCAATCATAATTATGCTACAGTTAAAGTTCAAACAAAAGCATTTTACTATCCGATGTTGTAGGATTGTGATAGAGAAGGTAAAGAGGTATAAACCAATAGAAAGTGCAACTGAATAGAAAGAAAAGTAAAATAATAAATTTAATGTTGTGATCTGCGTATTTTTACTTTTAAGATTTTTTCACAATGTTTAGCCATCATCATGCAATAATAACAAGTCACTGGTCGAGTCCAGCAGTCGAGGGCGTGTTCTCTTTTCACTGGCTAATAACCAACATCACTACCCACAATGCAGCATGATCTGTAGATTTCTCTCTGTATCCATTTGATATGTTTATTATTCGGATCCCTGCAAAGTCCATCCACATATTTGCCATCAGGACAAGGTAAGTCGTTCATCTGGCAGGTTCCATAGAACTCAGTAGAGTTTTGGCAGGCTACAACAGGTAGATACAAGTGTCTTAAAAAAGTGCATTGGTAGAAATTTGCCCAAAACGAGCTTCAAAGCTACTGTTTGAGAGTACGAAAATTGTACAATATAACTATCATAGTTGATCCAACGGTTTTGCTAGTGGCTTTCAGCTTTAATCTAAATTTCAGCATAAATAATTCAGAACTAAGCAAATAACTAATATAATTTATGTTTGTTGAATTAGGACTATTGGGTAGAACTTACGTGTGTGAGAAAATTGGTTTGGAGGTCTAGTTGGAGGGGTAGTCTTGGTAGTAGGTTCTAAAATATTACATGTATATGTCAAAGTTATCAAATAGACGTAGATAACAGGCATATTCGGATATTCTACCGTGCAAGCTCCTCCAGTATGATGGTAATAATAATAGATACTTGTATGTATGATATACATAATGATGCATCTACATGTAAATGTATAGCGGCATTTTGGTGTTTTTTTTGCCAAATATAATAAATTGGAAGAAAAAAAGCAATCTAAGGCGGCTGTGAAGTATGCGTACTGGCCGGACAAGAGTAATCACTCTCTACAAGCAGAACTGCTTATCATGCTGCCTTGAAAAGTTTTCTAGAACATGGGCTATGTACTAACCAGCCGTTGTCGTAGCATCAAGGGGGGTAATTGGTTTCTTTGTTATTCGCTCCAACAGTCTACCTTTAAGGCCGGAACCATATACCTAGAATAGAAAGTGAACTGTAAAACTCTAGCTTTGTGTACGATACATTGTATTTATCGGAAGTGTGATGAAGAATCAGTAGAGCAAGCACTGACGTGTAATTTTTGGATTTTTATCAATGCATAGGCAAATTGTAGCAGATATACATGTATATAATATCAGATGTATTTTTACCATAATTGTTATACTTACATGAATGTGGAATCGTTCTCCGGGTACAACAAATGGCTGACTACAGTAGGTGTTTAGACCTGTAGAGGTCATTGTGGAGGTGCTTAAAGCTGAGCCACTAAAGGATTGAATAATCATGGTACCATAGCTGCCACCTCCAATGATCTTTATATTCACTTTCAGAGTTGTGCCTAAATAGTTAGAAAAGAGATATTTTATTTTGAATTTTAAAGATTGACACGTTCAATTACAGGATAACATTCTACTGCTAAACACAAACACGAACATGTACGCACGGTCTATGTAAATTTTGTGAAACTTTCCTTCTAATCGATGACAGTAAATATTGAACTAGATGTACATGTGCAGTAGAACATTATGCCTTAAACAACAAACAAAATGAGTCACTAGGACATTGTGTAAGATGCATACATGCATGTGGTATAGAAAACCTTGGTATTTGTTGAATATGGTGGTATAAGTTGGATTAATGAAATATAATATTGTTACCTGTCATTGGCTGACTGATCACATTTCCAGTGCCTACGTCAACAATCTCATACTTGAAATCAATGCTACTCGTTCCTACAGCAAAGTTGTCAATATGTAGTTACACTGTAATTTGCAATTTTATTGAACACAACATTCCGAATATAAAAGTAGTTTAATCAAACATATCTTATAATCGTTATAAATTATTTTTTTGTTATTTTTAAAACCAAAACATTTCATTTACTATTAATAGGTTTAGTCAGGAATTCACTAAGTAAATCACATACCAGTTATCAGTAGTTTGTTGGCAGAAGTCGATGAGTACTGCACATACCAGGTACCCGGCACTGGGTTGGGGATTTTAACAACATAAGCATTGGGAAGGTCAACCAGAATAACACCTGGTAGTACTGCCCCTACAAAGATGAATACGGAGTAGAAACACATGTTGTACATGCATAAAATCTGAAAAAACAGCATATTTTTGTGCAAATTATGAGTGACAGTTTAGCTCCACGATAAACCAGAAATATTAGCACACAATTAAGGTAAAGGCTAAATTAGCTGACTGATATGTTATTTAATTGGCTCTTACCAACAGGATCGTAGACTGTAAAATCTGCAGCAGTACCAGTTACAGAAATAATCACATCAGACAATGTAGCATCAACAAAGAAACTTTCTATGTTAGAGACACCAGTTGGATACTCCAATGACTCAAGATGGACTTTGAACATCCCAGTAGCATTAGAAGACGGAACAATCAGATCTGTCAAAGATCCTAAAACCTGAAGGAGGACAAAACACATCTCATTACAGAAGAATAAATGGACATTGCTAAATTATTTTCATCAGCATTATCCGATGTTTGAATTTCCTGAGAATTTTAAGGTGGGACAAAGAACCAACGATATACCTTTATTACAGTTAATTAATGCACTGCAAGTGTGCGTGTTTAACTCCTCAGTTTTAGGAACACGCAAGAAATGTATTAATACATACACTATTTATGACACATGAGAAAGATGATAAACCTGTTGGGACAGGAACATTATTAGCATTAGGCTTATCATAATAATATACAGAGTGCATTATTAAAATTTGCATTTTGTTGTTTAGTTGCGATCTTGATTTATGAGACTCTATGAATTCATTCAGAACTTACAGTTGGTACATCATTCTTATCCACAGCAAACACATAACCACCACTAGCAGAGGCTATCTCATAGTATGCTTCTGTTCCAGGGGAACCAACAGAAGGGGCAGAGACTGGTTCACTATCACTGAATGCTTTGTCGAGGTCATTGCCATGTGTCTCATCAAAAGAGGCAACGTCGTTTGGCTTAATAGTCTTTTCTTCTCCACAATCACCCGTCAAAACAAATATTACCTGACAAATGAATAAATTATTTTTGAAACTTCCATTTCATCATAAACGGCAGCTTTTTTAAAGCTATAATATATTATGTATTTCATAAAAACTGTTGGCATATTGTATGTCATCGAAAGGGTACTAAATCATAGTTAAATTGAAGAAGATTTTATCTTTCATGGCACAAAAAACAAACTTGTTTATGATTGATGAGAATCTGCCTTGGTGATATCATATTCCTGGGGCCCATTAGGAGCAAATAACCTTTCCAACATATTACACGTATGCATAATTCCTACTCACAGTGCTTCCAGTACTAGAGATAAGACTGAGGATTGTGGGAAGTAAAGCAAGGTCATTCGGAGATGCGTCAGTGAACCCAACAATAAATGAACAAGGTTGAGATATGGTCAGAGCTTGAAGAACTCCCGCCATTGAGTTTTCAGGACAATCTCCACCTCCCTGAGCAATGGTAATAATAATGCATCGATGTATAAACAGTATTCCAACAGTACTATAAATCTGGAGACTAAGTACTATAGCTTTGTCTTACATCTGTTGCGGCGTAACTAAAACTGGAGCACATAATATGTTACAAACTAAGAGCAATAGGTGCGTGATGATTTCCGTCCAACGTTATAGATGATACACTAAAGACGTATGAAAATTTCTAAAAGTGTTGAAAATTTAGAATACCGGGTGTTAGGTCATACATGATACACTTCATTTTCATTATTAAGAATATTTTATTAGACACTTACATTGACAGTTATAGCATTTATTGCTGGTATCATGGCGAGAGCTGTAGTTGTCGTTGTTGTGGAGGGTGGAGTCAATGCTATTAATAGATTGATATAATTTATGTAATCGGGGTGAGGCAGCCATGTTACACATAATTCTTTTATATTATAAAAGTCCTTGGGGTCATTCAAGCCAACATGGCTTTAAGGCAACTCCTCTGCACCTGCCAAAAAGGCCATAGTACATGCATATTATATTATAATATGCATGTACTATATATAATGTATATAATCAGTGAATAAACAACTCACTGGCCTAAATACTTCTCGGCGTAACCAGCCACTTGCACCTTGCACTGCCAGTTGCCAGTGCTGGCCAACTCCCTGTGAGAAAGGCACAGATGACATGGCCTTTTTGGCAGGGGCAGAGGAGTTGCCTTAAAGCTATGTTGGCTTGCATGACCCCAAGGACTTTTATAATATAAAAGAATTATGAGGCGCAGGAGTAATTGTGGCTTCCTAACACCACCGTGACTGAGATTCGAACCTGGTACCTTCAGCATGAAGATTCCGCATCCTAACCACTCAGCCACGGGTGCCTCTTGCTATATATAACTACTACGATGGAGAAACCATTGTAATTCCTGCTAATCAAATTAAAATAATAATACTGCACCTCTACATGTAGGTAATTGGTTATAAAATGTGATATTATAATAATTGAAACTCGTACATGTAAGTTTAATATAATACTCACGTATGTCCTGAAATTTCACCAAGTTGTATTCCGTAATGAATGAAAATCCGGATAAGACAGATAGTATGCTGTTAGCAGTAGATTGAATCTAAACAAATACAATAATTTTTATAATTTATGCAAAAACTGCTAAATTTCAGTTAAGACATACAGCATATTCATTGAAAAATTCTTCAAATACGACAATAAATTGTGAATTAGCATTTCCAAGTGCATGATGTTTAACATCATACACTTGGAAAATGTTAAACATAGGGTCAGCTGGAAAAACAATCATCATAGCCCAATGAACACAACCGTCATAGGTTCAATTACATAATCTTGTTAAAATTAAATTATTATCTAAAATGCCAAGTGTTACTTACAGCGGCTATTTCATTGCCCATAGATCCAGTAATGTCAATCACGTAGGAGAAGGAAATCGAAGGAGTTTGTGTCAACACTGGAACTGAGGCTATTCCAGCCAGCAGCAGTGCAGCGTACATGAAGTATTTACTCATTCTGATAAACTATAACTCTGCCCTGCAGATGTGCAGCAATTGTGCTATCATAATTGAAAATAGCGTCATGAAATAACCATAACCAACGAGTAGTTACATGTATTACCATAGTTTAAAATTGCTAAATTAAAGAACTGCTCAACTGAGAGCCATGCTAAAGTGATTCAATTATCAATATAACTTGATCCCATGAAATTTCTCGCAGTAGTATGCAACGTTATTTGTATTATGTTAAAAATTTAAGTGAGTTGCTGAGCTTCCTACCTTATTAAAAGCCAAGTGAAGTGCTATTTGCAAATCTTTCCGCCTCGAAAGAAAGAATGCTGATCTACAAAAACGAGTGGCTTTATATACCAAACTACTTGAACATAGTCCAAATTGAATCTCAATTTGTGAGCAATTAATAACAAGCCTGTTCATTCTGTTCAATGATATTATTTTGTTAGCTGGCCCATTGGAACAATTGTCATTTACGTTTACGTACATACAGTGTATCTACCTACAATCATGTTAAGTTCGGGCAATCACACTCTATTATTGGCTGGTTAACCTGATGAAATTAACCAATAGACAAGGGGTATAACACACTACGGAGCACTTTTTTACTTGAACCCAAATCATGTTCATGGTGATAGAAACAGCTTTCAATCAATAAATTTTAGTAAACTGCTCCAATAAAAAAGTGTGATCGGCAGAACTTGATATTGATTTATCAAGTAGTTTAATCGACTACCTGCTCTTTTATAACTATAAAATACAAAAACTTCAACCTTCGTAAATTTATATAACATTTGGATTTGGAGAAAATTTATCATTTAGTTTAGTTAAAATTAACATTGAAGCTCCATGATGCAAATACATGTACATGTAAATAGCACTCAATACAATTACTCCATCACCGCATGCATCCAGTAGATGTATGTAGTACACATAGAACTGTCAGTTCACTCTGACTGCTATAATACTAGTAGTCGTCTTTTCCAAACCCACAGGTTTGTGACGTCTAGTCATTTTGGCAACTGAAAAGTATTTCAGTTCAAATAAATAGACCTCTGCTATCAAAGTCACACATGGAGAGGGCCAAAATGATGCAAAGTCTCATCTTGACAACCAGGGAAACCAGATTATACAATATTTGCACAATATGATAACATACGTTATGCATACATGTATTTGACAATTGTAGCTATATGTACTTGTGTTAATTACAATGCAGGAACTTCACTGAGTAAATTAGACCTGGCAGAAGGGGTTTGTCTCTTATACACATTTGAGTACTACACTAATAGTATATTATTGCTAGCGACAAAATTATGCTCCAGAGAGTGTGAAACAGTATCACTGTACATACACATGCACGTGTATTTGTACATACCGTCCTGTAACTTATTAGAATCATACATACATGTACACGTACACGTATATAATATGTAAATGTATGATGCTCTAAAATAACATCATAACCAATCGTATAACTAGCAGTAAATTTAGCATTTTACAAATTTCAGTTCACTAATTCACACTCACATTATGCAGGGAAGGGTCTTGAATTTGGATGAAGTTATTCAGAGTATGATACTTGAATCTTATTGGCTACTTACCAAACCAACTAGCTTCGGTCTTCAGTTTAAAAAGGTCACCTACATTGTATACAATTATTAACTCAATTCATTGATTTATTTTGTGAAGGCAAAAAAATCACTTGATAATTGAATCAGTTTCCAATAATTTAATTAAACAGTGAGTTGTCACTGAAACATGATTGGTTGAAGAATACAATAACTCAACCAATCATACGTGTGAGCTACATCCTGGATTTGTTAGTGTCTGCACTGAAATTAATCCGTCTAATGGTGGAAACTTAATTGTACCGAGACGAGTGATCAGTTTCTCTCTCCAAAAATTAATCCAATTTTCTTTTCTATGATAAGTTAAGTCATTCTACCACTTAACATTTCAGCATAGCTCTCTCATGATACAGAAAATTTTAGAAACATTTTGACTCCATTAACATCAGCTCAAAGTTCTGCAACTAGAGTGAATTAAACTAAAAGAATATTTAAATTTTTAAAGATTAAAGAAAAGTAGAGTGAGGTGTGGTCGAATGTGTGCATGTAATGCATCAAAATTTACACGATAGCATAATTGTCTATCAGAAGGCATGTTGTAGGTGAAACACAATGAGTGATTGTAAGGGCAGTCTATTTGGCCTAAATAAAATAAGAACAACACATGCCCAGAGTTAAGCTTGATGAGTAAGAAACTATATTTTCAAGTAATCAAATGATTTACACAGCAAGGCTCTCAATTTCCGCTACTTTGTAGCGTCATAATTTCTAAAATGCAACTATGTTTTTCAAAACAACAACCATAGCAATAGCAGGTAGAAGCGAAACTGCACGTCAAAAAAGAACCGAAAGAGTAGGGTTCAGCATTATGCCTTTCATCAAATATACTCACAGTATGCTGTGGGACTATCAAGCAATATTTCAAATTTGATATTATTGTTAGATAGAACAACTTCAATAGACCGACTGGCTGATTGTATACGATTGTATGTATAGACTGTTATTACTATGTATATGATTGTATGTATAGACTGTTATTACTCTGTATATGATTGTATGTATAGACTGTTATTACTATGTATATGATTGTATGTATAGACTGTTATTACTCTGTATATGATTGTATGTATAGACTGTTATTACTATGTATATGATTGTATGTATAGACTGTTATTACTCTGTATATGATTGTATGTATAGACTGTTATTACTATGTATATGATTGTATGTATAGACTGTTATTACTCTGTATATGATTGTATGTATAGACTGTTATTACTCTGTATATGATTGTATGTATAGACTGTTATTACTATGTATATGATTGTATGTATAGACTGTTATTACTCTGTATATGATTGTATGTATAGACTGTTATTACTCTGTATATGATTGTATGTATAGACTGTTATTACTCTGTATATGATTGTATGTATAGACTGTTATTACTATGTATATGATTGTATGTATAGACTGTTATTACTCTGTATATGATTGTATGTATAGACTGTTATTACTATGTATATGATTGTATGTATAGACTGTTATTACTCTGTATATGATTGTATGTATAGACTGTTATTACTATGTATATGATTGTATGTATAGACTGTTATTACTCTGTATATGATTGTATGTATAGACTGTTATTACTATGTATATGATTGTATGTATAGACTGTTATTACTATGTATATGATTGTATGTATAGACTGTTATTACTCTGTATATGATTGTATGTATAGACTGTTATTACTCTGTGTATGATTGTATGTATAGACTGTTATTACTCTGTATATGATTGTATGTATAGACTGTTATTACTCTGTATATGATTGTATGTATAGACTGTTATTACTATGTATATGAATGTATGTATAGACTGTTATTACTATGTATATGATTGTATGTATAGACTGTTATTACTATGTATATGATTGTATGTATAGACTGTTATTACTATGTATATGATTGTATGTATAGACTGTTATTACTCTGTATATGATTGTATGTATAGACTGTTATTACTCTGTATATGATTGTATGTATAGACTGTTATTACTATGTATATGATTGTATGTATAGACTGTTATTACTCTGTATATGATTGTATGTATAGACTGTTATTACTATGTATATGATTGTATGTATAGACTGTTATTACTATGTATATGATTGTATGTATAGACTGTTATTACTCTGTATATGATTGTATGTATAGACTGTTATTACTCTGTGTATGATTGTATGTATAGACTGTTATTACTCTGTATATGATTGTATGTATAGACTGTTATTACTCTGTATATGATTGTATGTATAGACTGTTATTACTATGTATATGAATGTATGTATAGACTGTTATTACTATGTATATGATTGTATGTATAGACTGTTATTACTATGTATATGATTGTATGTATAGACTGTTATTACTATGTATATGATTGTATGTATAGACTGTTATTACTATGTATATGATTGTATGTATAGACTGTTATTACTCTGTATATGATTGTATGTATAGACTGTTATTACTATGTATATGATTGTATGTATAGACTGTTATTACTCTGTGTATGATTGTATGTATAGACTGTTATTACTATGTATATGAATGTATGTATAGACTGTTATTACTATGTATATGATTGTATGTATAGACTGTTATTACTATGTATATGATTGTATGTATAGACTGTTATTACTCTGTGTATGATTGTATGTATAGACTGTTATTACTATGTATATGATTGTACAGTGGTGTCAGAAAGTTTGGAAACGCCTACTTTATTTTAGTAATTTCTAAGTTGGCATTATTTTTCACTTTTGCATCATTCCTACCCCAACAAATTATATATCAGTGGATTCAGAAAAGTGTGTAGAATATTTTTAAGCTATAATTGTCTTCATTAGCAGTAGCAGCTAAGCTTTACAGAATTTTTTTGTATAGGCTATCACCATTTACATCATATCATTAATCACAACGAGTTGCACAAAGACAGTAGTACTTACAGGACGTGATGCCACAAAAATTACAAATTGTTGAGTTTTTTAATGACAATGGTAAACAATGACAGTTTAATAGTAAATTAAACTGCAGTATGTTGTCAGTATCTAATAAGGTATCTTTTACTCTCAATAACCAGTTGGCAGCAGTGTGGCATACTTTTTGCACGTTTGCTGAGCTCCTCCTGGCTGATGATGTGGTGCCATGCTCCAATTATTTTCTCTACTAACTGTCTTTTATTCATTGGTTGCTGTTTTCTGACTTGGTTTCCCATGTGTTGCCACAGATTTGCTATGTGGTTAAGGTCGGGGCTTTGTGCCGACCATGGTATGGTTCGCACGTCTTTAGCGGTTATCCATTCCTTTACAATCTTGGCATGGTGCATTGTCATCTTGGAAGTACCAAGTTTGATTATCAGGAAAAAGAGTTGCAGAGCTTGGCAGCATTTTCTGCTCTAAAATTCATACTTCCAAGATGACCATGCCACCGATTGTGAAGGAATGGGTGACGGCTAAAGACGTTCGAACCATACCATGGTCGGCACAAAGCCCTGACCTTAACCACATAGAAAATCTGTGGCAACACATGGGAAACCTAGTCAGAAAAGAACAACCAATGGATAAGAGACAGTTTATAGAGAAAACAATTGGAGCATGGCACCACACCATCTGCCTCAAGGAGCTCAGCAAACGTGTAAAACGCATGCTACACTACTGCCGACTGGTTATTAAAAGTAAAGGATACCCCACTAAGCACTGACAATTTACTGCAGTTCAATCACTATTGAACTGTCATTGTTCACCATTATCATTAAAAAATTCACCAATTTGTAATTGTTCTGACATCACCTCTAAGCACTACTATTTTTGTGAAACTCGCTGTGATCATAATAAGATGTGAATGGTGACAGCCTACACAAAAATATGCTGTAAATCTTGACTGCTACTGCTAATAAAGACAATTATAGCTTAAAAATATTCTACACACTTTTCTGAATCCACTGATATATAATTTGTTGGGGTAGGAATGATGCAAAAATGAAAAACAAGATGTTAACTAAGAAGTTGCTAAAATAAAGTAGGCGTTTCCAAACTTTCTGACATCACTGTATGTATAGACTGTTATTACTCTGTATATGATTGTATGTATAGACTGTTATTACTCTGTATATGATTGTATGTATAGACTGTTATTACTATGTATATGATTGTATGTATAGACTGTTATTACTCTGTATATGATTGTATGTATAGACTGTTATTACTCTGTATATGATTGTATGTATAGACTGTTATTACTATGTATATGATTGTATGTATAGACTGTTATTACTCTGTATATGATTGTATGTATAGACTGTTATTACTCTGTATATGATTGTATGTATAGACTGTTATTACTCTGTATATGATTGTATGTATAGACTGTTATTACTATGTATATGATTGTATGTATAGACTGTTATTACTCTGTATATGATTGTATGTATAGACTGTTATTACTATGTATATGATTGTATGTATAGACTGTTATTACTCTGTATATGATTGTATGTATAGACTGTTATTACTATGTATATGATTGTATGTATAGACTGTTATTACTCTGTATATGATTGTATGTATAGACTGTTATTACTATGTATATGATTGTATGTATAGACTGTTATTACTATGTATATGATTGTATGTATAGACTGTTATTACTCTGTATATGATTGTATGTATAGACTGTTATTACTCTGTGTATGATTGTATGTATAGACTGTTATTACTCTGTATATGATTGTATGTATAGACTGTTATTACTCTGTATATGATTGTATGTATAGACTGTTATTACTATGTATATGAATGTATGTATAGACTGTTATTACTATGTATATGATTGTATGTATAGACTGTTATTACTATGTATATGATTGTATGTATAGACTGTTATTACTATGTATATGATTGTATGTATAGACTGTTATTACTATGTATATGATTGTATGTATAGACTGTTATTACTCTGTATATGATTGTATGTATAGACTGTTATTACTATGTATATGATTGTATGTATAGACTGTTATTACTCTGTGTATGATTGTATGTATAGACTGTTATTACTATGTATATGAATGTATGTATAGACTGTTATTACTATGTATATGATTGTATGTATAGACTGTTATTACTATGTATATGATTGTATGTATAGACTGTTATTACTCTGTGTATGATTGTATGTATAGACTGTTATTACTATGTATATGATTGTATGTATAGACTGTTATTACTCTGTATATGATTGTATGTATAGACTGTTATTACTCTGTGTATGATTGTATGTATAGACTGTTATTACTCTGTATATGATTGTATGTATAGACTGTTATTACTCTGTATATGATTGTATGTATAGACTGTTATTACTCTGTATATGATTGTATGTATAGACTGTTATTACTCTGTATATGATTGTACGTATAGACTGTTATTACTATGTATATGAATGTATGTATAGACTGTTATTACTATGTATATGATTGTATGTATAGACTGTTATTACTCTGTATATGATTGTATGTATAGACTGTTATTACTCTGTATATGATTGTATGTATAGACTGTTATTACTATGTATATGATTGTATGTATAGACTGTTATTACTATGTATATGATTGTATGTATAGACTGTTATTACTATGTATATGATTGTATGTATAGACTGTTATTACTATGTATATGATTGTATGTATAGACTGTTATTACTATGTATATGATTGTATGTATAGACTGTTATTACTCTGTATATGATTGTATGTATAGACTGTTATTACTATGTATATGATTGTATGTATAGACTGTTATTACTCTGTATATGATTGTATGTATAGACTGTTATTACTATGTATATGATTGTATGTATAGACTGTTATTACTATGTATATGATTGTATGTATAGACTGTTATTACTATGTATATGATTGTATGTATAGACTGTTATTACTATGTATATGATTGTATGTATAGACTGTTATTACTCTGTATATGATTGTATGTATAGACTGTTATTACTATGTATATGATTGTATGTATAGACTGTTATTACTATGTATATGATTGTATGTATAGACTGTTATTACTATGTATATGATTGTATGTATAGACTGTTATTACTATGTATATGATTGTATGTATAGACTGTTATTACTCTGTATATGATTGTATGTATAGACTGTTATTACTATGTATATGATTGTATGTATAGACTGTTATTACTCTGTATATGATTGTATGTATAGACTGTTATTACTATGTATATGATTGTATGTATAGACTGTTATTACTATGTATATGATTGTATGTATAGACTGTTATTACTATGTATATGATTGTATGTATAGACTGTTATTACTATGTATATGATTGTATGTATAGACTGTTATTACTCTGTATATGATTGTATGTATAGACTGTTATTACTATGTATATGATTGTATGTATAGACTGTTATTACTCTGTATATGATTGTATGTATAGACTGTTATTACTATGTATATGATTGTATGTATAGACTGTTATTACTATGTATATGATTGTATGTATAGACTGTTATTACTCTGTATATGATTGTATGTATAGACTGTTATTACTCTGTATATGATTGTATGTATAGACTGTTATTACTCTGTATATGATTGTATGTATAGACTGTTATTACTATGTATATGATTGTATGTATAGACTGTTATTACTCTGTATATGATTGTATGTATAGACTGTTATTACTATGTATATGATTGTATGTATAGACTGTTATTACTATGTATATGATTGTATGTATAGACTGTTATTACTATGTATATGATTGTATGTATAGACTGTTATTACTATGTATATGATTGTATGTATAGACTGTTATTACTCTGTATATGATTGTATGTATAGACTGTTATTACTATGTATATGATTGTATGTATAGACTGTTATTACTATGTATATGATTGTATGTATAGACTGTTATTACTATGTATATGATTGTATGTATAGACTGTTATTACTATGTATATGATTGTATGTATAGACTGTTATTACTATGTATATGATTGTATGTATAGACTGTTATTACTCTGTATATGATTGTATGTATAGACTGTTATTACTCTGTATATGATTGTATGTATAGACTGTTATTACTATGTATATGATTGTATGTATAGACTGTTATTACTATGTATATGATTGTATGTATAGACTGTTATTACTATGTATATGATTGTATGTATAGACTGTTATTACTCTGTATATGATTGTATGTATAGACTGTTATTACTATGTATATGATTGTATGTATAGACTGTTATTACTATGTATATGATTGTATGTATAGACTGTTATTACTATGTATATGATTGTATGTATAGACTGTTATTACTATGTATATGATTGTATGTATAGACTGTTATTACTCTGTATATGATTGTATGTATAGACTGTTATTACTATGTATATGATTGTATGTATAGACTGTTATTACTCTGTATATGATTGTATGTATAGACTGTTATTACTATGTATATGATTGTATGTATAGACTGTTATTACTATGTATATGATTGTATGTATAGACTGTTATTACTATGTATATGATTGTATGTATAGACTGTTATTACTATGTATATGATTGTATGTATAGACTGTTATTACTCTGTATATGATTGTATGTATAGACTGTTATTACTATGTATATGATTGTATGTATAGACTGTTATTACTATGTATATGATTGTATGTATAGACTGTTATTACTCTGTATATGATTGTATGTATAGACTGTTATTACTATGTATATGATTGTATGTATAGACTGTTATTACTATGTATATGATTGTATGTATAGACTGTTATTACTCTGTATATGATTGTATGTATAGACTGTTATTACTCTGTGTATGATTGTATGTATAGACTGTTATTACTATGTATATGATTGTATGTATAGACTGTTATTACTCTGTATATGATTGTATGTATAGACTGTTATTACTATGTATATGATTGTACTATGTATAGACTGTTATTACTCTGTATATGATTGTATGTATAGACTGTTATTACTATGTATATGATTGTATGTATAGACTGTTATTACTCTGTATATGATTGTATGTATAGACTGTTATTACTCTGTATATGATTGTATGTATAGACTGTTATTACTATGTATATGATTGTATGTATAGACTGTTATTACTATGTATATGATTGTATGTATAGACTGTTATTACTATGTATATGATTGTATGTATAGACTGTTATTACTATGTATATGATTGTATGTATAGACTGTTATTACTCTGTATATGATTGTATGTATAGACTGTTATTACTATGTATATGATTGTATGTATAGACTGTTATTACTCTGTATATGATTGTATGTATAGACTGTTATTACTATGTATATGATTGTATGTATAGACTGTTATTACTATGTATATGATTGTATGTATAGACTGTTATTACTATGTATATGATTGTATGTATAGACTGTTATTACTATGTATATGATTGTATGTATAGACTGTTATTACTCTGTATATGATTGTATGTATAGACTGTTATTACTATGTATATGATTGTATGTATAGACTGTTATTACTCTGTATATGATTGTATGTATAGACTGTTATTACTATGTATATGATTGTATGTATAGACTGTTATTACTCTGTATATGATTGTATGTATAGACTGTTATTACTCTGTATATGATTGTATGTATAGACTGTTATTACTATGTATATGATTGTATGTATAGACTGTTATTACTCTGTATATGATTGTATGTATAGACTGTTATTACTATGTATATGATTGTATGTATAGACTGTTATTACTATGTATATGATTGTATGTATAGACTGTTATTACTATGTATATGATTGTATGTATAGACTGTTATTACTCTGTATATGATTGTATGTATAGACTGTTATTACTCTGTATATGATTGTATGTATAGACTGTTATTACTCTGTGTATGATTGTATGTATAGACTGTTATTACTATGTATATGATTGTATGTATAGACTGTTATTACTCTGTATATGATTGTATGTATAGACTGTTATTACTATGTATATGATTGTATGTATAGACTGTTATTACTATGTATATGATTGTATGTATAGACTGTTATTACTCTGTATATGATTGTATGTATAGACTGTTATTACTCTGTATACGATTGTATGTATAGACTGTTATTACTCTGTATACACTGTTAGGGGAGTAAACTAACATTGTGTGGAACATTAATGTACAAGTCAAATTAAGTATGATGTCATGACAAGTAATTTTGTGAAATGATTTAATATAAATATGAGATTGTATATCAAATGTATTTACTGTGTATTAAATATCCCATTGTTACAACAAATATACAATTATGTACATGTAGTATTATGTTACACAATGTAGTACATGCTACATGTTTGCACTATGATATACTACAGCACTAACACTTTAGTTCACTAATTCACACTCACATTATGTAGGGAAGGGTTTTGGATTTGGATAAAGTTTATTCAGAGTATTTACTTGAG
Organism: Bugulina stolonifera; assembly: GCA_935421135.1. Classification (NCBI taxonomy): domain Eukaryota; kingdom Metazoa; phylum Bryozoa; class Gymnolaemata; order Cheilostomatida; family Bugulidae; genus Bugulina; species Bugulina stolonifera. Next base: position 5,391,980 of record OW285197.1, on the reverse strand, counting down.
TCTCATTGGCTACGTACCAAACCAATTAGCTTCGATCTTCGGTTAAAAAAGTTAGAAATGTGTGTTCACCAACATATTAAGGTAATTTAATTTAATTTAATTCGTACTCACATTATGTAGGATAGGGTTTTGGATTTGGATGAGGGTTATTCAGAGTAATATACATGAACCTCATTGGTTACTTATCAGGCCAACTAGCTTCGATTTTAATATTATATTAAAGAAAAAAATCAGAAATGTTGCGCAAAAATACATGTATGTTCCCATTTACAGTGATATGTATATGTACAGGCATATGGATTGAATCTTTTATTTATTTTGAAAAGACCAAGTAGAGTTCACTTGATGATTGAATGAATTTTCAATAATTTGATTATAAATAGTGAGTTGTCAGTGAAACATGATTGGTTGAAGAATAAATAATTCAACCAATCATGCACGAGAGCTATATCCTGGATTTATTAGTTTTTACATTCAAATTTGTCAGTTTATATGACGTATTAGTGTGAGCCTAATTGTACAGAGACGGATGATCAGTTTCTACCCCACAACATTATTCAACTCTATTCTAGTCACAATTGGTTCATTCTACATTTACATCTAAAACATCTCAGCATAGCTGTCTCGTGATTCCGAATATGATAAACAAACGCGGACTCTGACTCCATTAGCGTCAAATCTGCAATTACATATAGGGTGAATTAAATTGGATAAATACCAAATCCGTTAATATTGCTGAAAGAAAGTACAGTGAAGTACTGTAGATTGTGTGCATTTAATACATCATAGTTTGTAGGAGATCGTTATTGCTTATCAGAAATTTGCTGTAAATGAAATACAATCAGTGACCTAAGAATGGTCTTTAGCCCAAACAACAGTTGAGCAAGTCGTGCCCGGAGCAAAGCTAAACGGGTAAGACCACATTTGCCATATTTTCAAGTAACCATATACGAAGAAAGCATTTTCCACAAACACTACCAGGATAATTTAGACAACTAGGCTCTGAATGTTTTTTTATTTTATGGCATCATTGCTCTAACAAAGATACCACGTGCGTATGTATAACAGTTTCGGTGAGTCTGCTAAAACCCTCAAGCTAAACAGATTATGGAAGAACGTGGAGTTCGACTGATGCCTTGCCATAGTGCAGTCAATTGTGGTGTCAAATGTTTTTCATTTCGTTTGTAACTTCTACAGGGTTAACACTTTAACTTGCAAATCAACACCGTGGAGTCTAAAATAGCAATATGCATAAGATAAGACAACACAAATCGAGAATATGTGGTTAGAAAATAATATAATAACACGTGAAGACAAGCCTTGATCTTGATAAGTTGATGAATGACTAAGCAACAATTATTATAGCAGTACAAGATATGAAATGCTTACCAATAATAATTGAAGGTTCATATAGAATAGGCACATCAATATTCCAGCTGCAGTATCAACAGCAAGAAAAATATATTCACTAATAAATTAATGTTACAGAAAAATTGATCTATCAGACAAACCTTTAGCTCTTCTCTGATAGCTTGACAACTTCAGGTTTTATGTTTTGTGGTAGTAAAAATTATCTAATAATTGAATATATTCAAGATTTCACATCTTGCTCTGTCACTCTAACCATTCTAACTGACCAGGACAACCGGCATTTTCCACCAACAGCGTTACAATATGTTCCCAGAACAATAAGCATACATGTATCAGTAAAAAAATGATTGTGCTAAACCAAGAAGAGAGGAAAATATCATAAAACATACTAACAGTATGCTGTGGAACAATCAAACGATTTTTAAAATTTGCCATTTACTAGGAGCCTTTTTGGAGCCAAATCTTTTTTCTGTGGGCTGATATGAAGGTATATTATTCTATTAAATCTACATTGTAGCAGTAGCTTCAATAATGTTGACCAGGAAATAAATACGCTTGTATTATTATGAGGTTCAGTCAGCAAAGGAAGCACAATTTCAAATATACTCATTGAAAATCAATGAAGCTAAAATTTACATAGGTGGGTAACTCCAAATTTGATATTTTGACATTTTTTATGTATGAATATAATCATACTGCATAGCTATACAGTAGAATAGTTACATTTATCTGCTAACTGAAAAGTTACGTTCCCTTGTTTCTACTATGATTGGAATCCAGCAGGTAGTTTAAAAGACAGTGCATAATAAACAATATTGTGGAAACGATAGTTTAGCATATAGATTGACTTTAAACTAGGGATCAATTTTAGCAGCTTTGGGTTGCTGTGCCTATTGTATTCAACAAAACTAATGTGCAAATTTTGATCATTATTTTTCGATTATGTCTCCGATTGTAGCAGCAAATGTGTCCATTCTAAGATTGTGCACGACAATTTGATATTTTTGTGAGAAAAATAATTAAAATCAAACTCTACTCCCTTTCAGGTAAATAACAGCCAAGTGGGCATTATAGGCAAATCAGCTTGTAATTCAGCTGTTTCGAGCAACATGGCAATGCGGAAATATCATGATGAGAATCGTGTGGTGATGGTACACCAGTAACTGCTTATTATTCTCGGTTGAAAGTCTGGCTATATCAATGCGGTTTTTGTTCTACATGTCAAGCAAAAATTAGTGTAGTTCTATCACTTGGTGACCCTTGTTATGACTCAGACATTAGTGTAGTTCTATCACTTGGCGACTCTTGTTATAACTCAGACATTGGTGTAGTTCTATCACTTGGTGACACTTGTAATGACTCAGACATTTGGCTCTTCCACCTAATTAACCTCAATAACTGAAACTTGTATGTCTGACAGAAACCAGGCTCAGAGTGTACCAAATTCGCCTTCTATGTCGGAGATTTAAGGGAAAGAATTAGCAACACTAGTCTCAAACCATCCATTTAACCACTGCATGCCTATTCCAGAAAAGCCACAAGCTGTGGGCAACCAACTGATACTTAGCTCATTTCCACTATAAATCCCATTCAGTACCAGCGTCGGATATATCCGACGCAATAAATTATACTCCAATTTCCTACAACCACCTTTACATCAAGAAGCAAATTACTAAACCTCCTAATCCTTCAAGCCTTGGGATTGGTTATAAATAATCCAATAAGCTTCAGAACTAGAGTAGTTCAAATTCAAAATAGGAGAAGAAAAGAATCCACAAAATAATGTATAACCTAAAGGCTCACACTCATTTCATGATCATGAGCCATGCGGTCACAATCACTAATTTTAAGGAGATTTCTTCTCTTCTCCTTTAGTTCTAGCCAATGAGAACGTACGTGGTCTGCGCTCCAATATACAATGTACCTTATTGGTACTAATCCAATGATACAGTAATTCAATTGGACCAATTCTCAAACAATAATACTCAACGTAACCATAGATTAATAAATGTATGATTTAAGCCTTCTGAGGGCTACAAACATAGAGTTTTATTTTGCATTGTAAAGTAGATAGGAGAATTTCAAAAAATGAACAAGACATGGGGAATTATTTCACTGTAAAATATATACCGTACATTATAAGAGTAATGCAATATAGTATTACCAGATTTTCATAATTTGGATGTTGTGTTCGAAAGAAGTTGGGTGACAATTGTTGCACCACAACACAATGTATGTCATTAATAGATTACTACTTTTGAAGAATAGTTATAATGCTTGTCATGTAAGTCGGGACTTTACAAACTAATAACCGACTTCACTTCCTCTGACACAGCAAGATCTGTAGATCTCTCTCTGTATCCACTTGATTCCTTTATTGTTGGGATCCCTGCAGAGTCCATCCACATATTTACCATCAGGACAAGGTAGGTCGTTCATCTGGCAGGTTCCATAAAATTCAGTGTGGCACCCTGCAAAAAAATTGTTGGTTTAGATATATATTGTATGGAATAGTAATAATATGAAGTCATTGTATCAACAATTCTACTGTTGAGTACAAATCGCTAGGTCTTCAAATTCAAGTATTCCATTTGAATTGTTTATTATTGTCTCTAAAAATAGGTGCAAATGCAATGTCATCAGCGTTAACATTATACTCTAGTATTGTCATAATAAATATTTATGCAGGCATTCGACAGCTCAAAGTAATTCTGTTATTCATGAAACTCTCATACAATGTAATGCAATATATTGAAGATAACTTACGCGTTTTATCAGACCTTGATGGTGGTCTTGGGCGAGGTGTAATAGTTGAGCGGGTTGAACCGGTTGACAGGGTTAATTTGGTAGGAGGAGGGGGAGGGGTTGCTGGAGTAGGACTAATTGTAGAGTTTGTCTCTATTTCTAGAAAGCCAATTATAAATAATTACAACACTTGCATCGTTCAACATGTACTTGTAAGTGCGACAAGGCAGTAATGCTCTATTGACAGAGCTGATGGTCAGAAAAATTACTAATGTTGCTTATTGATAGCAAAATTGGAGTGTGTTAAACATCTTTCTAGTACACTGCTCATTTATAAATTGTGATCCACCTACATGTACATATTTAAACTGTCTAATGAATATGGAGCCTACTCTATAGCCCTGAGATTTACTTCCACTGTACATTACAATCTTGTGATTACCTACCTTTTTCAACAGGTATGATTGCAACAGGGGTCATTCTCTCAGCTGGACTTCCTTTTTCATCTTTACCTGAAAGCTACAAAATACGATATGAAATATTATATCCAATAAATGCTGACCGCTAAGACATGGCGACTAATGGTGCTTCTCTATAGTGTGGAAAACCAGAGTATAAGAATATCATGTGGAGCCTTTTAGTTGTGTGTATGTGGCAAAAATATGTTGACTATTGTACATGAATGTGTTTTAATAAATGCAGTTTGTAGCACGCCTTTGTTGAAATACTTACGTGAATTCGGAATGGTTCAGCAGGCACCTCCAAGGAGTCAGTTGAATACACATTGGTAGACCCAGGTATTTGATACAAATTTGATTTGTTTAGAGTCATTCCGTTCAGGGCAAGAATGTATATGTGGGAAGCGGCACCTCGTCCCAGAACTTCTATGCTCACCTTCATTTTTGAGCCTAAATATATTTATACCAACTTAAGACAGTCAACCACTTAGTAGTTTAGGTAATAAAGTACATAGGCAACGAAATATCTCATGGGATACATACTATTAGTACAATATTTGCATTGCAATATTTTTTCTCTAGTTAATTTCTACTGTTATTATTCAATGTATACTAATAGGCAGTGACACTCAAGGAAAATGGTTCAATGTAGAAATCTCCAAGACACAAAGTTGTTACCTCAACTGTCATCCAAACGCAGTATAATCGTACATATATGTCACAAATTTAGGTGAGTCTTGACAGCGGTTTGGTCTAGGAATATCAACGATTATACTACACAAGTGTTAGTGGTTAAAAGTTAGTCCAATTAAAAGGGAAGGCAACTCTAGCCTGTTGTCGGTAAACACTGTCTCCAAATGCGGTTATCATAATAAGAAGGTTAAATGAATCCTAATTGCCAAAAACCTTGTGACACACAGTGTTCCTTGCAAGAACAGCCTTGATAATAAGTCATTGTGCCAGTAGAAAGCAGGTAAGAATTGCTTCCCACACTCTTCTGTGAGATGACAGATGTGTTGGGGACAGAGAGCAGTGTTGGACTGGAAAGAAGTGTTGTGGTAGACACAAATGTATTCTCACGGGCCGACTAAATCATCATATTACCTTTTACAGGGTGCTCTATCTTAGCTCCTGTCTCTTCATCAATTAAACTTTGGGCGAAACCAAAGCTACTTTTTCCTAAAAGAACAAAATTATATGGAATAGACCAGATAATCATGACAGTGTAGTCTATTACTTGGAGTTAACAGGTGTTATGTCACGTGTTCTAAGTTAGCATTTAAACTCACACACGTACATGTGCATGTACATTGCATATGTCAGTGCATTGGCAACCCTGGATATGAACACTGCAATCATGTATATGCAACGTGTAGGTATGATAGCACACCGCATATTTTCTCCTCCAAACCACATTTTGGACGATGGGCCACAACACGTACAGAAGACAACAATATTATAACTGTCTTATCGTAGTGCAGAGAAATTTCTGAACCTACTAAAAATGATAGCTACTTGCTGCCAGCAACAAAGCTGAGGAAGATCCCAAGGCATGCACAAGTGACCCCACATACAATGTACTTTTACAATCTACAATGTAGATATACACGTAAATATTAGTAAATTCTGTGAATTATTTGTTCACTAACACGTCCTGTTAGTACTCATTCTACAAATGTACATGTACATTGTATGCAAACAGCTTGAATTCAACAATTTCTTTTATTAGACATACATGTAAAGCACACATTTGCTTCCAAAACAGCATTGTATAGTGCTAGCTGGTCAAGTGTGAGCAAGGGGAAACAACTCTCGTTAGAGTAGCACAAATGCACCAAACCTAAATATTGAACATAGACACAAACCCCACGTCACAATGCCATGCTCTGCTACATTCATGTATTATTAGTTCAGTGTACGGTTCAACAAAGCACCAACCTGTTACTCTCAGGCTCAGTTTTGATTCTGCTTTGAAGGTAATTCTCCAGAGTCCAGCTACAGGGATAGGAACTCTGAGCATTAGTAGGTTTTTCAGTTCGAGCACTGTTTCTGGTGTAGATTTTGATGGTAGTTTCTCTGGACCTAGAGTGAGAATTGCAGAACATGGTATCAAATTATTGGTTTCAACTGCTCAGAATAGATGGAATCTTTAAAACGTTTTACACTCAGTTGAAAATATTATGACCACACTTAAATGTACTGTATCTAGTGCATCAAGGGTTATGTAGATACTACATGTACAGCATATTATTTTTTTCAAAAAAATTACAAGCTACCTCCCAGAACTAATGAATTTTAAGGAAATCAATGTCATTAATTTTACACATGCTTTGGTAACTACGTCTTAGCGTTCATACTTTAGGTTCTTACCAGTAAATACTAGTTCCGCTGCTGAATTTGCTCCAGTTACAGTAAATATAAGGTCTGTGGTAGAAGAGTCTATAGCAATTGTGAGGGTAGATCTCAATTCAGTTTGGTGATCAATAGCATATACAGTGACTTTAGAATATCCATTCTCAATTTTGATTGGCATCAAATAATCTTTCACCAACTCTAACACCTGCAACAGAGATTAAGTTTGGAACATGCAAAAATTTGTCAGTTCAACAGATGCTGAGTTCTGCACATACATGTACTTTACACAGCATTTTCTTTTAGCAGTTCAAAACAATAAAAAGGTAAAAAGATGCAAATTGCATTGGCATTCTGATTTAAAGCAAAAATTACTAAAATGGTAACATGATTGCACCAAGTTCAGTTCACATTAAGGTGCATGAAAGGCACTAATACTAACAGGTGAGATGAACCAGATAGTTCTATAAAAACACGCTGTGGTTTCATGCTAGCTTTACTGAAACTTACTTTTCCCACTTCACTCTTGTCGACAGAGAATACATGCCCTCCACTGACCGCTGCGAGGTCATAATACGCAGCCAATCCAGAGTCATTAGTCGAAGGTGCGGCTGAAGGTACAGAATAACTGTGATCCTCAAGTGGTTCATTAGGGTTCACCTCTTTGAAGAAGCCATCAGAATGAGCGCCCGCTTTTGTGAGTGGTAATTCCTTAGAGCAGGAACCGGTCAGCAAAAACATCACCTTAAAATATTCCCGTGAAAAGGTAATCACCCTAAGCTATAAGCAAAATGTAGAAATAATTCAAACTTTCCATAAGGTCAAGTCAATTTCAACATTGATATCCATCTTTTGATGCTTGGATGTGCTTAGGTATTCATTATTGGATGAGTAAGCTTAAAAATGCTTCATCAGTGAACTTTCAGGTATATGTACAACGAAGAATTCAGTCTTTTCGAAAAAATGTCTATAACTTGATCTGATAAAAGACGAAAACTTTACTATGATCTGCTACATACATGACTACCAGTGAGCGCTGCCATACTGATAGCTGTTGGCAGCAAATATAGATCATTTGGAGAGGCATCTGTGAAGACCAGTAGGTATGATCCAGGCTGTGAGAGTGCTAGAGCTGTAATAATTGCTTCTATAGAGTTTTCAGGGCAATCTCCACCGCCCTGTTTAAATTATAAACAACAGAAAAACTTCATTAATGCATATAAGAAAGTATGTGCATGAAACTGCGTGAATTCACGCCCTGGTTCTAGACTGAATTAAGAAAACACAACATAAAATTTTTAAACAAAAATTTTATAGGCGTCTGCAGATTCATACTAGATCATTTCGATGAGTTATACTTCAGTTGAAGCTCTGTATTATCGGTGTTATGTTTGGGGATGCAGAAGTAATTCTTTATGGACATGTTTAATTGTTGCTACCTTTAATAAGTTCTTTTTGTGATAGCAGTGGTGAATAGAAGAAGGTGTACTAAATATACATGTGATTCCATTTGAAATAGATGGAAATTCACTGATTAGCTTTTATTAACTCACCGTTGCAGTCAGGTTGTTCAGCGCAGCTTCCATAGCAAAGGAGCTGGTGGTTATCAGAGGAGGCAGTATAACTGCAACATAAAGTAGTATTGATGTGTGGGTGTACAGTATGTATATAGCTAGAGTGTCAATGAACATGCATGCTGATTACATATCTATGACTCACTAACTACATGTACTCTACCTTCCTAATTTGTTCTGTAGATTGGGATAATCCAAACACTACAGGCACTCTGGTGGATATCTAAACCGTCTAGGGATAAATACTATTGACAACATTCAAAGTATAACAATGTGGTGATTATGCTCTACTTCCAATAAAATTATATTGGTAATATCTGTTATAATGTATCTAGAATCAGGTTGAGAAAACGACTCCAATTACCACCGTACATGCATTTTTAGATTAAAAGTAGGAATACGATCGGCTGTTTCTTAAAAATACATAATATTTATAGAATGTGTGCCCTTGGTAGTGATACGCTACCAAAGGTTTAGGGCCACACTTGAAAAATAAAGTAAAGTAAAGTTGCTGATTTTACCGTTTTCTAGTGTGATCCTAAACTTTTGATAATGACTGTATAAATACATGTGTTTATATTACGTCTGATCTTGGTAGTGATACACTATCAAGGGCACAAATACATGAAATTAGTGCCTGTTTATCATGCAACAAATTTAAACCTAACTTGAAAACACAATTTTGCAGATAAATGAATGTCAACCTCAATTCTTCTCACTTACAACGGTAGATTTTACGTACTTTGGACATAAAAAACTCACTCATACAAAACTGCAATCTAATACAAGTTTAAGCCACTTACGCGGGTCTCGGAATGGAACCAATACAAAATTGGTGAAGATCGGACTTGCTGATGCGGCTGAGAGGATGACTGTAGAAGTAGCCTTCACCTGTCATAAAACATAGATTAAAATTGATGAATATTTCAGATACTCAAACTAAACGACTTTAGACTCAATTTGTAACATTGATATCAAATAATGCAATCTGATTATTCTCTGTTGGTACAGCTAGGTGTAGTGTAAGCACTCATTGTTATATCACAGCCATTTTCAACCTAATGTTTAGTATCAACAAGCATATTGTACAATATAATAAAGAGCAAAGTGCGTAGATACATGTAGATATTATCTATGGTGTAGCGATACACTTCGGGTATGGTCCTAGCAAATAATACTATTATGGATTAAACAGTCAGGGAAAACCAAAAGGCATCAATGAGATATCCTGTTATAGTTGAGTTAAACTCGTTCTTGCTGTGCAAACAATTTTGCATAGTCATAGAGTATTTTTCTCAGTAGACACACTTTACCCAGTTTTGAAATCATAATAATGTAAGAAGTTTAGGATGCATTGCCCTCAGCTGACAGCAGAGTAAAACAGTTCTTACTCCCATCCGACCCGGTTACGGACCCTAACGCTGTGCTATATTTAAGCTGTTACTTACCGCTGCCAGATCATTAGTCATGGATCCAGTGACATCAATTACATAACTGAGGGAAACTGATAGAGCCACTGGAACCAAAGCTATAGTAGCTAGAACTATCGCTATACAAAGCTTATGCCCTTCCAACTTCATTTCCAACTCTTCATCCAAATAGAAATATAATAAATTGTAATAAAGAAAAGGATGCAGGGCAAAGTATTTCCATAATATTTTGAAAACAAGAATAAATCATTGAACCAGATTCTGAAAGGGCAAGAATCTTCCTTTATGTTTGGTTAATGATCTAATGCTCAGTTTACATTCAAACGTGTATTCTCAAAGCGTCCATATAAGCATGACTTTTCAGTAGCTGTCCTAAGTATTATAGTATACAAATAATAATAATAATAATAAACTATTGATGAAACTTGTAGATTTTTATTTTTGTGGGTGTGTTGACCATTGTCCAATCACTTAGGATACTGCTCGAAATAAATGTCTTTTTTACATAATTATCCAGATGTGATTAGAAATTATAGCAAAGAAATTGTAACAAAATAATTTATTATTTAGGCGTTAGGTCCAAGAAGACTAAGATACATGTATATTTTCTTTACTTAATATAATAATTTCAAATGATATAAGCACAATTTTCACTTACCTTAGAGATACGAATAGCTTCAGGGGGTAGCTTCTCTTCTTTTCCCAAGAGGATGATTGATGCTGCACTAAAATATCCCCTCTTTTATGTGAAATTTTTGCAACAAGGCATGCATCTAGTACAATAAGATCACGCGCACAATATTCAAACACAATTGTGATTCTTTACATTTAAGTTGAATTTGCCTTGTGTACTTAATTTTGGAATGCTAAAATGGATTTGTTCTAAAATATATTATTTATATTTTCTGATGGAAGTGAAGCCATTATAAAAAGATAATTATGGGTAATATGCTTGTAGACAATAACTTATTGAATTAGTAGAGAACTAAGCAATAACCAATTCAACTCTCACCAATCCATTTATTCCATACTTGATTGGCTAGTTAGTGTTATACTCAGCCAATCACTGTTATCACTTTGTATTGAATTCAATTTGCAATAATTTAACTTGTGTTGCATAACAACTCAACATTTACATGTAGCACAATGTTTTTATTGGTTAAACCTTATCCAATCACAACTTGAATTGTGTTCAAAAACCATCTTGGATCTTAGTGGACCAATCGCACTATCCCCTTTTTAGTTTATTTAGATAATCATTCCCTCCAATGGCCAGTTTACATGCACATATAGATTAGGGCAGATGAAGTAACAGAAGGTACATGATCAGCTAGCGTACTACAATGCACATGTGTAGCTCACAGTACGTCAAATCTAAAGTGTTTCAGCTAACAACTAGCATTATGTAGAATGACACACCACCTGAAGAATATATGAATATCATAAATTTCAGGGTTTGGCCACTGCACTGCATGCTAATGTACTTGCATCTTAAGTGTAGCCGCCACTGATGTTTGGAAAAACTACGCGCATGTACATGTACATGTACATGTACATGTGTTTGCTGATATACTGTAGCTACATGTACATGAACAAGTAATATACATGTACATCGCACAAGTCATGTACATGTACAAGTGTTAGTACACATGTAACTTACAAAATAACATTGTACTCGGTTGATAGTAGTAAAATGGTATCGATACAGTCACATACAGTTGCATATCCAAGTACATGTACATGTAAATATAGTCCACGATTTGATTATTTAACTTTGTAAACGATGTGCCAGCATTCATCAAAGTCTATGAATACAGAGCTCCACTTCTTCCTAGCTCATAGCAGAATTTTTCTGTATCTAATAAGATACAGCTTAAGCCAGCAGTCAGCTGATGTCCTTCTAACATGTTACCGGAGTTGGAGTAGGTTCATTTGTTCACAACTGTACTTTTTTTTATGTAAACACTGCAGATTGAATTCAAGAAAGTTCTCTACATGCATATGGCATAACACAAACAGTTGTGTCTTGTTTACAAAGTTGGGTTCAGAATCATAAGTTTGATGTTTTCATCAAATTATCCATCATGCAGTGTAAATTCATTGTACATGCAAAATATTGTTCTCAATAATTAGAAAAAATGTAGATGATTATTGTACTTTGATATTATGGCTAGTGAGTGACTGCATGATTGGTGAGTCTAAGCTACCCAGCCAACCAATCAGAGAAGCAGTGATAATTGATTACGCATTAGGTATTTGGTGGGCTTTCAAACTCAGCACTCATTGGAGCTATGGCTAACCAATAATAGTGTTGATGACGCTGAGGTGCTTGAAACAAGTGCATGTGTACTACCAATCTGAAGGCCATAATTCCATAAAGAAGCAACATTAGACTTTAATTTATCTCAAATTGACACCCACATATAAACGAGACTGGGAAAGGTCTACGGATGTGTAATCACTTATTATGGCCCATAATGCTTCACAAGTTGAGTTGATCATACTGTGATTCTGATAATAAAAGCTTACACTGTAGTCCTGGCTAAACATTATATTAGAGACAATATTGTGCTCTACAATTTAGCATAAGTCATGCTGATTAGTCAGTTGGAATGTGTTCAGCTTTCGTCCATACTTGCCAAGTAACCTGGGTAAAAAATCTGGACACGTGCGCGGACCAGAGGGAGGACGGGTGACATGGCCGCAGGCCATGCCAGCCCGCGTAGCGGACTGCCAGAAAGGGTGCGGGAGGGGTAGAGGAGCACTCTCCCGCATTCAAAATATTTTTTGTGAGCCACTAAAATGACAGTAGTTAGGGCAATTTCACTTGTATTTGTATGCTGCTCTAGTGGTCAAAAATATGTTCATATTACATGCATATTGGAATGGTTTTAAAATGGTGGGAAGAATTAGAATAGGAATGAAATTGCAAAGAGTGCTTCAGGTTGGATTATCTAAGGAAGACCTAATAAAACTTGCTACAACATAAAAATTTATTAAAAACCAAATTTTTGTTTCATTTTATTAAATTATAAACATATAAATAGCTTTATTTATGAAAACACTGAATTATAATAATAATATTAATAATTCAGTATTTTCATACGTTAAGTTCATAATTATTATATTAACAATTATAATCATAATGTAAGCCTGTCTTTTAAACTTCAGAATCATTGAGAATAAACAAATCTTCTAAGCTTTTAAGTGACGTGACAGCTTTTAGACAACAGCTTTGATATGCTTCCGGGTCAGCGTGTGCCTGGCTATGTCATTGGTACCACCATCAGTAATACTAGAGGGTGCAGAAGGCATAATTATAATATTGATAATAAAAACCTAATTTACTTTTAGAAATAAAATAAATAAACTTGACCCATTGATTTTAATTTTGAAAGTTGCCGAGTCTTTTGCTTGTCTGTACTGTGAGAATTGTTTGGCTTAACAGCTAAATTAACATCCAATAGACTAATAATGGAAACATTATTTGTACAAGCAAATAATTAATGAGTGAATTTTTATTTGCGTGGTGGTTGTCATTGACATTAGAGCGTTTATATAAAATAGCTATCCACTGTTGGGGAGGCTTTAGTACACTGCCAATATAGCTCAGGAATTAGTCAGAGTTTGGGCTATCACTAGTGGCAATTGGCACAGACACGACAGTCAGTAGACATCGAACTACTTTAAAAATAAACGGTGTGTAGCATATATTTAGCAAAATTCCCCAGGATTTGCGACGCTCAACCCTTTTTCAGTCAATGTTTTGGAAAATCCAAAGGAAATAATAAATACAATTTTTTGGAGCAGCAATATCTTAATTCCCGGAGTATAAATCAGGACATTGGGGCAGTTTAGGGACAATTTTCAAATCCCGGGGGTGTCCCGAGAAACCCGGGACACTTGGCAAGTATGCTTTCGTCAAATCATAGCGATGATGCTAATGGCTCGATATTGGGTGTTTGCTGCTCTAGTGAACTGACAGTACTCTCAGACTGAGGCAGAAATTTAGCTTAATTTTATTCTTGCTATAATGTGAAGATTTAGTCAATTAATCAGAAATATTACAAGGTTAGTCGTCTGCCATAATATTTTCACAGATTGTTTTGTTCATTCCACACATTTTAGGCATGTCATTTATTATAATAGCGACAGCATGCACTTGTAGTAAAATTAAGCTTCTATCACTTTATCATTGAGCTACTTTCTGAAGTCAAATGTAAATGCTTAGTGTTTGGCAAATGAAAGGAAAATAATATAACATACATTTTATATTAGAGAACCAGTACATCCCTCAGGAAAATTACCATATAGGTTATCGAAGGATTGAAAGGCGATGCAAAATATGGTTGTTCTAGGGGGGTACCCTAGAACAACCACAGTGACAATACATTTTTGTAAAATGACAACTGTGGCTGTTATATTATTATATAGCTACAAGTACATTGCGTCATGAATGAACGGTCTATTGATTGCAGGCCAGTTGGATCAGCTTTGAGTGGGGGTGGACAACTGATTATTTGGTCTCAAATGATAATATGGCTAAATTTAATTCATATTTTTCTTGTACAAGTAGTTTTGATGTTCTTCTACTTCTTATTCACATTTGCAGTACCTTTGGTATGTTGACCATAGTCTATGCAGTAACTTCTAATTTTGTCAATGTTACCCCCAACAGCAAGCATGCTTTAGCTCAGGTTTCTTAGAAGCAATGCTCTTTTGACTAGGGCATCAACCATGAGTCCCATTATAAATAAGTGGAAAGGACCTAAAGGCTATTTATTATTAATAATGTAATTGTCTTCTCTTGAAATGAGTTTTCCAGCCTCCATCTTGCATATTATGCAGACTGCTTCAGTTTCAGTTTGTTTCTTTGTCCTACTGCTTGAACTTTAGAATGGAACCAGCTGTTGGCTGAAAAGGGAGAAGTTCAGCATTAGCTTCACAAATCACTTACTTCTCAAACTCTGACTATCACTGTGTAGAATTTCTTTAGTGCAAATTGCAATCATTTATAATGATAATTATATATAATATTCAGTAATATTGATATTCTATTCTCTGTTGAGTATTTTTATTTTTATTTTAGACCTACTCGATGCTTACACTATTACTATACTTTTACTAAACTACATGTGATTTTAATTCCCCATAGTCATTATCATATATAATTATGCTATAGAAGCCATATGATGTGGTATGACATATGAATAATTTATGCAATATTATTACATAACTTTAAGATTAAGATAATCAATCCAATGCGTGAATTTCAATATAAATTAAATTTATAATAATATAATAATAATAATAATCATTATAATATAATTAAATAAATAGTCAATAGTTTAAATGATTTTAACAATCATTCATATTGATATTGTTTAAATTAATATAAAATAGTGTAAAATAAGTATAATTATAACAATCATATTTTAGGCCTAAATGTCTACCAATTTTATTTTTGAATTAGAATTTATTATTGTTTTCATTTGCCAACATCGTAAATGGCTAAAAACTGAAAAGAAGTAAGCAGACACAATAATCTCCATATGAATGCGGACATTATATTACTAATTTAAATTCTTATACTAGCATATGGTATAGTTCCCTATGCGTACTATTAGTATTATAAAATTTAATAATGTAATACTCGTATGAACAAATAATTAAATTAAATTATTATTGGTAATAGGCCTAATTACAGCATAGTTATATAAAAACAAATTATAGTAAATAATAAAATGTGATTAAATTTTAATTTTTTATTAAATTGTTTACCCTGTTAATAACATAAATGCTGAAAACTAACTTTAAAGGTAATATTAATTGAGTATTTAATAAGGCCTTTTACTGTGTAAGCCCTATCCTTACAGTGGTAAAGGGGCATTTCAAAAAGACAGTTAAAACAGGACATTTCACTACCGGACTGTTCGAAACTGTTTTGGTTATTTTTAGAGGAGCACAACTTACATACAATTAATTTCAAATAAATAAAAGATAATTTTGAAAATAGAAATTATTTGAAGTCTAGGGTTTAGAGGTTTCAAACTGCCTGGTGTTGAACTGTCCAGTTTCGAAAGGTCCTGTTTTGAACTGTTCTTTTCAAACAGTCACAAAATCCCTCCCAATCGTGCAAATCAATTTTTTGAAAGTTTCCAAGTTGTAGTAGGCCTAAGTTTTATCATGTAAGGCAGCAGAGCTGGGTCCAAGACATAGGTTTGACTTGACAAGAATTTAATTCACTAGTCGACTTGATTTGGACTTGCCAACTTGGTGACTTGACTTTGACTTGCACATCAATGTGACTTCACTTGACTTAATTTGAAAATCTGAATTACTTGTGACTTAGGACTTTGAATTGGGGTATACCAAATCAATGTGACGGATAAAATTGTGTACACTGTTTAGCCAACATAAAAAAACAAGTCTTAATTGTCTACCCACATATCACTTTCCTCAGAGTATATCAGGGTTAGGGGTTTGAGACTATGCACTACAATATGAACTAGTTTGGAATTACAGGGTAGCTAGTTGACACCCCCTTATCGTGTGCTGCTTACGTCCGATTAAACACTGTATCACCATTACTAATGTACAATACCACATGACCAGTCTAGATATCAGTGCCAATATCATTCATTACATCATCTATAGACTGGTTCTTTATCATAGTTGAATGGCATGCATACCCGGCTAAACTTTTGCATGGTTTGAAACAGAGTTGTGTCCCAGTCGACTTGCAAGTCAACAAGTCAAGCCATTTTTTAAAACTTTGGAGGCAAGTCAAGTCCATGTCGAGTCAGTGCTACCTTAAGTCAAGTCAGCTGTCATGCAAGTCACAAGTCAAGTTCAAGGCCGCTTGTCTACTTGCAAGTTGAAATGCAAGTCAAGTGGGAGACAACTTCAAGATTATTGTACATCTTTCCAAACATCACTTTTTTTCTTTTAGTAGACATTCCAATGCATGAAAAACCATGCCAAAATGTAGTTGGATGGGCATGTATGCTAGACATTAATTATGGCAACTAGTCTATGTATGTAGCAATATTGGCATTACAGTTGAGACTGGTCATGTAGTATTATATACAGTATTGGTGACGGTGATACTGTGTTACATAGCATATAAACAGAACATGGGAGAGTACAGAGTGTCCACTGGCCAGTCCTGCAATTCCAGTCTACGTATTGTAGTTTAATTGACTAATTATTGCATTGTGCATTGTATTCACTACTTACACCATACTACTTGCACTACTTTATTCTCCACATTGACTTGACAGAACCCAAGTCAAAATCACAAGTCATTGCTGCGTCCAAGTCAAGTCACATTGATATGCAAGTCAAATTCAAATCAAGTCAGCGTGTTGACAAGGCCAAGTCAAGTCGACGTATGACTTGACTTAGCAAGTCAATCTATGACTTGGACCCAGCTCTGGTATGCAATAGATTGCAATGTCTATTAAAAAGGCGATATTTTGTAAAAAAACCTGTCAATGTTTTTTGAAGTTGTCTCCCACTTGACTTGAGACTTGCATTGTACACTGACTTGAAGCAGCTCTGACTTGACTTCAACTTGGCTTGCCTCCAAAAGTTTACAATGAGTCGACCTGTTGACTTAGATCCAGCTGTGTTGGATAGAGACTGAAATAAGAAGTTTAAATTTAGCTTTGTTATGTAGTGAACTACAACTATCCTACGCATCCCATAAGAGACTGTGCCAAGGAGCTGTGCACCTATTGGCTAGCAGGATAAACGGATTTACGGTAGCTAGCCGACTTGTAGAAGACTGCAACCCTTATCTTCATAAACTTTGGTGAGTGAAGACAAGGGTTTCTTTGTACCCGGTTGCTTGTTGCTGTAAGTTAGCTAAGGATAAGGTGAAAAGGTGAAGGGATGAAGAAAAAACTTAAACTTTCCTAGGTTATTTGAACTCCAAAACTGAACCAACTGTCAAAACCATGTAGGCTGCAGTGCTTTACTACAACCAACTAGAAGACCAAATGCAGCCCAGTAAATTTCTTACAATCAATTCAGACCGGTGCTTATTATACAGTCATGTAGATATAGGCCTAAATAACATTATTTATATTTATGTAAATGATTGATCAAAACTTCATCTGCTCAAACCATTATTGCATTAACTAGTAGTTATAATATTATATTCCATATCATTTTCAGGATTTTTATTTGATGCAAGGAAAAGACAGAAAGATGCAGACACTTGGCAGCTACCAGAAAGTGTGGTTCCAACATCAAAGGAAGAGTCAGACTTATGTGGGAGCAAATCCTATGAAGCTGTAAGCAAAAATTCCCTAGTGTATTATTGTACTTAGGATGCCTGCCTGGTTGGTCAAAACTAGATTAAACCTATAATAGTAGGCTAAATGTGTCACATATGACTAAAATTGTTTAAGGTAAACAGACAGGATAGGCCTACTTGACCTGCATTTCATCCATGCAATGCCCTAACCAACATGTATTACAAAGTGTATAAATTTACACCTAGTAGTATATATTTGTAAAGAACATGCATGCTGTCAAACTACTTTGGGTTGTGATTGAACATCATGGCACTTCTGACAGAGTCATGTTTTTTTTTCATTTATTTATATTAGTTTATGTCATCATTATTCAAATAGTAGTGATATTAAAATAAGGTAATAGAACATGGGGCTAATCAGATAGTTCGAAACTAGAGTTGTGACAGCCCCATTCCAGAGGTTCGCCAGCCACAGAAGGCTGACACATGCAACCAGGGACACACGCTGCGCCCACCCACTATGCATCAAGCTCCCAGAGATGAGCAGCCAGGTGTCCCGCATAGACCCCACCGCGGAGGCCTCGTAGGTCCCACGCATGCTCACCAAATAGATTAGCGGCAGTAAAATAAATAGACCTCTTTCCCAGTTCCGAATTAACTTTAATTGATGTGGATTTTTCAATGTCATGGGGTGTACAGTCTCAATTAAATTAAGATTATTAAGTTGATTGTTAAAGTTGACCTTCTTTGCAAACCCACTATTTAGCACCATGGCTGTCATAGCTTTATAATCATATCTAAACTGTTAGTGGAGTAACTATCTCATGCTAAACTGCACGAAAAGTAGTCAAAAATGGTTAAAATTTCCATGATAATGTTTGCAGTGAGAGTTACCCACCCTTACTAATAATGTCAATTCGCATAAATTGTATCCGATTTTCTCAACTTTTTCACGCTGTACATTGTATCAAATAGTCAAACCTGCTATCATAGTAAACATGTCTTTGTATAATATGTATTTCTAGGTAACACAAGCATGTGGGGGAGAGACTACTCTGATTCTACTTAGATACATGGGAGATCTTCTAATGACTTTAGAGAAAAGCTAACTATGTGTATCATGCTCTTCGCAGGGTTGTTTGTTAGTAAATGAAAATTTGGCTAATGAACTTAATAGAAAAATGGTAGCCGGTTGTTTTACCATTCTTGTCATAGTTATGGGTGCACAAAATTAGTTTAGATTGCAGGTCAACTACACCTTGTTTGCACAACAACCTCTCACAGTTGCAACTTAGCTTATACACATACTTAGATGATTGCCTTTCTCATGTATTCACAATAATAATATAGATCTCTGTTGACACGTACAAATAGTCTCTAACAATCAAGCAGTCCCGTGTAACATATTTCTGATCGAGTATTTATGTCAGTTCAGTCATTAATATTGTATCTTTCTACAAA
This sequence comes from Bugulina stolonifera, assembly GCA_935421135.1. Lineage (NCBI taxonomy): Eukaryota > Metazoa > Bryozoa > Gymnolaemata > Cheilostomatida > Bugulidae > Bugulina > Bugulina stolonifera. The sequence goes on along the minus strand of OW285197.1, from coordinate 5,372,326 downwards.
ATTATGAGATACCATGCTCCATGATGCCGCAGAGTTTAAAAATAGATATTTTGATAGAACCCCTAGTTTTATTATAAGATATTGGCATGGGTTAATTAATGTAATGATAGAGGGTAGCACTAGCCCTATTGTATAATTTTATTTCTACTGTTTCTACATTTAATCCTAGTGGCCAGGTGAACTGTCTGCATAAGTAATGATGATCAACCTTTTGTTGTTTTATGTTTCAGTAATGATGGGCTTACGAAGAAGAAAGATACTTCACTCCTATGCTCCCTTTCCTACTAATGGATTCAACTACAGGTACTGTATGTCACAATTAAAATAAATGATATATTTGTACAATGTAGGTCCTAAATCAGTGGTATTCAATTCAAATTTTAATAAATGTACATGTATGTTTGGTACATGCATGTGCAAGTCCCTGGCTTAGCAATCATTTATTGTGTTTTATTGTTATTCATAGTCTTGGCCAGCAATCTGAAAATTTCAGCGACTGATGGCTGCATTTGTGCTGCATTAATGTCGTATTCAACCACATTTCATGCAGTTTTACAAACTGAAATGCATGTGAACACACAGCCATATTATATGTACATGTAATATCGCTAGTACCTGGCAATGTACCTGGCCGCTATGTACCTGGCCTCTAGCTTGGGGGCCCAGTCACCTGTTTGATCCTCAACCCATGTAATTGCAATCAATAAGAAGCTGGTAGAATTAGTCATGTAATTAGTTAGTATTACTTAGTGTCAGTAAAAGGGTTCTGCTGGTAAGCAGTAGTCATTCTGCCAATGTTGCACCAACATTCATCAACATAGCCTCTACAAAGTTGTGATTTTCTTCTGCAAATTGCAGAAATAAAATTCTGATTTTCATTTGCAGAATAAGAAGAGATTACAGAGGAAGGGAAAAGGAAAGAAGTATAATAATTCAACTATATCTATGTAATTATTGTAATAAACAGGTTGTAATAAAACAAGTATTCAATACAAATTATGTTTCTCTGTTTATTTACATGTACATGTATGTTAGACTTATACTACAGCTGGAACTACTAGGCAGGTGTCGAAAATATGTACAAAACAGTTGCCTTCTGTGAAAGAGCATTAAGGATAGCAGAGTTTATTTTTTTACGCTACTATGGTGTACAAACAATGCCAATCCTAGCCCAAACCACTAGTGACTTCTTCACAAGTCATGATCATGAGTTCATAACCAATTTAAATTTGAATTGCTTCTAGAATCAGTCTTTCTGAATGTACATGTAAGTAAAGTATTTCTACCAAGTTCATTCTACAGTAGGAGCATAACAAGACTCCAGAAGCCAAGCCATAGTTGATAATGTTGTTAAATATCATGACATAGCAGTACTATGATACAAGTGTCAATGCTATAGGCTTCTGGGCTAATGCATGTGCTATTTTTCACAATGTTTCTGGGTTGTCTCCCCTCTCTCAAATGTTATGCAGGGAATAAAACATCCAAGTGTTAAATTATGTGGATTTAACATGCATATTTGACCAAGTACAAAAGTGCTCCAACTACTATTAGTACGAATATCATTTACAATGCACGTGTCAACAGCTACATGTATGTGCACTGCAATTGTTCAGCTGTGGAGCAGGGAGGACAACTACTAAATATATACATGCAATAATTGAAAGCCTCCTACAGAAAGCAAGTATAATATTAGATGCTGGTTTTCAGTATGTCCCATCTACACTAATGGTTGCCCTCTCTTTTACACAGCTGAGTAAACACAGTTGCTACAAAAACAGTGCATCTCCTACCACATTTTTGTAACTTACATAATATACATGTACATGTATGGTATTGCGTTCATGCATCCATGGTGTTCCTCTTAGAGCTGCTAGCAAGATACATGCACATGTACATTTGTATATTCTGAACTGAAGTTGTATTCTCTTTACATGTATGTGACATCTATAATTTTATTTTTCTGTTGTTTTAATGGACCGATCAACATGTACATGTAGGTATTCTTGGTAGATTAGGCTTACTTTAGTCGTTGTCTGCTGGAAGAATGTACTAAAAATTGCGTTCATGGGTAGTACACAACCTGAAGCTATACAATATGCTAAAATAAACACTGAGAGAACCTTCAATCTTTTGTTTATGTATGACCTACTGCTGCTGGTCTCACTAGAATAATTATTATGTCCGATATACAATGTACGTATGTCTCTCACATTTACATGGTTATGATCTGTGTGATAGATTCGGCTCTGTCTGTCTATTCTAACTACCCTAATTGCTTCGGTTCTGCAGGGAACATAAGTTTGGATAGTCTGTTAGATTGTTAGATAATTGTACATAGTATGTTTTATATTATGCATGTACACTGCTAGTACATGACTCTTATTATGAACAATATGTGATGTACATGTACATGTTATACATGTACATGTACAGTACATTGTATATTATGTAAAACATTTTGAGAGGTCTGGTGTTGTTATTTAATGTATAAGAGTATTATAATCCAACATGTAGGTATGTAATTCTTCAACTCATTGTCTCAACAACAACAAAGATCTCTAAGGCAGAGAGAAAAAGTGCAGAACACATGTCACAAGGGCCCCTGTGGCTAATAAATTGTAGATATACTGTATATCAAAGAGGAGCAGGGATCAGCCCTGGCCACCTTTGTTGAACTACATGTAATAATATTGATAGACCAACTGCTGTTAGTACTTCCTCGTTCTCAATTATTTGCAAGCAAGGCAACAGGTAGTGCAAGAGAAAGGAATGACATGTACTTTCATGCCTTAGCCTACTCTAAACTAATAGTACCACGTAGGTAAATGTGTTACTGCAACTGCAGCCCTTTCAAGCAGGTATTGCAATACACTTCAATTTGAGAAGCTAAAATATTTAATATTATTAACTTCCATATGACATGTATAATTGTACACCTGTCTACATGCACATCACATAATCCTAATATTCTCAATACATGCAAGTGCAATGTAAGGATGGGACAGAATAAGTCTGTGTCATTTCATATACATTGTACATGTACATTTACGTACATGGTAGATGTACAATGTACATGTATCACATGCTTAGCTGTTTCTCATCTATTAATGGTGGTGTATGATTTCACCACATTTTCACTACTGCTCTTCAGTCACTGCCCATTAAACCCAGCATGAACAGTGGTGCCCCAAAACCTAAACAGAGAGTTCTTGAGCTGTCATTTTAATTACCTGTTATGCTGTGATGTTGCTGCTCTTGTTTTGGTTGAAGAATACAGACAGGGAGCTTCATCCTACATGTACATACTAGATGCACACAGACTTATAGAATATAATTTATAATACAGTGAATTGTGAATAGGCTACACATAAAAATATGAAATCCTAACTTAACCCTTTCTCAGGAAGATTCTTTATTAATATTGAATGTATTTTGGAGAAATACAATTCATAGGCACAAAACTATTGATTGCAGTTGGAAGTCGTCCTCTCTCAATCTATTTTGTTTCATTTCTACCAGTAGGAGACAGATGGAAAGTGAGAGGATAACTTCTCTCTATGATCATTATTGAATGAAGGCTCTTGCTCCTGAAGAATAATTATTATTTAGATTACAAATTTAGTTAGAATTGCAACATGTATATCAAGTTGATACTCCTAGATTTTGTTCATTCATCAGAGAATTGTTATAAATAGAAGTTGTCCTCTCTCTCACCATTTGTGTTTTGCTGGTAGAAGTTGAACATAACTGGCTGAGAAAGGCTAATTTATAATTACAATAAATAGCTAATGAGTGCCCAGTAGACAATGCACATGAAAGGCTGGGTGTTTTCTGTACTGCTGATGGTCAGTGTGTGAAGAGAGGACAACTACTAATACACCAAGGTCTAACTACATGAACTGCTATTTCCTGCTAACAATGAACAGCTAGCGAATGAGATTGTGCCTACGTTCAAGAGCAAAATTCACTCTGTTTGGCAATGTTAATTATTGTGCATTTTAGTGATACTGTTGCATTAGTTAATGTTGTAGTGTTGGGCACCCTATAACCTGTAGTTGGGAAACATTGCATCATTGGGTGATGTAATTATCATAAAGTGAAATAATAAAACATTATTGTAATGGCTGTGCGCCACAGGCCAGCCACTGCTAACTTGTAAGAGTAGAGAGATGATAACTTCTTATTGGTTCAAGCCACCCTAAGTAGGTACTGGGTTTGCTGCTATCCTATGTGCTCCCAGATCAACTGTTCAGTGGTATTTAGTAGTTTAAGTAGAATAGTGTATTGTGTGAAAAACACTATCTAGGTATAACAATGATTCCTCTGTACAATGAAATTGTCCTTTTCTATACTCTGTAGTACTGAGACGAGAATACACAAGTAAGTATAATAATATAAATATCACAGATAAGATAATGGGTGATTATTGCATAACAATTACATAATAGATTAATATGGATGATAGCCATCTAAACACTTGGCCTGGCCTGCTTAGTGTCCTGTCACAGACACAGATTAACATAGAGCTGTCTGGTAGGTCCTACTGCAGTCAGTGTCAAGGGCAGCGTTAGTGTCAAAGGCGTTAGTGTCAAAGGCGGCCTCAGTGTCAAGGGCGGCCTCAGTGTCAAGGGCAGCCAGTCACCACATTATACAGTTTATCAAAACAGTTTTAAGGCACTGTCTTGTAATACCAGTTAAAAGCTTTGATAACCAAGTCAATGTACAATTACATAGTTTTGGATTTCTTTCACCCATGGCCTCCGCATCTTTTTCTTCACTGGTGGCGGTTCTCTTAAGCAGAGCGAATTCCTTTTTCATATATCTAAAATACAGAACATTTCACTTGTCTTTTGCTGTAGCAACATTTTTCCATAAAGTTGTCCAAATAGCATCTCTATGGGAGATTAGCGACACTCCTTAAACCTTCATAAAATGCCGTCAAGAGTGAAAAAGTTACCATAGCTGGGTAAACTGTGAGATTGTTGAAAATTATGCAAGGGATTGAACTTACATTGTACAATGTGCTTCCAGCTGTTATGTCTATAGCAGTTGAACCAAGTCTAGGCCTATGAATTTGTCTGCTCCCCCTACAGTTCATTCACCTCTTCAGCTATCTGTTATGTAATACATGTACATTACAAATTAGTATCAACTTATTAGACCTGTGAAAGTACAGAAAGCGCTAAGGGTTCCATCTCAACATGAATGCTAATCTACATGCACATGTACATGTAAATAAGGGGTAAAAACCCATGTAACAACCTACAGTTTTCAAGCAGTATAATGTTAGTAGCGGTATAAAATTATTGTATAGTGCAAGATTTAGATTGCTGTAAAATTGCAGTATTAGGACAAGATGCTAAGCATATGCTACAAAGCAATGCAAATTGAAGAGCATAGATTATTTCTTGTTACTCTGGCCAAACCAAAAGTGATGCTATTAGCGCATTTAGTCTCAAATAAGGGCTGTTGTACTTGCTGTGGAAAACTATAATATTAATTAATTAATTAGCTGATTTTCACATCAGAATAATGTACACAATGTACTTGTTAAATGCTGGCTTGCATCATATGATTGGTCTCTAAGTGTATCAAGGTACTTTCTCCAACTAACCTTTCAACTCATTTGTATCTGTATATGTAGTGCATGTGGCTTATCCTGAATAAACTTCTATTTTCAGTAATAGACAAATAGTTGCTTAGATCCTGCACTGTCCGCTTACTCATCAATTATTGAAGCTGCCCTTCATTAAGAAAACATTCTACAATAGAAAGTCTACAGAGAGTAAGTTTCCTGCAAATACCATTTACATGTATACCGATAGAAACATTATAATATGGTTGTACTATACAACAGACTAGCAAACGCAACCCAAATTAGAAGTTTCAGTTTTGGAACATAATAAGAACATACTGCTCCATTAATGGAGACCATGGCGCATAATGGTAGTGGGTACTGAGATAGAGTACGAAGTTGAATTTAAACACTACAATGATACTCACTGATGCTGGCTACAATTCTTTCTTGACACACATGGAGATTAAGTCAACTAAAGTTGCCTAAGACCTACAAAAACACAGATTATTCAGACATACATGTAGATAACTAAACAAGAGAAATTATTTGTGTGCCACAGATTATTCTTGAATATCATGATTTTTCTTAATTTTGGTAGGTGGAGGCAGAGCAATGTAAGTGTGTAGGCCTATGCCCTGTAATGGTAGCACATTACTTGGAAGAAATTGAAACAAATATTCGAAACGGCAATATGGATGCAGTTACTCTTGTATTAGTGGTATTGGTACACTTTATGCTTTAATATCTCCTAAAATGTATATAATCGTAAAGGACGTTAAATAGCTTAACAAAAACTGAACCTTATAGCCACTGTATAGTCTAATATTATTAAGGATAGAGCTACACACATTTCTTACTGCACAATGTATTTTAGATCCCTGGATGCGGTATTGCCCTCATATAAGTTTCTTCAACACCTTCTCTCCAGCTGCTACAAAGCAGCAAGTTATATGTACATTTAATAACTTGAGACATAGCAAATTCACCTGACACCTAATGCCTGAGAATATCTGGAAGGGTAGCTTTAACGGGCAACATTTACTGAAAAAAGTTTGCATAATTCAAACATATTATTCCATGGAAGATACACTCTTACTCAGGTTATACATAACTCATTTACAAGCCTCGGTTTACCATCCTTCAAGACAATATCTTTTTCAATACTGTTGGAAATTCCCCACTGGAGACAAATCCAACTGCGACAAATGTTTACTAGTTTAATACATACCAATATTAGGCATACTTGGACGGCCCACCTCAGCAAACCAGATCATTCAGAATATCCATGTCCATGCCTATGTTAACATGAAAAATATCATTATTACATTGTGTATTAATTCTTCCTATGCACTAAATCTTTAGACTGATGGTCAAGTGGTGTAAACATTTACCATATTACAGCAGCAACCAAAAAATGAAATGTTTTGAAAGATAACCATGGACCTGTATTAACTCCAATATATTTCCTACATGAATAGGCCAATAACAACTAGAAAAGCAGGTTCTTACATAATATTTAAAGCTTCTATCAATTTCCCTACTAACCAGACTGAGCTTTATCACATGATGAATTGAAGCAAAAAAAGCAAAAGCTAGGAAGTGACTAAGCAAATTCTCAGTAACTTGCACAACTAACAGTCTACAGATCATGCAATCTAGGTTAAGCAAAGAGAGCTGAAGAAGATTAGAAGATCTCGGACCGGTAATGTAAAGGGTTGACAACAGACAAGGGTAGAACATAAAAGACTAACAGCAAACAAATTGCATGACACCAGAAGCAGTGGTTTCAGCTGCGGAAGAAGTACAATGTACATGTAGATGTAAGTGGGATGGTTCTATGCTAGAGTAGGCCTAATGAGCTAAAGATTCAGTGAAATCTGGTAGCAGTGGCTGTGT